>BTPG01000001.1:163708950-163778950 GCA_036245525.1 Semisulcospira habei | reverse complement strand
CGCCAAGCCGTTAATCTGGCACTACCCTTGAAATGTCTAAGCCGTGCGATATCACGTTGTGGTGTTCTAGCTGAGGGTGAGGGTGAGGGTGGTATTATGTAGGTCTGTAGATCTATCCGTGCCATTTCAGTCTCTAGTCTATCATCACACATAAAAAAATTATTTGGAATCCAATGATTGGTTGGGGAATGTGTCAGGACGAGTGTGACTGGATGCAAGAGGCCGACTAATTATTCGAAATGGGCTTGAATCCAATGATTGGTTGGCGAATGTGTAAGTACGAATGTGATTGGATGGGGAAGGCTGATTAATTATTCGAAAGTGGTTTAGAATCCAGTTATTGGTTGGTGAATATGATTGGATGAGGAAGGCTGATTAGTATGCAAAAATGATTCAGAGTCCAATGACTGGTTGGTGAATGCGTCAGTACGAATGTGATTGGATGGGGAAAGGCTGATTATGTATACAAAAATGGTTTAGAAACTAATGTTTGGTTGGTAAATGTGTGAGTACGAATGTGATTGGATAGGAAAGGCTGATTACGTATGCAAAAATGGTTTAGAATCCAGTGGTTGGTTGGTGAATGACTGAGTCAGCGGTGTGTGATTGGATGGGAAAGGCTGATTAATTATTCACGTGGCAAAAGGCTGTCGTTGAAAATGTTGACAAGCGCGGTGGGAGTATTTTGGAAGTTCGTAGTGAGAAGGCGCGAAAACAAGGCAATTACCGGTAACTCGCTTGTCTCATGGGATGTAAATGATAAACATGTCCTACCGGAAGTGCGGAGTGTGTCACAACAGAAAGTGAGTGCTGCGCACGCTCACAGGAGGCAGGAAAGCAGGCACAAGAATACACCCTAATGTGGTCGATGAATGAATGACACCCTGACTGTTTCTTCTTGTTGTTTTCGTGCGTGTCACAGGTGAATCGAGAACGCTGTGGTGCCCAATAGGGGAATAGACTTATTAGGTGATGATCATGGACACACTGAGGCTGCACAGCAGGGAAATAAAATTGTAACCTGTGGCCATTGTCAGTGCCGCTCCCATGGGACGCAAAAACGATTTTTGAAAAAAATCTGGATAAAGCAATGAATAAATATCCGGAGGCGGCACGTCTCGAATGAGTTAACTACTTCGGTGCCAGTGACCGCGAATTTCGCGTCTGAAATCGCTACACAATGACGGCATTTGCGTAAAAAACATAGATGTAATTGGGACCAATGAAACAGGCATAAAAGAACACAAGACTAACAAGAGACATAAATCCTCATGAGCCCCTGCAACTGCGGGGGCTCATGGGGGTTTATGTCTCTTTCAGTTGGGTCGTGTTCACAATTTCTCGGCAGTCGATTTATTTACACGACTTTTGATCAGGTGTTTAACCTCAGAATCGACACACTCTTGTCTTCGAAGTGTTTGTGGTACCAGAGTCGCGTTGC
Organism: Semisulcospira habei; assembly: GCA_036245525.1. Classification (NCBI taxonomy): domain Eukaryota; kingdom Metazoa; phylum Mollusca; class Gastropoda; family Semisulcospiridae; genus Semisulcospira; species Semisulcospira habei. The sequence goes on along the minus strand of BTPG01000001.1, from coordinate 163,777,509 downwards.
TTTTACTTAACACCGCCTCATTATCTGATCGTGATGTGGCATTCATGCAAGGAAACAGTCACAAGTACGACGGAGACGGCAAAACCCGTATCACCACACGTGAACTGAGCCAGCTTTGTACATAACACATGGACGGGAAAAAAACAAACAAACCGTGCGAGTTGTTTATAGTGCATCTATTATGACTAGTTGCGTAGTTGGCGGCTCCCTCAGCCTGTGCTCCCGTGGGGATATCGGTGATAATACATGATACGGCATCATGGGTATTTGGTGTCCTATTGGAGGAAGTCCCGGAAGTGCGCGTCGCTGTCATGGCAGCGGAACGTGCTGGCTCCTGAATAGTTTTGACGCGTGTTTTTTGCAGTTGTATTCACGGATGTGGACTGCAGCACTCGGAAAGTCGACCTGGGGTCAGTTGCTATAGCGGAGCACATTGCTTAGTGGCTGGCGCAGGACTATACGCTATGGCGGAGCACATTGCTCAGTGGCTAGTGCATGACTAATGTCCCTTATGCAACTGACCCCTGCATATGGTCTACTCCAAAAGTCTTAGCCTAACGTCATGACAGTAGGCTAAGACGTCTTAGACCAGACCGCCCACTACATTCCACGTTCGTCAGTACATACTTCACCAGAGCAGTAAGCGTGAACCGGGTGTGTTAAAAAGTCGGCGTGGGTTGATCGGGAAGGTGTAGTAAGAAAAGGGACGGGGGTGGCGGGTGGGTAGGTGAAGGGGTAGCGGGGTGGGGTGGGGTGGGGTTGGGGGGAGGAGGAGGTCATTCAGCTGGTGGGGGTTGGGGGTTGATAAATTCGTAAATCCGCATAAATTCTAATCGTATCGTTCTTTTTTTCTCACTTGGGGGGGAGGGGGGGGGGAGGGGAGGGAGGGGACGGGGGGGGGGGGGGGGGAGGGGGGATGGGGGGGGGGGGCGAGTCACAAAAAAGCGTTCTTATTGCAGCATAAGCCGACCATCCTTTAAAGGGGCACACCCGACCTTTTTTTACAGCTTCAGTTCGCAAAAAGCTTAGACAGTGACCACCCTATTGTCCCACCAAATGCTTTCTTTCGTCCGTTCAAAGCGAAAAGAGGCCCACTGGAATCTTCTGACGGATACGTCAAAAGATTGATTCTCATTGGTGATGGTAGCTGACGTCATAACTATTCTATACGCCCTTAGGTCATCTGCATAATTATATCCAATCAGAGACAAGATGGCGGACGAACCAGCGAAGAAAAAAAGAAAGTATCATCGAGTCGCGCCGACATTGCCAGACTCGGTAACGGCGGAAGAGAAGAAAGAAGAAGAGAGACCAGACACCCCTAAGTACAATTGACATCGGACAAGGGAATATGGACATGTGGCAAAGCGTAAAGCAAGAGCTTGGCTTGACGTGACCACCCACCCGAATTTGTCACTTTCCTGCTGAATCAGTAAGTACTGAGTCTACGGTCTTTGTCGATCTTCCTAAAGTAGTTCCGCGATTGATTTTCAGATTCAGTTCATGATCTTCAGTAGAATTTATCTCTTACTAATTTCGCAAGATTTTAACCTGTTTTATCATATAGTTACGAGCAAGTTATCACATTTTATGCTGCAGAGATCTAAAAACTACGGTGTGTGTCAAAGTTGCACATCGCTGGTCGTAACATGTTTTTGTCTGTGCCAGCTCTCATTCACTCGATTCAGAGAAGTAGTGTTCCTGCTCCGAGGGTAAATTTGTCGTTTCTAATGATGCTTTACGTAGACCTCGACGTGTGAGACGTGAAATTGACTGCCGCAGTCAATTTCATGTCTCACAGGTCGAGGTCTACGTACTGCAGAGGTCTGGCAGTGCAGATTACCAGTGGTTTGTTTCAATGATTGTAAACGGTGCATGTTTCCGAGGGGTAAAGGATTAAAGGTCAAACTAGGCACCGTGGGCGAGCCGGCGTAAACACGCAAGCCCTCGGTGCACTACTGTACGCACGATCGTTACTAGTACAATGCTATTAGCAGGTCGAGCGGAACCCACATTGTGATTTTGACAGCATAGCGAGTATGGAAGGTTTATCAGTTCTACTTTCTGGTGAAAAATTACCTCAAAGGGACGCCGGAGAACATCAGTACACGTGTACACTGACACGTGTGTAGTACATCAGTCACACCGATGACCTCGTCATGACCTGCAGTATTGTGATACACTGAAAGACGGGTTCTGCCTTGTGACGCAGGCTCATAAAAATGCATATTAATTCAAAACGAGGCCGATGCAGTCGATAACTTCGCGACTCGGGTAGAAAAACAATACCACCCTCCAAACGATGAATTTCGACATTTGGCATTGTATTTACATCATAAAGCTCTAAGACAGTACACAAAGGACCCATACACATACTGTCAGCAGTATCTGTTGCAGACAGATTTCTGACTGTGTTGAGATGCTTGATCCTGGGGAATATAACTTTAAGTGCACTAAAAGTCCAAATCGTAAAGTGTATTATCTATATCATGATATTGTATAGATAAAAGACTTACGGCGCAGCAGACTTACAGATAACAGGCTTCTGGTCCAAATTTATCCACCGTCGACAATTGAAGTGCGACTTACACTGATCATTCGACCATGTTACTTCGGTCGACGTTGGACTTGAACAATGTCTAGAGTACCGAGTCTGATTCCGTCCTGAAGCGTAGCTCACCTTAAAAACGGACAATGAGAGAGTTATAACTGACTTTAACCCCTTACTGTCGAGAAAAAAGTGAACACGATCCAAAACTGCAAGATACATAGATCCTCATGAGCCCCCGCTTTAGCGGGGGTTCATGATGATCTATGCCTCTTGCTGAGACGAGTTTGTAACCATGCTCCTTTGACAGTGTTGGCTTTGGTCGTTGAATGCATCAAGATTACTGAAGCAAACAGTACGTTCAGTGGCAGGGAAGGGGTTAAAAGAAAAAAAAAAAAGAATGGACGGGATTTAATCTGCACATCAGTGCAGAAACCCTGATCATCTTCGCAATCTGAGGATCGCTATGTTCACATTATCCCCCTTCCCTGCCACAGAACGTACGCTGTACGTACATGTTTGTTTCTGAAATCTTGGTTCACTCAACGGCCAAAAGCCAACACCGTCCACGAAACGTGGATACAAATTGGTCTCAGCAAGAGGCATAGATCCTCATGAGCCCCCGCAGTGGCGGGGGCTCATGAGGATCTATGTCTCTTGCAGTTGGATCGTGTTCACCTTTTTCTCGGCAGTGAAAAGGTTAACCTTCGCTAATCGTTGCGTTTTACTACCTTATTCGTACGTAGCGGGTAGAAATTGCACCGTACATCTGTCGTTGAGCAGTCTAGATAAACTGGTGCAATTTCTAACCAGGACAAGGGGCGCAAATTTACACTTTTATTATATTTTAAAAAGATAAACAAAAAGTACATGCATGTGTATATGATAGAATGCTGAAGGCATTCGATATTCATATATAAGTTTGGGAAGGAAAAATCTTATAAATAAAAAAAGTAAGTTACATGTCAAAATAGAAGAGACTGGGTATGTTAATTTCTACCCATGACGTGTAGCGAAGGTTAATGTGTGCTGGTCTGCGATTTTGAACCTTACGCATTAGTCCGTAAGGTCCAAAATCTTCAACCAGCTCCCGGATGTGACGTATTTTCCTTGCCGCTGTGACGCCTCTGCCATTGTGACGTATCGTCGCTGCAGTACGAGGGGCAGGGACTTGATGATTACTGCAGGCTGTACGTTGAAAGTTGACGCCGGTTTTCTGATCGTAGTGCGAGACGACCTACGGGTGTGGTGGAACGGGCGGGCACATACCCGCTGAGCAAAGATCCTCGCACCGACGTCAGCCGCAGTGGCCCCGCGCACGGCTGTGCGCGGCCCCTGCGGCCTGACGTGGGCCCGGGGGACTTTGGCTTACTGGGTAGGGATCAGGGGCTTACAGAAGGCGGGCTCATTTTGTGGAGAGCAGGCATCAGACGACTGAAACAAAGAAAGAAGAGGCGAAAATCTGATGAGGATGTTTGTTCAGTGTGTCAGTCACAAGCACCTACGCTCAAGTGTTAGTTGTGGGTGTGCGCGCAAGTACTACAGGTGCACTCACACACACACACCCACACAAAATACTCCAAACATCTCCAAGTGGTATGGACCCTCAAGAGTCCTCCGGGCTCATGAGGATCTATGTCTCTTGGAGACGTTTGAAGTGTTGTCTATATTCATTGATGGAAACTGGTTAACCTCAGTGATTTCGCTGACGTTCATTGTGTTACACTACGCTTTTTCCACATGTGGCATCCGGGTGTAGTTTCCGGCGACGTGCAATATGGGTAGCGTCCGTATGTAACTACCGGACACGCGGGGCCGCCCTAATCAAGATAACGGGTCGCCCCTCAGGAACTATTACAATATGGGAAATGGATAGTATCTAATTAACGGGACCACCTGCACGCCGGGCCGCCCTAATCAAGATAACGGACCGGCCCTCAGGAACTATTACGATATGGGAAATGTATGGCATCTAAGTAACGGGACCAGCCCTAAACGAGGGGCGGGCCCTAAGTGGGAAGATGATTGATAAGGCCAAGGGTATATACGTACTGATGCACACAACGGGAGGGGAGAGACACAACGAAGGGACACACACCGAGAGAGGGACAGAGAGGGAACACAACGAGAGGAGAGTAAAGTAGGGGAGAGAGATGGGAGAAACTAGAAGAAAGAGCGACTAGAGAGAACGACCGAATTGTGGTCTGTGGTTGGTCTTGCCCAACCCCAGACAATGCTCTTTAGACTGAAATAAACACGAGAGAAAACCATCACCGGACTTCAGTTGTTTTACGTGTCCATAGTACAACAATTGTTGGGAGTCATTCGTGGCAAACGAAACCTCACTAGCGATAGATTGTTTTTCACACACACACACACACACACACACACACACACACACACACACACACACACACACACACACACACACACACACACACACACACACACACACACACACACACACGCACGCACGCACACACACAATACGTCGATAAGTAAACAAAAATATTCAAAAGAAATTGTTAACCGTTTAGGTCTTAACTTCTTTCGCCCACCACAAATGTGATTTCGAATACTTTAGTTAGTTATTTGGGTTTAATGCCGAGCAGGCGACTAAGGCCATCTCACGTGGGGACGGATTTCGAATACGGGGCAGTGAATAGGTCTGAACGAATTTTGACCTAAGCAGGAATCGAACCAGCGACCTTTCGGACGAGAGTCCATCGCTCTACCTAGTTCAAGCGCACCCATGCAAACACACAGACACACACAGACGCAGGCATGCATACGCACGCATATTATTTGTGTCGATACACGCTCCATTGTCTTGCACTTGAAGCGACTGTAACATTGATCCCCTGAAGGGCCAGTTATACAGTGCAAGAGAATCCAAACAATCTGGCCTTTTCAGACGGTCGTTTGATGTGGAGGAACACTGCATGCAGGCTATAGCAGAGACATGGGGTTTATCGATGGGTATCATTGCACAGTATGTCTTTCTTTCCTTTGTCTTTCTTCCTGTCGAGTGGAAACCACCTGATCCTTAACCCATTTCACTCTGATAGGCTACTGGTTGAAATTAATTTGACTGTGATAGTTCAAGGGTGGTGCCAGAATAGCTTGGCGCCTGAGGCGCTAAGCTATTCTGGCATCACCCTTGAACTAAAATGGTTGAACTATCTCCTGATCTGTAATGTAGCCTTCATAAAACAATAAGCAAAATTTAAAAAAAAATCAGGCTCAGCATGGAATAGGTTAAACATACATACCCTCCCCCTCGCAAGCACACATATAGTGGGTTATTCCCCTTCATAGAGGTAAAAACCGCTATGAAGGGGGATAACCCCACAATACGTGCGCTTGCGAAGGGTACTGAAAAGAATTGTTACGGTGATGGCTAATCACTGTAAAACAAGACTAGTTTTACAGTTCAGTACAGTTCAGTTCAGTTCCGGTCGAGCCGATGGGATTTCAGCGCTCGGAAAGGCCCATACACGCATCAACCCACACGTCCGAGACGTTTTCCCAGAGCTCATCTTTTCGATATCGTGCCAACACTGGTCTGGTTTTTACTATGGGATCTCTCACGTCCTTTCAGGTCTGCCCAATGCCCGCTGCCTTTCTCCATACCTCTGGTCCGGACTGTGTCTTTAGGCCCCGCCACACATGCCCGATTTTGAGGCCGATTCTCGAGCAGTTTCGAATCGGAGTGTGATCGGACCGGACTACAAAAACGTGTGCGCTGCCACAAATTCCCCGACTTTAATTTAGCCGACCGGTTTGAATCGAAGATCAAGGTCGTACCTGTTCAGCGAATGGCTGCTAGTTTTGACAGTGATGATGATGTGCTTGCATTATCAGCAGTTTCGCATCATATTCGGGAAGAGGCGGGCGAAACACTGATCGGCAACCGGAAGGTGGTACTGATCTTCCGCCATATCAAACTAAAACGACGTGCTTTTGCGAGACGCGCTCTGATTGGTTCGAAGCTTACAATCGGGACCGATTCGGATCGGAAAAATAGAGCAGGTTCTAGACACCCGATTCCCAGCCGATTGGGATCGGATCGGATATATGACGTCATCCGATCGCAATCAGATCGGAATCGGCTTCAAAATCGGGGCACAACCGGCACGTGTGGCGGGACCTTTTGGCCTTGTTCCTGCAAATGGTTTCTCAGGTTTCTCACCAATGACGTCAGATCGGCCCATCCGTAGTCCCTGCCCCAGTGGCAAAACGTCTTCGGACCCACGACGGCCGCAGTGGGCCCGAAGGACCTTTGCTTTCTGGGTGTGTGATTTTTTTACCTCGCCAAAGAGGGTGTCTGCTCGATCATTGCCCACGACTCCAGCATGCCCTGAACAGTAAACCCTTGGGGGTTTGGAGGTTGGGGGGGGGGGGGGGAGAGGGCTTGGGAGGTGGGGGGTGGGGTATGTGGGTGGGTGAGAGGAGAGAGGGGGGGTGGGGGTGGCGGTCGTGGTCGTATACTATCGAGACATGCTGGAGTCCAGGGCAGGGATTAGAAAAAAGTAATTACCGTACATTGATACTCATCGTGAAAACTCATTTATCTACTGCAGCCTGTCACCAGTTTACTTACCTTGGCTGCATTATCACGTCGGACGCCAAGCTGGACAAGGAGCTTGACAGCAGGCTGGCAAAAGCGAACAGCGCTTTCGGGCGACTTTTCAAGCGGGTGTGGCACAATCAACAGCTGAAAACAGGCACCAAGATCAGCGTGTACAGAGCTGTGGTCCTCACCACCCTGCTGTATGGTTCCGAGTCCTGGGCCCTCTACCGCAGCCAACTACGACTCCTCGAACGCTTCCACCAGCGCTGCCTGCGTACCATCCTGGGCATTCACTGGAGTGACTATGTCACCAATGTCGAGGTCCTTGAACAGGCTGAAACCGTGAGCATCGAGGCTTTGCTGCTGCGGACACAGCTCCGCTGGGCGGGGCATGTCTCCAGGATGGAGGATCATCGCCTACCAAAGATCACCCTGTTCGGCGAGCTTGCTACTGGACACCGTGACAGAGGGGCACCAAAGAAGAGATACAAAGACTGTCTCAAGAAGTCACTTAGTGCCTGCCAAATCGACCACCACCAGTGGTCTTCGCTTGCTGTGGACCGTGACACCTGGCGCTCCACTATTTACAAGGCAGCTGTCTCCTTTGAGGACTCTCGCAGAGCTAGCCTTAAGGACAAGCGGCTCAGGAGAAAGAACAGAGATGCCGCAACTCAGAACTCTGGCCATACCTTCCCCTGCAGCCACTGCGGTCGAACCTGCCTGTCCCGGATTGGCCTCCGCAGCCACGAACAAGCCTGCAGACGTCGTGGGCAACTCCTATAAAATCTTCGTTCGCGAAGTCCAGCCAAGACTGCAGCCTGTGTGGGAGAAGAATGACAAAGCAAAAAAAAAAAAAAAAGAAAGAAAAAAAAAAAAAAAAAAAGCACGAAAAGCGTACAAACCTCTTTGAACGAAGAGAGGCGTTGTTAGGTTCTCAGGAAAGTCTGGTGAAAAACAAAAAGACAGAAAAAGAGTCAGGCGCCACCTTAACAACTTCCCTGCCACTTAACGTGCATTTTTGTTTCTGAAATTTGTGTCGGTTCAAAGGCGAAATTCCAAACCCGTCCATGAAACGTGGATACGAATTAGTGTCTCAGCAAGAGACATAGATCCTCATGAGCCCCCGCTGTCGCGGGGGCTCATGAGGATCTATGTCTCTTGCAGTTGGATCGTGTTCACGTTTATCGACAGTGAAGGGGTTAAACTGTCTTGGTTAACCCCCCTTTACTGAAAGTAGATGCGGTTTGCGTTTAAATTTTTGTTGTTGTAAATTTAACGTCAATGTTCCCCAGTCGTCAATTGAACATGGGTGCAGAGTGGTTTCATCAAGAGGCATAGATCCTCATGAGCCCCCGCAGTCGCGAGGATCTATGCCTCTTGCAGTTGGGTCGTGTTCATTTTTCTCGGCAGTCGAGGGGTGAAACCCATTTCCTGCAATGTTTTGCGTCGAGATTGAATGAGTGCGTCGCGATCATAGCTAATCTAGCACTATGCTTGAACGGTGTAGCTACTGCAGTGTGTCAAGAATAAAAGAATACTACATGCGCCAAACTAATATGGCGCTACCCTTGAACTGCCTTTATCAAACCTATCTCCCTCAGCAGTAGTCTGTCAACTAAACAGAAACGAAAGAAACTTTGAAGCAGTAAAGAAAAACATTTAGTTGAAGAAACAACGCTGCGTATCGGATCCTATACTGAGGAGCAAAAGAAATGCAACACCACTGGAATGGTCGGAAACACTTTAGTGTTTTCGATCATTCCATTGGCGTCACAGTTTCTTTTGCTCGTCATATAGATCCATCATTCAAGGATGACGGAATTTGGCTCCAATACGTTGTGCTGTTTCTTCTCTTCTCTACTACTTCAAAGTGTCCATCGTTTGTATGGAATTCCAGCGGTATTTTGTTCACACTCCAATTGAACATATAAGTTGAGCTTTGTTAATAAAAATGAACACAACTATAAACATGTTCCAATCCAATCCAATGTCCATGTGTATTGCGCACAGTATAAAATTCCGTAACAAACTTCATGCTCGTGGCGCAGAGAGAGAGAGAGAGAGAGAGAGAGAGAGAGAGAGAGAGAGAGAGAGAGAGAGAGAGAGAGAGAGAGAGAGAGAGAGAGAGAGAGAGAGAGAGAGAGAGAGAGAGAGAGAGAGAGAGAGAGAGATATTAAAAAAGAAACTTTAAGAGAAGAATTAAAAAAAAGACACTGATGGTACTATACTATATTCAGCTGATGTTCAGCCTAACTCTTTGACTGAACAAGTATGTCCTGAGTGCTCTCCGGTAAGCGTCAAAGCTGGAAGCCGTCTGGAGAGACACAGGGAAGGAATTCCTCAGACTCGGGGCCACATTCCTAACTGATCGACCGCCAGATTTTGTCCATAACCAGAAACAGCAAGGCGACACATGGAGGAGGAACTCAGTGACCTAGCTGGTTCACAAGTCAGGTTAATATCTTTGAGATAGTCAGGAGCAGGGCAACGCAGACAGGCGTAAGTCAAACACAGATCATCATGCAGCAGGCACGAGTGAATGCGAATGTAGGCAGTGACGTGTATGTATGTAGACGTAAGTTTTGTGCTACGTGCTTTGTGCATGTGTATTTGCGTCATTATGTGTGTGTGTGTGTGTGTGTGTGTGTGTGTGTGTGTGTGTGTGTGTGTGTGTGCGTGTGCGTGTGCGTGTGTGTGTGTGTGTGTGTGTGTGTGTGTGTGTGTGTGTGTGTGTGTGTGTGTGTGTGTTTTGATTTTTTTACGTCATTCTAAATTCTCTCTATACAGGATGACGTCTTTTCTTTCTGTCGTGTTCTTTCAGTTCTGTTCTATATTTGTTTCCATGTCACCTGAAGAAGTATCTTTGATCTGAAACGTCGTTCTTTGTTTCTATTGTAAAGGGTTTTCTACCACTATCTTCTATTTTTCTTTCACATGAAACTCTAGCGGCAACAGTTTTACTACAGATCATCAGTCATCAACCCTACCTGTAGGTGCGGGTGTGTTGGGCGGAATCTCTTCCTGGTGGCGGGTTACCTCTTTCTCTGGCTCACCAACTGAAAAACACAACAAAAATACAGTGACGGTTAAAATTAAAAAAAAAAAAGCAATCCAGACCAAAAAGGTGACTGCCAAGCGTGTAATATGCAAAGAAGTACCCAACGGAGAAAGAAACACGCTTAGAAAAAACGGGTACAACACAATTTATTAATATTTCGGGTAAATACCCTTTGTCAAAATAGACAAACAAACAAACAGAGAGATTAGCCGCTACTTATCTTCATTGGCAGAAGGAATGTGGCAACTGAAGATAAGTAGCGGCTAATCTCTCTGTTTGTTTGTTTGTCTATTTTGACAAAGGGTATTTACCCGAAATATTAATAAATTGTGTTGTACCCGTCTTTTCTAAGAGTGTTTCTTTCTCCGTTGGGTACTTCTTTGGTTAAAATTCAGTTTATTTGTTGGTGGTTAGTGTCCTGGAAGCAGTGAGGGATGGGCCTGTCATTAAATGAAAAACTACCACAAAATAAGTAAAAACTGATGTAGGTCTTTTGCTTGTTGTTAGCATCGCGCAAACAAGACAACAATACCATTAACTCATTCGAGACGTGTCGCATACGGATACGCGGCTGAAAGCCGCGTATCCGTATGCGAAACGTCTCAAATAAGTTAACACTGAAAGTGTCCGCATGTTGCTTTGCTGTTTCGCACACCTCCTCCTCTCCCTTTCCTTTTTTTCCTCACCGCGGGAAGAAAAATCACGCCATATTAAGATACATCCTAGAGTGATTTTATATTGTATTTTTGTGACGTTTGCGTGTTGGCAAGGCATTAGTGTGTTGGGTCCCAACTTCGGCGTCTTTGGCCGAGGTTGAGACAACGCCGAGGTTGGGACCCAACATTAGTGAGGTTGCGTTTGTGGAGAACGACTCCCGACAACGAACGAGAGCGGAACATCGGCGGATGACCAGCTTGTCCCATAAGCATAGACAACACTCCAAACATCTCCAAGAGGCATAGATCCTCATGAACCCGCAGGCGATTAACAAACAAAAACCAACAAAACAAAACAACCTCGACCACAAAAACACAAAAGAACAAATAAACAAAAATCTCGTTTAACTAAAACTAAACTGTAAATGTATTACAAGAGTTTAAGTATAGGAGTCTGACATAGTAATTTAAATAAATGTATAGTTGTTGCTATACTGGTATGTAAAATATCAGGGGCGGATTTGGGGGGATCCGAGGGGACCGGACCCCCCATTCCGACCCCTCCACCCAAAATTCTTTAAATCCTACAACAAAGTCCCTTTTTGGGGATGTTTTGGACCCCCCCCCCCCCCTTCTCCCTGTTTGATTTTTTGGGTGAGTTTTAAGACACGCCTTACGACCCACTCACCCCCCCCCCCCCTCGTTGTTTGATATTTTGGGAAGTGGTGAGAGTCTTCACACACACGCGCCTTCTCTCTCTCTCTCTCTCTCTCTCTCTCTCTCTCTCTCTCTCTCTCTCTCTCTCTCTCTCTCTCTCTCTCTCTCTCTCTCTCTCTCTCTCTCTCTCTCTCTCTCTCTCTCTCTCTCTTTCTCAGGCGCATCTTTCTGGAACAAACTGCCTACACGTATAACACACGCCAGCTCCCTCTCCTCTTTCAAGGAATGCCTCCTCAAGTACTTGTCTGCTGATACATAATCTACCACAAGTATCCGTATAAAACATGTGCTTATCGTATAATCAGTGCATGCTGCCGTATGGTTTGTCCATGCTAATAATAATCGCCTAATTACATAATTTAAGTTTCTATTATAATCCAAATAATTTTTGCTGTCTAAAGTGAATTTTCACTATGATCCAAATGATTTGCTTCGGATATAGGTCACGTTATCATTAGCGCGTGTCTGTGTGTACGCGTGAGCGTGTATGTGTGTGCGTGCGTTGCGTGTACTTTCTGTTTTTCGTTTGTATGACCGAATGAATGAATGAATTTTGTTTAATGTCTCTTCATGTTTAATGTCTCCTAATTTTTCTTTGTGTAATTTAGTACTATTAGTATCACAATTATTATCCTGTGTTTGTAGCAACGGCAAGTATGAAAAATGGCACTCGTGCTAATTACTTCATCCGTTGAGAAATAAAGTTTCATTTCATTTCATTTTATTTCACTCTCTCTCCCTCCTTTGTTTGATTTTTCGGTCCCTGGAAGCAAGGTCTAGCGTCGGGGAGGCCTATTACGTCTTGTCAGGTTCAAGGTCCCAAACAAAATGTTGGACCCCCTCCCCCCATGGTAGCTAATCCGCCCTTGAATATCATTGATATTTCCTGCCACATCATCAACATAATATAGAGCATTTTGTCTGAACAAATGTGTTGTGATAGGACATTCTAGTATTCTTCGTTGAACAGAGAGAGGTTCGGAACATTCGCAGGTGATATGCTGAGGAGCAAAAGAAATGCGACAATGATTTTAGAATCACCGTAAACACTGAAGTTGTTTCGATGATTCCGAAAATGTCGCATTTCTTTTGCTCCTCAGTGTATCTTTCGCAAATTCCCGTGACTAGAGGGAAAGCAAAACACAACACAAAATGGAGAAAATGTTGCGAGTGATGAACTTATACAGACAAGCTTTTCATCACTGTCACGACAAACGACATGCAGACGCCGTTTCCAGCACCGCTGATTGTTAACCCTTACACTGTCGGAAACAACACCACCTAACTGCAAGAGGCATAGATCCTCAATAGGATCTATGTCTCTTGCTGGTCCCAACATCAGTTTTGGGTATTTATCGGTAATTAGAGTTGCAATGGTTTCAAAGACACGCGGCGCAGCCATTTTTGAGTGAAAGAGTTATAATATTAGAAGAAAAGAATGGGTGGAGTCAGCAAACTGACATACAAGCATCGTAAAAAGAAAAAAAAAAAATATGCCGCAGCCTGTATTCTTTTTTGCAAAACAAGCCCGTGTTTGTGGTTTCCGCCAATTTGGTTGCCACCACACAGAATGCGCACACACAGACCATTGGCAAATCTGCAACTCCCTGCGGAGTCTGCGCACACACACTCCGCCGCACTTCATACGCGTCATCTAGCTTCCAGATTTGTTTGCCCAACAACTCTGAAAACCACTGAAGAGAATAAGGAGGTTGACGGGAAGCGGGTATTAAGAGGCCGAGGGGTGGATTGATGGTGCGTTAGGGGTGGTCACAGGGGGTGGATGAGGAGGTGGTGGGCTGCTGAGGAAGAGTTGTAGACACTTTTCGTTATCCGGGGATAGTACTCTGTCCTAAAACGAGAACATGGACCCATTTAACAACAGGGGCAAGTTGCATGAATGAGGTTATATCCTGCGAATGTCACTAAGCATCGAGCTCCGCTATAGCGAAGCATCTTGCTTAGTGGCATGCGCAGGGTTTAAGCTTACACGTGCAGCTGTCCTCTGGCCTCTTATATCTATTTTAAACGTGTGTCCGGACAATTATTTCACGTCAGAAGAACTTTACGATACAATTCGAAGCCATCGCACTTTGTTACAGTGAGGTTACGTTTGCACGAATGACTCCCAACAACGAACGAGAGCGGATGACCAGTTTCTATTATGAGCATAGACAACACTTCAAACACCCCCAAGAGGCATAGATCCTCATGAGACCTTCGGGCTCATGAGGATCTATGCCTTTTGGATATGTTCGCCCTTGCTTCAGGGACATGTTTGTAGTGTTCTCCATGCTGATGGTAGAAGCCGGTTCTCAACCTCTCAACCTTCCGCTCTCGTTCGTTCTCGTTAGTCGAACGTTGAAAACGAAACCTCACTAGTGTCCCATCAGCTTGTACGTAATTCCATAACAAATACTGACAATTTCATATAACTCGACTGGAATACATTACCAACAACAGCGCCCGAAAGGCCATTCACACACATTATCACAATTTGATATCACCAGACGTAATAGTTTAACGTAATTATGCAATAATCTATGTGCAACAAAGTTGCCTTCCCCCCAAAAAAACCCAAGAAAAACAAATAAACAAAACCAACAAAAAACCAAAAACCAAAAACAACAAAAAACAACAACCAACAAACAAACAAACAAACAAACAAAAAACCAAACCAAACCAGCCCAACCCAAACCAAACCAAACCAAAACAAAACAAAACAAAACAAAACAAACAAACAACACCCCTCCCAACCCCCCTCCCCCCAAAAAAACAAACAAAAACAAAACAAAAAAAACAAAACAAAACAAAACAAAACAAAACAAAACAAAAACAAACAAACAAACAAAAAAAAAAAACCACACCAACGTTTCATTTCGAATATGCTTGTAGACAACAAGATTAAGGTAGGTCTGACGTCATTTCCCTTCAAGGACAACAGATCATAAATGGCAGCTCTTTGAGCGACTGTACGCTTGAATCTAAAGCGAAGTAGAACGCGAATAAATTATCAGCGAAGGACAACACGATTGATTATTTTTGTGTTTTAATCCCTTGTCGCGGGGGCTCATGACAGATTTCATGTTAGTCATGTCTTCTTTGTGCCCGCGTTTGGTTCCATTTCAGTCGTCATTCCGTGCGAATGTCGGTCAGTGTATAATGGTTTCAGACGCGAAATCCGCGTTCACTGGCAGTCACAGGGTTAAAATCCTCGCTAGCTAAATATAAAGGATCGAAGAGCGAGATAGAAGTGACGGCGCCCTGCTAAGATCGGGTGTCTGCGGATCGCCTGTAAGCGCTAAGAGTTGTCTGAAAGGATCAAGAATTTAGACGTGTTTACTTCCTCTTTCCAAGCGCCGCTGGACCACGTGATCCGTATGGCGTTGGCTCGAGAATTCAGACGTGTTTGCCTCCCCTTTCCAGGCGCCACTGGACCACGTGATCCACGCAGAGTTGTCTGAAAGGATCAGGATACCACAGACGTGTTTGCCTCCCTTCTTCAGGCGCCATTGAACCACGTGATGCGAGCTCGGCCAATCAATGCGCGCTCTGAGTGGTACTTTAAAAAGCCCCATCACTGCAAATCCTTACGCCTATACCCACATGACACCATCGACGTGGGACACAGTTGGAACTAGAGAATGGAATTTAAATGAGTGCAGCTAATGTGGGTAACCAAGAGATATAGATCCTCATGAGCCCCTGCGGATAGAGGGGGCTCATGAAAATCTATGCCTCTTGCAGACGAGTCAGTGAAACGCAGTTCTGCGTTATTTGGTAAAAGACGGTATCTCCATTTTTGAGAAAAGCGGGATTTTTATTTTTACACAATGAAAATCTCCCTTTTCGCAAAAATAGACTTATTGCCTTTTGCCATGCAACGGCAGAGTTGGAATCAGAAGATTGGAAACATGAGCCATTGTACAGGAGCAAATCTCGGTCAGTAAAAATTACATAGGTCTATATAGACACTATTCTCATGAACCTCTGCGGCTGCAGGAGCTCATGTGAATCTATGCCTCTCGAAGATTATTGAGACTTCGAACTGAGCCCTTCTGTCGGAGTTAATTTCGGTCAGCAAATGGAAGGACCCTATATATTCACATGAGTCCCTGCTTCTGTCGGTGCTCGTGTGAATCTATGCCTCTTTCAGACGGAATAAGACTCACTGAGGAACTGTGGGAATGCCTCTGGCTTATTTTACAAGTAGTCGTAAGTGGGGGGACATTTTAAAAAATCTTTTATCTTCTTTTTTGTGTCTGGCTCAGATGCAGTAAACCGGATTTTCTGCGATTCAAATATAAGATCAGGGGGACATTTGCAGAGCGAACGAATTCAAGACTGCCTGTGAAAAGCGATTGATGAAAAATACGTCAAAATACGTAAATGCTTTTAACCCTTATCATTCGGAATACACCAGTGTGTGAAATAAGATTGACTAAAATAGTTCAAGGGTAGTGCCAGAATAGATTGGTCTATATCTTTATCTGTAAGTACTATAATGTCGAATGCATATGGCAGTGAACAAATTTGAAGCTTGTAGCCTGTTTCGGCGATCTTCGTTGGTTGAGCACCGCAAAATCCCTAGCTGTCCCAGGGGCATGGATTTGACGTGGTGTCAGCAAGAGGCATAGATCCTCATGAGCCCCCGCAACTGCGGGGACTCATGAGGATATGTGCGTCTTGTAGTGTGGTGGGTATTCAGTTTTCTCGGTACTGTATGGGTTAAAGTCCATCTAGCAGGCGCATGTTTATTTCAACACATTAAACCTTGAGAGGGAAAATCCCACATTTTGGAATTGTCCTCTGAAGACCACATACCGGTTTAGGAGACAAATCTACCATGGTAGTTCAAGGGTAGTCACAGAATAGCTTGGCGCCTATGGGCGCCAAGCTATTCTGGCACCACCCTTGAACTATCAAGGCCATTATGTGTCCTGTGTCTTAGAGCGAAACTGTTGTGATGAGCGAAATACCCAGGACTAAGGGTGGCGTAGGAAGATCTTTAGCCTGGAGGAGGAGTGGGGTGGTGGTGGTGTTTGTGTGTGTGTGTGTGTGTGTGTGTGTGTGTGTGCGTTAATGTGTGTGTGTGTGTGTGTGTGTGTGTGTGTGTGTGTGTGTGTGTGTGTGTGCGTGTGTATGAGGGCGGTGGAGTTGGGTGAGAGGGGAAGACGACAGTGAGGAAGGGGGGGGGGGGCGGGAGTAGTGGGGGGAGAGGATGTTAAACACAAAATCTTTTTACTGGCTAAAAATTCAAACGACGGAGTGTTTGGGGGTGGGTGGGTGGGTGGGTGAGTGGGTGCGCGTGAAGCGGAGCTGGGGGATGTGGGGGATGGTGAAAAATGCCTGAAAAATCAAACGATGGAAGGGAGGGGGGGGGGGGGCGGGAGGATTGGGGAGGGGGAGAGGGGAGATAATGGAAGCGAGAGCACACTTCACATCTCCTTCGCACCCCCTCCTTTACTGAGCATCAGCAATACTATTCCAGGAGGGGACAGAAAAATACTCCAGCCGTTTCCCATGGGGACCGTCCGTGGCCTCTGCTCCCCCCGGTATCTAGTGGCATTTCGCGGTCCAGTCTTCTCTTACAATTGAGACTTTAGGGAGACAAAGGTCTCTATCACAGCTACACTCCTTCACCACGATGCCATTCAAAGTCACTGATGACGGTGACCGCTGCTCTCCCGGCATCTAGTGGTATTTCGAGCTCCAATCTTTTCTTACAACTGAGACTTTTGCGAGACTCAGGGATCAGTTGCTTGAGCGGGCTTAGTCCTGAGCCAGCCACTAAGCAAGGTGCTCTGCTATAGCAGAGCACCTTGCTTAGTGGCTGGCGCAGGACTGAGCTCACTCATACAACCGGCCCCTGGCCTCTATTACAGCTACACCGCCGTGACCACGATGTCAATGACCGTGAACGCGACTGAACCTGGAATCTATACGTTGAACCCTCTGACCTCTGATCAGGACAGGCCATCATACGAAACCTAATTTCTGGTGCTGTGATTAGCCAGTGTAAAATTAAACGTAGTTACAGATGCTGCCATTGAACGAGAGGACAAACTAGAGTCTCGGATGCTGTGACAGGCTGCTCGGATGCTGAGACAGGCTGCTCGGATGCTGAGACAGGCTGACGGAGAAACAAAATTCAATTACGACTGCTGTGATTGGCCGATAAAGAAACAGAATTCAATTACGATTGTTGTGATTGGCCGAGGAGCAAACAAACGCGTTTGCGCTCCAAACAAACTGGATTCCGGTCCCCGTGTTTTCTGTGATAGCATCACTGCAGAACTGATTACCACAATCAATGATGAGATTCGCCATTTTCGTTGGTTAGTTCGGGATTTAACGTCCACGGCACCGAAGTGATAATGGACGGCCCTGACGGGCGGGTTATGGGGGACAGGGAAATCTATTGCCTATGAAGTACGACCTGAACACCCGATCAACTCAGGCGCACTGCAACTGTGCCACCTTGATTTACCAGGACCTTTCAACGGACATGTTATTGTACAAGCCCGCCATTTCCCCCTGGATTGTGAGTCCACCTACCGGGGCCGGGACGGGGATTGGAACCCACGACCCGGCGATTCCCTTCGCTCTGCTCCGACGCTTAACCGCCTGAGCTATTTCGGACTCTATAGCCATTTTCGTACACTTGAGACTAGCTTTATACGAGGGCCCCATGACTTCACAGAGTCACAGCCACACTGGTTGCCTCCCTCGATTGGCTACCGCTGATAAGCGGTAGCGAATCGACGTAGGTAAGCAGTGCGAGTTGAAGCCAGACTTTCCGTCTTCCCACAGTGTGTCGGTCTTCTGGAAAATTCCTGAGAAGAACTTACTGGCGTCGTCGTTATCCCGTGCACTGGTGAGGTTTTGTTTGCAAGGAACGACTCCCAACAACGAACGAGGGCAATCTTGTTCCATAAGCGTAAGCAACACTCCAAACATCTCCAAGAGGTATAGATCCTCATGAGCCCGGAGGGCTCATGAGGATCTATGCCTCTTGGAGATGTAAGGAATGTTGTCTATGCTGATGGTACACTCTTGTTATCCGCCGTGACTTCGCTCTCGTTCGTTGTTGGGAGTCGTTCGGCGTAAACGTGACCTCACTAACGTTGAACTCGCAAGATGAGGAAAGTTGTACAAGTTAAGGCCCCGCCACACGGGCCGGTTGTGCCCCGATTTTGAAGCCGATTCCGATCCGATTGCGATCGGATGACGTCAATTATCCGATCCGGTCCCAATCGGCTGGGAATCGGGTGACTAGAACCTGCTCTATTTTTCCGATCCGAATCGGCCCCGGTTGTAAGCTTCAACCAATCAGAGCGCGTCTCGCAAAGCATGTCGTTTTAGATTGCAAATGGCGGAACACGCCTGTTGTGATCAGTACCACCTTCGTTGCCGATGTTTCGTACGCCTCTTCCCGAATATGATGCAAAACTGCTGATAATGCAAGCACATCATCATCACTGTCAAAACTAGCAGTCACTGATTTTGCAGAACAGGAGCGACTTTGATCTTCGGTTGAAACCGGTCGGCTAAACAAGTCGGGAAATGTGTGGCAGTGCACACGTTTTTTTAGTCCGGCCCGATCACCTACCGATTCGAAAACTGATCGGTAATCGGCCTCAAAACCGGGCATGTGTAGCGGGGCCTTTAGGTCTCCCTTTCTTGCGGACCAATATGACGTCATTATCACATATCAATAATGATACAAAAATCTGTCACTGTCATAAAACACACAGAGAAAAAAGAATACTATATTGCAGATTACATAATGTTTAGAATTAATCAAATTAAATTTAATCTGATCTAATTATCGTTAAAAATAGATAATAAAAAAGCTCGTAAAATGTGGAGATGTCTTTGGAAATGTGGAAATTTTGCAAATCAGGTTCTGATTTATCGCGATGGCAGTGATCAGAACAGGGGCATAAGAACCGGGTGGAGGGGGGGGGGAGTGGGGGGTGGGAGAGGGAGGAGGGGAAAGGGGAGGGGGAGGGGGAGGGGCGGGGGGGGGGGGGGGTTGCGTTGTATGAAAATTGTTGGAGTTTGGACTGTCGTCTGATTTTTTTAGCCTGGAAAGTAGCATTTTAATTAGATCATATTAGGCACAATGCCCCCCCCCCCAACCCCCCCCCCCCGACACACACACACACTCCGGCCCCAGGCCCATGAACACTACCGCTTCCTAGATTAGCTACGTACGGTACGATACATAGAGCAACCAGGAAGGTCGGTAACCAGTGTGTAAAGGCCACGATGTGCCGCTGGTCTTAAGAGTGTAAAATGTCACACACAGGACGTGCATTGATTGGTGCTGCTCGTGTCACGTGGTCTGATGGTTCCTGAACAAGTGAGATAAACACTTGAAAGCCTGATCCTTTTAGAAGCACTCTTCTACTTTTCCCCGTTTGTCAACTGACCCGAGCAGCGCTATAACAAAATGGAGGTGAACGGGACTTTAACCCCGTCAATGTCAGCTGCCAGAAGTTTTGTTGCAGAAATCACAATGAATTCAACGTCTGATGAAACCCAGATACAAACCAAAGCTATCAAAAGGTAGAGATCCTCATGCGCCCCCCTCGCCTGCGGGGGCGCATGAGGATCTATGCCTCTTGCACATGCACCCGCACTTATGGGGTTAAAGCCTCGATCTTTTCCGACAGCCCTCGGTCTTTTCAGAAACTTCAGTGGTATCTTTTGAGTCAACTTTCAGTGCTGTCGATAAACTTCTCGCCTGCGCGCAATCCTTTTAGAAAACACGCAAAATTTATGTCTGACGTAGTTTTATCTGGTCTTAAAGTCTTACAAATGAAAATTGCGTGCTGACATACAGCTGTACAGTTCAAATATCACAGACCAGCACACACGCACACACGCACACACGCAGGCACACTCGCACGCACGCACACTCGCACGCACGCTCACGCAAGACAACTTCTACATCAAAGTCGACTACACCTCGAAAATTGAATCGATAGAGGTGTGTGTTCAAAGTGAGACAGAGATATCCTCCCACACCCCATTTCTGCTTTTCGATTTTCAGGTTCTTGGTGAATAGTTCTAGAGTGTGCCCCGCGCCTATTACCCCTCCCCCCTCCCCACCACTCCAGCCCCCCCCCTCCACACCACCCTCCCCCCCCACCCCCTCCCTCACCTGCCGGTATTTTGATTTTTCGACCAGTGGAAACAAGGTCTGCCCACTGAGCGCCATCTGTCTAATGTTGAACATAAAAATAATTAAAAAAAAAAACAACCTCCCTCCCCGACCCTCCCTTGAGAAGTAACTGATCCGCCTTTGACCTTACAGCCAAAAATGATAGTCTTTTAGTTCGTCAATTCACGTCTTATGTTCTAAAAAAAATTCAGACCAAAAAGGTGACTTCCAAGCGTATAAAATGCATCGAAGGGCCGAACGGAAAAAGAAACACTTAGAAAAGACAGTTACAGCAGTATCCGTCGGTGAGTTTAACTCTTTCGAGACGTGCTGCATCCGGATTCGCGGGTTTACGCCGCAAATCCGGATGCGGCACATCTCGAAAGAGTTAATCCCTTCCCTGCCACCGGATGCATCATTTGCTTCAATGACCAAAGGCCTCCACAGTCCGAGGAACACGGATTCAAAGTAGTAGCAGCAAAAGGTATAGATCTTCATGAGACACCGCAACTGCGGGGGCTCATGAGGATCTACACCTTTTGCAGTTGGGTGGTATTCAGCTTAGTCTCGGCAGTGAAGGTGTTAAACAATAAAGAAGACGACGAAAAAGACCCGCCCCAACAACAACAGCAACAACAGCATCAACGACAACAACAACAATACAAAAACACCACCACCATCAACAACAATAACGAAGACGACGACGACAACGGCTATAACAACAACAACAACGACGACGACGACGACAACAACAACAACAACAACTTTTAAAAAATTGTACATCAACAGGAAGGAACCGCGTTGTATTGCTGGTGCCCACTGTCCAGTGTTTAGAGTAGACTTCATTACGAATGCTGGAGGCGTAATGTGGCGCCTAGAAGGGGCCGTAAAAACTGACACTGTCCGGTTCTGCAGTGAACACCAAACATACCAAAGAGGTATAGATCTACATGAGCTCCCGCGCGGGGTGCGGGGGCTCATCTAGATCTATGCCTCTTGCTGACTCTATTTCTGTGTTCCTCACGCACACAGGGTTCCCGGATGTAAAATCTGCATAAGTGCCGCTGTTCCGGTGTAACGTCAAATGAATTCATTTCGTTAGCTGTGAATCCACGGCAAGTAGATACATACGAAGTGCTTGGAATCAGTTGCATCCAGATATTTTGGGCTTCTTGACTCGAAAGAAATGGCCAAAGTAGCAGATACATAAAAGACTTGATTATAAAATAATTTATTATGGGCACTGATTGTATTCTGATCGAAAAGTGACACCATTTGTTTCATGTCACATTAATGATCTCCACCCTTTGAATAGGAAAAAAGATATGGTTGCTAATTAGGCAATACTTTCAATGAAAAGAGAGAGAGAGAGAGAGAGAGAGAGAGAGAGAGAGAGAGAGAGAGAGAGAGAGAGAGAGAGAGAGTGAGAGAGAAGAGAGAGAGAGAGAGAGAGAGAGAGAGAGAGAGAGAGAGAGAGAGAGAGAGAGAGAGAGAGAGAGAGTGAGAGATGAGAGATGAGTGAGAGAGTCAATGATGATGAATCTTTATTTTACACGGATGAAAAGTTTTAGGCATAGCAATGCCTAGTCTTTCCGTACCTGCCGTTTTGCTACAACTACGACAGTAATACAAAATATACATCAGAACGAGACATCAAAGCACAGATACAAAATATATAGTACAGTAAACACAGACACCGCATACGCCGCGCACAACGCACTCACGCGTCCACACACACAGACACAAAACATACAAACACACAATCAAACACAACACACACACACACATACACAGACATCAACCTGACATACACATACACATGATTGTTAGAATAATTTATATATATATATAGATATATAGTATAAATTTACTAACTATATGAATAGTATCATAATGGATCGAACATACTATTACTTCTGAAGTAAATATTTATGGAGGCGATCTTTGAAGACGCTAATCTTACAAATTGATTTCAGGTGTGGCGGTAACATATTCCACGCTTTAGCCCCTGAAAAAGACAGACTGGTTTTACAGATGTCTAATATAATTTTTGGAAGGTGGATCGAACTATTTCTCGTGTTTTTCCTATTATTGTCGGAAAATAGAGTTTTTAGATAGGGTGGGGCTTTTCCGTGCATGATCTTGTGCAGTAGAACACAGCGATTAAATTCAAACTGTTTCTTCTCTGTAACTTGAGAGATTTTAATTTTTCATCAGAGAGAGAGAGAGAGAGCTGGAGATGAGAGAGAGCAGAGAGTCAGAGAGAGAGAGAGAGAGAGAGAGAGATGAGAGAGAGAGAGTGAGAGAGAGAGAGAGAGAAGCTATTTCAGTATATTTCATTTAAACAAACCTTACAGTTCCTGTCGCAGAACCGCCAATGGCCAAATGAGTCCCAAAGCACACACCACAAATCACACACCGCTTCGCAGCGGGTTACAATTGACCAAATTAACCCTTATTTAATAAAAATGGTGCACTGGTCAGCGGGCCAGGCGGTAATTTCCAGCCATTGTTTTCTCTTGGCGCGCGACCATCGGCTGGACACAGTTTCAAAATCGCCCACGAGTCGAACAATAGAGATTATGCCAGAATGCAAAAATGCGCCGTATTGCGTATACTGGGGTGGGGATTGGGGGTGGGGGGATTGGGGTGGCGGGGGTTGGGTGGGGGTGGGGTGGGGGCTGGCGGGGGGGGGGGGGGGAGTGGGACTTGAGAACCTTATGACCGCTGGCCGAAAAATGAAGCACTGAACAGAGAGGGGAGTCCACACTCTCTAGGTGGATTTCCACTTTCGAAAATTACATAGCACAGTGTGTGTGTGTGTGTGTGTGTGTGTGTGTGTGTGTGTGTGTGTGTGTGTGTGTGTGTGTGTGTGTGTGCATGTGCGTGCGTGCGTGCGTGTGCGTGCGTGTGCGTGCGTGTGTATGTGTGTGTTGTGTGTGTGTGTGAGTGTGTGTTTGTATGTGTGTGTGTGCGTGCATGTGTGTGTGTATGTGTGTACGTGTGTGTGTGCGCGCGCGTGCATGCGTGCGTGCGTGTATGTGTATGTGTGTGTGCACGGGCGTTTGCTAGAAGCTTTCGGTATCCTTTATGAATTTTATAAGATTTCCCTAAAGGCATATCAGTCACAGTCATGCGACAATTGAGAGTGGAGGTTGTGTCCAGTGCTTTGTTTTGGGTGTGCTCTCTATGACATTGCCAAGGCAAGTGTCAAACATAGAAAGAGGTGTGTGGTGGGGGGGGGGGGGGTGAGGGGGTGGGAGGGGGGGGGGGTGAGGGGGGAGAGGAATCCCTGGAAACCATTTTGGATCAACTTCTGTTCCCATAGTGCAGTTCTGCCGTTAACCCCTTCCCTGCCACGGGACGGGTATTTCGTTTCTGAAATCTGTATTCAATCCACGACCAAAAACCACAAACCGTCCAAGGAACATTGCTACAAATTGATCCCAGCAAGAGGCATAGATCCTGATGAGCCCCCGCAGTCGCGGGGGCTCATGAGGATCTATGCCTCTTGCAGATGGATCCTGTTTACGTTTTCTCGGCATTGAATGGGTGAAGTCCATTTTGAGAAGAGCGAGATTTACTGACTTTCTTTTGCCAAATCACGACTGAGTTAGGCAGAATGTATGCGGTTCTTTCACTAAAGGATGAGACTCTCTCCTGACAGATGGAATGAATAATTCCATATGAAAAATAATGCACACACACACACACACACACACACACACACACACACACACACACACACACACACACACACACACACACACACACACACACACACACACACACACACAAAATGTCTGTTATGATTACCTTCTGATCCGTAGAGCCGTAAAAGACAGCGTTGTGTTCTGATCTGCAACTTTATCTTACGGACGTGGGGCGATTAAGTCCACAATCACAGACCACGACACTTTGACGAAAACTCAGCCAGATTATGAAATCAAAATGATACGACCTTCCCCGCAGCTAGGTTATAGGAGCATTTTGTAAGATATGTGTTGGTAGTATTAAAAGGACTCTCACAGAGCTAGCCTTAAGGACAAGCGGCTCAGGAGAAAAAAAACAGAGATGCCGCAGCTCAAGAACCCTGGCCATACCTTCCCCTGCAGCCACTGCGGTCGAACCTGCCTGTCTCGGATTGGCCTCCGCAGCCACGAACAAGCCTGCAGACGTCGTGGGCAACTCCTATAAAATCTTCGTTCGCGAAGTCAAGCCAAGAGAGACCATTAAACGGTTAATCGTGAACACCACCCAACTGCAAGAGGCATAGATCCTCATGAGCCCCCGCAGTTGCGGGGGCTCATGAGGATCTATGCCTCTTGTTAATGCCACTTTGAGTCCGTGTACCTTGGACATCTAAGGTTTGTGTGTGTGTTGAATTAAGGAAGATTGTATATATACAGTCTCAGTCAGCTTGCACTGAATGGGTTGATTAACTCATTCGAGACGTGCCGCCCTCGGATACGCGGCAAGCCGCGTATCCGGAGGCGGCACGTCTCGAATGAGTTGATCACAAAAAAGGCAGCTTATTCATCATACAGTGCACAGTCTTCACATACATGTAATCAACTTGATGGCCGGAGAATTGATTTTAAACTTCTGGTATATTTACTTCAACGGGCTCGGGACCATTCCAATGTCTTTACCGTCTGGTATGATGACCCTGTGCCATTCCACGTGGCGATGGTTGTTCGTGATTTGAGTGTATTCATGTGCAGTCAATTTTGAATTCGTGTCTTTTCAAATTTGTACATTTTGTTGCCGGTGTCTAATGATTTTTGTCTAGTTTGGTCATGTTGTCTTGCACTGTGCAGCGCGTAAAGCCTGCGCTGCACGCAGTTTGTACTATATCATCATCATCATCAATATCATCATAATCATCATCATCCTCATCATCCTCCTCATCATCATAATCACTAATACTAATATTAATACTAATAATGCTAATACTACTACTACTACTACTACTTATTATTATTACTTAAGAGGGCAAGCATCACACTGGTTATATCCCTCGATTCGCTACACTCAGCGTAGCGAATCGAGGGATACAACCAATGCAGACAAACATCTTGATTCTTTTTATTTCCAAACATATTCAGTTAAAAGAAATCTTCCTTGTTTTTCTATGATATTGTAATTTCAAGCCCTTCTGTGGTATATTGCAAAAGCAAGTAGGTCCATTTTTTTTTCAAGAAAAGCGAGATTTTCATAAATATCTCGCTTTTCTCAAAATGGGTGTCCATTTTTGAGAAAAGTAACATTTTCACTGTCATACAATACAAATCTTGCTTTTCTAAAAAAAAAAGAAAAAATAGAGTATGTCCATTTTGTGAGAAAAGCGGGATTTTCATTGTCATACAATGAAAATCTCGCTGTTCTCAAAAATGGACATACTGGCTTTACTATACAACTTCAGAGCTCTAATCCAACATTACGAAAAATCCCGTCTATTCTTCGGCACTACAGGTATTTCCATCGTCTGTATTGTTGACACAATCAGCCGAGGGTCAACCCGCTAATTTGAGTGTTGCATAATTTGCTGCTCTGTCCGCAAAAGGTGAACGTTCTTATCCGCAAAAGGTGCATTCATTTTGTAAAAATCCGGAAAATAACCAGCTCTATCCGCAAAATGTGAACATTCCTGTCCGCAAAAGGCACAGATTCTCATCCGCAAAAGGTGCAGGTGCACTTTCTCTTCTGCAAAATGTGCAGAACTATCCGCAAAGGTGATTGTTCTTATCCGCAAAATGTGCAAATTCACATCTGCAAAAGGTGCAGATTCTCATTCGCGGAAAGTACAGAGATTCTGCACGTGTTTTTTTGCGGATGCTTGGGGCAGGAGATCGATTCGTATCAGTGGAGTTAGGTCTCTTAACATACCTCTATATTCAATTTACCACAAGTCATTATAGATCCCTGCTAACGTCAACGGCCCTTGTGAATCCGTGCCTTTCTCAGTACATGCAACGGATCTGCAATCGAATGACGTATCGGAGAATCGTGCACTTTTATTTATGACGAAGCAGTCATTCAATTTGTAGAGCACTATAGGGGAAACCCTCTACATTATAAATGTCCTCCCAGTTTTACATTACAGATCTGGAGGCAGGTCAGCCATGGTAGTTCAAGGGTGGTGCAAACGCAGTTTAGCGTCTAGGAGCATGATAGTTCAAGGGTGGTGCCAGCGGAATAGCTTGGCGCCTCTAGGCGCCAAGCTAGTCTGGCACCGCCCTTGAACTAACATCATTGTCGATTTTTATCCTGTTGTTCTGTCTCAAGGATGAATAATTTCAAACCACGACAGCTTCCTCAGTTTGGGGAGGAGAGATTAGGTTTACTGGTACACAAGGTCGAGTCATTTGAAAGCAATAGGCACAGATCCTCATGAGCCATCAATGCCGCAGGGGCTGATGAGGATCTGTGCCTCTTGTAGAAGGGAAGATGTATCAAAGACGACGATGCCAGCTAGACATGACTATAGCTCTGAAGCAAATACTGCCTCTTCCACGTATTGTTTGATAAAGAAATGGTCCTCAGCAGGAGTTGTCGGACTTTGCGTCATTACCGTAATGGGTTATCGATTCTGTTGGGCGCCATTTTTGTCTGAAAGGATCAACTTCGCTGTCAGAAATTTAGCGTTGTGTTTTGAGGGACTTGTGTTTTGGTGTGCTGTTTTGGTTTGTCGTTTCGGTTTGGTTGAAACAGTGTGAATTTAAGTGCACGGTATAATAATAGAATGTCTGCAAAATATTGCACAGTGAGAAATAAGCTCGTTGTTAAATGTATACTATTTTGTTTTGTGTTGATGGTTGTAACTACTACGCGTACGTATATAAACTCTAGAGAGGCGGAACCTGGAGGTAAAGGGGTTTGAGTTTCAGGACATGCCCCCCCCCCCCCCCCCGACCCCCCCCCCCCCCCCCCGCCTTCCCCTGCCCCACCCTCTAAAAAATAAAGTAAATATAAAAAGGAATGAATGCCACAAATGAATGAATGAATAAAACGGGAGTATGAATATGCAAGATGTTTAGGTTCAAGCCATGTCATTTTTTATTTTTATATTTCTCTGGTTTCTCTGGTTTTTAGAAAAGGGGTGAATTTTCTCCAAAAGTGTTCGGTTGCAGAGAAGGAAAGGGAGAAAAAGTCCAGTTGTCCTCTCATATATCACCTAAATTGCAAATTTTCAAAACACGCCAACCCCCCAACCCCCCTCTCTCCTCCTCCTCCCCGACATCCCCCGCCTCCACCCTTCCCCCTTCCCGTATGCTTCATCTCCCCTGCTTCCCCATCAGCTCCGTTCTTTGACATCCTCCATCAGCACTGCACTTAGTCCGGCCCTCACCCAGCAAGCAAAGGTCGTCGGGACGACGTCGGCCGCAGTGGGCCCGCGCACGACAGTGCGCGAGACCCACTGCGGCCGACATCGGCCCGAAGACCTCAAAGCGTACTGGGGACCTGTGTCAGTGCTGACAAGGCGACGCTGGACCTCTCGCACTGCGGTATCGCTTCGTGTGTTTAAGTGAGCTTAGTCCTGTGCCAGCCACTAAGCAAGGTGCCCCCACCTATAGCGATGTGCTCCGCTATGATAACTATTATAGAACAAGCCACTCTTTCGGGTGAGCTTCGTCTTGGGTCAGCCACTAAGCAAGGTGCTCCACTATAGCAATGTGCTCCGCTCTATCATATATTATTATTGAACAAGCGACAATTTCGGGAGAGCTTCGTATATCACTCAAATCACGTAAAATATAAAATTACGTAAAAACAAAAAATTACGTCATGACAAATGACGTTTGACAAACCTATATAGCGGATCACCTTGCTTAGCGGCTGCCGCAGGACTAAGCTCACTCATGCAACTGACCCCTGGTCTGTAATTTTGAATTTTACGGCCGTTGGCTTAACCCATTTAACCCCACGCCCTTATTTCCCAAATTTTGGAGGCGTCATCTAACGACTATATACAAGTTGCAGGAGATGGATCGACCATGATAATTTAAAGGTAGTGCCAGATTAGACTGGCGCCGTCAGGCGCCAAGCTAATCTGGCACTACCCTTGAATTATCATGGTCAATCCTGCTGTATGGGGCGTTGGGGCTAAATAGGTTAAGGTCCAAAACGACAGACCAGCACACAGTGGCGACAAAACGTTACGAATTTGATCCGTTGTGTGTGTTTGAGAGAGAGAGAGAGAGAGAGAGAGAGAGAGAGAGAGAGAGAGAGAGAGAGAGAGAGAGAGAGAGAGAGAGAGAGAGAGAGAGAGAGAGAGAGAGAGAGAGAGAGAGAATGACAATGAACCTTTATTTTATAACGGTAAAAGTATTTGGTGACAGAACCAATTTTCAAACTTGCCGTTACTACCATTAAGCTAAGAACTACCATTAAACACTATCAGAAACAAAACAACGTTTTCACACAAAAGTAAATAAAAGCACATAGGCACAAACATTCTCTACATCACACACACACACACACACACACACACACACACACACACACACACACACACACACACACACACACACACACACACACACACACACATTCTACAGCACACACAATACATAAAGACACACACGAACATGCTGCAACACACACCCACACACACACACACACACACCAACGCACGCACACACACACAGTAACACACACACACACACACACACACACACCAACGCTCGCACACACAGGAACGCACACACACACATACACACACACACACACACACACACACACACACACACACACACACACACACACACACACACACTACACAGCCCGCATACAGTTCACAGTCATACAACGCACATCATAAAGATTAAAAAATAAACATGCGTGTCAAAACAGAATAACTAAAAGAAATACAGAATCAAGCCTAACAAAAAAATGAAACTATATAGATGCATACCACACAAATATGACTCTATGCACACATACGCACAAACACAAAAATATAAACTCACGCTCTCTCTCTCTCTCTCTCTCTCTCTCTCTTTCACACACACACACACACACACACACACACACACACACACACACACACACACACACACACACACACACACACACACACACACAGAGATGTGAATTAAAACAAAAACAAAAAAACAAAAAAAAAAATAAACAACAAATGCACGCAAGAGCATTGAAACACCCAAAGTTAAAAAAGGAAATCAAAATGATCATAATAAACAAAAGAACAATATTTTTAAGAAAATACCAGACAAAACAAATAAGCACAGTAACAACAACAACAAAAATCATCAATTTTTAAAAATTTTAACACAACTTTCTATCGACGTCCCCACATTCTACCCCCTTCCCTCTCCCCTTGATAACTAGTGCCTGCCAAACTGTCTCCCTCGACTTCGCTGATCAGCAATAGTAAATCGAGTGCGACAGCAGGTGAGGTACGTGCCTGAAGTCAGCTATTATAAGCATTAATCTAAGCAAATGACTAAATATAGCATACATAAAATAAAGCAGGTGCACGATTCACACGCACGCACATATGCTCGCACTCACGCAACCACGCAAACACGTGCACACACGTACAAACAAAATGTTACCCCTCGCCTAGGGCAGTGTACAGCGATAAAAGCAGTCAGAAGACTGATTGCAAAGCTGATAACTTGAGCCATTCGATGCCCTAGAGGCACCGACATGACCAACGATGCCTTATGAACATGATTTGAGGTGCTTGAAGAGGCTAATCCTGAAGGACGACAGCGTCTGCGCACATCTTATGTTAAGTGGCAAAGAATTCCATAATGAGCTTCCTGCGAAAGACAGGCTTGATTTAAAGATGTCAATACGCGGGCGGGGAGCTCGATATTGTGGGCCAAATCTAGAGACGTCAGACACACGTTCCGAAAAGAAAGTGTTAAGGTACGCTGGACATGACTGTTTGTGCAACTTAAACATGAAGACACCCTTGTTGAAAAGAAAGTGTTGCTTTAGGGGGAGCATATCCAGTGACAAGAGTTTTTTTTTATCGGTTGAGAGATGGGGAGCCGGAAGTATTAATTTGGCAGCTCTCCGATGTAGGGAGTTTAGCCTCTTCAAATGCACTTCGCTTGAACCATCCCACACTGTTGATGCATAGTCGATGTGAGATTTGATATGAGCGTTGTAGAATATCGTACGAGTGGTAACGTCAGTGATAAGTTTAAGCTTAGACAGCATGTACATATTCTTAGAGACACGTTTACAGACGGTGTTTATGTGGGGCTGCCACTTCATTTGATCGTCTATAATCACTCCCAGCAATTTATGCTGCGCGACCTGTTCTATGACATTGTCATTAAGAGACAAGCTGAGAGAAAGCGGTTTCAGTTGATGCTTCTGGCGTGTAGCAATTACCATGTCTTTTGTTTTGACTGGGTTAAGTGCCATAACGTTGATCTCACACCACTCTAAAACTTCTTGCAGACTCTGCTGTAGCCGTGCATTGATGGTAACTAAGTCTTTAGCGGGTGTGTGGAGAGTTGTGTCGTCGGCAAACATGTCGCACATTGTCTCTGGGCTGCTGAGATAAAGCGGCAAGTCGTTAATAAATAAACAAAACAGCAGAGGCACGAGGACAGAGCCCTGAGGCACTCCATGTTTGACAATGCCTGGCGACGAATAGGTACCGTTTAATAACACCCGTTGATGTCTGTTGCTCAGGTAGGATCGAAAAAATGATACAGTACTGGAACCAGAAATATATTTTTCAATCTTATTTATCAGGATTTCATGGTTAA
Source organism: Semisulcospira habei (assembly GCA_036245525.1). Classification (NCBI taxonomy): domain Eukaryota; kingdom Metazoa; phylum Mollusca; class Gastropoda; family Semisulcospiridae; genus Semisulcospira; species Semisulcospira habei. Next base: position 163,746,031 of record BTPG01000001.1, on the reverse strand, counting down.
TTAGGTCAAAAGCTTTTTTAAAGTCCAAAAACACGGCTCCTGTTATTTCCGATTTATTTAATGACGTCAGCCAGGTATCTACTAGTCTTGTTAGCGCCGTATGGCAGGAGCTTTTCGGACGGAAACCTGACTGAAAAACATGAAATAGTTCTCTGGCCTTTAAATATTTGTACAGGTGCTTGTGGACATGCCTCTCGAGTGGCTTTGAAAGTGTTGACAAAAGTGAAATCGGCCTATAGTTGTTTACATCTTCCAGGTCTTTTGACTTTGGTAATGGCACAACCTTGGCTTGTTTGAATTCTTGCGGAAACGTGTTGTGCTCAATGCACAGGTTGTAGATATAGGTAAGGGATTTCACAACGTAAGGGAGGGCGATTTTCAAAATCTTGGGGCTGATTTCATCTGGCCCTGAGGACTTTTTGCTTTTCATTGACATGATTAGCTTACCAACCTCATGCACAGCCAATGTAGGAATAGAGAAGGGGGATTTGCCTGCTGTCCTTTGTTTACAGAAGTTCAGCAAACTCTCGGGGCATGTATAGGGGTGGTGGTTTGTGCCCGAGGGGATTATTGAGTCGACAACAGAAAGAAAATGGTTGTTAAAAGTATTAGCATTGAGATGGGCAGGGATTGCTGGTGATTTCTTACTACTACCTCTCGTAACAAGGTTTAGTGCACGCCAGAGGGAAGATGTATCTTTATTCTCCTTGATCATACGATCACAAAGAGATTTCTTCGCCTGGAGAACCAGTGTCTTTACCCGATTTCGCTGCTTTTTATATTCCTGGAAACGTTTTTGTTCTCTCTGCTCGTCTCGCAAAGGCATGGCTTGAATAATATCTTGAGTTAGCCATGGGGGTAGACTTTGATTTTTGACTCTTTTCTTTCGCAAAGGGGCATGTCTGTCTAGCACACTACTGAACAGTTTGTACCAAACAGACAAAGCTTTATCTGGATCAGTTTCGTTATATACTGTTTGAAAGTGAGTGTTGTGAAGATCAGCTAGAAAAGCTGTCTCATCGAAACGTTTGAAAGAGCGAAACGTTATAGTAGTGTGTCCATGTTTTTTTCGCACCGGGAGTTTGGATGACCACTCGCAAACAACGGGATAATGATCACTAATACTGAGAGAGAGAGAGAGAGAGAGAGAGAGAGAGAGAGAGAGAGAGAGAGAGAGAGAGAGAGAGAGAGAGAGAGAGAGAGAGAGAGAGAGAGAGAGAGAGAGAGAGAGAGAGAGAGGTGGGGTGGTGGGGGGTGGGGTGGGGTGGGGATAGGAATGGAGGTTGGTGGGTTGGGGGGTGCGGGGGGGGGGGGGTGTGCAGGGGATGGGGGTATAAAAAGTATGTGACGGGAAGACGTAATGACGAGGCCATTATGATTTCAGGGGACCGCACCGAGAGATTGTGATCATTTGAGAAATTACCTTTCTTTTTTATCTGGAGCTATTTTCTACAGCAGAAATAAAGGAAGTGCCTGTCAAGAAGGGAAATAGAGCACATTTGGGGGTGTCCCCCCAAAAAACAAAAAAAAAAAAAAAAAAAAAAAAAAAGAAGAAAAAAAAAAAGAAAGAAAAAGAAAGAAAGAAAGAAAAAAAAAAGCATCTCTTTCTCTTTCATTTTATGTATAAAATGAAATAAATATTATTTTTGTTTGTTTTGTTTTCGTTTTTGTTTTGTTATTTTTTCTTGTTCCATTCCATTTTGTAGATTGTTGCAACGGCATGTTTGTTACGTGGTAATCGCAGTTGTGGTATGATGGAATCACACCAGACGCACGCACGTAGGGTTCTTGTAAAGAAACTTCACTCAGCTGCAACTCGTCACACGTGGCACAAGGTTGTAGGCCACAATGGAGTAACAGTTTCAACAATATTTTATTGCAGCGATGCAATCTCAGCACAATGCACCCACAAATGCATCCACTCTGATACACTGTCTCCTCTATAATGCATCAACACTTTTGACACACTGCGTCTCTCATACAATGTACACACATATTTCCTTACACCGTCTTTTATACTATTACAGATTTCCAGAACAATCCAGCAAATTCACATAACGCAACCAATGAGAAAAGAAAACGTAACCAAAACTTATTAATATTCATGAACAAGAACACTCTAGAACTTAATACAGCTTTCGACTAACATTTAGGCGCATTCGTTACAATGTTACGAAATGTTCCCAACAATTTTGACGTCATATTTGAGGTCACTAGAATAATCGCGCCGTATCGAGAACGTTCTAGGTCAAACGAGGTCGGACTTCAACAAAGTAGCGAAAATATTATGCAACATTCTAGCTGCACAGAAATCGATTGCAATGCTCCAGGCGAAGGAAAATGAATCCTACTAAAAAGGTACGTAATTCTTATCCCAAATAACGCAAATGAATATCGGATCTTTCCAATGATTAACACACACATACTCTCAAAGAATAACACAACCACAAACGTAACAATGTTTGTAAAATGACAATTCTTTTCCTGTCAAAGCTGCTAACCGTTGAAATATAAAATTTCGTTATCTCCATTATCATCATCATCATCATCATCATCATCATCATCATCATCATCATCATCATCATCATCATCATCATCATCATCATCTCTCTCTCTCTCTCTCTCTCTCTCTCTCTCTCTCTCTCTCTCTCTCTCTCTCTCTCTCTCTCTCTCTCTCTCGCTCGCTCGCTCTCTCTCAAACACACAACGGATCAAATTCGTAACGTTTTGTCGCCACTGTGTGCTGGTCTGTCGTTTTGGCCCTTAACCCATTTAGCCCCAACGCCCCATACAGCAGGATTGACCATGATACTTCAAGTTTAGTGCCAGATTAGCTTCGTGCCTGACGGCGCCAAGCTAATCTGGCACTACCCTTGAATTTTCATGGTCGATCCATCTCCTCCGACTTGTATATAGTCGTTAGATGACACCTCCAAAATTTGGGAAATACGGGCTTGGGGTTAAATGGGTTAAACCAAAATTCAAAATTACTGACCAGGGGTCAGTTGCATGAGTGAGCTTAGACCTGCGGCAGCCGCTAAGCAAGGTGATCCGCTATATAGGTTTGTCAAACGTCATTTGTCATGACGTAAAAAAAAGAAGAAAAAAAGACATCATCATCATGTTACGAACATAGACCCCCCCCCACCCCCCACCTTTATGAATGTATAAGTGCCGCTCAGTTCAGTCCATAAAAGATGTTTGTGTGAGATGTGTAAGAGTTATGTGTAAAGATTTTGTAGTGTTTACTTTATATCCATTTGGAATTTGTAGCTGTGCAAGTGCAGGGAGAAAATGTTCATAATTATGCTATAATGTTTTTATGTCTTGCTTGTACTATTTGTTATAAATGTACCACAACCGAATTTCTCTTTTCGAGATAATAAAGTACTCTTATTCTTATTCTTTCCCTTCGTATAGCGTTGCCGCAAACAGAGCATGCGTTTGTGAAATGGTTGATAGTGATGTGGCTGCAACCATGGATTATAAGCAAATTGTGCTCATGTTAGTTTCCATTGCACGCCAGCTAACTTTTTCTGGCAGCACATGAGCAGCTGAAAATTAGATCGCTGAACAACAGTGCTGTTCAGAATTGCAAGTAATCCTGATCACTTCTGCAGCTTCCAACTTCTAATTCCAACGGCTTAAAACTAATCGTTCCTATCGAGAAGCTTTAAGTTATGTGCACGATGGGAATGTTTAAACGAGGGGAGAACATTCTGGTGGTTGAAAAAGCAACGCTGTGAAAAATGTTGAAGTGTGTACTGGTCCGTGATTTTGGACCTTACGGCTTTCAGACCAGCACGCAATTGAGGCCTAACTCCGCCGCAGAGTGATCGATTAGATCGGGTGGGCAGTTTTAACGACCACAGCACCGGAGTGATAATGAACGGCCGTAAAGGGTTATGGGAGACAGGGACAATGATATTGCCTATGGAGTGCGACCTAAACAATGATTAATTCAGACGCACTGCAATCCTGCCGCTTCATTTGCCACAGAGACCGAAGACCCGTTGAACCCCTCGACTGCTACTGACGATACGCTCGGCGTAGAAGACGTGTCGTCACGCGTCAAGTTTTCCGACTAACGGTACCGTCTGAGTAGCAGTCATGGGGTTAAAAAGTCCTCTACTGCCATGCACGTTTAACCCATATAATACTGAGGCTAAAAGCTTCAAATTTGTACACTGCCATATGCAAGCCACATTATAGTACTTACAGATACGGATATAGACCAATGACTTTAGTTCAAGGGTGGTGCCAGAATAGCTTGGCGCCTAGAGGCGCCAAGCTATTCTGGCACTACCCTTGAACTATTTTTAGTCAAACTTATTTCACACACTGGTGTTTTCCGAATGTTAAGGGTAAAAGAAACACTGACTTTGCGGCAGATGGTTGCGAAACGCTACATACAGGTCTAGCTTTGGTTCATCATTAAAATTTAGACACAGGAGAATCCAGACAGGCGCACGTCGTCTTAATATCAAATACTTTGAGAAGGACTCCTCTCCTCTCACAGGCGAGCAAACGGCTGCGCATACCGGAATAAACAAGTGTGATAAAGAATGCGCGTTTGTTCCGTGCCCAAAATATCGTAGAAAGGCGGTACGGTGTGTCGACAAAGCATAGCAAACACAAATGGTGCTGAAATGTGTTTTCAGGATTTACGCATACGTGTACTTTTAAGCTCAGTAATGTCGTCGCTTATAAGGTCCAACACACACGCACGTACACACGCACGCACGCGCACGCACGCACGCACACACACAGACACACACCAGGGCCTGATCCAGGGGGTGGAAGGGGGGGTCCATGGACCCCCCCTCTTCCCCCATAATAAAAAATGTTATTGTCCTTGACAAACACATTTTGTTGATGCTTTCACAACCGCACACAAAAACTCTGCTTCTGGTGGTTAATTTCTCCCAAAATATTTTTGGACCCTTCCCCACACTTGTAAGTGATCCGGCCCTGCACACACACACACACACACACACACACACACACACACACACACACACACACACACACACACACACACACACACACATACACACACACACACACACACACACACACACACACACACACACACACACACACACACACACACACACCGGCACACACAGTGCAACCCGTCCTAAGTGTTTGTAGGAAATCAGTTTACTTGCTGCGTGGTTAGGCCTAAATGTTGCATATTATCCCGACTGATACACGCGTTAACGGTCTGTTGGTTTCTTTTGGCGTCTAATCTTAATAAACCCATTTCAACCCCACCGCCACAGTTCCCAAACTGTGTAGATGTCACCTTTCGACTATATGTACCGGGTACAGGAGATGGATCGACCATGATAATTCAAGGTTAGTGCCAGATTAGCTTGGCGCCGTCAGGCGCCAAGCTAATCTGGCACTAACCTTGAATTATCATGGTCGATCCGACTGGATTTCTTATTATAGCCGTGACGATAGCTGGATACTAGGAATCGTGAGCTTTGTTTTGCTGTACAGCACATGGGGGTTCTGCAAGGGATAGAGGGTGAATTTTCAAGTCAAAAGCACGCATTTTCGCGTTCCTTTACTATTATTTCTTCCGCATGTGTGCATCAAAATCATCATTATAAACATATATCATTCGCATACACATAAATCCTTCAAGTGTGTGATAGTGTAGACATTTCTGAGTCCATAGATGCATACCATAAACTGAAAAATCACCCCGACACCCATCACCTTTACAATCCTGTGGCTGTCTTCGAACCGACGCAGTTTGGAGTCGACCCAACCAAAAGTAAGGTACATTAACTTTTCAGCTTGAATTACTCAAAGTTCTCAGAATGGTATGATAACGGTTATATCATTGGCCTACAATTTCACAGCATCGGTGTGACATATAGTGATGACAAAAAGTAAAGGACGTATTACTTCTAGCTTTGAATTATTAAAATGTCCCAAAACGTTAAAATATTAATCAGGCCAAAGAGGGGCTGCAGTTCGCAGATGTGTTTCCCGACATTTTAGTAATTAAAGCTGAAATTATGACGTCCCTTACTTTTTGTGAGCACTATATGTCACACGAATGTTGTGAAATTGTAGACCAGTGGGATGTCTAATCACTGATATACCGCCGTGATTATACCGATTCTGGTAACTTTTAGTAATTCAAGTTGAGAAGTTAGTATACCTTACTATTTGTGACCAGGATATGTCACTTTGGCCGAGTTTGCGTCGACGCCGAGGTTGGGACCCAACAGCTCTCACGCCTTTTTGTGGGGACGGGTCAAATATGGGTTGCATTACGTTTCCGTTACTTTTGGCGTTTGGCCCTGACTACAGTTCAGTCTTGGACGGACGTTGTCAGCGTTCGGTTCTGTCTGAGGCAAATGGCAGAAGGGAAGAGATTTATTCCCCAGAGAGGCACATGAACGGGCGTGCGTCGCTGATATGCGGCAAACCGGCGTGGCGGCTGGAATGAAATATGTATCTCCCAGCCTTGCCGGTGACCCGTGCACGTAAACCTGAACAACCTCATCGATCTGAGGATGTTGATGGGTCCGAACATTAACCCTTTTAGCCCCGGATCCCTACAGCAGGAGATGGCTTGACCATGATAATTCAAGGGTAGTGCCAGATTAGCTTGGCGCCTTCAGGCGCCAAGCTAATCTGGCACTACCCTTGAATTATCATGGTCAAGCCATCTCCTACAACTGGTACATAGTCGTTAGGCAGCAACTCCAAAATTTGAGAAATGGGACCTTGGGGTTAAAAGGGATAACTCATTTCACACGTGTCGCGTAACGAATGCCTCTGCGGGGGCTCATGAGGACCCAGGCCTCTAGCTGAGACAATCTGTATCCGGCCACGTTTCTTGGACGGTGTTGGCTTTCGGTCGTTGAATGAAGCGCAAGGTTTCAGAGAACAAACATGCACGTACAGTGGCAGGGAAGGGGTTAAAAACCCGCAACGAAGAAAGAAACACGCTTAGAAAAGACAGTTACAACACAATTTATTAATTTCAGCACAGACATTTTGTGTTGTAATTTTGTGTCTTTTCTAAGCGTGTTTTTTTTTTTTTCTTGTTGTTCTTCTTTGGGTTATTTTCTGCATTTTTCACTCTTGGTGGTCATTTCAGTTTTTAAAGTCGAGATTTCGTATGGGGTACGTCTCAAATGGTTTAACTCATTCAAGGCGCTCCGCGTCAATAGCTGCGGAAGCGTCGTATAGCGTTGCCAGCGGCAACGCTATACGACACTTGCGCAGCTATTGATGCGGGGCGACTTGAACGAGTTAAGACGTAACTTGCGATGAACTATAGAGGAGGTGGATAGCTCAGGTGGCAGAGCGGTCGACTCGGGTCCGGAAAGGTCAGGGGTTCGAACCCAGCGTGGGTCAAAATTTGTTTCAGAACCTATATACGGTGCCCCGTCTTTTGAAATCACCTCCGTGATCAGTGGACAGAAGAGGAGAGAAGAACCTAACGGAGAAAGAAACAGCCTTTGAAATGACAGTTTATGACACGATTCTGGATTTCAGTGGACAAAATAAAAGACGTCACGCCGTATACGTTTTTGGAATGAGATATCTCGCAGCAGTGTCGCTGTAGTAGTCGAAGACTCAAATGTCACTGGCTTCGTCAATTCGAGGATGCAAAGTGAGGTGAATGTTAGCATGTTTCTGATATCACAATCTCCTCGCAGGATCCCCATGAAAGTCGCAGACTTAAAACTGGATAGCGTCCTCAGTTCTAGGATGAAAATGGGTACAGATGTCCACATCTCGGCTGAGAATGAAATATCTTCTAACATGGTCCCTTTCGTAATCGTTGACCGTGACGTACATATGTGACTAACTTCCTCAATCTGAGGATTAAATGATCTGTACTAACCCCAACAAGATGCATAAATTCGCATTCGCCCCGTTTTGTCGCAGGGTCGAAAGAGAATTTATGTATCTTGCTGTCAGAGATGGATGCTCATGATTCCTGCAGGAATCATCGCGACAAAAACCGCTACCGACAGGCAGAGTGTTAATTATGTCGATGTGGCCCGTTCTCTTCATGCAATAGACAGATTTTCTGGTGTATTCCTGCCTGGGTCCGAATGAGAATCGAAGCCGTTTGCAGATAGAAGGAACTGGCTGAAGGCTGTACCAGTGTCCACGAATTCTTTCAATGGATAAAAATCGCGGATAAATCTGACAGTTTTAACTGGAGAGTTGCCCCCCCCCCCCTTCCGGCTTGTCTCGTTTGCTAGAGGCAGATAATACACGCAGGACCCGTGCAGCAACAGGGGTGTGGGGGTGGAAGCAAGACGAATGGGTGGTTGGGGGTGAGTAGAGGTGGGGGTGGGGGGGACATTCATGCTTCCACTCACCATCCACTCACCCAGCGATAGAGAACCGTGCACTGGAAACACATTACTAGCCGTACAAAGTATCATGTAGGGATTCAATCCCATAAATCAAAAGTAGGTCAAAACTGTATGTTGGAGACGAAAACAGTAGATTAAAAGCCTGTACAAACATGCGATATCGCATATTTCACCAGGTTTTTAATCCACAGGCTGTTTGCCGAAAAACCCGTGCAGTTTTGAACTGTTTCTGATTTACAAAATTCATCTGTTGTATTTTCGCTTCGTGTGGGGTGACCGGTTGACTTACTGAAGAAGCAATAACGTGGTCTATTGTGATCACAAATGTAGGATTTTCTTTGCATTCCAATATAATAGAAATTGGCGCACACGTTGTCCTAGTTTTCGTGAATTTTGCATTTGATCTGCGACCTGTACGAAGTTCAGCATGCGGTACGAAGTATCAAAATGCTAAACGAAAATTCTAGTACGAAGTTTCTGCCCCATGTGTTTCGTCAATGCAGAGTCAGATTATCTTATTGCTCGGTTATCCACCCCTGATCCACCCATCCGACCCGCTGATTCTGCTAAATGAAATATCACAGCGCTGCAAAATGAGGATCTGCAAAATCCTACGTCTGTTTTTAACCAGAAGATCATGTTCTAGATTTTAGATGAAAAAAATGAAGGAATTAATTAAGAACACTTTCATGCTTCTCGTGTAATAAAAATAAAGTAAGACATTTGCTGTAACTGTTGCTCCAGGCTTAACTTCCCCAATAATATATCAAGGGTATGTAAAAGCCTAGTTGACAATTGATTAACCCATTACATCCTGAAGCTGATTTATATATTGTCCTGTGAAGGCCACATCAAAGATTAGGCGATAGATCAACCATTTTAGTTCAAGGGTGGTGTCAGACACCATCCTTGAACTATCATAGTCAAGTTAATTTCATGCAGTAGTGTATCAGGACGAAAAGGATTAAGGACACTTTTATGCCTGTTACACTGTAATAATAATAAAAAAAAAATGACATTTGCTTAACTGTTGCATCATGATTCATTTCCCAAACGTTCCAAAAGCATGTCAGCAAAAGTCTCGATGAAAAAAATCGAAGAAAAGGAATCAACCCCTTTACTGCCGAGGAAAAGTGAACACGATCCAACTGCAAGAGACATAGATCCTCATGAGCCCCCGCGACTGCGGGGGCTCATGAGGATCTATGCCTCTTGCTCAGATCAATTTGTATCCATTTTCCGTGGACGTTTTTGGCTTTTGATCGTTGAATGAACAACGATTTCAGGAACAAAAATGTACGTACATAGTCAGGGAGGGGGTTAAGGAATGCCTGTTACACTGTAATAAAAATATGACATTTGCTGTCATGATTGCTCCATGCTTAATGTTCCCCCCAGTAAAGAGTTTGTCAAAGTCTAGATGGAAAAATAAATGAAGAAAATTAATTCAGAAGACTTTTATGCCTCCTTTACATTGTAAGTAAAATATGACATTCGCTAAAAAAAAAAATGACATTTGCTGTAACTATCGTTTCAGGCTTCATTTCCAAATAAACTTTCCAAGAGTAAATAATGGTCTAGATTAAAAAAAGAAGAAAATTAATTGGACATTTTCATGCCACTTACATTGTAAATGAGAAAAAAAAAAAGACATTAGCTGTAATTGTTTTTAAAGCTTCACTTCAACTTTCCAAGAGCATGTACAATCAATAAGTAACTCTTTCAACGCCGAGGCAGAACGGGCACCACCAAACTGCAAGAGGCTTAGATCCTCATGAGCCCCCTGCCACTACAGGGGCGGGGGGCTCATGAAGATCTATGCCTCTCGCTGACCAGCATTCGCGTCAAACCCTAAGAACTGATTCATTTTCTTTGAGCGTATCAAAGCTTACCGGCAACTTCGCGGTCAATCGTATAATGTAGATGATCGTCTAGGGATGTAGATGATCGTCTTGTTCTATACCTGCGTATTTCTCTGTGGGCTGGCGAATGGGTGCCTGATCATGCGGGGGCAGGGGATCTAACTGTTTGTCTGTCAAGCGCTGAGTGATTCCCCTTGGTTTGTGTACAATTCTGCCAGCGCTAGCCTCACCTATCTGGTTTGTGAGAATCGTATAATGGTTTCAAAGAAATTGGCCACGACCACTGGCAGACAAGGGGTTAAGAGAAAGCTTTGTAATCCTGAAAATGACTCCTGTTGTAATGAGTTTCTTGCATGGGAGACCTGAAAGGCGATAGCGCGCAGAGTTCCTTCCCATTTACAATGGCGGAGATCCAGTCAGGAAACTGAATCTGCGCAGCAGCAGAATTTATTTAACTCCTGAACTGCAGACCGAGGAAAGGCGAATGCAATCCAACTGCAAGAGGCATAGATCCTCATGAGCCCCCGCAAAAGCGGGGGCTCATGAGGATCTGTGCCTCTTGCTGACATCACTTTTTGCACCGACCTTCCCTGAACAGATGACCGTGCTTTGAGGTTCTTCAACGTTGAACTAAGAAACAGCGAACACCATACAACTGCAAGAGGCATAGATCGCAAATGCGGGGGCTCATGAGGATCTATGCCTCTTGTCGACACTGATTTGTATCTATATTCCTTGAACAGAGGATGTTCTCAGTTCGACGTTCGTTTAGAAAAAAAAAATTCAGAAACACAATCTGCGACAATAGCAGTATAAAAAAGGTTACAGGGACTTTCCTTGCTGATTTTGCAGGCGCAGAGATTGCCTAAAGGTTTACGAAATATCGCAAAGATTCACCCACCTAGAGAAACCCCTAATGAATGCGTCAAGAAACACATTTTCTGTGAGAAAAAAAAAACCCATTGCAAATGAAATCCAGATCAAACGATGACTGCCAAGCGTGTGACTAAAATGCGAACACTGTTGTGCTGTGCTTGCCCTTTCTGAATCACGTCTGGAAATTACAACACAATTTGTGTTGTATCGTATATACTTGGGTACATTATTTTCAAAGCGTGTTTCTTTTTTGCTGGGAGTTTCACTGCAAAAGGATTTATTTTTTTTAGCGCATAGACTAGAAAGTGGTTTCAGCAAGAGGCACAGAGGCACAGAATACAAAGGGATTTTAGCAAGAGGAAAAGAGGCACATGCTAAAAAGGTAGTTTCAGGAAGAGACATAGAGGCATTGGCTACAAAGTGGTTTCAGCAAGAGGCACAGGCTACAAGGTAGCTTCCGGAAGGGACATAGAAACATTGGCTACAAAGTGGTTTCAGCAAGAGGCATAGGCTACAAAGTGGTTTCAGGAAGGGACATAGAGGCATTGTCTACAAAGTGGTTTCAGCAAGGGGCATAGGCTGCACAATGGTTTCAGGAAGAGACATAGAGGCATTGGCTACAAAGTGGTTTCAGCAAGAGGCATAGGCTACAAAATGGTTTCAGCAAGACGAATAGAGGCATAAGCTACAAAGTGGTATCAGCAAGAGGCATAGATCCTCATGAGCCCCCGCAATTGCGGGGGCTCATGAGGATTTATACCTCTTGTCGTAAAACAACTGGATTCAATCTTTTAAGATTTTTTTTTCCGCTCGCGTGACGCATTCAAACCTGCGTGCCGATGATCATTGTATACCGTGTGTTTATATTCCTGCGCGTGCTCATTACGTTGCATGCTGATCCATATCACGTGCTGATTTCCATCAAAGACCTGATATTACTGTGTTTGCCTCCCCTTGCTACGTTTGTCACGCGCGTTGTGTATGACGTTTGAAGCCTGTTGTAGAACAGATATTCATATTTAAGCCCTTTGGCTGTCCGTAGCGGATTTTGTTGCGATGATTCCTGCAGGAGTCATCGGACAAAAACCGCTACCGACAGCCAAAGGTGTTAGTTCATTTTTATTGCGTTTGGCGTCGGACATGTTAATATTGTTGACATACATTAACATAGCTCATTAACTTCCAGCGCAGCTACCAAACTACATCTCAAAATCCGTATTTTTATAAGGATGGGGTCAAGAAATTTACATTTGGCTTGTTTCGGTCTAACGACGAGAACGATTCACCCCAAGCAACGGATCCGCTCAACTTACATTATGCGCCATGATATCTACAGTGAACTTAGGTGTATCGAGAGCGTCAGGATCCAAAATACCAGACCATACGGTAAGTTTATGTGTCCCTGATTTTGAACGGATGGATTTGGGGCCTCGGTTCTAGAGCCGCCCAAAATAACGGAGGTCCCGGCCGGGATTTCAATGTGGGGTGCGCTGAAAATAAATAAATAAATAAATAAATAAATAAATAAATAAATAAATAAATAAATGAATGAATGAATGAATGAATGAATGAATGAATGAATGAATGAATGAATGAATGAATGAATGAATGAATGAATGAATGAATGAATGAATGAATGAGTAAGTAAGTGAACAGGGGTTGAGGTGGACGGGGGCGGGGCGGCTGGGTTTATTTGCTTGATTCAACATCGTCAAGAAAGCTGTGTATCTATAGATAGACATCTTTCAAACGCTCGGTAAAGATCAGATGGTTTAATGGGTAGTGCCCGACGAGAATGACACCAATAAACACTCTGGTTATTCCCTCGATTCGCTACCACTAATCAGTGCAGCAATTCGAAGGCAGACAGCCAGTGTGACCAGGCACTGGACGTGAAACAGAGAATGACTGAGAGCGACATCTGCCCTACCAAAAAATAATTTAAGAGCGGATAATCGATTTCGGTCATTCCAGAAGTGCCCGGATGTCTGTTCCTGCGAAAGGACACTAATGTCTCGTGTCAGACTCGAGACACCCTCCTCCCCCTCCCCCCCCAAGCCCCCCCTCCCCCCCCCCAACACCCCCCCCTCCCCCCCGCCCTAACCTTCTCTATACACCATGCGTCCTTCTATGTCTCTCGCAGTTGGATGGTGTTCGGCGTTTCTCGGTAGTCAACGGATTAACTCATTCGAGACATGCCGACTCCGGATACGCGGCATAAGTCGCGTATCCGGAGGCGGCACGTCTCGAATGAGTTAAGCTTCTTCCCCCCATCCTCCTCTTCCCCACACTAACACCTCCCCGCCCCACCTTTTTCTGTGCACCATAACGTTCTTCTTTTAGACTTCGTACTGAACAGTCTCTCTGTCAAATCACTTTTATTTGCAAGAAGCATAGCTCAGATTTGTACAACCACCGAGCTGCAGGGGACCCAGGCATACTTGTCAACCCATCCGTGACCAACAATGCCATCTATCCCATCCTCCGAGAAAAAGTAGAGGCTGCAGTGAAGTCGCTGAAAAAAGGGAAGGCAGCAGGAGCAGACAACATCCCTGCAGAGCTAGTCCAAGAAGGGGGAGAAGACACGATAAGCGCCTTACTAACAATCTGCAATAAGATCTGGCAGTCAGGGGATTGGCCCACACCATGGACCCAATCACTTATAATAACTCTCCCCCAAAAAGGTAACTTACATCAATGCCAGAACTATCGCACGATCAGTCTTATATCCCACAAAGCAAAGTCATGTTAAAAATCCTACTGAACAGGCTGAAGCCACAGGCAGAGGAAATCATAGCTGAGGAACAGGCAGGCTTCAGACCAGGGCGCAGCACAACTGAGCAGATCTTCAACCTGAGAGTTCTATGTGAGAGATACCTCCAGCACCAGCAGGACCTCTATCATGTCTTTGTGGATTTTAAGAAAGCGTTTGACAGGGTGTGGGATGCAGCCCTTTGGTCCACCATGAAGCTATACAACATCAATGCCAACCTGATCAAAGTCATAGCAAACCTTTACAACAAGGCCACTAGCGCAGTCTGCTTCAACGGCAAAATAGGAAACTGGTTTAGGACTACAGTTGGAGTCAGACAAGGCTGCTTGCTCTCACCTACTCTTTTCAACATCTTCCTGGAAAGAATCATGACGGACGCTCTGAAAGATCATGAAGGAACTGTCAGTATTGGAGGCAGAACAATCACGAACTTGCGCTTTGCGGACGACATTGATGGCCTTGCAGGAACAGAGAAGGAGCTAGCTCAGCTGGTGGAAAAGCTGGACAGTACTGCCATTGCGTATGGGATGGAAATCAGTGCAGAGAAGACCAAACTGATGACAAATAACTCCAGTGGCATTGGCATTGACGTCATGATTGGAAGCCAAAAACTGGAAACAGTTAAGAAATTCAAATACTTAGGAGCCATTGTGACAGATGAGGGATCAAAACTAGAAATACTGTCCAGGACTGCGCAGACAACAACAGCACTGACAAGATTGAAGACCATATGGAAGGACAGAAACATCACACTCTGCTCCAAGATCAGACTGATGCGCTCCTTAGTCATCTCAGTGTTCTTGTATGCCTGCGAGTCATGGACCCTCACAGCAGACCTTGAAAGGAGGATACAAGCCACTGAAATGAGATGTTTTCGAAGGCTGCTTGGCATCTCATACAGAGATCACATCACAAACGAGGAAGTGGGAAGCAGAATCAGGCAAGCCATCGGGCCCTATGAAGACTTATTAGCCATTGTGAGAAAACGCAAACTGAAGTGGTATGGGCATGTGACGCGTTCAGCAGGGCTTTCCAAAACAATCCTGCAAGGCAGTGTGCAAGGAGGACGAAGGAGAGGAAGACAGAGGAAAAGATGGGAGGACAATATCTCAGAGTAGACAGGACTGAAGCTGGGCGATACGCTGAGAATGGCAGAGAACAGAGAGGAATGGAGGGAGCTGGTTGTTAAGTCATCAGTGGTGCCCCAACGGTCGGCAAGACTACGGGATGTAGATAGATAATAGCGGTTTCAGGAAGAGGCAGAGATCCTCATGAGCCCCAGCATTCACAGGGGCTCCTGACGATCTATGCCTCTTGCAGTTGGATAGTGTTTCAATTTTTCTTGTCAGTGAACGGGTTAAGCTTTCCCCCTCCTCCCCACACTAACACATCCCCACCCCATCCCCTCTATACACCATACGTCCTTTTAGACTCAGTGAACACTCTCTGTCAAATTCCTTTCATCTGCAAAGAACTATAGATTCACATGAGCCACATTCGCATGAGCCCTACAGCCGCAGGGTCTCATGCGAGCCTATGCTTCTTGCTGACCCAGCATTTACTCCAACTCCTTCCTCAAAGCGAGGGTGTTCTGTGGAGGGCAAAGCGTGACAGTGCAAAATGGTTTTGTGGCGTGACCTGCGGTAAGTAGACGTCTGCGTTTTCTATTACGGGTGAATTATCCTTCCCTGATCATCTCGTGTGATGGAGGTGAACAAGAGGTTGTTTCCTATATGCCTGATGCTATCCCTCAGTGTAATCGAAACAATCTCCTTTTGTATTTTGTAAGCTCCCTCCCCTCCCCCTCACCCCCGATCCCAACCTTCCAACTCCTACTCTGCAAATCCTTTCTTTCATGCACTAACATAAACAGACATGCACAAGCATACACAAATATGCATGTACTGAAAATTTTCCAACAACAAAAGAATCAGGCTTAGAAAAGACAGTTACAAAACAATTGATAAATTGTGTTGTAAATGTCTCTTCTAAGCGTGCTTCTTTTTTGTTGAGTTATTCTCTACAACATTTGACACATTTTGCATTCTCACTTTTTGTCCTGATGACGTAAACTAGGGATTAGCTGCAAATTTCCGATTCACAATAAATGTTACTCTGCAGCAAATGATACAGAAATCTCTCAGAGTGTACTGTTTCGACAAAAGCATGTAACGTAACTGCTTAAGAACCCCCCCCCCCCCCCCAAAAAAAAAAAAAAAAAAAAAAAAAAAAAAAAAAAACAAACAAAAAAAAACAAACAAACAAACAAAAAAAAACCAAACAAACAAACAAACAAAACAAAACAAAAAAAACAAAAAAAAAAAAACAAAACAAAAAAACAAACAAACAAACAAACAAACACGCACGCTTAAGAAAGGACAACTGCAACACAATTTATTAATTTTTGGGGTTAATATCCTTTAGAGAAGAGAATTCACTACACTACTTATCTTTCATTTGCCAGACGAGCAGCTTGAAATGTATTAGCCACATGAAGAGAGCAGATCATTGTCTCATTGTGAGAATGCAGACTTAAGGCTTTCTGCAAGGGAGGAGGAGGGGGCTTGAGAGAGAGAGAGAGAGAGAGAGAGAGAGAGAGAGAGAGAGAGAGAGAGAGAGAGAGAGAGAGAGAGAGAGAGAGAGAGAGAGAGAGAGAGAGACAGAGACAGAGACAGAGACAGAGACAGAGACAGAGAGACAGACAGACAGACAGACAGACAGAAACAGATAATAATGAATGAGAGAGAGAGAGAGAGAGAGAGAGAGAGAGAGAGAGAGAGAGAGAGAGAGAGAGAGAGAGAGAGAGAGAGAGAGAGAGAGAGAGAGAGAGAGAGAGAGAGAGAGAGAGAGAGAGAGAGAGAGAGAGGTTTCAACATGTCGCCAGAGGCAGTTCTGACGTCGATCACCATTTCTACCGCAGCATGCAACTTTAAAACACACATTTTACCGTCATGGCCCGGGACATATATAACGTTTTCATGGGGAAAAAGAGCTCGACGCGTGACAGTTAATAATACCGGCCAACAGCAGACAGGAGCCTGACTCGGGTAACAGGTTGACTGACGGTCTAATTTAATATAACTCCTTGTATCTGCAAGAGGCATAGGTCCTCATGAGCCCCAGCAGCTATGCTGCGGGGGCTCATGACGATCTATGCCTCTTGCGGGTTGTTGAGATTTTTAAGGCTGTAACATTATTATAATATTTTTATATTATTATTGTTATAATATTAATATTGTTAATGTTATTGTTATAATATTAATATTGTTAATATTATTATTATTATTATCAACATCATCATCATCATTGCTATTATTTTTATTATTATTATTATTATTATTATTATTATTATTATTATTATTATTATTATTATTATTATTATTATTATTATATTTACTATTATTATTAACATTATTATTATTACATTCTTCGTCTTCTTCTAATACTAATACTAATAATTTTTATTATCCTGTGAATTCAGCCATAGCATTAACGCATCGTTTTGGTTGCAAGGGTCATACTCGGTGAATAAATCACTGGAATTACACTTGACCTATTATGGTTTTTGGGTTGACTGACCTCGGCTCTCGTTAAAGGTCTTATCCGTGACCAATCCTCCATTTTCACATCGAATCTCCGCAGCAGCTACTCAGGTGGTGGAGTCGACAGACTGTCTCCCGAAAGGTCGTGAGTTCAAACTCTGGCGGATCAAGATTTTCATACTACTGATTTTCGGTGCCCTGCCTTTGCAATCCTTTTCGTGTGAAATCACGTTGGTGTGAAATCACGCTGGTGTGAAATCACCTTCGTGTGAAATTACCTCCGTGTGAAACCACCTTCGTGTGAAACCATCTTCCTGTGAAATCACCTCCATGTGAAACCACCTTCGTGTGAAATTACTACCTCAGTGTGAAACCACTTTCTTGTGAAATCACATCCATGTGAAATCACCATCCGGTGAAATCATCTTTGTGTGAAATCAGATTCGCGTGATATCAACTTCCTGTGAAATCACCTTCGTGTAAAACCAGCTTCACTGACATTCACCTTCGTGTGAAATCACATTCGTGTGAAATCACTTTGATGTGAAATCACATTAGTATGAAATCACCTTCGTGTGAAATTACCTTGGTGTGAAATCACCTTCGTGTTATATCACCGTCGTGATTATCATTCAAGAATAGTTTCCAACCACCACGCGCCGCTTCCCAGATCTGATCAGTCATACGATGTCACATGCGGTACTGATCAGGACGATCCAGCCTCCGGTCCTTGCTATAAAGGGGCTCAACCTACCATCTTTCCTTACTATACAGGAGCTGAACCTGCTGTCTTGGACCTGATTATCATTTAGGCAAACCTCCCATCTGCCGCACTCCCCATCTCAGACCCAATCGGTCGGCTCCACTGTTTCTGCAAGAACGTGAGACACAAATGGAAGGAACTTGTTGGTACCAGACAACATGCCCCGCATCAGGTTCAGTCGAGCCGCTGGAGTCACGTGCAGGCTGAAGTCCCCGTGACCTACTCCTATCGAGGTGATGCGTGCGCCGCTCTGTAATAGTGGACCGTGCGGCCGTAGGCCGCACGGTCCACTATCACAGACCGGCACAGAAAACCCCTTCAGTGCCGAGAAATGTTGACTAGGACCGTCTGATGGAAGCCCACACGTGGCATCAAGAGTAGTTAAAGTCTAAAAAAAAAAGAAGAAATCACAGCCTGCCGAACATATAAATGATCCATAATCGGGATCTCAGATCCAGTAGGACAAAAAATCACGAGGCTTTCACGCGTAGCATTGTTGTGCTCCTCGATCGAGGCTAAACCCCTTGAGAGCTGTAGTTTTGACGATGCCTGTTCATCCGAAAGGACGCGTGGTTAACCCCTTGGCTGCTGACGAAACCGTTCCGCGCGGCAGAAAAAGAAGCGTGGTTACGCCGCGTCCTATCGTCCGCCGAGCGGTGTCGTCAGTAGCAGTCAAGGGGTTAAATGTCCAGATCACAGGGGAACATATTAACCCATTTAACGCCATTTCGCAAATTTTGAAGGTGTCACCTAACGACTACATACCAGTTGCGAGACATGGATCGACTGACCAAGAAAATTCAAGGGTAGCGACAGATTCGCTTGGCGCCGTCAGGCGCCAAGTTAATCTGGCGCTACCCTTGAATTATCTTGGTCGATCCATCTCCTGCTGTTGTGCATCGGGGCTAAATGGGTTAAATTTTTAATGCCACAGACAGACATAATAAGACTGACCGTTTTATGAAGAATTGTGGCATCTCGTGTTTTTTTTTCTCAGCTTACAATGGAGCTGACGCCAATGAGGTTTCACGCCTTTTATTAGTGGAACGCCTAGCTCCAAAACAGCGCATATTTCACAGGGCAGAACGGGGAGAATGAATGAAGGACTGTGAAGAGAGGGGGAAATGTTCATAGAATAAGAGCAACCATGCAGCGGTCTTTTGTTACAGGAAAAATTGGATCGCACAAAGAGAGAGAGAGAGAGAGAGAGAGAGAGAGAGAGAGAGGAGAGAGAGAGGAGAGAGAGAGAGAGAGAGAGAGAGAGGAGAGAGAGAGAGAGAGAGAGAATGAATGAATGAATGAAACTTTATTTAGTGAGAGAGAGAGAGAGAGAGAGAGAGAGAGAGAGAGAGAGAGAGAGAGAGAGAGAGAGAGAGAGAGAGAGAGAGAGAGAGAGAGAGAGAGAATGAGAATGTGTTCATGGATCAATACAAATTTATTTATCAACGGTTTTGGCATTGGCATCGTTATAGACATAGCCATTTTTCAAACCTGCTGTTGCTAACAACCACAAGACTATCTCTACCATCTTTTCGCAATGTTTGGGAATATACACACATATGAGAGAGAGAGAGAGAGAGAGAGAGAGAGAGAGAGAGAGAGAGAGAGAGAGAGAGAGAGAGAGAGAGAGAGAGAGAGAGAGAGAGAGAGAGAGAGAGAGAGAGAGAGAGAATGACAATGACAATGACAATGATCCTTTATTTGACAACGGTAAAAAGTTTTGGTAGTAACAACCATTTTTCGAACTTGCCGTTGCTAATCTACTGATTACAGAGTTACTATCGCACTAATTGTTTTCTACTACTGAAAAGGAAAAAAAAAATTATATGACACAGCACAAGCCAAGGATGAAGAAAAAAAAAATGTAAGGGGGAAGTGACATAGGAATTACCAACTTTACTGGTCGGGCATAATGACATGTTGTGAGGTTTAATTAAAATAATATAATAAGAATACACACAACCTAATACGCATACATATCGTATGCACAGAGAGAGAGAGAGAGAGAGAGAGAGAGAGAGAGAGAGAGAGAGAGAGAGAGAGAGAGAGAGAGAGAGAGAGAGAGAGAGAGAGAGAGAGAGAGAGAGAGAGAGAGAGAGATGCTGATGCTGAATCTTTTATTGCATGATAAAGCTACTAGGCAACCCAATGCCTGTACAAGCTGTCCTGTAAACATAACAAAACACGACAGAAAAACAAACGCATCATACAAAGAAAAAAAACCCAAATGCAGGAAAAAAGTAAGGAACACAATAGTTGACTGACTATTAACTCGGCTTTGGAGAATTTGTAACTGCCGTCGATAATTAATCTGCCGCATCATGCACACTAATCAAGCTTCCCAAGAAAGGCGACCTCAGCAAGTGTTCCAACTACAGAGGAATCACCTTGCTGTCAGTACGAGGAAAGGTCTTCAACAGGATCATCCTGGAGAGAATGAAGAGCTCCGTTGACACCCAGCTGAGAGACCAGCAAGCAGGATTCAGGAAAAAACGAGCATGTACAGACCAGATCGCCACTCTCCGCATCATCGTGGAACAGTCTCTGGAGTGGAGCTCCCCGTTCTACGTCAACTTTGTGGATTACGAGAAATTTTGACAGCGTGGACCGAGAGACTCTGTGGAAACTCCTACGACACTACGGTGTTCCCACAAAGCCCGTCCTCCAACGTAAAAGCAGTTCTCCTATATGGAGCAGAGACTTGGAGGTTGACAAAAACCACAGTCAACAGAGTACAGATCTTCATAAACAGTTGCCTTAGAAGAATTTTGAAAATCCACTGTATAGAGAAGATCAGCAACGTCAGACTCTGGGAGAGAACAGAGCAGATAACAGCAGAGAATACAATTGGGCGAAGAAGATGGGGATGGATTGGTCACAGTCTGAGAAAGCCAGCTTCCAGTATCACTAGGCAGGCACTGTCATGGAACCCCCAGGGAAAGAGGAAAAGAGACAGGCCGAGAAACACCTGGCTTGCAGACATCAAGAGACTGGGAACCACCTGGACTAAAATTGAAGGAGAAGCATAGGACATGAGTCGCTGGAGGTCTCTCCGGACGGACTATACCCGGGGAGGGGTGACAGGCGTAAGTAAGTAAATCATGCACAACACATACACAATAGCTTAAGGGATCATTGTGTATTTATGCCGAAACTGCTGCAGTAAGTTCTTTCAGTTTACCCCATTGTAATGCCATTCTGAACTGTCGGCCATTTTGTATCTGATTGTTTGAGTACATTGTTATTACTCCAGGAGCAGTAAGTGCAGCCAATGTATCCAGATGAGATTGACCATTATTATTCTAGTTTATCGCTGTTGTATCTGGTGCCCCCAAGAATGAATTACAAAATGAATTTACATTTTTTATTGGTATGCAAAGGGCATGTTCAAAACAGTTCAAAAATGTGCCTATTTCTCTCTATAGCCATACCTTCGACAGTCTACCGATAGAAAACACACTTAAAGTACCATTGCGCTTAAAGTTGAAGACACTTTTCAGCACCGTTTGTGTTTATTATGCCTGGTCCACACACCTAATGAACTTTAACAGCAGTTGGGACACGCAGCAAAACCACACGCGCAATCGCACTTGTTTATTCTGCGCTACAATTAGCATGTTAATCTATTTTTAGCCATTTCTCGTACTGAAAGCGTTGTATTTATAGAACGGAGTGGAGTCATTGTCAGGTTACTTGACATAAAGACGACGTGAGCTGAACTGGATTCTCCTGTGTCTAAATGAACCATGATGAACTAGACCTGTGTGTAGCGTTTCGTGACCATCTGTTTCAGAAGTGTATTTTTGAACAGTTACGGCAGTAGTGGGCCTTCAATGTGCAGAAGGTTTTTGGGTTATATTTGCGATACATTTCTCTGTCAGACACGGTCGAGTACCCTCAGTTGATCCTTCCATCAGTGAACAAATGACCCCCGCTGACATCAGCTGCATTAGCAAATTCACCTATGAGGAAAAAACGATCAGGATTACTTCACAAAATGAGGCAAGACGTTTCTGGAGAAAGTGCCGACGATTCTGTCACACAACAGAGTTCGAAGCTTAAAATTAAAACGAAAGAAGCTAGAGAAAAAATCTTGAAAGTGGCAGGTTGTCATCAAGCATCTTTGACCAGCCTACAAGGATCTGCCTTTCGAACCCAAACAGGGACTAAGTTGGTCTCAGTACCGAACTCAGAAAAGATTTCTGAAAACAGTTGGAGTCCAAATTGAGAGTGAAAGAAAGGAAAGTCAGGAGCAGAAAACGGCCATGTTTGGCGAAGTAGAAACCGAACAAATAAATCTAGTTTTGATCAATGAAGAAACACGAGAAGAAAAGCTGATGACAGTTGGAAAGATTAAAAATGTTCCGAATTTGGTCACAAATCTTTTGCATGGATATGACAAAGCAGGAAAGTTGACCTTGCACGACAGTATGAGGTATGGGTGAAATTGGGCGGGGACCATGGCGGCGGATCGTTCAAACTAACACTACAGATTGCAAACATTAGAACCCAAACGCAAAAATAGCACGTCTTCTACTCATCGTCGATTGCAAAGACAGTCCTATAACCTCCGCTGACTGCTAAAGCCATACAAAGACCAACTCAAGACGGTGCAGACAATGACATGGCGACACAAGAAGATTCGTCTTTTCCTGTATGGCGACTATGATTTTCTTTTAAAGCTGTACGGGATTTCGGAGCACAGGGCCCCCATCCATGCCTTTATCGTCAAGCGTCTAAAGCACAGATTCAAGCTCCACCCCAGCCCCAGTTCCTTGAAGGAAACATCTCAAAGCGAAGCCTAGCTAACATCAGGAGTGACAACAGAAAATACAGGCGTTCAAAAAAAAAAAAAAGTACATATCTGCCTCGATATATCGCGGTCGTCGGGTTCCACAAAATGGGACCGCAATATATCTGTCCGCGATATATCGGGCCAATGGGGGTTGGGGGGGAGGGGGGGGGGGGGGTCGATGAGAATCGGGGCGTGCGCGTATAGGCATTACCTATCGCCTGTGCGTTCTTTCTTTCAAAGCCGAGTAGACTCAGAAACACTTGCACTGTTAACATCACGGAAAAAGAACGTTTTTCATTTTGTAAAGGATCGGAAATGGTCCATTTTTGCTGAACATTTCCTTCTCTATTCAGACATAAAATACATTTACGCATTTAGACAATTTCCGCGACAAATTTGGTAGCCTTTATTTTTCAATGAATAGGTTGATCACCTCACTAGTGTGTTTTGTTTGAAGTCGTCACGCACGGTGCGAAAATATTACGATGACCGGTGAGGACGAGCAGTAGGGTAGTATACCTCTCTTTAACTTCAACAGCGGACAGCCTAACTCTGCAGCAAGCATAGACATGCATTATCCCTCGCATCTGTGTCTAAGTTCTTCCTATCATTGCCTGTGTTCTTCGTTAGAGGAGGTGAACGAGGGTTCAGCGTCAGTTTTCGCACCCTCTAGGTTGGGGGCCATAATCGCCGGCTGCCGAGCGTGCCGAAACTTGACACCTGTGAAAAGCATAGACTGTGATGCGCATGGAATCAGTATTTCCTTGTACCTCATTTACGTATGTGGTCATATCTAGGAGGTCACGTTTTAGTCTGTGTGAAGCTGTTCCCAGGCGCCCAGCAGCCAGTCAAGTGGGGCGACATCTGCCATGTGCCAGAAGCGTAGAACCTCATTATACACCGACTGTCTCCTACCCTCTTTGTCTACGTATATGTATGTATGCATTCTTCATTTGGGGAAGGTTTGTGGGTGTTCAGTGTGTGGACGCCCTCCCAACTGTCACCTCAGGGGTGTGTGCAGCACCCCGTGGAGCCCAATACAGCCACGGCCGGTGACAAATTATTTTGCGGTTCACCGCCGTCCGCGGTCGGTCCGATTTTTTTCGGGAAACAAGGCACCCCCGCAATATATCCGGGATCGCGATATAACGATTCGCAATATATCGAGTCAGAGCTGCAGCTAAACTGCATAACGACGCAATTTGACGACCGAACGTTGATATTGAGCTTGACTATGCTGTGCCGCCGTATCTAAACATACTGCTTGGGATCACAAAGAAACATCACAATTTGCTGGCAAATGACTGCCATTCTTTAGATAAAATAATCGGCAAGTCACTAGCTGAAAGTGACAGTGCCAGTGATAAAACAGCAGACTGCAGCCCGGCGTTCAATGAGTACGTCAAACAGATCAAACAAATAAAACACGAAATAACAGAAAGTTGTGAGATCTCGAAATCCAACCAGCATTTCTCTAGGATGAACCAGTCAGCGACGATGAAACACCACTAGCTGACTTGCAGACTAGATACAGTGAACTCCAGATGAAATATTTGCAAAAGAAGACAAGATCAAAGAGATGAAATCAAAACTCCACTTGACGCTCTTGTCAGGACCTGTAACATGCCAATTAAAAACTGTGCTGTAGGAGAGTAAAATATGTAAACAAGCTTATCATAATCTGTCATTTAATGGCAATCATTGCTACAAGTACATGCAAGCAGATACAATCAGCCTACTGTCTGAGAGCGTTGTTAGCAAAACAGTAGGTCTTGTTGATGAATCTAATATCAAAGGGAGAGCAGCAGAGATAACCCACAAGTTCAAAACTCTAAACACCCTGTACTCAAACATTATGCCAATATCTCCCATTCACGACCTGTGAAGGAAGAACGCTGAACGTTTAGGGCTTAACGTCTTTTGTCCACCATAAAGATGATTTCAAAGACGGGGCACCGAAAAGAGGTCTGAACACATTTTGACCCCAGCTGGGTTCGAACCCATGACCTTTCAGACGACTGTCAAACGCTCTATCACCGAGCCACCCAGCTCCACCTATGAAGGAAGAAGACATCGACATTCTTGACAGAGACATCAAGCAGTCCATGTCATTTCATGTCATTTTACCGCAGAGAGTTTGTACGCACGCAAATCACTCCTAAACAATATCTCTTGGAACATTATTGTCTGCCATTCATCCGTAAATACGGTTTTGGACTTGGACTTGCACTAGGTGAGCAAGGAGGGGAAGAAACGTATGCAGTCATCAATTGACTTAAGCGAAGGGCATGGGGGATGAAATCAACTACGTGTGGAGATTACGTTGACCTAAGAACTTTCCCCCTGTCTGCTGGATTACCGCTGATGCATCATCCCATTTTAGGACCCACTGAGATCGCAAGGCAAATCTATCTGAGATTTTGAGTAGTGCTGAGCATAGTGGCTGTATACGAGGATCGCTGACCTGAAGCATAATTTTCACAAAAGTAGTTTGAATGAGTTAGAACATATTTCGTTTTCTTGATACTCACATTGCCTCCATGGAGGCATTAGTCTTCTTTCTGTTGCAGATTTCAAGAGCAGTCAGGACCACAAGCAAGGGATCCAGGCAGACCAAGGGACTTTGCCAGGACCATACAAGGGACTCTGGACGTACCAAGGGACACATGCTAGGACTTCACATCTCACAGACATTAGGTGCGGCATTTTTGTTTCCATTTCTAAGCCAGGATAGGGTCAACCCAAGATGCACATAGGCACCCCTGACATCTGGCATTTTTTTTGTTCTACTGATAGATGGTGTAAGATTTAGGATAGTGACATAATTTTATTTAGTTTCCTTGATACTCACCTTGCCCCCGTGGAGGCATTAGTATTTTTTCTGTTGCAGATTTCAAGGGCAGCCAGGACCACAAGCAAGGCGACTTTGCGGACCATAAAAGGGACTCTGCAGTGTTTTAGTTTCCATTCTTATGCCAGGTTAGGGTCATCCCAAGATGCGCCTATGGACCCCTGACATCTGGCATTTTTGTTCTAATGATAGATGTTAAAGCTGAGGACTGGTAGGGTTAAAAGTAATTGTAAATAAGTAGTTTTTAAAAAAGAATATCATTTCTCGAGTGTCCAAGTGGATGGTGTAAGATTGAGGGTAGGGATAATTTTAGTCTGCTTGATACTCACATTGCCTCCCTTGAGGCATTAGTCTTCTATATGTTGTAGGTTCCAGGGGAACAGGACCACCAGCAAGGCATCCTTGTGGACCAAGGGACACAGCTAGGCTATTTTAACTGGGCAGAGAGGATATGCCTTGCATAGTTTGAAAGTATCAGATATCAAAATATCTGAGCTGAACAAGTGCATGATTTACTTTAGTGATATTATTGTGACACTTGCGTGTTTCGGATGGTTCCAAAAATGTCGCATTTCTTTTGCTTGTCATTATATATTGCAATATATAGGGCTTGGGAAGCTGACTTCATCACGCTGGTCGTGGAGGCCATCTTGAGAGGATTCGCGACTAAGGCGCTCATAGGGAAATCGCTGTCAGAACAATGTCAGGAAGTCTTGCCATCACCGTAGGAAACCGCTAACCAGAATCTGTTTTTGTTTGTTTCCAAAGAGGAAGAAACATGAAGAAAAAGAAGAGTTGCCACATTCCTTCTGCCATTGAAGATAAGTAGCGGCTAATCTCTATGTTTGTTTGTTTGTCTATTTTGACAAAGGGTATTTACCCGAAATATTAATAAATTGTGTTGTACCCGTCTTTTCTAAGCGTGTTTCTTTCTCCGTTGGGTACTTCTTTGCATATTACACGCTTGGCAGTCACCTTTTTGGTCTGGAATGAAGAAAAACGTGTTGAAACACTACCCAACTACTATCTGAAGATTATCGTATCCTCTCAAGATGGCGACTGACGCGCCGACGCTCCTAGGCAACGCGGGGAACTTCCCGAGCCCTATTGCAAGTTTGGTATTCATCGCCAGAACCATCGCCACAGCAGTTCGTGAATAATTAATTTGCTTGAGATAGAGTTGTCCAATAATTAACTGCTAGTTAAACATGCGTCACGGGAGGAAAAACAGGAAGGAGTGAGTGCATACGGTCACTGTAGCTAAGTGTGCATAATTTCGTTGTTAGGTAAATATAACATGTCTGCCCTGTGAAAGCGAAAGACATTCAGTCCGTTTGTGTGAAAAGCGAGATTTTCATTGTATTACTATGAAAATCTTGCTTTTTACAACATGGACTTATTGTCTGGATGGACCAGATCTCTTACACAATGATTTCAGCAAGAATCATAGATCCTCACGCGGCTGGATTTATTGACTTTTTCTCGGCAATGAAGGGCCAAAGCAAGTCACGGATCGAGCATGATAGTGCAAGGGTGGTGCCGGAATAGCTTGGCGCCCATAGGCGCCAAGCTATTCTGGCACCAGCCTTGAACTATCATCAATGCTCGATCTGTCTTTAGAATTGTAATACAGTCCTTCAGAGGGCAACTTTAAAATTTTGGGATTTCGGTCCTGGGGTAGAATGTATAGTTAAGCGTCTCAACAAACAAGCGCATGCGTGTACGTGCGATGCCAGAAATTGACACTCACAAGTACTAAGATGAGGGACAACTGGCAACAGATTTAGACCATCCAGGCCTAAAACCTCTGGAGTGGTAGCTTTAATACCCATGCAATACCCATGCAATACACCAGGGGTCAGTTGCATGAGTGAGCTTAATCCTGCGCCAGCCTCTAACAAAAGTGCTCCGTATAAAAAAATCTTTGCAAAGGTATCCAGGCCAAAATGACTGCTATTCGCGTTAAAAAAATGCAGAAAAGAACTAAACGGAGAAAGAAACACGCTTTGAAAAGACAGTTACAA
This sequence comes from Semisulcospira habei, assembly GCA_036245525.1. Classification (NCBI taxonomy): domain Eukaryota; kingdom Metazoa; phylum Mollusca; class Gastropoda; family Semisulcospiridae; genus Semisulcospira; species Semisulcospira habei. The sequence continues at coordinate 163,718,179 of BTPG01000001.1, read as the reverse complement.
TACAAGATAAAATATTTCAAAATAGACAAACAAGTAAATAATAATTCAGTCGCTACTCAATCTTTGGAAATATTAATAAATTGAGTTGTAACTGTCTTTTTTAAGCGTGTCTCTTCCTCTGTTGGGTTCTTTTTGTGTGTGTGCAAAGGTAGCTTTAACAACCATGCAATTCACCGGGGGTCAGTTTGCATGAGTGAGCATAGCTCTGCGCCAGCCACTAAGCAAGGTGCTCCGCGACAGCTGAGCACCTTGCTTAGGGGCTAGCGCAGGGATAAGCTCACTCATGCAACTGGCTCCAATTTCTCTATCCTGACGTTACAGTTAGTGTCAAGAGACGAGAGCATAATAGGTGTATCCATGCAGACAAAATAATTTATTTGCTTTACAGCACGGCTCTCACAAAACGTTAAGGCGATCGATAAGTCAGAAAACTACATCACAGGAACTAGATCACAACCCTCGCGTAAACAGCGGAAGACATTTATGAGCCAACGTTACAGCGCGCCGAACATGCTGCGAATTTTACCCTGGAAAACTGAGCCCCTTATAAAGTTCACTATGACGCATTGGCACATCTGCGAGGCTTTTTCAGAGAAGATATTTCAACCTCAGAATCAAGTCAAATACAAAATGTAGAGACCATTGACAGCGAAGACAGCTCTCATAGAGAAGGGACTTTGTGGGTTATGGTTCATCCCAACTTGCTGTGTTTTGCCTTGCTGTTGGCGGTGCTACTCTATTTAACCTCATGCATGCTGCTGACGATACCGCTCGGCGGAAAAGACGCGTAAACAACGCGTCTTTTCCGCCGTGCAGTATCGTCAGTAGCAGGCAACAGGTTAACTCATTCTACCCCAACACCGAAATCCCCAAATTTTGCCGTTGTAGTCCCCTGATGACTGCACTCTAGTGCAGGACACAGATCGACCATGAGAGTTCAAGGGTGATGCCAGAATAGCTTGGCGCCCATAGGCGCCAAGCTATTCTGGCATCACCCTTGAACTATCATGGTCGATCCTTATCTTGGTGTGGTGTGTCTGGGGTAGAATGAGTTAAAGCATTAGATCCACACAGTCCGCGGTACAAGATCAGCAAGTACACCCTCATCAATTATTCAGCGAGTTCAAGTGTATTTAGAGGATGTCTGAAAAAGACAGAGGTCCTCCATCAGCCGGCACCCAAGACAGTGTATCGCCCTCCTCACATCACCATTGGCGAGTCTGATCTAAAGTCAGTGCACCAGTTTACTTACCTTGGCTGCATTATCACGTCGGACGCCAAGCTGGACAAGGAGCTTGACAGCAGGCTGGCAAAAGCGAACAGCGCTTTCGGGCGACTTTTCAAGCGGGTGTGGCACAATCAACAGCTGAAAACAGGCACCAAGATCAGCGTGTACAGAGCTGTGGTCCTCACCACCCTGCTGTATGGTTCCGAGTCCTGGGCCCTCTACCGCAGCCAACTACGACTCCTCGAACGCTTCCACCAGCGCTGCCTGCGTACCATCCTGGGCATTCACTGGAGTGACTATGTCACCAACGTCGAGGTCCTTGAACAGGCTGAAACTGTGAGCATCGAGGCTTTGCTGCTGCGGACACAGCTCCGCTGGGCGGGGCATGTCTCCAGGATGGAGGATCATCGCCTACCAAAGATCACCCTGTTCGGCGAGCTTGCTACTGGACACCGTGACAGAGGGGCACCAAAGAAGAGATACAAAGACTGTCTCAAGAAGTCACTTAGTGCCTGCCAAATCGACCACCACCAGTGGTCTTCGCTTGCTGCGGACCGTGACACCTGGCGCTCCACCATTTACAAGGCAGCTGTCTCCTTTGAGGACTCTCACAGAGCTAGCCTTAAGGATAAGCGGCTCAGGAGAAAAAACAGAGATGCCGCAGCTCAGAACCCCGGCCATACCTTCCCCTGCAGCCACTGCGGTCGAACCTGCCTGTCTCGGATTGGCCTCCGCAGCCACGAACAAGCCTGCAGACGTCGTGGGCAACTCCTATAAAATCTTCGTTCGCGAAGTCAAGCCAAGAGAGAGAGAGGATGTTGTCCGCCCAGATCCCACTATTTCACGTCCAAGCAGCCGCATACGTTCTCTAGGGTCGCGGCCATTGACCACAGACACAGTGCCGACCCAAGCTAAGGTTTCTTTGTACTCGTTATTGCCGTTGTACTTGTATCAAGATTGATATAGACTTGTATTTTTATGTACAGACAACAAAATCTGTCTGGCAGGTATGGACTCGTAATTTTTGTTCTTGATACCCCCAAACATACATACAAACAAACAAACAAACAAACAAACAACAAAAACACAACAAATAAACAACCCCCCCCCCTAAAAAAAATACACCCCCCAAAAGACCAACAACAAAAAACAAACAAACAAATAAACAAACAACAACAAAACAACACATAAAACAACAATAACCTAAAAACAAACAACAAACAAAACAAAACGAAACAAACCAAACAAAACAACCAAGCAAACAACAACAAAAAACAAACAAAAACACAAAACAAACAAAAACAACAACCTCCCCCCCCCCTCGCCCCCCCCCCCCGTCCCCTCCTCCCCCCTCGCAAAAAAACCCCCAAAAAACAAAAGAGAGAGAGAGAGAGAGAGAGAGAGAGAGAGAGAGAGAGAGAGAGAGAGAGAGAGAGAGGAGAGAGAGAGAGAGAGAGAGAGACCCCAACAGCAGCAGCAGTAAACAGTTTCCCTTGTGATCTACGGCTTTTCGTTAGCGCGCTGTTCACGTGTTTCACTGCGGCATGAGGCGGCCTGGGGGAGTTCACGCTGAGATTGCCGCGAGTGATGTCCATTTGCATGGTGTCAATCTGTCACTCTGCAGCCTTTACGTCAGAGGATCAACAGAACTGATATCCCTAATGAGCTGTCCCGGTCTGTCTCTCTCCCACCAGTTTAACGTACGTAGTGCTTAGCGGATGACTTCAAATGTAAGCAGTTTGGTCGTAAAAGACTGAAGAGACATCCTTTTTTTTTCCTCGCTGAAGGGTAATGCCTGATTTGCTTGGCACCTTCATAGGCGGCACACTAATCAGGCTCTGCTCTTTAGCTATTTCCGTCCATCCTTCTTCCGCCGCTTGCAAGCAATGCACATCAGTGATTTAGAATTGAAGTCCTTTCGGGCTTGGAATGACTGATCTCAGTGGTAGTGCACGACCCTTGAGCGGCTATCTCTGTGCCCCTCCTCGGCGCAAGTGAACTTCAAACGTTAACCATTTTGGCCTTGGAAGGGACACGGCGTTCTGGTTGGCATTAATATTTCACGTGGAGGGACTGAGAAAGAGACAGAGCCACCGGGGATTTTGGTCGTTGAGTGGATGCATTTGCATCAGGAATCATGGCTGATAGTTGATTGTGCCTATTTCATATCACGGCACGACTCGTTCAATTGACTATTCCAGTCCGCGGACTGTATGCAGCCATGTGGACACAGACATTAACAGGGTACGTAATCGAGTACCAAAGAACAGTAAGCGGAGTACGTATCAATTGCGTTAACTTGATATTCACGTTTTGTAAGATCAAATAAATTTAAACAATAACCACAGCAGCAGCAGCAGTAGCAGCAGCAACAACAACAACAACAATAGTAACCTCGTGTGGCTATCGTAAAATTCAATTTAATTGCCAGAGAATACATGTGCAGCTTACTTTAAGTACCATTACGCATAAATCTGAAGACACATTTCAGCACCATTTGTGTTTGTTATGCCTTGTCGACACACCTAATGAATTTTGACAACAGTTTGGACGCGCAGCAAAAGCACATGCGTAATCGCACTTATTTATTCTACGCTGCCGTTAGTGCGCCAGTCAGTTGATATAAACGGACGACGTGTGCTGAACTGCATTGTCCTAGGACAATCAGTTCAGCACACTTAGTCTTTATATCAAGTAACCTGACAATTTAGACATGTGTCTAAATGAACTACAGCTAGAGCTGTATGCAGCGTTTCGTTACCATCTGTTACAAAAGTGTACCTTTAAACAGTTACGGCGGTAGTGGGCCTTTAACAACATAAGACACAATAAATATACGCCTATAGATCTATATAAGAACTTTTTTCCTGATGTCTCAATGCCGTGTGTACTGCATTGTATATCACACTTTTAATCAATATAAATTTCAGATATAGCAGAAAAAAACCCACAAAAAGGGCAAAACGCAAAACAAAACAAAGATGTGAACTCAAAACAAAAGAAACAAAATGAAACAAAACAAAAACAAAGAACAATCGGCCTCCTGTATGTCAAATCTCATGTTGTTATCTTTATTTTATTTTTTAAATGCAGACCAAAAAGGTATGCATTGTACACTTTGTTTGTTTGTCGATTTTGAATTAAAAAAAAAAGTGTTATAACTGACTTTTTATAAGCATGGTTCTTTATCCGTTGGTTCTTCTCCTTATTTTATTTTGATTGAAAAAAATCATATTTTAACCTGCTCCCTGCCAACGGGCGTCCATTTTGTTTCTGAAATCTGAGTGCACTGAACGACCAAACGCCACAGCTGTCAAAGACCATGGACAGAAGGCGGCCTCAGCAAGAGGCATAGATCCTCAAGAGCCCCCGCAGTCGCGGGGGCTCATGAGGATCTATACCTCTTGCAGTTAGATTGCGTTCAGATTTTCTCTGCGTTGAAGAGGTTAATGCTGGTTAATGGGCAATTTCGTTACAGCTAATTGCTCACCATAAAATAATAAGTGATTGTTGCGTTTTACAGGAAAACGCTACAGTCATGGAATGCACGGTACGTATACACGGTACTTATGCACGGTGCTTATACACGGTACACAAAGCAATTTAAGGTGTCCAGGTAAAATCATGATATGCCAAGTTTTTTTTTTTTTATAAGTGTACAATTACGCCGTAACTGTTTTCCGACGAAAGTCTTACTTTCTCAAAAAATGAACTGTCTTTTGCAAAATGACGGCACAATTTTAATTGTTTGTGCAAATGGACGCAGAAGGCCTCACAAACGTTCAGGTTATGTACCTTGTGATTGGTGCATCGTAGTGATGATTGTGGCTGATAATGTGTGTATTGATGCGTGATTTTCTCTTGTTTCTATGCTGCATTCAATTTTTTTTTTCGTGTAAGGTGCATGAGTCCGCAAAACTATGACGGATCATAGCAAAAATGAAGACTTAATACGCAAACTTGAGTAGTTTCTGCGGCAGAGTTTGCAGCAGTCTCCACCACAGACCACCGGAACGGCTCTGTCTATCGGGTCGTTACTGGAACTTCACGTGACCATGTTGCATCGTTCATCCCAATCAACGATTGGTCAGAGTGAAAATGTTAGAGTGATATTTCTGCGTGCTTTTCAGTACGGAGCAGAAATGTAAGATTCAAGATTCAAGTTATCGAAAGGAACGAATTTATCAAGTCGATTTTCCTAACGACAGATTATCTCTTTTTGCATATGATCTGGTTTATTGTTATTGTTACTATGTTTTATATGTTCTGTTTAATTTTTTGGAGAAAAAAGCTGTGATTTGACTCTCTGGGCTAGCTACCATACTTAAGTCAAGTTCCCCATGACCGACTTTTCAGACTTCAGGGGTCAGTTGCAACGGTGAGCTTTGGTCCTGCTCCAGCCACTAAGCAAGGTGCTCCGCTGTAGCGGCACAAGACCAAACTCACACATGCAACTGGCCCCTGGGCCTAAAGTTGCATTCGCCCAGGTCTGAACGAAGTTTGCAGCCGTGCGTATGCCAATATACTGGTCAGCCGGCCGCGTACAATACTTATTCCGTCCTTCAGAGTAATTGTCCGATCTTATCCATTCATAAGCCAATGCCCAACCGCACCCGCCTAACAGTTAACCTTAATCTCCGGCTATTCATTACGTCCCTCCACGCTAACTGCAGATCTTATCCACTCACACGTCATTTGCATATATGAATAATCATTTCTGGTCGACAGCCCGCAAGACTGATCCTAATCAGTGATTGGCTTGCAGAGTCGTACGGTTCACTTCCGTTACAATGACGCTTAGAGTCGCACAGTTCACGGCAGTTGTATAGTCGTGTGTTGACCGTGACGTCAGACTCATTTCAAGGGCAGTGCCAGATTAGCTTTAACGCTGAAAGCGCCAAGCTAGTCTGGCACTGCCCGTGCGCTACGCCTATTCGCGATTCTCTGGAATATGCACGAGGTGAAAATGTCAAGACGCCTCGATTTTGATTTGTGACGGCTTTCACGCTGTCGTGGAGTGACGTCATTGTGAGTTTTACGTCACTGCAGGCCACGAAACCAAGAGAGATGACGCATTTAATGGGATGGGACAATAATAGAAGGAAATTGCAAAGAATGATGTCAAAAAAATGTTATGAGTCGCGGCGACCGAAACAATAAGGTGAGACCACAAGAAAACTCTCTTTCGCTTGCTATTGGTCAATAACGGTTGAATTAGATGCTACAGTGTGGGGCTGCAGAAATTCGAATACAGTCGACTTCGCTCTGAATAACAAGTTCGGGTATAACAAAATTCGGAAATGTATTACATTTACTCATTGCGCCTGAGGTACGAAATACCCACATTTTCTAGTTATCCTCTGAGGACTGCATTACAATTCAGGAGACATATAGGCGCCAAGCTATTTGGCCACCACCCTTGAACTATCATGGTCGAGACATGTCTTGCTGTGTGTGTGTCGCGGGCAGAATGAGTTATACAAGTTTGTGTTTTTTCAGACATAGGTCTGATCCACAATTTATGTATGAAAATAACTCCGCTTATAACACACTTCGGACATAACCACAAAAGAGTGCATGATGCAATTTTCGGCTACCGCCATCAATTTCTGCCGCAGCTGGCAATTACTACACGAAAGTAGTGCAATCCTGTCCTTTACGCTTCGCTTGTGTCTTTCATTCCTTCAAATGAAAAACTTTACTTTCCACAAAGATTGCGGACTTTATCATTAAGCTGGTTGTTTCGCCAAACACTGCCTAGCACTCTGACGGATCTAGGAGGAAAATCTTCGATGTACATGCAACAGCCATATATGTTGTTTACGGAGTCACCTTGCCGAATCACTCTCTCGCGGCACTAACGATATAGATTTATGCTGCCAAGAAGTAGTTCCTTCATAATGCTGATTGATTGATTGTACATTGCTTAACGTCCCGACAGCAACAATACTTTCTCAGGACGTGCCTGCACTGCTTGTGAAAAAAAAAACCTAAACAGATTATTGAATGTATGTCGCCAGCCGGTCCAATACGTTAAATAAACCTACGACATGGGGCCTAAATAAAGCTAAGACCATTTAGCAACACACACCAAGAGCTACAGACAGCGCAGACAGTAGGGAGAGTTTAAAAAAGGAAAATAGACCAAGGGTAGACAGAAACACATGCCCAAGAATAGAGAGGAAAACCCATCCTGTGGGGCTGACCAGGGTGACCCTGGGAACTAAAAAGTAATTAACCCCACCCAAGTCCCCCAGGGCAGACCCGGGTGGGGGCCTTCATAATGCGCACATTATTAGGTTAATGTCGATTAACCCTTTTGCGTCAAGGAATCATCGCCCAAAACCGCTTCCGACAGCGAGAGGGTTAAATTGTACCACCGCAGCTACTTGTTAATACAGCAGTCACGTGTTAATACAGCAGTCACGTGTTAATACAGCAGTCACGTGTTAATACAGCAGTCAAGTGTTAATACAGCGGCAGTCAAGTGTTAATACAGCAGTCACGTGTTAATACAGCAGTCAAGTGTTAATACAGCAGTCACGTGTTAATACAGCAGTCAAGTGTTAATACAGCAGTCAAGTTTATCTATGACGGTACAAATGCAGCACTGATGCGTGAAAAACGCAAGTAACTCATGCTGTCGAAAAATCGGCAATTCTGCTAACAGTGGCTACGCGAGACTAAAGCAAGGATGATGTCATAGTTAAGTGAACTTTACGCTTGATCTCCTGTCATTCTTTTTAACCCTTTGGCTGTCGCCGTAGCGGTTTTTGTCGCGATGATTCCGTCAGGAATCATGGCGACAAAAACCGCTACCGACAGCCGAAGGGTTGTTAAGCAAAGTTCGCTGTAAACATGCCCAGCGAAGACAGTTACAAACAGTTTATCAATATCTCGAGTTGAAACTCACTTAATAAAGACATACACAGAAGCGCACTATTTTTTCGCTTACGTTTTCGTGGTCAGATCGAAGCGTCCATTCACTGTTAGATGGTGATAGCTTGACTATCCAAATGACTGTGTTTGGAAAAGGAGTTTCTTTTCGGACGCTTTACATTTTTCTTTTGGACGCCTTGCAAATTTTTGTACGCTTTGCATTTTTGTTCTGAAGCTTTTGCATTTGCGTGTCGTGGACGCTTTGCATTTTTTTTCCCGTACGCCAAAGATTGATGTCTTTTCAGCACTGGGGGTGTTTTCAGATGCAAATGCACAGTCTAATCAGAACAGCTCGTAAACGTCTCCCCCGTGGTTCAGCCCGTCTGAACCTTTAAATTCAATAATTAATCATCAATGACCTCCCCTTTCCAATACCCTCCACCACCCTACCCCCACCCCCAGCCCCGATTGTCGCTGTTGTATTACCTATCCGTCTCTCCTCCCCCACCCCACCCCCCCACCTCCCTCACCGGGTCTGCCCTGGAGGACTTGGGTGGTGTTAACAACTCTAGTTCCTAGGGTCACCCTGGTCAGCCCCACAGGGTGGGGTTTCTCAATTTTCTGGGGCGCATGTTTCTGTCTACCCTTGGTCCATTCACCTGTATTTTCCTTTTTAAATTTTTCCCTACTGTCTGCGCTTTCTGTAGCTCTTGATATTGGATGTGTGTTGCTAAATGGTCTGCTGCACCTAAGAGATGATGCGTTATGTGTCTGCTGTTAATGAGTTTTTTTTTATGTCATTTCCCTGTACATATTTTATAATTTTAATGGGTTTCTACTAAAGAAAAACAACAACAACCAAAAACAACAAAAATCAGCAAAAAACCCCAAATAAACAAACAAACAAACAACAAAAACAAACAAACAAACAAACAAACAAACAAACAAACAAACAAACAAACAAACAAACAAACAAACAAACAAAACCATGGTACGATATATTAGCATGAAGCGTCCCTAGCATGTCTTATTCAGGCTTATTTAGCATATTAGACCGACTGGCGACAAACATTCAATATTCTTAGTTTGTTTGTTTGTTTTTTCACAAGCAGCTCAGGTACG
>BTPG01000001.1:163691450-163703950 GCA_036245525.1 Semisulcospira habei | reverse complement strand
AGAGAGAGAGAGAGAGAGAGAGAGAGAGAGAGAGAGAGAGAGAGAGAGAGAGAGAGAGAGAGAGAGAGAGAGAGAGAGAGAGAGAGAGAGAGAGAGAGAGAGAGAGAGAGAGAGAGAGAGAGGAGAGAGAGAGAGAGAGAGAGAGAGAGAGAGAGAGGAGAGAGAGAGAGAGAGAGAGAGAGAGAGAGAGAGAGAGAGAGAGAGAGAGAGAGAGAAGGAGAGAGAGAGAGAGAGAGAGAGAGAGAGAGAGAGAGAGAGAGAGAGAGGAGAGAGAGAGAGAGAGAGAGAGAGAGAGAGAGAGAGAGAGAGAGAGAGAGAGAGAGAGAAAGAGAGAGAGAGAGAGAGAGAGAGAGAGAGAGAGGTGTGGGGGGGGGGGGGGAGAAGAGTTAAACGGTTTCCGCCTAAACGTCTTTTGTTCACCAGGAATGTCATTTCATGGTCGGTGCACTGAAAAGCCGCCAGAACAAATTTTTAACCCAGCTAGGTTCGAACTCACAACCTATAGCGCGAGAGTTTAACGTTCTACCACCTAAGCTCACCTGCTCAATAATAATAATAATATAATATAATAACCATCATCATCGTCATCGTCATCATCATCACCTTCATCATATACCAGAGCACACTTTGGATATAAAAACCCGCCAGGGGACCTAATTTTTCTTCCAGTTATACCCGAAGTTTGCTATAAGCGAAGTAATATACACAAAAAGAATGCTGTCGAGACCTCTGAAAAAAGTTGTTATATCGACCCTTTGTTATAGCCGACCTTTTAAAAAGCGAAGTAGACTGTAATACTGCTACTACTACTACTACTACTACTGATATTAAAGATGATGGTGAGGATGATGATGATGATGATAATGATGATGATTATGGTGATGATGATGATAACAACAACAATAATAGTAATACAAATCCTGAATGACAAAGGGAAGAGTAACGCAAGAAAAGCGTCATTAAAAAATGGAGTAAAAAAACAAAACGCTGCCAGGTTTCGATCCGATAAACAAGGAAAAGTTCAATAAAGCCTTAGTTTGGAAACCCGCAATGCCAGCCGCATTGACCATCCTCAAGAAAATTGATAGCGCCACCAGGTAACCTTACCGCTGCCGAGAAAAAAAGGTAAGAAAAACTGACCACGATTCAACTGCAAGAGGCATAGATCCTCATGAGCCACCCGAATGCGGGGGCTCATGAGGATCTATGCCATGCCTCTTGCTGACAACAATTAGTCTCTATGCCCCTGGGACGAAACCTTGTGGAGTTTGGTCTTTGCCGGAATGAAAACAGATTTTACGAACAAAACATGCTGTCAGAGACAGAGTGGAGGGTTCAGTAAGATTCGTGTGCTCGTCTGTGATTCGTCTGGAAGCCGTAAGGTCCAAAACCACAGACCAGCGCACAATTGCGTCAGAGCTCCTCGGATGAGGGGAGGGGGAGGGGGGGGGGTGAGTACCCAAGGTTTAAGTTTGTGATTGTCCCCTAGTCCCTTCTTGTCCGGACCGCAAATAAGTGTCAATCATGTGGACAGTGGTAACAAATGAAATACAAGAGGCGATGACAATGGCAATGAACGAGAAATTGATGGAAAGAGGAGAGGAGAGGCGGAGGGAAGTACGGGCGAGAGAGAGAGAGAGAGAGAGAGAGAGAGAGAGAGAGAGAGAGAGAGAGAGAGAGAGAGAGAGAGAGAGAGAGAGAGAGAGAGAGAGAGAGAGAGAGAGAGATGATGATGATGATGATGATGAATCTTTATTTATTCAGGATAAAGCTATTAGGCAACTCAATGCCTGTCTTACAAGCTGTCCTGTAAACAAACAACATAACAGGAAAATAAACAGAGCATGCAAATACTAACAATAATAATAATAAGAAGAAGAAGAAGAGGAAGAAAAACTACGGGGAAAAAAACACAATGGAGAATTTGTAACTGCCTCCGATGCAAAAAGCAAGAGAACGAAACGCGTGCACAGCATTAATATTATACTCATCTAAGACAGTGTCATAGAATCAGCAGCATCAATAGCGTATAGTGACACCGACAAGACAATAGATGATCAGGTAGTAAATTTAAGGAGAAAGAGAAAAATATTTGACGTTTACGTCTTATCAGCAGAATTATTTTTATATGGCAAACTGTGAAGTCACGCTGATTGGAAGTGAGTGTGTAATGCACGTTTAAAATGGGTTTTATTGCAAAATGATTTAATGTTTAATGGCAATGAGTTCCAGACAGAACTACCAGAAAATAGAAGGCTTGACTTGTAGAGATCTATCCGTGGGCGGGGTAAGTGAAGCAAGTCATTCCTCGTATGTTGTTGATGCCGAGGGCTGAAGTTAAATATCATGCGCAGATATTCCGGGGCTTGATAATGAAATATTTTGTGCATGAGGACGCATTTGTTAAATTTGAGTTGATCCTTCAGTGTAAGCAGGCCAAGGGATTTTATTTTCTCAGCCGTGGAAATAGGGTTAGGAATAATTAACTTAACTGAACGACGATACAGCGAGTTTAGTTTTTTTAAAATGAAGTTCACTGCATTCGTCCCACAAAGAGGACGCATAGTCACAGTGGCTTTTAATGTGTGCGTGAAAGAACAATGTACAGCACTTTGTACTAAGAATATGTCTAAGTTTAGATAGCAGAAATACATTCTTGGACAAGGTTTTGCACAAACTGTCGATATGTGGCGACCAGTTCAGCTGGTCGTCAATTACAACTCCCAGTAGGCGGTGCCTGGATACTTGTTGGATAGGTTTATTGCCAAGTGACAGTTTCAGAGGGGCAGGATGTAGCTGACGCTTTTGGCGGGTTGTTATCAACATGCTTTTGGTTTTAGAAGTACTGATTAGCATGCGATTTTGCGCACACCAATCTGACACTTCATCGAGACTTTGCTGGAGGATACAATTTAGCGTCGTTTCACGTTTGTCTGATGTATGCAGAGTTGAATCGTCAGCAAAGAGTTCGCATTTAACCTCAGGATTTGAGATGGAAAGAGGTAGATCATTGATGAATAAAGAAAATAAAAGAGGCCCTAGGATAGATCCTTGGGGGACTCCGTGCATCACTATACCTTCTTTCGAATACCACCCGTTTGAGTACACCTTCTGTCGGCGGTTACTGAGGTAGGAGGAGAAAAAAGCTATAGAGTTCGAATCAAGCTTATATACTGAAAGTTTTTTAAAAAGAAAGTTGTGATCGACTAAATCAAATGCTTTGGTTAGGTCCAGAAAAACTGCACCATTTAATTTGGAATTGTTTATTGATGAGAGCCAAGAGTCAACAATGTGAACGAGGGCAGTATGACATGAGTGTTTAGGTCTAAAACCAGACTGAAGAGATACGAGGAGGCGGTGATTCTCCAAGAATTGGAGTAGGTGCTTAAGAACGTGTCTTTCTAGTGGCTTCGATAATAGTGATAAAACTGAAAAAGGACGGAAATCGTTTGGACTTTTGGGATCTGTACATTTGGGAATGGGGACAACTTTAGCATCTTTCATGGCATCTGGAAAAATACCTTGCTTGATAGAAAGGTTGAATATAAATGTCAAGGTGTCAGCTGTGTATGGAAGGGACAATTTCAGTACCATGTTGTTTATTCCATCCAGGCCACACGATTTACTTGTTAGAGTAGAAATATATTTACCTACTTCAAACACTGTCATAAGAGGTATGGAGAATGACGCACCTGTTGCAGACTCACAGTGTGTGCGCAGTTTATCAGAACAACTGTAACTATCAGTGCCACTGGAAAAAGACTGTACAAGGGACTCAGCAATATTTAAAAAGTGGGAATTGAAGTCGTCTGGAGTTATGCCTGGAGAGGTAGCAGCATTGATGGAACTCCTCTTCTTTGTAAACAAATTGATTGCATTCCAGACACTTCGGGTATCTTTACCCTCTGCGATAACTTTTTCCGCAAGCGTTTTCTGTGCTTTTCTAACTAAGGATTTTACAAGATTACGTTGTTTCTTAAAATCCGCAAACTTTTTCTGTCGTTTTAAGTCATCTCTTATTTTCATTGCGTGAATGATGTCCTTTGACAACCAAGGCGGAAGGGTAGGGTGTTTAACGCGTTTAGTCCTTAGTGGGGCATGTTTATCGAGGACCCAAAGAAATAGCTTGTACCAAAGCGAGAGGGCTTCATTGGGATCATTAGTGTTATAAATAAGGTGAAAGGGCGTGATTGAGAGGTCATGAAGAAAGTCATCTTTGTTGAACTTTGTGTAAGACCTGTATGTGATGGTAGTGTGGTGTTTGTGCTGGGGTTTATCACGTTTAACTGAAAGATTAAAACAAGTAGGAAAGTGATAACTAATGGCTACATTCGGCACGTGGACGTTTGTGACAGCAGGTGCGTTAGTAGTATAGATGTGGTCAATCAATATGGCGGATGACAAAGAAACTCTAGTGGGAGACCGAACCATCTGCTGCAGGCCAAATAATGAGGTGGTGCAATTCCACGCCGCATTACCAGTCTTTAGCAGGTCAATATTAAAATCGCCTAGAAGGTGTATATCTTTGTTGTGACGTTGTTGCACCTTATCCATCATGGTGACAAAATCATCATACCATGAGAATGTGGCTGAAGGGGTGCGATAAATAAATCCAATTAGTGTGGGGGAAGATTTGTCACATTTCAGTTCAAGAAATAAACTTTCAACGTGACAAGACTCTAAATCCATGCGGCGGGTAACGTACTGGCGGATAGAGTTATGAATGAGAGAGAGAGAGAGAGAGAGAGAGAGAGAGAGTGAGAGAGAGAGGAGAGAGGAGAGAGAGAGGAGAGAGAGAGAGAGAGAGAGAGAGAGAGAGAGAGAGTAGAGAGAGAGAGGAGAGAGAGAGAGAGAGAGAGAGAGAGAGAGATGATGATGATGTGGATGATGATGATGATGATGACGACGACGACGATAATGATGAAATGTTTTATTTACAGACTAAAGTTGCAGGTGAAACTTCTCGCATACAAACTGTCCTGTTACACAATGAACATCAAAAACAAGAGCAAGAGAAACACAATGTCGAAAAATAAAGATGTAAACTGACAAATGATACAAACGCAATGCAGATAATGCGCACACGTCGGGGGTTCTTTCTCTGGGTACTCCGGTTCTTCCACCACCCCCCCCCCCCCACCCCCCACCTCCCCACCCCCCACACACTTTGGTACCGGTTTCAGGCCACTTTACAAATTTCAAATACAAGCGATCAAAAATCTCTGTAACTTCAGTAGCTGAACTGGCCCTTCGTCTGTCTTGTACTGTGTTTGTCTTAAATGGCGTAAATCCGTGTCTGTTACGTGAGTGTGCGTGTTGGGTTTCAGTTCGCGGCGCTTTGAGTCGATTTGCCCAAAAATTGAGAAAAAGCGCCTATATAATAACAGTATTATTATTATTATTATTATTATTATTATTATTATTATTATTATTATTATTACGTCATATCATTAACAATAACATATAATATACCGGCGAATAGCAGTTGCGGGGGCTCATCAGGATCTATACCCTTTGTTGAGACCAATTTATAGCCATGTTCCTTTGACGATTGGGGATCTTGTAACCCTTCCCTGGTACACTGTACATACATGTTTGTTTCTAGAATCTTGGTTCATTCAATGACCAAAAGCCCGTCCAAGACACGTGGATGCAAATTGGTCTCAGGAAGAGGCATAGATCCTCATGAGCCCCCGCAGTCGCGGGGGCTCATGAGGATCTATGCCTCTTGCAGTTGGATCATGGTCACGTTTTTCTCGGCGGTAAAGGGGTTACACTTTGCATTTACAAAGATTTCAAACCCCAATCTGCGTCCACGGGCAATGAAGGGGTTTAAAACATTGTTCCGTCTTTTTAACTCATTGTGTGCCCCGAGTTACGAAATACCCTCATGTTGGAGTTAACCTCACAGGACCGCATTACATTTCAGGAGGCAGATCGACCTTGATTGTTCAAGGGTGGTGGCAGGATAGCTTGGCGCCTATAGGCGCCAAGCTATTCTGCCGCCACCCTTGAACTAACATGGTCGAGCCACATCTTGCTGTGGTGTGCCGCGGGCAGGGTGAGTTAGGAGAAAGTCAGTCTTCTCAGTACCAGACAAATTATTTACAAAACTGCGTCTGCACAAGCCTGCTGCTCATCCCGGCTCTCGGGTGTGATCAGGTCAAACTGTGAGCTAGAAAATGTCTAAGTATGGACACCATTCGAAAAATTGCCTTTCATTGATTGTCAGGGGCGGGCCTGGTGGAGGTGTGTGTGTGTGGAGGGGGGGAGGTCGGGGGGAGGGGGTGGGGGTGGGGGGTCGGGGGGGGGGGGTGAGGGCGGGGGGTGGGGGGTTCCATCGGGTGACGATACGGTGGAGGAGGATATGACAGACGGCTGGCGCACCCAACTTCATCTACCCACCGGCTCCTCCCCCCTCCTCCTCCCGTTGTTTGATATTTCGGCGAGTGGTGAGAGTCCTCTTACATGCTTGGTGCACCTACACTCCCCCCCCCCCCCCCCGCCGCCCCCCCCCCCCCATCACTGTTTGATTTTTCGGCCATAGGAAGCAAGGTCTGGCGTCAGGTTGACAGTCGCAAGCAAAAAGTTGGACCCTACCCCTACCCCATACTCGCTACCCCCCCCCCCCCCCCCACCCCTCTTCGAGGTTAGGGACCTGCAAACGTAAAACCGAATTGTCATGATGAATGGCGTTTACCTCACACAATAACGGTCGGTTAGGCAACACTCATTGTCGTGAATGTAGTCGGTGCTCGTGTAAATCAACGCTTACCTCTCAAAAGAAGTGTATCTGCGCAAAGAAATTATTGCGGACGAACGTGGTTCAGGAGCATTGCAAACGCACTGTATAAAGGATACTAATTGCGAGTAAGTGTTAAGCAAACGTATCTCTGACGGCTGTACAGTACCTGTCTAGACCTAAATCATTCAGCCTTGTTTGACATGATAGTTCTATAGACATTGCTATCTACGCAGAATCAGTCACGTCCAAATGCAAAATGTAACATCGCACGGGCAAACTGTTCAAGAAAGTTAATAATAATATAATAATACCGTTATTATATAGGCGCTTTTTCTCATTTTTTGGGCAAATCGACTCAAAGCGCCGCGAACTGAAACCCAACACGCACACTCACGTAACAGACACGGATTTACGCCATTGAAGACAAACACAGTACAAGACAGACGAAGGGCCAGTTCAGCTACTGAAGTTACAGAGATTTTTGATCGCTTAAATTTGAAATTTGTAAAGTGGCCTGAAACCGGTAGCAAAGTGTGTGTGTGTGGGGTGGGGGTGGGGGGGGGGGGGGGTGGGGTGGAAGAACCGGAGTACCCGGAGAAAGAACCCCCGACGGTCCGCCCGAATTAACGGTGACACTTACCAGAGGAGAAAAGTCCGACGCCGGAACCCGTTTTCGAACCTCGCACCATTGGCATTGGTGGCAGGCGCCTTAACCACTGCGCCACGGACCGCCCCATAATGAATAAGTTAATTGTGCACAGCTTATATATGTAGTGTTAATTACAGACAATATAAACATCTCCAGCCCTGACGTACTACAAAAGAGTCATAATGAGACCATGATAGTTGAAGGGTGGCGCCAGAATAGCTTGGCGCCTTCAGGCGCCAAGCTATTCTGGCACCACCCTTCTACTATCATAATGGAGCTAGGTGGATCGGTGGTGGAGTGTTCGACTGTCGTCGGAAAGGTCGCGGGTTTGAATCCAGCAATGGTCAACAATTTTTCAGACCCTACTCAGTGCCCCGACTTTCAAATCACCTTCGTGGTGGACAAAAGACCTTAAGCCTTAAACGTTTACCCCTTTTTTTTTTTTGGGGGGGGGGGGGGTGGGGGGGTGGGGTGGGAGGGTGGGGGGTGGCTGTCATAGTCGATCTCAGTATCATTTAGTGTGTCAGGACTGAAAGAGTTAAATAATAGAAAAGGTCTACCACGCAGAGTCACGGTGCAGATCTACGGTCGAAGTTGTTGCTGTCGATTCAAGAAATGATGAATGAAGAGTCGATGCAAAACAAAGGTTATCTGAGTGCAGGAAGTAAAAAAAAAAAAAATCACTGCACAGCAACTCTTCGTCTCCTTTATTCAGACTTGACCCCTTAACGGCCGGGGCAATGCGAACGCTAACCAACTGAAGGAGACATAAATACAAAAAAATACATGTGGATTTATGTCTCTTGTTATTTCTATGCTCCTTCTGCCTATTTTTGTCCTATTTACATATATGTGTTCTTCCTCAGATTTCGCTTCACGAAATACGTGATGTCCCACGGCATTAAAAGAAGGGACTTAAAGCGACATACTCCAAGCTATAAAGGGCTAATACTTGGCAATATCTCCTTGATATAAATGTTCTTAGTACACTGCGACCTTAGAGACTTTTCCTTAAAACGTTTCCTTAAAAGACTCATGGGACATTTTAGCATGAAATATTTTAAAGATATATTTACATCTTGCCTTTAAGACCTTTCTCTTAGTCTGGCTGGCCAGATTTGTACCCATCCCGCTGTGAGATGGCCTTAGTCGCCTGCTCGGCGTTAAACCCAAATAACTAACTAACTAACTGACTAACTAACTAACTAACTAACTGACTAACTAACTAACTAACTAACTAACTAACTCTTAGTACAGTATGTGTTACACTAATGCTGGACGAAAGGGCTGACATAAATTATGACGTTTGAATGTAAGAAAAGCACAGACTTTTCTGCTCTTCTGCTCCCATGAACGCAAGAGAGTCCCTTCCGTTACGCCCCAAAGGCAGGAGAAAAAAATCTGGTACGTGTGCCAATTGTTTTTGAAAAGATGGCGAGAAAAGTCTTAATAAAGGCAAGGCAACATTTTTCTTACCTGTGGTAACTCGGGGCGAATTTTAGCAATCAAATCCTACCAAATATAGAGCATATCTTGGATTGAAAAAAAAAAAAATAAAAAAAAAGAAGAAATTTTGGGTGGTTTAGTTTGTGGGGAAACACAGAAACACGCCTGGCTACCGCGTTAACGCTACCGACAGCCAAAAAGGGTTAAATAATAGACGAGCTATACAAGGCGTGCACGCAGAGTCTGACGTGATATTAATCAGATTTTTTTTTCTTCTCCAGAGTAGTGAGTTGTTCTTTGAAGGCTGCATTTCAGTTCTGTCGGAAGACTGACCATGATAGTTCAAGGGTGGTGCCAGGACAGCTTGGCGCCCGTGGGCGCCAAGCTGTCCTGGCACCACCCTTGAACTATCATGGTCAGATTTATCTCATATGGAAGCGTATCAGGATGTAAAGGGTTAAAACTCACACTCCTGTACGACGCAAGGGTCAGCGCAAGGTAAACGGGTTAACTGGGTTTATCTAGTATGTAATCAGTGCACGCGTACGTGCACATCCGGTTGCCAAGAGTTAAATAATTACGCCCACATACGTGAATAATGTAGTTTGATTCTAATCACACTCAGGCCTTGGTCTGGGCGTCAAAGAAGAAGGACGACAGAAGCGGCATCACGTTCAAACACCCCACGTTACAGTTCTACATACTTACTTACTTACTTACGCCTGTCACCCCTACCCGGGTATAGGCCGTCGACGAGAGACCTCCAGCAACTCCTGTCCTGTGCTTCTCTTTCGATTCTACTCCAGGTGGTTCCCAGTCTCTTGATGTCTGCTTGGAGGTCTCGACGCCAGGAGTTTCTCGGCCTACCTCTTTTCCTCTTTCCCTGGGGGTTCCATGACAATGCCTGCCTAGTGATTCCATGTGCCCATGGTTGTATCCCTGGATAGAGAGAGGCGGCTCGGTCCTGTGGCTTCCGAAGACTTCCGGCTTTCACCACAGGACGTCATAAGTCTTCTGGTAGAAGAACCTTCCTCCTCCAGGAAAGGAATTATTGTTAGTCTTTTCGTCGGCGTTTTTGTAGCTATTTCCTTTTTTGCAGGGTGGGGAAGCTACCCCCACGCCCAACCCCCTTACTAGGAGGACCAGGGGTTTTCTGTCGGGGTCACCTTCCCTTAGACCATGTTGGTTCACGGCACCTTATTTCATTCGGTGCACCCCTCTCACGAGGGACCCCCTATCCACCACCCAGGGGACGCGCCTCAACGCCATATGGTCCCAGCGCGAGGACAGTTCTACATGCTAGACCACAAACCCAAAGCTTCGGTACAAAATAGTTCCGAACTCTAAAATCTGCATATTATTTGGATCTTCACTGCTATTCGTCTTCTGCGCGTGTTAAAAACTCGGTTCGACTATCATTTCACTTTCACAAAGAGGAGTATTTGAGCTGTCTAGCATACTACCCAATCAAACATCTCATAGCTGCGGCCATTTGCAAGCAGAAACGAGACTTCCGCTTTCTTGACGAAGCATGGAACCAGAAAATGATTGGGGTGTAACACAACACACTAGTGAGGTTTCGATTGCGACGAATGACAACAACGAACGAGAGCGAAGTCACATCGGATAATCAGTTTTGTACGAACAGAATAGACAGCACTCCGAACATATCCAGGAGGCATAGACCACTACAACCAACGAGAACGAAGACACGGCTGATAACCAGCTTGTGCCATAACATAGGGGGGCTCATGAGGAATCTATGCCTCTTGGAGATGTTTGGAGTATTGTCTATGCGTATGATACACGCTTAAGGTAGTTTTCATCCGTGATTTTGCTCTCGTTCGTTGTTGGGAGTCCTTCGGAAGTAGTAGCTTAAAAGCCCGGACAAACATGCGATATCGCATGTTTGTCCTGGCTTTTAAGCCACTGTTTTCGTCAAAAGGCGCGCAGTTTAATTTTTTTTTTAACCTACAGTACTTCTTATTTGAGATCGTTCGTTCTCAAAATTAACCCTAAGACTAAGAAAATTACTAAGCTGGTAATTCAACACACAGAGAAAGGTGTTCATGATAGTGTGTGCCATTTGCTGATGGAAATATTTTCTAATTTCCAAATTGTATTCTCTGGCTGAGGTAAAGAGTGAGTGAGTGAGCAAGTTAATTAGTTAGCTGGCCGGTTATTTGTTAGTTAGTTAGTAAGCTAGCTAGTTAGTTATTTGGATAGTTAGTTAGCTCATCAGTTAGTTAGTTAGTTAGCTAGTTAGTTAGTTAGCTAGCTATTTAGTTAGTTAGTTTATTAGTTAGCTAGTTAGTAAGTATGTTACTAAGTTAGTCATTAGGATTGAACCCGAAGCAGGTAACCAAGGCCAGATTATAATAATAATATTAATTAATAATAATTATATTTACGTAGCAAAAACTCACTGCAGTGCAGGTTCTAAGCGCATACCACGGCAGTATTCAGTTATTGACGAAATGAACACGTAAAAAAAAAAAAATAATAATAATAAAAGAGAGAAGAAGAGTTTTCATGACATTTTATGTCTCTCCCTGGCGAAGGTCGTTACCAATTCCGAAATTGATCCTCCGACCGAGGAAATCGTAGGGGGTTTAGTCTGAGAGTGAGGAAACATAATTCAGCATCAAAGAAGCTATTTGCCTCCCCTTATATCGCCGGGAGCATGTGTGTGCGCAAGATAAAAGGGACAGTACTGCGTGGATGATTCCGCATTGATCCCTTCAGCAGCGATGGACACGAGACTGTAAAAAGCATATATCCTCATGAGCCCCCGCAATTGCGGAGGCTCATGAAGATCTATGCCTCTTGCTGTGTACCATTTACATCTGTGATCTCTTTGCGGAGGATTAGTCGAAAAGTGGTAAATATTCGTCTGTGTGGCTGAAACTATATGAAACCTGATATAGATGAAATTCGAGTATTAAAAAGTGACTGATGATGGTCGGAACAAAAATATCTCTGAGCTCCTCTTTTCTTTGGGACACAGAGTTAAGTGCGGCGCTGCAGACGGGCGATTATAACGCGGATAGCGTATGCGTAGAGATGAAACGTGACTATTAGGCCGGGATCGTTCGTCCTTTGATCTTCTGAGTGAGCTATTTAACAGTCCTTCAGGTCTCCCCCCCCCCTCTCCCCATCCCCTCCTCCTCCCACCCTCTCAACTCGCTTCTTCTGGAATACCCCGTTGATTTCTAGTTCTTCTACAGGCTTTGGTCAAGAAACGCGTTTTATGTGTGTGTGTGTGTGTGTGTGTGTGTGTGTGTGTGTGTGTGTGTGTGTAATAATAATAATAATAATAATAATAATAATAATAATAATAATAATAATAATAATAATAATAAATTTTATTCCAGTTTTTGCAGGCCATCAGGCCCATAGGAACACAAATTACGAGAATGAAATAACACCGAAATGAGATCTCATCCAACAAGGGAAATGTCCATGTTAGGAATCCGTTCTTCTATTAGCTAAAAGTCAAGAACAATGCGACAGTCGTCATCAGTCAGGCTAGTCATCATATCAGGCACCGAGTCAGCCAGAAATATTAACCCAGGAGGCAACGAACCATGGAACCTATATTCTCCAACTCGATCAGCGCCATCTCAAAAGACTCTTGGTAATTACCATTAGGATCTATGG
>BTPG01000001.1:163648950-163688950 GCA_036245525.1 Semisulcospira habei | reverse complement strand
GATGATTATACAGTCTGCCCCTTTGTGTCTCTGATCACAGTGATTAGTCACAGACAGAGGCGAATCTTCTCCTTGTCTCTGGTGATTACTGTAGAGATGAAGCGTTCGTCTCCTAATTGTCTGTCCGCCAGACAGTCAGGCTGACGGTGTCTCTTTTCAGTGATCACTAGTGCTCGATGAAAGCGTAGGCATATGTATTACGTCAGTCTGTCAGTTCTTGGCTTTAAGTCGAACCCTTTTATTCTTTTTTTGTTTTGTTTTGTTTGTTGTTTGTTTGTTTATTGATTGATTGATTGATTGATTGATTGATTTGTTCATTTGTTCATTTGTTCGTTCGTTGGTTCCATCGTCCGTCCATCCGTCCATCCGTCCATCCATCCATCCATCCATCCATCCATCCATCCATCCATCCATCCATCCATCCATCCATCTATTTTTTCATTCATTTATGTATTTATTTATTTATTATTTATTTGTATTTGTATGAAACAAAGCACTATGTCTCACTGTATCTCTGTCTCTGTATGTCTGTCTATCTGCCTGCTTGTTTGTCTGTCTCTATCTCTCTCTCTCTTTCTCTCTCTCTGGCCTCCCTGTCTATGTCTCTTTCTCTCTCCCCCACCCCTGGGTCCCCCGTCTCTGTCTCTGTCTCCCTCGCTCCTCTCCTCCCCGTCTCTTTCGCCCTCTCTATGCGCCAGTTTATTTCCCTTGCGTTTGCATCGGCGACAGTTACAAATTCTCCAAACCAACGCCATTGTAAAAAAAAGTCAGCTATTGTGTTCCTGAATTTTTTTCTTGAATTTTTTCCTTTGTATGATGCGTTCGTTTTCCTGTGTGTATTGTTTTGTATACAGGACAGCTTGTAAGACAGGCATTGAGTTTCCTAATAGCTCTCTCTGTCTCTCTCTCTCTCTCTCTCTCTCTCTCTCTCTCTCTCTCTCTCTCTCTCTCTCTCTCTCTCTCTCTCTCTCTGTGTGCTGTATTTATGTGTAAACGCGCGCACGATTAAGTTTCGCGTAATTGTCATTTTAACATTAAATAAAGTGACAGCTAGCTTGAATTGAAAATAAGGCCACGCAGCAAAAATCGATTCGTGCACGAAGAAACAAATACTTAGCCTCATCCAAGTTTTTGTCCTTCCGCTCCTGAGAAAACGTGAACACAATCCGGCTGCAAGAGACATAGAATAGATCCTCATGAACCCCCGCATTGCGGGGGCTCATGAGGATCTATGTCTCTTGCTGACACCACATTGTATCCATATTTCTTCAGACTGTTGTGGCTCTCTTGCGTTGAGTTAACTTGGATTTCAGAAGCACAGAGCCTTCAATGGCAGTGAAGGAGTTTGGTGGAATTTTAACAATCTGATATTATGCAAGGGCGTAAAGGCAGTTTGCGTTTCACTGGCACTGAAAGGATTTTGCTGGAATTTGTAGAATCTGATATATATGCAAGGGCGTGTCTGTGATGTGTAAAGGAATGTGAAGCGGCATGCAATTCCTCACGCTTGTATTTGTCGTCTGCTGGTGATTCGGTGCGATACGGAGGGGTCAGAGGATGTAACTCTGTATTTGTCCAGCGTTGAGTGATTTCGCGGATTGGCAGGTCTATGTGCGAGGGCTTATTGAAAAGTTCGGGGCCTCTGTATGAATGGTTTGACCTACATCCAAGAAAACTTGGCTAGCCATCTTACCTACCTTTTGAAAGATGGCTCGCAAGAAATTTGGTTGTAGTCCCATTAGTTATGACGTACATAGACGTGCATCATCAAAGTAACGAACCCGACGTCAAATGCCCAAAAGACTTGAAAATGGACAAAACCAACAGGTGAGCGGTCAGAAAACGGACAACATGGACAAAACAAACAGCTGGGATATCGAAACTACACAAAATGGACAAAAACAAAGGTAAGCGGAGCTGTTAAAAATGAACAAAATGGACGCAACAAAGAGCCGCGCTGTCAAAAATACACAAAATGGACAAAAACAAAGATATGAGGCGTTGTTAAAAATGAACAAAACGGACAGAAAAAAGAGCTGCACTGTCAAAAATACAAAAAAAAAAAAAAATGGACAAAGCTGCGTCTCTATCCAAAATGAACCATCTTGTCAACACACAAAGCTGTGCGGTCAAGAATGGACGAAATGGGCAATAAGGCCGAAAGATCTGGTGAATGTATGGATAATCAGTCACGTAGGCATTGGGTTTTGTCCTCGAAGACTTTGTTTTGTCAATGTTCGCGATTTTTGTGATTTTTTTTCCCTTCACGAATCACAGATCACGACGAGTTTTTTTAAGAGTCACGACTAAAATCTAAAACACAAAAATCGTGTGTTACAATTTAATCCTTTTCATCCTGAAACACACATTCTTCAAATAAAATTGACGATGATAGTTCAAGGGTGGTGCCAGAATAGCTTGGCGCCTGAGGCGCCAAGCTATTCCGGCACCATCCTTGAACGAACACGGTTGATCTAGCACCTAATCTATATTGTAGCCTTCATCTGACAACTGATAAGCAATTTTTTTTTTTAACAAATCAGCCTCAGGATGTAATGGGTTAAGCACATACCCTTTCCCCCTGCACTACCCTCCGCCCCCCCCCCCACACACACACACACCTCCGTCTCCCCCCCCCCTTCACCCACACACCACACATACGCTGTTCCACTCACCCAGTACTGCCTGACTAAGTACACCACAATGCATCTATTCTCCAGTAACTGATGATGTTAAAACTGGCCTATCGATTTGTCTAGCGGCGTGCCTTGATGGCCCTTTTAGCGTCTCTAATGCTGACACTCAGTCCGCTGAGCAAAAGGTCCTCGGGCCGACGTCGGACTCGGGTGGGTCGCGCGTGGGCCACCCGCGTCCGACATCGGCCCGAGGGTCCACTGCTGACTCACTTGGACTTTGAAGAGAAGTGAACACTATTTCTTATTGCAGCAAAATCAGACAGTGACTGGCGAAGTCTGTTATTTTCTGCAAGAGGCAGAGATCCTCATGAGCCATTGCAGTCGCAAGGGCTCATGAGGATCTATGCCTCTTGCACACCCACAAACCTCTTGAAAAAGGAAGCTCGGACTTCAACGCTAGGACAAAACGAACACCGCCCAATTGCAAGAGGCACAGGGCTTTCTGAATCACTCATACGCGGGGGGATCATGAGAATTCTGCGCATTTTGTTGGCGACATTAATATCCGTGCCGTGCCTTTCTCACCAAGAACGATTCGATCTGCGATGATTTTCAAATATTGTCCATTCATTCGTGTCTGCTGACAGAGAAGTGGTTAAGCACGAATGCAATTTCATTAGCTGACCATTGAGACCTCTCTCTTCCACAAAACAAGGGTTTGAGTGTGACAGTGCGGCTGCAGACTTATGGACGTACAGCCATCTGCTCCAGGGCGGGCTTTAAATGAAGGATAAAATTCGTGGGGGGGGGGGGAGCGAGGGGGGGCGGGGGGGGGGGGGCAGGGGGGCGGGGGGGGGGAGGGGGGAGGAGGGTGGGGGGGGGGGGGGAGAGAAACGGGGGAAGAGGGAGGGGAATCGTGAGGGTCTGTGCTTCTTACTGACACCATATGATATCCATTTTCCTTGGCTGCTGGGTCTCTCTTTGGCATTGAATAGAAATTTAGTAGGTTCATAACTGCACGTGTTTCGACTAAATCAGTGGATTAAAAGTCATGGACAAACTTGCGATACCGCGTGTTTGTCCGGGCTTTTAATCCACTGTTTGCGTCCAAACACGTGCAGTTTTGACCTTCTTCTGATTTTCGTTAATCGTCTATCAACAAAGATTCAGACACACAATCTGTCCACTGTCATTAACCCCTTCCCTGCCACCGCACGTACATTGTATTTCTGAAAATCTTCGTTCACTCAACGACCAAAAGCCACGAAACCATCCATGGAGTATAGATACAAACTGGACTCAGCAAGAGACCTATATCCTCATGAGCCCCCCGCGACTGCGGGTGTGTGTGTGTGTGTGTGTGTGTGTGTGGGGGGGGATTAGGGTGGGGTGGGGCTCATGAAGATCTATGTCTCTTGCATTTGAATCGTGTTCACTTTTTTTCTCGGCAGTGGAAGGGGTTCGAGACCGCTGCCCACCGTAAATCCCCTGTCATTTCAAACGCATTTACCGGTCCCCGAATTCCCGCAGCTGCAGGGTAACCACAAACACTATACCCCAGTAAGCGAAAGACCCTTTGGCCGACGTCAGCCGCAGTGGGCCCGCGCACGGTCGTGCGCGGGCCCACTGCGGCCGACGCCGGCCAAAGGGTCTTTTGCTTACTGGACAAGAGCTACAGCCGCCCATCCATCACCCCAGTTTATCGTTGAAAAGGATCAACGTGATAAATTGCCATACCCTTCCATACTACGCACATGATGCGGGAGCTGGCTGGATCGACTCAAACAATTATAGCTCAATGACAGTGCCTGAACGGCTCGGCTCAGCAGCTGAAGAGGCGCCAAAGCTAATCTGGCACTACTTTTGCTCGAGCTATCACCGTCGATTTGTGAGTTCGAAAATCAAGTCGGTAAGAGCATTGCACTTTCCAGGCGCCGACCACCGTGTGCTCACTGGTGAAGGAGCGTCTCAAGCACAACGGTCTAATCGAGACATCAATAATAAAGGAAGGGTGATGTCTCGGCATTCTTCTAAGTAAAACGCATTTCAACCCTCGTGGTCCCTCATACCCTGTAACATCAGGAGGTAAAAATAAAATAAATAAATCAACGCATTAAATCGGCGCTTTATCCCAATTAAAAATCGGCTCAAAGCGTCGCCACGAACTAAACCCAAGAAGCACGCTCACGTTATTCACGCGCATTCACTCACACACTGCACATAAACACAGAACATTCACGTGGTGCTAAGGGCAAGCTCAAGCGAGCTACTGAAATTTTGGAAATTTAAATCGTTTATATTTGAAATTTGATTAAGTGGGCTGAAATTGATTCCAAAGTCGTGGGGGAGGAAGAGCCAGAGTACCCGGAGAAAGAACCCCCGACGGTCCGCCAGAAATAACTGTGACACTTACTAGAGGAGAAAAGTCCTGCGCCGGAACCGGGTATCGAACCTCGCACCTCTAGCAGGTATCAGATCCACTCGCCCACTCGCCCGTCGCCCGTCACTATATGTGCAAAGATTTCTTGTCGGGCGAGGCAGTCATATTTCTGGGAGCCCAGCAGGCGAGTGCAAATTTCACGACAGATAACTGCCAGTTTAACGATGGGGCTACCAGATACAATTTGGGCTACCAGATTTCACTTGGACGGCAGTCTAAATTGCTACCCATTGTTCCTCCTTGTAACATGAGATAAAATTGACCATAAAATTGATCAAGGGTGGTGCCAGAACAGCTTGGCGCCTTTAGGCGATGCAAAGTCATGTTTCTTGGAGCCCAGCTGGCGAGTGAAAATTTCACGACAGATAACTGCCAGTTTGACGAAGGGCTAGCAGATACAAATTTGGGCTACGAGATTTCAGTTGGACATTACTCCAAATTGCTACTAGAGCAGTTGTTCCTTCCCGTACCACGAGATACATGAGACCATGATAGTTTAGGCGCCAAGCTGTTCAGGCGCTACCCTTGAACTATCATGTTCGATCTGTCTCTTGCACTGAGAAACCGTGGTGCGGCGGAAAAGACGCGTGTAACTTAAGGCGTCTTTAGCACCGAAAAGCAACGTCTGTAATAGTTAATAGTTAAAACATTCGAGACGTGTCGCATCCGGATTCGCGGCTTTATGTTGCACTTCTCGAAAGAGTTAAATGGGTTATTCATGCATCTCTCCTATTTGTGTCTCATTTTGCCCCAGTGGCAGGGTCTGAAATCTGACTGTATTGTAAAAAGACCGTTACTAAAGGCTTCCTCCTCGCGCTGGGACCATATGGCGTTGAGGCGCGTCCCCTGGGTGGTGGATGGGGGGTCCCTCGTGAGAGGGGTGCACCGAATGAAATAAGGTGCCGTGAACCAACATGGTCTAAGGGAAGGTGACCCCGACAGAAAACCCCTGGTCCTCCTAGTAAGGGGGTTGGGTGTGGAGGTAGCTTCCCCACCCTGCAAAAAAGGAAATAGCTACAAAAACGCCGACGAAAAGACTAACAGTAATTCCTTTCCTGGAGGAGGAAGGTTCTTCTACCAGAAGACTTATGACGTCCTGTGGTGAAAGCCGGAAGTCTTCGGAAGCCACAGGACCGAGCCGCCTCTCTCTATCCAGGGACACAACCATGGGCACATGGACCCCCAGGGAAAGAGGAATAGAGGTAGGCCGAGAAACTCCTGGCGTCGAGACCTCCAAGCAGACATCAAGAGACTGGGAACCACCTGGAATAGAATCGAAGGAGAAGCACAGGACAGGAGTTGCTGGAGGTCTCTCGTCGACGGCCTATACCCGGGTAGGGGTGACAGGCGTAAGTAAGTAAGTAAAGGCTTCCTCACACGGAGAAACGAAACGAAACATTTCGTCGAAATGTCCGCATTTCAGACATTTCTCCAACATTTCACCGTTTCACGAAATGCAAAACGACACATTTCACGAAATAGAAACTATCTCTATTCGCGAAACATTTCGCTGAAACATTTCTACCCGTCGCCCAATCAGCGTCGTCCGCTCGGTCACACCCCAATCTGACGTCATTCAAGCCCACACACTGAAGATAGCAACGGTAAAGCGATGCCGTGGAGTCAGGTCTATTATGGCTAGAATTGCGTGATGTGACGCACGATTCTGTAAGATTTAAGCGGAGAAATCATTTTCGAAATGGAATCTATCAAGTATCATCACTAAAGTACCACCAAAATATGATTTTAGGTCAGTTTTCTGAACCCCACTTTCATCGGCTGCTCTGCGAAGACGCCTACAAGATGGCGGCTATCGCTTCGAGACGGCGGCATCCTCGATTCACTTGAACCAGCCATGTTTACGCATTCAAAAGCGCTTACGTTTATTCGATATGATTGGCAATTCACTTTAATTGTGTAAGTGAAGGCACACATGTCTTATATGTTTAGTTTTTAAGCGTCAGTAGTCAGAAATATGACACGTTGTCCACCGATACAAACCAGAGCATGTGTGAGTGAAGAGTTACTTCCCCTGTACCCATCGAAATGAATTTTCACCGCGTTTCTGCGTGTGCGGAGAAGGCATTTCGATGCAATGAAAATGTTTCGTTTCTTGTGCATTTCGTTTCTCCGTGTAGGGAAGCCTTAATGTACACTCATTGGGTTTCAATCACGCTCGCATGCACGCATGCACGCACGCACACACACACACACACACACACACACACACACACACACACACACACACACACACACACACACACACACACACACACACACACACACACACACACACATGATATTTAGATAGCCAATTAATATGTCATACTCCAAAGGTAAAATTGTGTAATGCGATTTATTAAGTTTAATTTTTTTTAATTCTATTTTATTTTCTCTAACATCGTCAAGATGTGAGAGACATTGCACAAAATTCATTCATTACACACTCACACACTACACACACACACACACACACACACACACACACAAACACACACACACACACCATCTCACACACACACACACACACACACACACACGCACGCACGCACACACACACACACACGCACGCACGCACACACACACACACACGCACGCACGCACGCACGCACACACACACACACACACACACACACACACACACACACACACACTCGTGCGCAATCATGCGCATGCATAGATCAACTGAGAACAATCAGGTAAGTTGTGAATTTCATATACTTTAAGATCGTATCGCATCGAATAAACACAAGGAAACACCAAGCTACAAATGAACAGCGTACGCTAATTTCAACACAACTTTAATTGTAATTTAATCACATGCAATAACACAATAGCAGAAATGGCATCTTTTAAAAAAAAATTTTAAACAGAGCGACCAATTCTTCATCAACGAAAAAATGAGTGTCCTGTTTTAACCCTTTTGAGTGTCGGCAGCGGATTTAGTCGCGATGATTCCTACAGGAATCATCGCGACTAAAACCGCTACCGACACGCAAAGGGTTAACAAGATGCAGGTAGGGTACAACCAAGCAAAAGAACGATAATCAAACAAAGATAATCACAGACAACGATAACTTGATCACACAAAAACAAAATGCAGCATACAGTAATAAAGGGTAACCCTTCGCGTGTCGATAGCGGTTTTAGTCGCGATGATTCCTACAGGAATCATCGCGACTAAAACCGCTATCGACACGCAAGGGGTAAAAGGCGCTCGTAATAGGTAATACAATATTACAGTGTTTTTCGAGTGAACCCTCGCGCTCTAGGTATATGCTCTACCTCAGATAAGGAGTTCCGTGAGCTGTACCTGTATTGAAATGGAAATGTATTACGGCTGCCTTTGGATAGTTACACGACGACAAATGAAACAACTATTGATACAAAACGTCATACAGTAATAGAGGTTGCATGGAATCAGATTTATGTCAATGCTGGGAGGACCGTACTGCATGCTTGTAAATGCGACTATGCGTACGATCGAGCGAAAAAATGCAAGGCCAAAGTGTGCGAGCTGAAAGCATTCTTTGCACTATTAATCCCCATTTGTGCATGCAGCCACGGGTACTGTTTAAACAATAGCACACGTTGAATTTCGCATATTTGTGTACTTCTAGCAGCAGTTTTAGATTATTTTATTTGTATTCATTCTCGTTAATGTTTCGATATTTGTGGATGTGTTCAAATTATATCAAATCGCTTGAAAATGTAACATGCTTGACAACAGTCTACTAACTTGCAAAGCATACAACAGGTATTACAAATTGAACACTTAGGCAGAGGGAAAAATACAGTAAAATAGCTTATTTTTGTTAAAATCACATAAACACATGCACGCATGCATGATCACACGCACACGCACGAACACTCACAAGCTTGAGACACAACCTATTTTCAAAACTGCATGCAAACATATATCAAGAGGCAAATCGATATTTGGTAATGCAAATTACAAACTCGACAAAATTAAAAAGAAAATAACGACAACTTATTACAGTAAGGTGCTACAGTTCAAACCAAGGTGTAACCCCTGCATTGGCAGCGCCTAGAAATCTGCTACGGACTGCAAGTGCGATATCTCATTCGAGACGTGCCGCCTCCGGATACGCGGCTTATGCCGCGTATCCGGAGGCGGCACGTCCCGAATGAGTTATTGTGAAAAACGAGATTTTCATTACAATACAATAACACATTGCTCTTTTCAGACATTGGACATACTGTGTTTTGTTTGGAAACCATCACCTATTCACTGCTTGAGAATAGCTGGGTGACATTTTAGAAGAAATGCGTGTGACCTTTATCGATCGATAGGCGTTGTTCGGAAATCAGAAGTAGGTCAAAATTGAAAGCGTTTTGACGAAAACAGTGGATTGTCCGGGCTTTTTGATCCATTATTTGTAAAAAGACGCACAGGTTTTTATTTTTAATTTAAAAAAAATTGTGTGTGTGCCTACTTCTTATTTGTAGACCAGGAAGAGACAGTTTGGTTTTCTGTGTTCCGGCAGTGAAGGGGTTAAACTGTGGCCGCATTTTTAGTCTTTCAACCCTTTAAACTCTCACAGAGAGGGGGGGGGGGAAAAAATGAAAAAATATAAACACCAAAAGAATCGCGAGGCAAGCTTCAACGGCAGATACGGTATACTACTAAGGGAAACCACTCAACGCTTGGCAAACAAAGAGTCACATCCCCTGGGGTAAAGGGATCTAACTGTTTGTTTGAGAACAATGAGTGATTCCCCTTAGTAGGTATAAAATATGGAAATCACATTTCAAAACGTATTTGAAAACAAACCTATATAGACTAATCCACTGTACATGCATGCTTAATTTGGCTCAATAAATTATTTTGGAGCAAAGCCGCAGTCGGCGACACACTCAAAACTTATTTAACGTTGTTGTTAGCAAAAATAGCTGTATATGTGTACTGGCCTGTGACTTTGGTCCTTATGGCTCGAGGCTATAAGGTTCAACATCACACACCAGCATGTAAAAAATAAGTAGGTTATAATGACGGTTTTAATGCATATTAAGATTTATATACTTCGAATGATCTGCAAATCGCAATCGTCAATGTTATTCAATTTAATTTTCCCTGTTGGCTGTTGGTAGCGGTTTTTGTCGCCATGATTCCTACAGGAATTATCGTGACAAAAACCACTACCGACAACGACTCAAGGTCAAAACAGCACGTACTTCCGTGATGCTCAAGGCGCCGCAGTGCTGAGTGTTGAAACTACGAAAGCTTTGTGTCGTTAAACCTTCCATACTGATACACTACTGCATGAAATAAATTTGCCCACACCGCGATAGTTCGAGGGTGGTGTCAGAATAGTTTGGCGCCCAGGGGCGCCAAGATATTCTGGCACCACCCTTGAACTAAAATAGCTTGATCGTTCTCCTTTTCTGTAATGTAGCCTTCATAGGTCCACATACAAATTTGCAAAAATTCACCCTCACTTTGTAATGCGTTAAAAGCGGTCCTGCGTTTACGTAGGACTGATAGTATGTCGTGGCGTGCCATCCACTATTTTGGAGCCCTCACGGTATATCCGTCAATTAGTGGTGGTGTGTAACGCGGTCCGTCATATGACTATCAGAATTCTTGATTTACATCTGCCGTTGTTTGACAAAAGCCAGCATATCCGTTTTTAAGAAAAGCTAGATTCTCATTGCTATACAATGAAAATCTCGCTTTTCTCAAAAATGGAAATAGTGGCTTTTCAAGCAGATATCCAGTCCCTTCAAACTGCAAGTGATATAGATCCTCATAAGCCCCTGCTATGCAGGGGCTCATGAGGATCTATGTCACTTGGTGATCACGATGGGCACAGGCGATGCTTGGTTTGGTGTTACTCGGTGATAAGCGTACAGTGACGACATCGGCGAACACAGAATTGCGTCGGTGGTGTGTCACACACAGCCCCCTTGAACTGAAAACAAAATAAAAAAAAAAAAAACAAGCGGTGTGTCAAGTTACCTTCTTGAAATCCACCACCAGATACGGGAGATGGATCGACCGTGATAGCTCATCACTAGTGATCGGTTAAATGCCGCTGCCTTAGTCCTGTGCGTGTCGGTAGCGGTTTTATTCGCAATGACTACTACAGAATCATCGCGACGAAAACCGCTACCGACAAGTCAAAGGGCTAGTCAGTCACTATTATTGAGCTATCACCAACAACCCGTCGGAGGACACCACCCTTGAGCTAATTAACTCGGTCGATCCTTCACCAGATGATCAGAATCAGTGTATGAAGATATGCTTGCAATAACATTATCCATCCCGCCACCAACATTCAAATACAAAAAAGAAAGAGAAATATACTGCAACTCGTACAGTAAACTGATACTAATAATTCTCGTCTGCTAACGTTCATTTTGCAGATCTGAAAGTATCTATTTGCTGCACCTGTTGAGAGAGAAAAACATGCACGCATATACTTACAGCATTGCAGCAAACGTATACTTTCTTATCTGCGAAACATTCAGTTTTGGAAAGTATCTATGTACCGCAAATGCTGAGAGGAAAAGAAATCGCAAGCATTGCAGCAAACATATACTTTCTTATTTGCGAAACATTCAGTTTTGGAAAGTATCTATGTACCGCAAATGCTGAGAGGAAAAGAAATCGCAAGCATCCACTGCTGTAAATGGATACTTTCTTATCTGCAAACGTTCAGTTTGCAGACCTTAAAGTATCTATTTACCGCAAATGCTTAGAGTGAAAAAAAGCTGCGTGTCCACTTACTGCAACACGTGCAGTAAATATATAGATACAGGTGAGCCGCAAAGTTTCGCGCTCCAGTAGAGGTATGAAAATATCTGCCGTCACTGAGATTTGATTAACCCCTTACGCTACCCATCTGCAAGAGACATAAATCCTCATGAGCCCCCGCTGTCGCGGGGGCTCATGAGGATTTATGTCTCTTGTTAATCCTGTGTGCTTTGAGCCCGCGTTTGGGTCTATTTCATTTGTGTTCTTCACGCCGCATCCACTGGGAGCCAAGGGGTTAAGATGAAGTGTGCATCCTCGCCAGTTACCCTCGTCTCATTCCTTCAGGAGTTTTGATGTTAACCCTTTGTCTGTCGGCAGCGCTTTGTGTCGCGACGATTCCTGCAGGAATCGTCGACAAAAAAAAAAAAAAAAGCACTACTGACAACCAAAGGGTTAAAGTTCAGTTTTTCATTATTGTGGTGTTTCCTTCTTGGTCCCAGACTTTCCTGCGGGATTTTACGTGGGAGCTTTGATGTTAGTTCTCCGTCTCTCTTTAGCATCTCAGCATAGCGTCTTCATTTGGGGGGAGGGGGGGGGGGTGGAGGGAGAGGGGAAGGAGGAGGGAGAAGTGGGGAGGTTAATGAGGAGGGGGGGGGGGTGTCTTAGCTGTATAAGCAGCGAATCAAGATGAGCAAAGGTGCAGTGAGCAAAATTAATGTCCTCGGGCCCATGACGGCCGCAGTGGGCCCGCGCACGACTGTGCGCGGGCCCACTGCGGTCGTCGTGGGCCCGAACACGTTTTGCTACTGGGGTTCATCTGATCGCATGAGAGCTGTACAGACTAGCGCCCTGGCATATCACGTAAAAAATCATATTCCAAAAGAACAGCCTTGAACTACAAAAGTAAACGTCCGCTAACAAACGCGCACTAGAGTACCCAAATACTAGAGTACCGGCAAAATTGACTGTTCTCATACCAGAAGTTTATTATAAGCGATGTAATTTACATAGAAGGGGTGTTTTAGCAAGTTTTGTTTTTCCAACTTTTGCCAGAGTCCGAAATAGCTCAGGAGGTTAAGCGTCGGAGCAGGAGAGCGAAGGGAATCGTCGGGTCGAGGGTTCGAATCCCCGTCCCGGCCCCGGTAGATGGACTGACTCAAAAAATCCATGGCGAAAAGACGGGCTTGTTCCATAGCATGTCCGTTGAAAGGTCCTGGTAAATCAACGTGGCACAGTTGGAGTGCGCCTGAGTTGATCAGTGTTCAGCTCGTACTCCATAGGCAATAGATTTCCCTGTCCCCAATAACCCGCCCGTCAGAGCCGTCCATTATCACTTCGGTGCCGTGGACGTTAAACCCCGAACTAACCAACCAACTTTTGCCTAACAACTATTAATGTAACCTTCAGCAAAACGATTTTGAACCCAACATGGCTGTCGCAATCCGAAGTTTGGTATAAGCGATGTAATTTACATGGACGGATTTCGTCGGGCCATCTGAAAACTAAGTGTTTGGTATATCCGACTTTTCTTGTATCTGACCTTGTGATAGGCGAGGTTTGCTGTATAAAAGGTGACAGTCGACTTCGGATATAGCAAATCGGCTGGGGGGACCCAAATGTTCTTGATGTTATCTCCGAAGTTTGTTTTAAGCAAAGTAAGTTTATAGAAATAGCGCTGCTTTTGTTAATCCGACCTGAACCCTTTTCGTCCTGATACACTCCTTCTTGAAATTAAACTGACTACGATAGTTCAAAGGTGGTGCCAGAATAGCTTGGCGCCTGAGGCGCCAAGCTATTCTGGCACCAACCTAGGAACTAAAATGGTTGATCTATCTCCTAATGTGTAATATAGTGTAGCCTTCATAGAACAATATGCACATTTTTAAAAATAGCCTCAGGATATAATGGGTTAAAGTAACATTACGCATTAAATCTGAGGACACATTTCAGCACCATTTGTGTTTGTTATGCCTTGTCGACACACCTAATGAACTTCAACAGCAGCTTGGACACGCATGAAAAGCACACACGTAATCGCACTTATTTATTCTACGCTGCCGTTGGCGTTAATTTATTTATGTTTAGCTGTTTGTCGTACTGAAAGCGTTGTATTTCTAGAACGGAGTGGAGTCCTTGTCAGGTTACAGAGCTAGCCTTAAGGACAAGCGGCTCAGGAGAAAAAACAGAGATGCCGCAGCTCAGAACCCTGGCCATACCTTCCCCTGCAGCCACTGCGGTCGAACCTGCCTGTCTCGGATTGGCCTCCGCAGCCACGAACAAGCCTGCAGACGTCGTGGTCAACTCCTATAAAATCTTCGTTCGCGAAGTCAAGCCAGAGACTTGATATAAAGACGACGTGTGCTAAACTGGATTCGCCTGTGTCTTCATGAACCATAACTAGTGTGTGTAGCGTTTCGTAACCATCTGTCACAAAAGTGTATCTTTGAACAGTTATGGCGGTAGTGGGCCTTTAAACGAAGTTTACTGTATTCTGTGTACTATTGTGTCATGGAGACTGCAAAGTGTGCTGAAGAGAGTAAGCTCCGCTTATTTTCAATCCTGAGATCTGCACACCCGATGACCAGTAACCCGAACTTGTGTTACAATGATGCAGGTGCATATTTCCAATCTATATTGCACGCACTTTTATTTATGGATATAATATTCATGAAGCGGCGCGTGACAAGGACGGCTCTGATATTCCATATAATAACCCCATCACTGCCGAGGAAATAAGCGAAAGCAAAATCCAACTGCAAGAGGCATAGATCCTCATGAGCCCCCGCAGTTGCGGGGGCTCATGAGGATCTATGCCTCTTGCTGGCACCACTTTGAATCCATGTTCCTCGCACGCAGTCTTTGGCGTGGAGATGACCAGGATTTCAGAAATGATTTCTGCGTCAAATGGCGATGAATGGGTTAACACGATCTAGACGCTCTGCATGGAAATTGGTGTCAACCCCTTCCTTGTCAATAGATAAAAATTGATGTGTATAGAACCATAGAGGTCTCACTGCTTGAGGCGCAGACATTTACATGTAGCCATGGCAGCTAGTGGCATAGAGCCTCATGAGCTCTAGCACGTGCGCCAGCTCATGGGGATCTATGTCTCTTGCTTTTGGGTCAGTGCTGTTCGTTGTGTTCCGGCAGCGAAGCGGTTAACTTGTATCGATTAGGAGCACAGTCGATTTAACCACAGCTGACACATTTTAGTAGCCCGTCGGCTTTGACGATTTAAAGGGAACCCAACGCCAAACACTACAGGAGGTAGGGGGTGGGGGGTGGGGTTAGGGGGTGGGGGGGTGGGGGGGGGGGGTGGTGGGACTTATTCTGTAGTGTAACACAACATAATCAGTTAGAAGAAGGAACCGTTTACAAATCGGAGCAGCAGTTCTGAGCATTGAAAAAAACATTTATGACGTCATTCTTTATAATCAACACTAAGATATAGTGCAGACAATTGATGACAACACAAATACATGTAATTTTTCAGTACGCTGATATGGCTCAACTTCTGCTCTGAAATTAGCTCTCTGCTAGCTGATTCTGTTGTTTTACTCGTACACAGCAAAATAAGTCTGTTTTGTGTTGACATCAAATCCCCTTTAAGCTTCATTTTCATCGAAAAATCCCAATTGCAAAATGTTCTAAAGAACAACTGTCTAAATAATGCTTGATCTGAATAAAAGCCTGCAAAACAATTTAACCCCTTCCCTGCCGGTGGTCGCAGATTGTTTCAGAGATTTTTGTTTATTGAACACCAAAGCCGTCAAAGAAA
Organism: Semisulcospira habei; assembly: GCA_036245525.1. NCBI lineage: Eukaryota > Metazoa > Mollusca > Gastropoda > Semisulcospiridae > Semisulcospira > Semisulcospira habei. Next base: position 163,673,378 of record BTPG01000001.1, on the reverse strand, counting down.
CATAGACACAAATCAGAGTCAGCAAGAGGCATAGATCCTCATGAGCCCCCGCAACTGCGGGGGCTCATGAGGATCTATGTCACTTGCAGCTGGATCGAAGTTTAACGTGGCAGTGAAAAGGTTAAAGCAGCAAATTGAACATGTCAAGGCCACACACGACCTTTCCAAATAACGCGCCAGCTGTTGGACTTTCATTAGACGTTACATAAGGTCATTTCAGCTGTGAACTTCTGTGACCTCCATCCGAGGGATATAATGAAAGGGGCACGCAAGAGGCATAGATCCTCACGAGCCCCCAGCAGGATGCGGGGGCTCGTGAAGATCTATGTCTCTTGTTGTCAAGCGGTGTCCGCTGTTGACCGAAACCTGCAGTGTGCGTAAATGTATTCATGTATTGTACAGAAGTTACACGCTTGGCTAGACACACAGTAAACTTTGGGGATAACAAAACGACAGTGGAAGCAAATTTGTTTTATATCCGAAGTCATTACAGTAATTACAGCAACATTCAAACATTTAACCCATTCAGCCCTGACGCCCCACAGCAGGAGATGGGTCGACCGTGATAATTCAAGGGTAGTGCCAGATTAGCTTGGCGCCGACAGGCGCCAAGCTAATCTGGCACTGCCCTTGAATTATCATGGTCGATCCATCTCCTGCAGCTGGTGCATAGTCATTGGATGACGCCTCCAAAATTTAGAAAATACGGCCGTCGGGCTGAATGAGTTAATAATGAGTCTGAGGATCAGCACTTTTATGCTGTTAAATCCGGAGTTAGTCCAAAACCAAGTAATTTACACAGAGAAAATATGGTAGGGTCCTAAGAAAAAAGCTTTTTCATATCTGCCCATTGTTACATCTGAACTTTATTGAGCCAAGTAAATTACATAGAGACAATAATGGTAGAGTTGTAGTAAAACTGTTGCCGCTAGGGTTTCATGTGAAAGAAAAACAAAAGATAGTGGTGGAAAACCCTTTACACTAGAAACAAGGAACGACGTTTCGGATCAAAGATCCTTCTTCAGGTGACATGGAAACAAACGTAGAACAGAAAAGGAGAACAGAAAAGAAGAACAGAAAAGGAACGTAGAACAGAAAAGGAGAACAGAAAAGAAGAACAGAAAAGGAACGTAGAACAGAAAAGGAGAACAGAAAAGGAGAACAGAAAAGGAATGTAGAACAGAAAAGGAGAACAGAAAAGAAGAACAGAAAAGGAACCTAGAACAGAAAAGGAGAACAGGAAAGAAAAACAGAAAAGGAACGTAGTACAGAAAAGGAGAACAGAAAAGAAGAACAGAAAAGGAACGTAGAACAGAAAAGGAGAACAGAAAAGGAACGTAGAACAGAAAAGGAGAACAGAAAAGAAGAACAGAAAAGGAGAACAGAAAAGGAATGTAGAACAGAAAAGGAGAACAGAAAAGGAAAGTAGAACAGAAAAGGAGAACAGAAAAGGAATGTAGAACAGAAAAGGAGAACAGAAAAGAAGAACAGAAAAGGAACGTAGAACAGAAAAGGAGAACAGAAAAGAAGAACAGAAAAGGAACGTAGAACAGAAAAGGGAACGTAGAACGTTTGTTTCCATGTCACCTGAAGAAGGATCTTTGATCCGAAACGTCGTTCCTTGTTTCTATTTTAAAGGGTAGAACAGTTTTTCTTGAATAATGATAGAGACTTGGTGAAAAAGACGTTTTTATATCTGCCTTTGTTATACTGGACATTTTATCAGCAACGTCGCACTTACATAGGAAGACTGTAGAGCGACTTAACTCATTTTACCCCAAGACCGAAATCCCCCAATTTTGCCCGTTGTCCTCTGAAGACTGCATTGCAGTGCAGGACACAGATCGATCATGATAGTTCAAGGGTGATGCCAGAATAGCTTGGCGCCCATAGGCGCCAAGCTATTCTGGCATCACCCTTGAACTATCATGGTCGATCCTTATCTTGCTGTGGTGTGTCAGTCTGGGGTAGAATGAGTTATGAAAAAGTGTTGTTACATATACGACCTTGTCTTGAGCGAAGTTTGCTGCTCAACTAACTAAAGAAAATTCAGACAAAAAAAAAAAAAAAAAAAGAAAAAAAAGAAAAAGAAGAAACACGCGTTAAAAGGACAATTACAACACAATTTATTTAATTAAATTCATAAGAAAACTCTTTTTTGAAATACAAACACACACAAAATGGACATTAAAACAATGCACCACTCTGCTGGGATTTTCGCTGCATTTTACAAGCTTGGCAGTCGCCTTTTTGGTTTGAAGTTTGCACAACTGTCTGTGTGACGTCAAGGCGTGGCGTGGAGTACGCCGATATTGGATTAGCTCTCTGAAGACCACATTACAGTCAAGGAGACAGATCGACCATGATAGCTCACTGGCGCTGCCCGAATAAAATACCAAGTAGAAAACAGAAACACCTTTGAAAGGCCAACACAGTTTATGGCGCATCGAGGCTTCAAGCCAGAAAAGGTTTTGCGCCTGATAGTTCAAGGGCGGTGCCAGAATAGCTTGGCGCCTTCAGGCGCCAAGCTATTCTGGCACCACCCTTGAATGATCACGGTGGATCCATATCTTGCTGTGGTGTGTCGGCGCTTAACGAGATTTAAATGACGCACGGACATAAACAAACAAAGAGAAAATGACAACCAGACGCTGCGTACAAAGATTTCTTTATAACAACGTAATAATGACGATCAATATACGTATTCATGGACAAAGTGAACGAAAGAATGATGATAACAAAGGCTTTTCGAGCAGAATACAAAAACTGCAGAAACAAGGAAGCTATCAGCCGTACTTTTTAGAGGCAGATCCTGGGGAGTTCCAAGGCTAGTCCTCACCCCCCCCCCCACCCCCACCCCCCCCCCCACACACACACACCTGACCTCCCCCGACGCACATGCAACACGGTGACACAAAGCAATTAGGAAAAAAGAAAAAGAAGAAGAATGTTTTATTTGTTTAGTCTGGAATGCAAGGTGTCTTGCCTCGAAGCTATACGTGGCTTAAGGTCATGGCCGCCGTGAGATGGCCTTAGTCGCTTGCTCGGTGTTAAACCCAAATAACTAAGTAACTTAAGGTCATGGATACAGCAGAACGTCTCTAGAGCGACCACTTTTAAAAGAGATCAACTACTCTCTTTTAAGACATCCTTTAACCTATTTAGACCCAAGGCCACATTCCATAAATTTTTGAGGTGTCATTTAACGATTATATACCAGCTGCAGGAGAAGGATGGACCATGATAATTCTAGGGTAGTGCCAGATTAGCTTGGCGCCTGAAGGCGCCAAGCTAATCTGGCACTACCCTTGAATTATCATGGTCCATCCATCTCCTACTGTATAGCTTTGGGGCCAAGCGGGTTAAACCGTAGGCCAGCCTATATAAACGCGCGCGCAGTCCTGATGAGTCATGTGAATCCTAGCCGTCAGCGAGGAAGCATAGTGCAACCTGCTCTGCGGCTAAACCGAAGGTGCACCCTCGGGGTCCGACCCTTTAAGTGACCCTTTAAGCCACCTGCATGATTCCAATGCGATCTCGGCAGTGAAAGAAATACGCGTAGAAAGGACAATAATTGCAAACTTTATTATTATATTTTTTTTTTAGGTCATCAGAAAAAACACACAGATGATAAAACAACCAACTATTTATCTTTCTGGTTTAGTGCAGGATGTATACAACTCACCTGCACGATGGCCTTTTATCCCGTTTAGTGACAGTTGACGCGCAGATTGCGTCATTTCTGCATTCTTTGTTAATTCAACACCGGCCAAAATGCCCTAGCTATCCCAGGAAGATGGAATCAAAGTGGTTTCGGCAAGAGGCATAGATCCTCGTGAGCCCCCGCAACTGCGTGTACTCATGAGGATCTATACCTCTTGCAGTTGGGTGGTGGTTAGATTTTCTTGGCACTGAACGGGGGGGGGGGGGGGGGGGGGGGGGGGACATTTGACCTTTTTTCCCCTTTAAGATTTATCTTGAGAGACGGTACCTGTCCTGAAAGACCACTTTCTGTTGCGAGAAAAGGCGATTGCTCAGAAAAAGGTTCAACCGTACAATGCCCCCCCCCCCCCCACCCCCTGTGCCACCATCCTCCTCCCTCTCACTTTTGAGTCAAACAGTCACGGCCGCAGGACTATACGTCAAATCCGTAGAGTCCAGCGCGCAGTTGCAGGAGACTTTTCCAGGACAAGTAGCTACCAACCAACTCCCCCTCTGCATTGAAGCGATATTTTTGCGTGGTGCTAAAAGCAGCTCAAATCAAAGCCGTCGGAACTATGACAGGCAGGAAATGGCGATTAAAAATGACGTGCAACGCGACCCTGAAGACTGGAAACTCTTTCGGTCAGTGGCCTCGATCCTCTTAGCCTGCACAAAAGCTCCTCTGCTAATGTCCACGATCGGGGACAGTGGTAAGGCAGTTACTGGCTTGGAAAAGTTCGCTGCACTTGGCGGGACTGAAACTAGCTGAGACAAAGCCGCTGGAACTATGACATGTAGTTACTGGCTATATAGAAAATTATTTGCATTTCGCGCAAGCTTCCTGTATCACACACACACGCGCGCGCGCGCACACACACACACACACACACACACACACACACACACACACACACACACACACACATACACATACACACGCGTCCCTGGGGGACTTGGGTGGGGTTAACTACTTTTTAGTTCCCAGGGTCACCCTGGTCAGCCCCACAGGGTGGGTTTTCTCATCTATTCTGGGGCATGTTTCTGTCTACCCTTGGTCCATTCACCTGTATTTGCCTTTTTAAAACTCTCCCTACTGTCTGCGCTGCCTGTAGCTCTTGATATTGCATGTGTGTTACTAAATGGTCTTAGCTTTATTTAGGCCCCATGTCTTAGGTTTATTTAACGTATTGGACCGGCTGGCGACATACATTCAATATTCTGTTTATTTTTTTTCACAAGCAGTGCAGGCACGTCCTGAGAAAGCCTTGTTGCTGTCGGGACGTTAAGCAATGTACAATCAATCAACATACACACGCACACGCACACGCACGCACACACACACACACACATACCCCCCCCCCCCCCACACACACACACACACACGCACGCACACACACACAGACACGCACGCACGCACACACACACACACACACACACACACACACAGAGGCACGCACGCACACACACAGACACGTTAAACGTTTAGGGCGTAACGTCTTTTGTCCGCACGAAGGTGATTTCAAAGACGACCGGGGCATCGAAAAGGGCCCGAACAAATTTGGTTTCGAACCCACGATCTTTTGGACGGGAGTCGAACGCTCTATCATCTGAGCTCCCCAGCTTCCCCGTAACCAAGGTCCGTTTTACAGGAAACACGAAACAGCATGCAGAGTTGACAAACACCACGCCCCATTCGATCCCCATATCTCCCCCAGGACGGCATTTTATTTTTGTACCGCAAACTAGCTGCGTCATTTGTTGTTCCTTTGATTTTTTATGACTATGCCCCCCCCCCCCCCTTTTCCCCGTTGTTTGATTTTCGGAGGGTGAACTGTCGCCTACATATTCTCGCCCCCCCCCCCCCCTCCCTCTGCCCCCTTCCTCTGATTAAAAAAAAATCCGAGGCTGAACTTTCAACTGCCCCATCCTCCACTGTTTGATTTATCGGAGGCTGGAAAGTAACTTGTCAGTCATGCTACCCCCCCCCCCCCACCCCTCACCCCCTATCCCTCCATGAACAAAAAGATATTCCTACTCCACTGGTAGCCATTGACAACATTCACACACCGTTCATAGAACAATCTTTCATCAATTATTTCACCCAGCTTCGTATATCTAATATATACAAATGCTTAAAAAAAATTTCCTGACATGCTAAAACACCCAACACACAGCGACAGTCAATGATATATTCCAAGCATTAAACTCCTTCACTGCCGTGAAAAGTGAACCCGGCCCATCAGCGAGAGACATAGATCTTCATGAGCCCCCCGCAGCTGCGGGGGGCTCATGAAAATCCATGCCTCTCGCTGACACAGTTTTGTATCCTTGGTGTTGAATTAACACAATATGCGACCACAGGCGATGTGGGTAACGCGAGAGCAAAACAGTGCTTTACGTCGATTCAGTTGTGTCGACTTTCCTGCCGGAGGCACTTTTTAGCCCAGCAATCGACCCTCCCTGAGAGCCACTTTGTGTTGGATAAAGGAAAAAGCTTTTATTATATCAAAACAGAACAAAGAAGCCAAAAAAATCAATTGTTACCTAAACTAACAAACGTAACGAAGCGAGGATCCCGTATGATCAATGCCGGGCAAGTGCGCATGCTCATCCGATGCGCAGTGGTAGCGAAGCGCAACACTGCCGGTTGCTTCCCTGGATCAGCTGCTTGAGTTCGCAGCTGATCCAGGGAGGTGACCAGTGTGGCGCACGCCGGCTTGACTGCGGAAACAGCTTGCCGACTTACAAAAACACGCTCGCATGGACACACAACTGATCTGTCATCGACCTGCGTGTGTTTTTCTGGGTCGGCATAACGGGAGGATTAAAAAGGATAAAATCGATTTTGTGTGTGTATTTATTCAGTTTATAAACAACCGGTGCGTCGTTGCGAAATTGTACACGACACACAAACCTTACACAAAACCCCAAACAAATCCAACCGGAGCAACAACAACAACAAGAAGTTGCCGAGTGTCACTGAGTGTCATTGTTGCTTGACTGGCATCGAATGCGTGGATGGATGGATTAATGGGTGGGTGGGTGGGTGGGTGGGTGGGTGGTTGGATGGATGGATGGATTCTTTGTTGTTCTCAAGAGTGTTCGTTCGTTCAGTGTGCAATGATGGATGGATGGGTGGGTGGGTGGGTGGGTGGATAGATGGATGGATGGGTGGGTGGGTGGGAGGGTGGATAAATGGATGGATGGATGGATTACGTATCAAATTTGTTCGTTCGTTCAGCGTGCAGTGCTTTCAGACGCGAAATCCGCGTCCACTGGCAGTCAAGGGGTTACTGAATGCGAGTCTGACCATGACCGATCGAGATAAGACTTTGCGGCATGCACGGCGTGAAGAAAAGTCAACCAAAAAAAAAAAAAAAAAAAAAAAAAAAAAAAAAAAAAAAAAATCAATCCATCCGTCTATACCGCACAAAACCGACTCACGTGATAAAACCTGCCTGTGAGTACAAAAGACGGTGTCCATTTTTTTTTGTAAAAAGCAAGATCTTAACCCTGAACTGCGTAGGCAAGGCGAACGCTAACCAGCTGCAAGAGATATAAATCCTCATGAGCCCCCGCATTCGCGGGGGCTCATGAGGATTTATGTCTCTTGTTAGATCTAAATTCTGTTAGCCTATTCTTGTTCCATCTGCATCTGTGTTCTTCACGCGAATGTCGGTCAGTGTGCAATAAAAAAATCTTGCTTCTCAAAACAAGAGGTTAATATAATACAATCTTGTTTCTCAATACCAGGGGTTAATACTATAGGAATCTTGCGGCACAAAAGACATGTCTTTTCCATTCACACGGCAGAGGTATATCAATGCATAAAATATGTTCGTGTGTATAATTTCGTCGGACCTTCTGCCTCCAAGCCGTAAGGGCCAAATTCACAGACCCACCCGCACATGGCGATGCTGTATATGTCACTGGGACTGATATATATACAACATACAACACTAATATCGATTCTCTGCACAAAACTTTAACTGTGATTTATATACCAATTTTGCATTTCGCCGATAAACAGCTATGAAGCCACAACATGTACAACACTTTTTACAACCACAGCTACTTGAACCGTCCTATGTGCTGTCGGGGGCGGATCAGATATCTCATGAGGGTGGGGGGGGGGGGAGGAGGTGGAAGGGGGTCCCAACTTTTTGTTTGGGGTCCAAACTCCAAATTAGACACCTTGCCACATGTATAGAATTTTAAAGTATTTTGGGCGGGGAGGGGGAGCGTCTGGTACACTCTCCCCCCCCCCCGCACCCCTAGATCCGCCCCTGGCTCTGTGATTTTGGACCTTAAAGGTCCAAAATCACAGACCAGCACACACAGAGATAGGTACACACAACAGCGACAAATGTGCAACACTGATCGTTTACTAACACAGACTACAATAATTCTCGATTGCAATACATGTGAGTGTACACACACTATCACTGACCGGCGCTTTCACACCTACACTCCAGTTAAGTAGCGACGTTCGGTCACCTTTGCGTTTGTGTTGATCTGTGATTGTAGACCTTATGGCCTCCAGCCACAAAGGCCAAAATCACATCCCAGCTCACAACAGCATCGACCGCACACAACACCGGCGAAAGTGCAAAAACACTCTGAACACTGAGATGGTTATATTAACTTGGATGGTTGTAGTCAACTCGTCTACTGCAGCGTAAAACTCAACGCCACCCAACCGCAAAAGGCATAGATCCTCATAAGCCCCCCCCCCCCCCCCCGCTGTCGCGGGGGCTTATGAGAATCTATGCCTCTTTGCTGAGACCACTTTGTGTCCATGTTCTTTGGACAGCTGTGGCTTTCGACTGCTGAGAAAAATTGAACACAGCCCAACTGCAAGAGGTATAGATCCTCATGAGCCCCCGCCATAGCGGGGGCTCATGAGGATTTATGCCTCTTGCTGATATCACTTGGTATCCACGTTCCTTTGATGGCTGGGGACCTTTGGAGTTGAATTTACAATGATTTCAAAAATACAGACTGCGTCCACCACTGAGCAGCGGAGGGGAAAACAGACTATAATATAGTAAATATTCATATATATATATATATATCGGCTAAAGTAATACTGTAAGCTTGACACCGATTGTTTTGCGGACAGGACACGGTCACAGCGACTACAACTTACCGATACATGTGTATAAAATGACGACGAAGACAGACACAAGTAAGGCCACTCCCACGGTAACGAACATATAGTTCAGCACTTTCTTCAGCACCCTGTACTCCTCGGGGTGCTCTGTCAACAGCTGCTCACAGTTCTCCTTCCCTTTCATGCGATTGTCAATGAGCACGGTGCCGATCTTTTTCAATAGCGCGCGCTTGCCGGAGAGTCGGCCAGGCTTGTCAGGCCTGAGTGTCACTCCTGTCTCATCGCTGACGATGATTTCAATGCCTCGCCCGTCCACAGACATCGACGAAGCATCCATGATGTTTTTGCGACCACCAGCTGCACTCATTACACCACTGGCATCACTGACTACATTGCCGCCACGACGGTTATGATTCGCTCGGAAACTGTCGTCTGCTGCAATCCCAGTTCCCGCGCTGCCTGCGATTGCAGTGGAGGTGGCGGCAGCTGAAACGTTCGAAGCCATTTGATGGCCCGACGCGGACAGTGCGCCGCGTGCTCCCTTCGCCTTCGATTTGTCGTCTGCTGGCGCCACTTGTAAACCACTTCCGCCGCTTCCGATAACTCCACCCACAGCGCCGTGACTGACGGCGGAAGTCGTGTGATCTCCGAGCGCGATCATGCCGCTGGTGTGTGTCGGGAAAACTGAGGAGTTTTTGGCCGGTGTTGGTGAGATTTCCGCGCGCGTTGATGATGAGGCTTTGGCGGGTGTTGGTAAGGTTTTGGCGACACCACTCTCAAAACCACCCGCCAAAACTTCACCCTGTAAGCTTTTGGCGGGTGGTTTTGAGTGTGGTGTTTGGGGACTCATGCCCGGTGTTTTGGCAGAATCAGCGTACTTTGTTTTGGCAAGATCTTGGTCTGGTGTTTTCGCAGTAACCGTGTCTGATGTGGGACTCAACTCTGGTGTTTTGGTGGGTAGTTTGTCTACTGATTTTGAAAGGGTTTTGTCGGCTGTGTCTGACACATTGTCATATGGCTTAGCAGGAGTGGTTTCGACTGATTTAGGTCGAGTTGTGCCGGAAGTTTTGTGAGCGGGCGTGTGAGAAGTTGTGGCAGGTGTCGTGTCTATGACCATGAAGCGGTTCTGGTAGTACACGACGCTCCTGAGAGCCTTCCCATGAGGCACCGGGCCTGAGATGGAGGTCACACTTCGTTTGTCACGGGACGAACCCCCAGATCTGGGACTCGGCGAGCTGGACGCTCGAGAGTGCTCTCCCCTAGTATCTAGAGACGCCTTCGGAGAGTGCGCTCTCTTGCTATCTAAAGCCGGCGAGTTCGTTCCCCTCGTATCCGGAGACGTTGCAGGCGAGTTCGCTCCCCTTTCCAAGGACGCCCCCGGAGAGTGCGCTCCAGTAACCTCTAAGGACGCGGCCGGGTTGTCGTTGTCGCTGAGAGTAGGCGACTTGTGTAACAACGCCATGGCTTCTGACGACGACATTTGAATGATGCGGCTCGAGGCTGTATGTCTATGGTGGCTGTGGGCTCAGGTTCAAATCCCGATGTTGGCACAGCAGACGCTTCTGCAAGCACACAGAAAAGGAGAATCCATTCAGCCCTAACAAGCTACAACGAGGTATGGATCGACCATAAAAGTTTAAGGGCGGTGCCAGAATAGTGTGGCGCCTATAGGCGCCATGCTATTCTGGTACAAAGCCCTTGAACTTTCATGGTCGATCTATCTCGTGAACTGATTGTATAGCCTTCAGAAGACAACCAACGTCAGCGTAAAGTATGTCGATCTTATGGCATAATGTATTAAAATGTAATTGCGTATACTCACGCACGCACACACGCACGCACGCACACGAACACCTCATTTTGGTGTCAAAGTTGTTCAAAGCAAATCCTTAGAAGATGAATGGCCCAAGTATACTTTTATCACGTGCAGGGATGTTCAGAGGTGGTACAGCCAAAAGATAATGTGACCGTACCGTAACAAAAGGGCCATTGCAAGGCTGTTTGTACGCCTCCCCCCCCCCCCCCCACACACACACACACACACACACCTCCCCCCCCTCCTCCCCCCCCCTCCCCCCCCCCTCCCCCCAAAAAAAACAACCCAAAACACACAGACACTCTCGCACCCCTTTTCCCGGTCTTAGGTTACTGCCGTGCACGTAGGATCATAATATGATATATATTATATATTATAGGTAGTGTGTGCTACGCATATCAACTTCTCGATGCGAGAATGCTGCCCTGCTGACTGAAGGGTGATAATCGATTTTCAGCAAGCTTGGAAAAGTGCACGAATTCCGTCCCTTTGTATACCATCGGTGGATAATTTCCATAACATTCTGTCTGTTGACGCCTGCTGTTTCAATCAATCAATCAATCGATCGCTCAATCAATCAATGACATAATCTAATGTTTTGCCTGTAGTTTCAACAAATAAATAAATAAATAAATAAATAAATAAATACCCCAGAGTTGTACAATGTTTTCCGCGCATGACGGGCACTCAAACATTTCGTTTGTTCATTTGTACGTCTATCTGGTGTTTCGTAAATGGAAGACTTGTTGCATCACTGACCAGACGATACGTGTATTTGAAACGCCTCTGGATAATAGCTTTAACACATTCGACACCAGGACCGAAATCCCAAGATTTTGAAGTTGCCCTCTGACTGTACTACAACTCTAGAGAGAGATCGAGCATGATTGTTCAAGAGTGGTGCCAGAATAGCTTGGCGCCTATGGGCGCCAAGCTATTCTGGCACCACCCTTGAACTATCATGCTCGATCCATGTCTTGTTGTGGCGGTGTGTCCGGGGCTGAGTGAGTTAACGGATGTCAACATCTTCACGAATTAATGGCGACGCCGAGTTACTTTTGTTCCTTTTTGGAAGGGGGAAAATATAGTTCCATCAACTTCTTCCCTGCCGAGACAAAAACAACAACACAAAAAACACGATCCAAACGCAAGAGACATAATAATAATAATAATAATAATAATAATAATAATAATAATAATAATAATAATAATAATAATAATAACGGTATTTATAATGCGCTTATCTTATAATAATTATAACTCTAAGCGCGCACTCACAACTCGCGTACGCATGCGCACGCTTTAAACAACGACTCACGTACCACAAATAGTGAGATACATTACGACAGTCACTTTAGGGTGGGGAGTGTGGTGATATAGTGCTAGAACTGTTGAAAGGGGTGAGTTTTAAGGGCGGACTGGAAGGAGGAGAGAGAGTGTTTCTGACGGAGAGAGAGTGGGAGAGTGTTCCAGGTGGATGGGCCGTATACAGAGAAGGAGCGGGGGCCGAAAGTACTGAGTTTGGTGCGGGGATGTGGAGGCGGAGAGGGTCGGAGGCGGAGCGGAGGGAGCGGGGAGGAGTGTAGGGGTGAAGTAAGTTGGAGAGATAGACAGGAGCGCAGTTGTTTAGGGATTTGTAGCAGAGAGACAGAATCTTGTATTGGATGCGTTGGGGGATGGGGAGCCAGTGAAGGAGTTTGAGCAGGGGAGTGATGTGATCGGATTTTTTCTTTCTGAGGACGAGGCGGGCAGCATTGTTCTGGACGCGCTGGAGAGTGAAAGTGGTGGAGTGAGGGAGGCCGGAAAGAAGAGAGTTGCAGTAGTTTATGCGAGATAGGACGAGAGAGACAGCAAGTTTGGTGGCAGCTTCGGTAGTGAGGTATTTTCTGATCTGACTTATGCGACGGAGGTGGAAATAGCATGCCTGGGCCGTGGTGGTGACGAAGCTGGTCATGGAAAGAGAGGAATCGAGGATAACGCCGAGGTTTTTGGCCGAGTCGGAGAGGGAGATGGTGGTGCTGTCGAGTTGAAGGTGAAGAGAGGGAGAGAGCTGGGAAAGTTTCTGGCGGGTGCCTACCAGCATGGCTTCCGTTTTGTCGTCGTTCAGTTTAAGCTTGTTTGCTGTCATCCAGTTTTTCACGTCTTCTTAGCAGTCAGCCGTTCGAGTCAGTAGTGACTGAGTGTTGTCGAGTTTTGTCTAGTAGTTGTGAGTCGTCAGCGTAGAGGTGGTGGTGTATATGGTGAGACTGGATGATGTTGGACAGGGGAGAGGTGTAGAGTGTGAAAAGAACCGGGCCCAGGACGTACCCCTGTGGAACTCCGCAGGAGAGCGTGACTGGGTTGGAGGAGACGCCGTCGATGGTGACGGACTGCTCTCTGTCGGAGAGGTAGGAGAGAAACCAGGAGTGAGCAGAGTCAGTGATGCCAAAGGAGTGGTGGAGGCGGTGGAGGAGGATAGAGTGGCCTATAGTGTCGAAGGCGGCAGAGAGGTCGAGTAGCGTAAGAAGGGAGATGTTGCCTGAGTCGGTGGAGAGAAGCAGGTCGTTTAGGATATGTAGAAGGGCTGTTTCAGTGCTGTGATGTTTGCGATAGGCAGACTGGAAGGGACTGAGGAGGTTGTTGTCGGCGAGGTGGAGGTTGAGCTGGTTCTCATGAAGCTTGGACAGGAAAGAGAGATTGGAGACTGGGCGATAGTTTTTGAGTTCGTTTGGGTCGAGGTTGTGTTTTTTTAGGAGAGGACGGACGATGGCGGACTTGAAGTTATCGGGGACGGAGTCGTTCTCTAGATATGTGTTGATGATGTCGGTAATGAAAGGCAGAAGTTTTGGGAGGCCGTCCTGGTAGAGGGAAGCTGGGAGGAGGTCTAGTTCGCAGGTTTTGAGAGGCATGGACTTTATGGTCTTGAGGACTTCATTCTGAGAGACGGGGAGGAAGGACGAGAGGGGGGTGCCGGAAAAGGGGGGGTCGGGAGGGCAAGGCGGAGAAGGCAGAGTGTCGAGTGTGTTGCGCAGAGTTTGGATTTTGTCGGAAACTTCATAGGTGGAAAAAGCGGACGGGAGTTCTCCTTTGCTGTGTGTGTTGAAGAGGAGAGTCTTTGCGGGGGCTCATGAGGATCTATGCCTCTTGCTGATAATCACTTTATATCCGCAGTCCTTGTTCGGAATTGAATTAATCAGATTTAAGAAACACGATTTGCGTCTACTGGTAGTGAAAGCGATCCGCTCCACGCGGGTTTTGATTCCTAAAATTTGCTGATACAACGGGTTATCAATGTTGTCTTGCCTCCACTAAGACTTCCCTACCCTTCTTTTCACAACCCACGCGAGAAGGCGCATGTAAGAGAGGGTTTCCACCACCCCTTGTGCGTAACGGAGAAACTCTCCTGCGTACAAAGAAGAAGAAGAGCAGAAAAGTCTTTCATTTAACGACATTTGTACTTTACAAGTTAAGTTATCCGTTTTGTCCAGCATTATTGTAAGACAAACTGAGGACATTTATTATAAACAAAATATTGCGAACTATTAATTCAGTTGAACTCAAAAACGTATATTTATCCCTTCCAGGTCAATCACAATTTTGTGGAGGGGAGAACATTTGAAAACATGCCGAAAACATTTGAACGCCGTCCATCTGTGCCTCTTGCTGTGACTTACTTGTACCCATGTCCCTTGTACGATTGTGCTTTCTGATTACTGAATGAACGAAGTTTTCAGAAATGAAAAAAAAAAAAGTCCAGTGGCAGGTGAGCGCTTAAGAAGGAGATGTCATCACTCCTTTTTTTTTTTTAACCCATAAATGTCTGATATGATGTGGATTGACCATGAAAATTCAAGGGTGATGTCAAAATAACTTGGCGCCTGTAGGCGCCAAGCTATTCTGACACCACCCTTGAATTTTTTTGGTCGACTCGACGTGTCTACAGAACTGTGTAGCAACATTTTATAACTTCATCCTCAGGATGTAACGACACGTGGCACCAAAACCGAAAGCCCGAGGTGAACTCAATTGTATTTCGTTATTATCGTTTATCGGCCTGCGCCTGTGAGTCCAGCAGCCGCTATGCAAATGTGTGCAGAAAGCAAATGCGCCGTGAAATAACACCCACACCAATTAATTAATTAATTAATTATGCAGCGCTCGAAGGTTTGTATAATATCAGTCACGTTTGCAATCCGATTATGGTCAGCCGCAAAAAGTGGCAGCTGGCACATTCTGCATTCGGAAACAACTCAGTGTGTGTTTCGGTAGGACAAACAGGTTTAAACTCCGGCCTTGCCTGCTAAGTAATTTTTCTGTATTACGCACTCCGTCACTAAGTAATTCTGTTAAAGGCCCACTACCGCCGTAACTGTTCAAAGATACACTTCTGTAACAGATGGTTACGAGACGCTACACACAGGTCTAGCTATGGCGGTTCATTTAGATACAGGAAAATCCAGTTCAGCACACGTCGTTTTTATATCAACTAACCTGACGATGACTTCACTCCGTTCTAGAAATACAACGATATCAGTGCGAGAAACAGCTAAAAAATAGACTGACAAGCTAACGGCAGAGCAGAATAAATGAGTGCGATTACTCGTGTTTGTGTGTTTTTTTCCCTGCGTGACCAAACTGCTGTTAAGGTTCATTAGGGGTGTTGACAAGGCATAACGAACACAGTTAGTGCTGAAATGTGTCTTCCGATTTATGCGTAATGGTACTTTAAGAGTTCATTTCTGGGTCTGGTGCACATGCCAAGTAATGGCTTATAACCACACATGCACTAAAATTAGCCAAGCACACTCACTGCAAGCGAACCTTGGCAGGATGGATCTTGCCGCCCGTAGCGTGCAAAGAGCTAAACGACGTTTGAACGAACACTTTTGATCGACCATGATAGTTTAAGGGTGGTGCCAGAATAGCTTGGCGCCTATAGGCGCCAAGCTATTCTGGCACCACCCTTGAACTATCATGGTCGATCCATATATTGATGAAGTCTGTCAGTGCGCACTTAAAGCGACCTGCTCCAGGGCGGGCTTTAAATTGCCAAAATTTGGTAATAAAGCCGTTTTGGGGAGGTTGACTTGCTTCAGCTACGACACTTCAGTGTTCTTTTGACAATCCATGTGAGCAACAGAGGTTTTTCGCTGACCCTTGTCTAGGAGGAACTCTCCTAAGTGCAAAAGAGAAGAAGAGTAGAAATGTCTATTTTTTATTTATTTATTTTTTTTTTACATTCGAACCTCAAAATTTTAGTCTTTTTCTTCAGCATTGTTCATACCCAGAACATTTATGGTGAGCATTTTGCGATCTATTAACCCAACATTATCTGCAGCAGGTCGCTTTAGCCAGTTAAATTGGCTATGGCGATAATGAGATGCAGCGGCGTATGCCGTCACTACAGTCATTTAGCACCAGACAATGGCAGTGAATAATTAGTTCACGCGGCTTGACTCACTGATGCTGAGGTGATCAAGTTCGGTAGTTTTACAACGTTTACTCTCAAAGATTCTTTTTTTCGTTTTTTTTTTTTTTTTTAACACGAATTTCTCGCCAACCAGGGTGGATTTTAAACGCCATAGTTCTAGACCCACACTCATGCACAAATTTTAAAAACGCGACAACTTTGAGAAAATTATATCCTGGGGACGAACTGAGATGGAGACAAAAGGGTTTCACTCTTGTTCAGTAAAAATGACTCACTGACTTTATCAAACCCCTTAACTGCCGGGGCTAGTCGAGCGCCAACCAGCTGCAAGAGACATTGTTACGTTTGTGGTCGTGTTATTCTTTTTATGGCTTTATGGCATGTGTGTGTTGAGCATATGAAAAGATCCGGTGTTCAGTTGAGTTATTTTGGATAAGAATCACTTATCTTTTTAGTATGATTCGTTTTCTTTTGCATGGAGAATTGCGATCGATTTTTGTTGTGTAGCTAGAATATTGTACATTTCGCTAACTTGTTGCAAAGTCCGACCTAGATTAAGCGGAAGGTTCTGGAAAAGGCGCAATTGTTCTAGTGACCTCAAATATGACGTCAAAGTTTTGTAGTACACATGTTGGCTACATTTCGTAACATTTACGTAATGCACCTAGATTTTAGTGGAAGATTGTAGATAGATCTAGAGTGTTCTTTTAAATGAATATTAATGAGTTTTGGTTACGTTTTCTTTTCTGATTGTTTGAGTTGCGTAATTTACGGGATTGTTCTGGAAATCTGTATTAGTATAAAAGAGGGTGTTAGAAAGTATCAGAGACACAGTGCATCAAAATGAGGATGCATTGTAGAGGAGACAGTGTATCAGTGTTGATGCATTGTGTGAAAGACAGTGTATCAAAGTTTGGATGCATTGTATAAGAGACAGTATATCAAAGTGTGGATGCATTTGTGACAGATAGTGCATTTCGAGAATAAAGTACTGTTCGAACTGCTACTCCAGTGTGGTCTACAATGACCTTGTGCCACGTGTGATGAGTTGCAACTGAGTGAGGTTTCTTTACAAGAACTCTATGTGAGTGTGTCTGGTGTGATTGTACAACCGCGGCTACCATGTAACATACATAAACCCTCATTAGCCCCCACAGTCAAGGGGGGTCATGAGGATTTATGTCTCTTGTTAGTCCTGTGTTGTGTATGTCTATTTTTTGGGTCCCATTCACATTTTCATTTTTTTTTCTCAGGCAATTGTCGGTCAGTGCTCCATATGTGCAATTCGTGAACACTGGCAGCAAAGGGGTTAACTGTGTGCCACAAGAATCCTAAAATATGCTGACTTAGCATGTACAAGCCTATAAACATGTAAATTTACAGTTGTGTGTGTCGTTGATTGCCTTCATTTTGTTGCGTCTACTCAAACATGATACATCTAGTAATTTTACTGAGTTTTTTACGATAAGGTTTCTACCCCCCTCCACACCTCTGGTAGTGGCAGACATCTAACAGCGCATGGATCGACAGGAAAAAAGAAAAAACATTGGTTGTCTCCATCGATTGATGATCAGCGCAGCAATCGATGGAGACAACCAGTGTTGGAAAAGGCACGGGTGTTAAATTCCGTGCGGGTAAAACCCGACAAAAATATCGTACTCGACCCGTTCAGCTCAATAGACTCACTGTACTACGGGCAAGCGGTCACAATTGTACTTTGTGGCATCTGTGTACCAAACGTTGGCAGTTACAGTCACACACTGGTTACTTCCATGGATCTGCTACGCTTAAAGCGTAGCACATCCATGGAGGTAACCAGTGTGTTTGGAATCTACTAAAAATTTGGAGCGCGCGGCAGGGGGAGGCCGGGTGATGAGGAATTACACTGAATGACTCACAAGTAAGATTTCTCTGCATGCGCGCGCGCGCGCACACACACAAACACACACACACACATACACACACGCACACACATACGCACACGCACGCACGCACTCACACGTCGCACGCACGCCGCACACAGAAACGTACACACACGTCGCACGCACGCACACACAAACATATACAGCATCGCACTCACGCACACACCACGGACGAAAACACGCAGACTTACGCAAAGAGAGATTCCTATCCAGCACAGAGAGGAGAGAGAGACTGAGAGAGAGAGAGAGAGAGAGAGAGAGAGAGAGAGAGAGAGAGAGAGAGAGAGAGAGAGAGAGAGAGAGAGAGAGAGAGAGAGAGAGAGAGAGAGAGAGAGAGAGAGAGAGAGAGTTCTGTCCAAACAAACCCAACATGAACCAACATTAAAGTTTGATCATCTCCATGTCTTACCTCGTGTATTCTCAGACCAGCCATCGACAACGTCACAGTTTTTCGCCCATCAATGTAGACCGCAGTCTTTGTCCAACGACTCGCATACACACGGCTGACATAGGCCGCCTCCAATCCATATCACACTGTATGTAGTCCTGTCCCAATTGGCAGTCCATATCTCAGGTTTATTAGTGATGCAAGTCCCAATTCACATTATAGTCAGTTAACGTGGACACCAGTACTGCCCTGTCAAGCAAAAGACAGCAAGTCCATTTTTGTGAAAAGCGACATTTTCATTGTTTTACAATGAAAATGTCACTTTTCACAAAAAAGAGATTTACTGTCTTTTGCTTGCAGAATTAACCCTTTGGCTGTCGGTAGCGGTTTTGTCGCGATGATTCCTGCAGGAATCATCGCGACAAAACCCGCCACCGACATCCAGAGGGTTACGTTTCACGCTGTCAACGGATCACAGGCCCGTCAGTTTTGCAATCCACATACTGACAGCACAGTTCACACACTCACATCATTGGCACCTCTCATGCAGGTCCATAATCTTAGGTAGTGTCACATCAAGACACCGTCAACGTATTGTGGGCCCATTTTCAATGCACATCGCCCAGATCATTGACATTAGTGTCTCATACATCTAGTCATTTTCTGATGTAGACCTCACCTCTCACATAGTCTCAAAAGTTCCAGTTCACAGTGTGCAGTTCACTCCTCACATTAGGCCCGACTTCTTATTCACAGGCCCTAGTTTACATGTTAACTGATGTATACTGTTACATAGGCTCAACAGCCTCTCCAGTTCACAATGCACAGTTCACTCACATCAGCGACATTGTGAATGTCTGATGCTGGCCCTAAATCATATATATCATATACATGTTGGCCCTAAATCACATACATGTTACCTGATGTATACTCTCATTCAGGCCCCACTGTTCCACTGAGTTCACACCGTACAGTTCACTCACATTAGTGATATTGAGAATTTCTGATGTAGGTCCCACATCATATCAGAGACAATCTATGATCATATGTATAGGCCCCAGTTCACATACATATTAACTGATGCATACTCTCATTCATGGCCCACAGTTTCAGTCAGACCATACAGTTAACTCGCATCAGTGACATTGATGTTTTCTTTTGCAGGCCAGAACATCTTACTGACGTAATGGCACCACTGATGTAAAGTGGCCAATATATACATACTACGTTAACTGATGTCTACACTCAAAGTTCAGTCAAAACCACACGGGCAGTTCATTCACATCCGTGACATGGAGATTTTCGGATGCAAGCCCGGCCGCCCCGCACGTCTCACAGATGTATAGAACCCAATCCACATATTTCAACTGCCGTAGGCCCACTCACATCACACATCGCCCCGGTCACACGATAGCAGAAAACAAACACACGCGCACACCTCCAAAACCACGCAACCGCTTCCTGCTAATTCATCACCAACAGACAACACACACATGCTGTAGCGAAACACAAGAACGTCATGTAATGCTGACGACATCTACAGACTTAAACCCTGGAAACGTTCGCCAACTGAGGGTCACAGACGTCAGTGTGACTACTGCAACTGCAAGACTGATAGATCCTCATGAGCCCCCGCGGATGCTGAGGCTCATGAGAATCTATCACTCTTGCATATGTCGTTGTTGCCGGTGCTGACAAAATTGCACTGACACCGCCGCCACAGCGGAAAAGGTCCGCGAAATGTCGACTGTGTGTCGTCGGCCGTTCGAGCATCGGGACCGATTCGATTCGGCGTCGGGTTGGGTAGTTCGTAGACTAAGCGCATACCAAAGTATAGCGATCGTGCGTTGGACTGACTCGTGGAGTGCTAAACGACAGAAAATATTAAAAAAAGAAAGGAGAGAATAAAAAATGCTACCCTCCTGGGCCTCCCATCCCACCATAAACAGATGTAGAAGGTTTCAGTCAATGCACAAGCCACTGACAGATTCTGCCATATTGAAAGATTTCAGAGCTCCCGCCATTTTGCCCGTGATTTTGGGATACTTAATAAATTCTACGCCATTAGTATATAATGACGGTAACACGAAAATATAAACGTCGCTTGACAGCAAGTTGACGTCATATTCTTGAAGTACATAATTTCATTGACATCATTCTTGTATAACATAAAATCCTTTGTAAACAATTTAGTCTCGGAGAAGGCCCTTTACGGGAAGGAAAAAAAAAAAAAAGAAAAAAAAAAGTAATTCTGTACTACCAGCTAAATCTTTTAGCCCAAGACACTCTGCGGCAGAGATAAATACATCAGGTATTCGAAGAGGAGGTTTTATTTTAGTCTAACGCTGAAAACGATTCACCCCAAGCGGCAACTGATCCGCTCAGGTTACAGTGTGCGCCATCAGATCTAAAGTCAACTGAACCCTTCCGATATGTCACCACCATATCATCAGCAGTTTGCGTATCACCAGTACCAACAGAAAGCCCCCTGGGATGATGAGGATCTATGCCTCATGTTTGGAGTGTTGTCTTCGCTTACGGTAAATCTGGTTATCCGCCGTGATTTCGCTCTGGTTCGTTGTTGTGAGTCGTTGGTTGTTGGGAGTCGTTAGTTGCAAAAGAATCCTCACTAATTCACAATCAATCCAGACCAAAAAGGTGACTGCCAAGCGTGTAATATGCAAAGAAGCACCCAACGGAGAAAGAAACACGCTTAGAAAAGACGGGTACAACACAATTTATTAATATTTCGGGTAAATACCCTTTGTCAAACTACACAAACAAACAAACAGAGAGATTAGCCGCTACTTATCTTCAATGGCAGAAGGAATGTGGCAACTGAAGGAGGTGACGTAAAATAAAAGAAAAGGAAGAACAAAAGTGCGGAAAAAGTGAAAATGACGTCAACGAAAAATCGCGTAAGAGAGAGACTCGGAAAGAACCTGAACACGAGAGACAAGAGTGTGTGCAAGCACGTGCAGGAGCGAGCGAAAGAAAAGGCGTGTAGATGAGACCAGAGAGAGAGAGAGAGAGAGAGAGAGAGAGAGAGAGAGAGAGAGAGAGAGAGAGAGAGAGAGAGAGAGAGAGAGAGAGAGAGAGAGAGAAAGAAAGAGAGAGAGAACGAGAGAGAGAACGAACGGGGAGTACCCTTGGGCACGAAGTAGGCTGAGTGTCTAATACACAAAGCCTGCTAAACACCAACCCGAAGGCAAACTTTATATCACCTTCAAGTTGAGGACTACCTCGGGGAAAAACGGGAGGACCCCGGGAAAAAACCCCCAGCATTTAGCACGGTACACAACAAGTAATAAGTCATGAAAACAAAGCAAAGAATCAAATTCAGTAAGAGAATATTGGTATAAGTGGAGAGTAGGTAGTTGTGAAACCGTCTTCAAGTGTAACTCAAAAAATAAGGGGGGGGGGGGATAGAGAGAGAGAGAGAGAGAGAGAGAGAGAGAGAGAGAGAGAGAGAGAGAGAGAGAGAGAGAGAGAGAGAGATGGGGGCGGGGGGGGGGGGGAGGGAGGGGGGGAAAGGAGTAAGGAGGAAGGGGAAGAAGGGAAGGGAAAAAAAAAAAAAGGGTGGGGGGGGGGGGGGCGGAAGACAACCAGCCAGAGCCACCCACCCCACCCAACAGGCACCCACCAGCCCACAGAAAACACACAGGCACGCAACAAGACGACCACATACATCCCCAAGGGATGCACACGATCGCCTCGCCCCAAAACCGCGTATCAAACCGTGAGCCGGAGACCCGGTGCCCGACAGGGAAGGGCAAGGGATCCAACTAGCTTTGTGTATTAGACACTCAGCCTACTTCGTGCCCAAGGGTACTCCCCGTTCGTTCTCTCTCTCGTTCTCTCTCTCTTTCTCTCTCTCCGTCTCGCTCTCTCTCTCTCTCTCTCTCTCTCTCTCTCTCTCTCTCTCTCTCTCTCTCTCTCTCTCTCTCTCTCTCTCTCTCTCTCTTTCTCTGGTCTCATCTACACGCCTTTTCTTTCGCTCGCTCCTGCACGTGCTTGCACACACTCTTGTCTCTCGTGTTCAGGTTCTTTCCGAGTCTCTCTCTTACGCGATTTTTCGTTGACGTCATTTTCACTTTTTCCGCACTTTTGTTCTTCCTTTTCTTTTATTTTACGTCACCTCCTTCAGTTGCCACATTCCTTCTGCCATTGAAGATAAGTAGCGGCTAATCTCTCTGTTTGTTTGTTTGTCTATTTTGACAAAGGGTATTTACCCGAAATATTAATAAATTGTGTTGTACCCGTCTTTTCTAAGCATGTTTCTTTCTCCGTTGGGTACTTCTTCACTAGATGAATTCACAGTTTGAGGTACACGACCGTACCATTTTATACCAGGACGCATGGCCGCGTTGATTCGGGTGACTCAACAAAACGATCCCTTCAGTCCTTACTATATAGGGGCGCAACCTTGGCTTTCCTTACTATAAAGGAGCTCAACCTACTGCCTGTGACCCGATCCTGATTAACACATTCTACCCCAGGACCGAAATCCCCAAATTCTCAAGTTGCCCTCTGAAGGACTATATTACAATTCTAGATACAGATCGAACATGATAGTTCAAGGGTGGTGCCAGAATAGCTTGGCGCCTATGGGCGCCAAGCTATTCTGGCACCACCCTTGAACTAACATGCTCGATTCATGACTTGCTGTGGGGTGTCGGGGCTGAATGAGTTGAGGAATAACTCGTGTTTGATTCGGTCTAGGGACCGAAATGGCTGACGACACCCTCGCACGCGCAAAATGTGAATGGCGGTATGTCACCGACACCCTGTCGCACGTGCCCGCGCTCTGCTCTTCTCCGCCGAGGAAGTGCGTCTGCTCGATACGGCGCACTGAAATATTTGCCCCGTAAAACAATAATGAAACCAACAAGGAAAGGAAACAACAACAACAACAGCCAAGGAAACCCGACAAGTCTAAAAAGCAGTGGGGTAGTAGTAATTCCAACCCCTGATAGTTTTTTTCCCCCCGATACTTTGCTAATGTTAA
Organism: Semisulcospira habei; assembly: GCA_036245525.1. Taxonomy (NCBI): domain Eukaryota; kingdom Metazoa; phylum Mollusca; class Gastropoda; family Semisulcospiridae; genus Semisulcospira; species Semisulcospira habei. The sequence goes on along the minus strand of BTPG01000001.1, from coordinate 163,650,019 downwards.
GCCGTTCAATGACAGTTGACGCAGATTGTGTTGCTACAATCTTCGTTAAAATGTAACAATGCCTTAAGACATTCTACCCCATGACCGAAATCCCCAAATTTAGAAGTTGCCCTCTGAAGGATTGTATTACAATTCTAGAGACAGATAGAGTATAATAGTTTGAGTGTGGTGCCAGAATAGCTTGGCGCCTATGGGCGCCAAGCTATTCTGGCACCACCCTTGAACTATCATGCTCTATCCATGTCTTGCTGTGGCGTGTCGGGGCTGAAAGATTCAACTTTCCCAACGGATTCAAAGTGGTATCAGCAAGAGGCATAGATCCTCATGAGCCCCCGCAACTGCAGTAGGGTGGTGCTCAGATTTTCTCGGCACTGTACGGGTTAAATTCTGTTCACTTCAGTTCAATGTAGTTAATTCAGTTCAGTTCAGTTTAGTTAATTGAATTCCGTCCAAAGGCAACTCTGTTCAGTTTACTTCAAGTCAGTTTGATCCCACACGATAAGACAATGTCATGTCGATGACCAGCGTCAGTGCCTTCCTTCCACGGCCCTTCTGCCCTAACGCCGAATAATCAAGCACGTGTACAGTTGTATTTCTAAGTTATTCACCTTGTGCATGCGGCAGGCATCAGTGGTGGCCCATATGCACCGCTTACAGTACTGGGTGCCTTCGCATGTCGGCAGCGGTAGTTTTTGTCGCGATGATTTCTACAGGAATCATCGCGACAAAAACCGCTACCGACACGCACAGGGTTAAACTGTAATATCTCCTCACGAGAGGTATTAACCCCTTCACTGCTAGTGGTCGCAGATCGTATTTCTGAAATGACGGTTTTGATAATTCAACATTAAAATAAAAACCACGGCTCTCCGAACCGAACATGGATACAAATTGGCGCCAGCAGGAGGCATAGATCCTCATGAGCCCTTCGCTACTGCGGGGGCTCTTGAGTATCGATGTCTCTTGCAGTTGGATTGTGCTTATTTATTTATTTAATTTTTTTATCGGCAGTGAACCGGTGAAACTCCATCTGAACTTTGTCAGAGTTATGTGGGCCAAAAATCTGCGG
>BTPG01000001.1:163616450-163643950 GCA_036245525.1 Semisulcospira habei | reverse complement strand
AAATACAGTTTTAATAGTATTCTTACCAAAAACGTCACACAAATCAATCGTACATTTCTACAGATTTTGGAGGTTCATAAGCATAGACAACATTCCAAACACCTCCAAGAGGCATAGATCCTCATGAGCCAAGGGTGCTCATGAGGATCTATGCCTCTTGGAGATGTTTGGAGTGTTGTCTATGCTTATGGCATCCGCCATGACTTTCCTCTCGTTCCTCTTTAGGATTCGTTCTGCGCAAACGTGACCTCTCTGTCATCGTAAACCACGAACATAAAGTCCTCATAATCATGCTAACCTTGTGAGAGTAAACAAGCCGCTTGTTGTCTTTCTCCAGCTCTCGCTCGATTTCTTCCTTCAGCTGTGTCGTCTCCTCTGCCTGTGTGTAGCGCTCACTGCCTGTCTGGTAGTCCTCGATGAACCCCGAAATTCCCCCAGTGTGAAAACACAGCGCCTTGAAATCAGGCACGAATCGTGACTGTCTACGGGCGAGCGTTTTAACCCTTTGGCCGTCGGCAGCGCACTTTGTCGGGATGATTCGTGCAGGAATCAACGCCACGCACACAAAAAAGCGCTACCGAAAGTCAAAGGGTTTAACCCCTTTCACTGCTTGTGGACGCAGGTTGTGTTTTTGAAAGCTTTGTTAATTCAAAGCGGCCAAAAAGACTTTGCCGTCCAAACAAAGGGTGGTTTCAGCAAGAGGCATAGATCCTCATGAGCCCCCGCAAATGCGGGGGCTCATGAGGATCTATGTCTCTTGCAGAGGAAATAGTGTTCACTTCTTTTCTCGGCAGTGAAGGGGTTAGCCACGCGTGCAAGCATGCAACCAGCGGTTCTGTTCGCAGCACCGGTGGCTGCGTGACCAAGGGGGGTAATATCCAGTTAGCATTCTCTAGTTAAAGTGATCTGCTCCAGGGCGGGCTTTGATTGCTAAAATTCGTCGACACTTCGTGTTTTCAATGTTGTCGTCACTCACTAAGACTTTTTACGACCCATGTGAATAGGCAGACGTAATACAGTTTTAAAAAAAATTTGTTTAGTGCCCTAGTGTCGTAAAAAGAAGCCTTCTAGTGAAACTTTTCAGCAATGGAGGAACTCTCCTATGCACAAAGAAGAAGAACAGCAGGAAAGTATTTCAATCTACATCATTGAAACTTCACAATTAATAAGTCTTTTTGTGCAACATTATTATAAGACATACTAAGATCACTTATGATGGAGACATAGGCGAACTATTTAACCCCTTCACTGAACACAATCCAACTGCAAGAGACATAGACCCTCATGAGCCCCCGCGACTGCGGGGGCTCATGAGGATCTATGTCTCTTGCTGATGTGTTTCTTGGGCGGTTTCTGGCTTGTAGTCTTTGAATGAACATACATAAAAATGTTCGGACGGTGGCAAGGAAAGAGTTAATCCTTTATGGCCGGAAGAAAGTCACAGCTGTATCGTTAGTACTGATACTGACTATTATAAAAATCCGCTTTTAGTACTAAATGCTGTAATAGACCGATTCCCGTCCCAACTGACCTTTTAAGAGACGATTTCCGCAAAATAAAAGTACGTCAAAAAGTGCGCGTCTTTTTACACAGAGGATTAAAAGCTCGGACAAACATACGACATCGCCTGTTTGTCCGGGCTTTTTAATCCACCGTTATCGTCGAACCACGTGCAATTGTTACCTATTCACTTCTAATTCCGAACAACCTTCAGTAAAGATTGAATTCACAGTCAAATGAAAGAATTCATGCCGCCTCACGGTTAGAGAAAAAAAAATCCTGGCCACAAAAACCGGTTATTATTGCCACGTGTGTAAAATGCATGGAAATCCCCTCCCCTCACCCCCTCTTTGCCCCCCTCTTCCCTCCCCCCCCCCCCCAAAAAAAAAAAAAAAAACAAAAAAAAACACGAAAAAAACACACAAACCACTCTTCACAAAGCAACGACATAACAACATTGCAAAATACCCGACAATGAAAAAAAAACCGCCCTTCGCAAAAAAGAACGACAAAACAGTAAACTGTTATTCGCTTTGTCGTGCCCTTAGGGCGTTTAAATATTTCATCGTTGGATTTTCTTTCAAGGGTAATTAAGCATAGAAAAAGGTATTCTCAGTGACTCACCGCATGGGCGCAAGCTAGAGGGTTCACTGTCTCATGGGTGGGAGCAGACGACAGAGTTCAACAGTTATGATCAGAAAAGGTTCTTCGCAGTAACTTACCGGGCGGAACCATTAGTGGGTATTCGCGCAATCGCGCTGACTCAACGGTTAGGAGCAGGAGAGGGTGTTCACGGTGATTCGCCGTGTGGGGTAAAAACACTAAGGGTGATCATGCCGAGTCAAGCAAGGCTTAGGAGCAAGAGAAGGTGCACTCTGGTTGTCTCACCCCGATTCGCTACTGCTGTCAGCGGTAGTGAATCAGGATTCGACAACCAGTGTGGATAGGATTTTTTTCTTTAGTGTTAGTCTAATCCTGTTTAACTCATTCAAGACTCCCGCATCAATAGCTGCGTAATTATCGTATAGCGTTGCGGCCGGGAGACATCTTGTGTGTAGAAAAGATGTTTTAAAAAAAGTCTTAGTCTATTCCTGCTTAACTCATTCATGAACCCCCGCATCAATAGCTGCGAAGTGTCGTATAGCGTTGCCGCCGGCAACGCTTTACGACACTTTCGCAGCTATTAATGCGGAGGAGACAACCAGTGTGGATAGGATTTTAAGAAAAAAGTCTCAGTCTTTTCCTGTTTAACTCATTGAAGGTGCCCCGCATCAATAGCTGCGGGATTGTCGTATAACGGTGCCGCCGGAGACGATATACGACACTTTCGCAGCTATTGATGAGGGGCACCTAGAAAGAGTTAACGTCAGTCCTTCTTTTACATAACGATCTGCGACATGATGACAAAAAAAAAAAAAAAAAAAAAAAAAACAATTTCTGTGTTGGCTACTTTCTTTGGCGGGCGAGGACCAAAAAGAGGGTGTTCCCGGTGACTCACCGGGTCGCCTGTGACGGGATGGGCGTAGAGGAAGGGGTGCCGGCCGTGCCAGCGGAGATCCACCACCCACAGTCGATCCCACCTGGCCCTCGTCTCTGGCGACAAACTCTCCACGAACTCCTTCATGGGCACGAACTCTGCACGCACGTGACAAATTGTGTAATGGGCTTTGCGACAACGTGACGATCGTCACAAAACTCTTGGACAAATTGCTAAAATGCTTTATTATATGCTCAATATAATTTATGTACCCAGTTCAAAGGCAAAACTGTGCCTCTCGTCATTCATTTTGCGGTTGATTGCGATGTTCAGACAAAACACATGAATGGCAGACGACTGCATAGCGCTGTCGACTCAGCGCGTAGATTTCGACTGACTATGAAGACATCAGTGCATTGTATAATCGTGCGTATTCTACGTGAAACTAGATCACGCATGATTGCTTAAAATGCCAGCAGGTTTGGTTATTTAGTTCTTTTCTCAATTTGTCGATATCGTCAGCTGACATCTCGTCAATTTCACTTGTCAGTCCATCGACTCGCACGTTTCCTGGCGTCATTTCTCCGTTCGTGTGTGTGTATAGGATATAAATTTCGAGCGTTCATACACACTAAGAAATATTTACTACTACACATCAGGAGCTTGTTGATGTTGCAGTATGAGCACATTTTGCGTTTCCGTTCTGATGATGCAAATATCATCAAGATTGAGTCTTCTAGGCGCGCAAGGGATTTAGGACAGTAAAGTATATCAAGCTAATTCATGAACATTAATTTGCTTGTTATACACTATATCAATACATGTGTCAAAGAAGGGAAAACTTTATGTATGGAGTGGGTACAGACAATTATAGTAGACGTACATTATATAATTATAATATAAATGACTCAACACTAGACAAACAATACCACCTGCGGGCATTCATGTGGAACGTATTCATGAGGTATTCGTCGTAGATTCATTGACAGAAAACCTTGCCTGCTTGATGCACACAGACATAAATTATACTGTCAAGAGGCATAGATTTTTATGAGCCCCAGCAACTGCGGGAGCTCATGAGGATCTATGTCTCTTGTATTCGTCATATTTTCGCCGACGCAAAATAAAGTATTCTGCACATTAGTTGTGGCAAACATACCATACCTGTATTTCCCTGTGAGGCCACCGCTACCATGTGGAAAATAATCACATAATAGGGCTTTTCGTAGAAACTGCCGTCAATGTGCCATCCGGTTGTTCCCACCCCGGTTAGGCCTTCAATCGGGTCGTTCGATACCCGCAGTACCTGACGCGTAAGAAGCCAATATAGCAGTTAAGCGAGCAAGCAGACAAGCAAAAAGGTAATCAATCAATCAATCAATCAATCAATCAATCAACCTACGAACCAGCCAAGCAGCAAACCAACCAACGAACCAACCCACACACAACCAACCAACAACCAACCAATCAACCCGTAAATCCATCCATCCAGCCGTCAAACAAACAAACAAACAAACAAACAAACAAACAAACAAACAAACAAACAAACAACAAACAAACAAACAAACTATTAAGTAAACAAGCGGGCCCATAACCACTCCACTCCACCCCACCCCCACCCCCAACCCAACCCCGCCGTGAGATGGCCTCCCAATGCGCAAAAGGCCATCGGGCCGACGTCGGCCGCCGCTGGGGGGCTGTGCGCGGGGCCAACGGCGGCCGACGTCGGCCCGATGGCCTTTTGCGCATTAGGCTTTAAAGTTAAACCCAAACAAAAAACTAACTAACCAACCCAACCAACTGACCAACCTACCAACCCACCAAACAAGGGGGTGAAAACATTTACCAGCGGATGTTCAGCCTTAGGGTGATTGGTAAAGTCCCCCTTCAGCTCCCCGAACCAGTGCGAGATCTCGACGTGGCGGGCGACGCTCAGCTCGCCCTGGTCCTTGAAGATGAGGAGGCGGTGAAGGTGAAGGTCACGCTTGATCTGCTGCACCACGCTGTCGGGCAGGTTGGGGTCCTTGAGGTCAACCCCCCTCACCTCCACGCCGAGAGGAGCCGGGGTGTAGTGCAATGTAGGCGTCTGCACTGGCAGGGGCGATTGTGTCGTGTGGTGCACACTAGGGTCTGCCACATGATCGGTGCTGGATTCCGTCACGTGATGCGTTTTGGGTTCTGTCATGTGACCATTTTTGGGTTCGGTCACATGATATGTGGTGTGTTCTGTCGCGCTGGGTTCCGTCACGTGACCAGTAATGGGCTCTGCCGCGTGACGCCTGTGGAGTTGTGCGGTGTAACACTCATTGCGTCCTGCCTGAGCGGTGTTCTGGCTACAGTCATCCAGCTCATGCGCGGTATAAGACTGGGGCAACCTTTGCACGTGACCAATGATGGGGTCTGTCACGTGACGTATATTGGGGTCGGTCACGTGACACGAGGCGCACTGTGGATAAAGGGCTGATGTGTACCATGATTGTGAGGACTGTCGGCATGACGATTTTCCGGGCTCACAAAAACACTCTGGCCTCTCTCCCGGGCACCCTCCAGCTTCATATGACAAGGCGCCTGAAACAGAAAATTTGCAAACCGTCTTGCAGACTCTCAAATTTTTGTTTCTGCGATTCCAAACTATTAACCCTTTCCCTGCCACCCTACGTACATTTGTGTTCTGAAATCTTTGTTGATTTATCGACCAAAAGCCAACAATCGTCCAAAAGACATGGATACGAATTGGTCTCAGCAAGAGGCATTGATCCTCATGTGCCCTCGCAGTCGCGGGGGCTCATGAGGATCTATGTCTCTTACATTTGTTTTTTTCACTTCTCACGGCAGTAAAGGGATTAACCCTTTATATACAGTCTACCTCATCGATGCGGCAGCCGCCGTGAGGAAACTGTCCTTGCTCGTCTTCACATCGGCCATACTTATATCACACACTCCTTCTTATTGAAAGGGGAGGAACGCCCCTGGTACTTCGCCTAAGACGAGCCGTTTTCGGTGAAGCACTTCTTGACATCATGTGCTGAACTAATCGATATCAGGCGGAAAAAACTATACAGCAGACTCTTTGAAAGATTTGTTTCGGGACGTTCCCCCGGACAAAATCTTCAGCTTTCTAAAGGAAGTCAATTTGTTTTACAAAATGTAAGTCTCTGTCGTCTCTATAAATCTGACCGTTCTTATGACCTTCCGAAGTCTGTAGAGATGTCCGATTGACCTGTGTGCCTTTTTCAGCTCAGCTTACTTTTAAACTGTATTTACATCATGTTTTAAGACCTTTCTCTTAATCTGGCTGACCAGACTTTCACCCTTCCCGCCGTGAGATGGCTTTAGTCGCCTGCTCGGCGTTAAATCCCAATAACTAACTATAAATGTTCCTAGTATATCGTACAATAATGATGGACAAAGGGGCAAATTAACTTGTGAAGTTTGATTGTCGTAAAATGAGGACTTTTCTGTTCTTCTTCCGGGCCATTGTGCGTAGAAAGGGTTCCACAGACTTGCACCAGGAGCAGCAGAAAACGTACCTCGGTTTCGTGAGCCTACTCGCATGGATTATGTCAAGAAGGGTAGAAAATTATTATGATAGTTATGTTACAGTACAGCGGAACAGGCTACTGTTGGGTCGGAGACAGCACAGGCTTTATCACCACTCGTGAATTGAAATAGCATTTATCAACGGCATAAATAGCGCAAATCACATAAGCGGGAATAGGGCGCGATTTGTATAATATATACTACTTGATATAAAATATACTAAATATACTACTTTCTTGCCAAAGACACGTAGTTCGATGCATTGCTGTGTTTATGTCTCTTTCAAAAAATGGTTTTAACCGGCCGAAACTGTAATATGTACTGTTGTACCTATCCATTCAAAGCGCGCTCCTTTCTTTGTTGCCTATTTCTGTGCATTTTGCGCGCTTGGCAGTCACCTTTTGTTGGGTCTGGATTTAACTCCTTCGCTGCCAGTGATCACAAATTTCGTGTCTGAAACGACTGTACACTGACCGACATTCGCGCCAACACATACGTAAATGGGACAACGGTTAAAAACGAACATAGGGCTGACAAGAGACATAAACCCTCATGAGCCCCCGCGACTGCGGGGGCTCATGAGGGTTTATGTCTCTTGCAGATGGGTAGAGTTCGCCTTGCTCCGGCAGTAAAGAGATTAATAGTGCACGGCTGTTAACACTTCTTTATCCGATACATAAACTGTTAGCTTCTTCTGTGACGACACTTTGTAGCACAAAGGAACGCGCGCGGTGTAGTATCTGTCTTTACTGCAGCTGCCTGTTTATGTCTAGCGGCTCGTGGACCTCGGAAAGGTGATATCATAAAAACCCCACATTTCTGGACTTGCCGTGCGAAAGCGGAAGAATAATCAATATCAGGTGACATTTCGCCCGCCATGGAAGGTGAAGACCTGTCTCCATCTGTGTGTGCTCCTGAAAACACAAACACATACGCACGCACGCACGCACGCACGAACACACACACCACACACACACACACACACACACACACACACACACACACACGCACACACACATAAGCACAATGCACGCACAACGCACACAAGCAAGCAATTCGAGCTAAAAAAAGAAGTACTTAACTCGTTAAGCTCTGACGACGAAAGTATCTATTTTAGAGATGTCCTTCGAGACCTATGGCACAGTTCTGGAGACAGATCGACCATGATATTTCAAGGCCGGTGGTGTCAGAAGAGCTTGGCGCCTCCAGACGTCAGCTATTCTGGCACCACCCTTGAACTGTCATGGCCGATCCACATTTTGCACACACACATATCCTTCAGTTGCCATCTTGCTTCTTCTCGCTGAGAAGATAAGTCACACTGAATTGTATACTTGTTTGTTTGTCTATTTTGAAAATAGCGCTTTTACCCGAAATATTAATAAATTGTGTTGTAACTGTCATTTATAAGCGTGTATTAATTCTCCGTTGGGTTCTTCTCTATTAGTAGCCAGCAACGTCATAACACATTAGGTCTAGGCGCGAAGATATTCTGGCACTATCATTAAACTATTAAGGTCTACCTCTTCACCTGTCATATGGTCTATGACTCAATGTGTTAACACCACAACAGAAGATGTGTCTTACTTTGACCCCTTCGTTGCCAGTGATTTCGCGTCGCAGACCACTGCACTCTGACCGACATACGCTTGAAGAACGCAACCAAAAAAACCCAAAAACAAACAACAAACAAACAAAAAACAAGATGAGGATTTAATCCCAAAGTCTATCGCATTGTTTGGAGCTCAAATGCGTTTATCTTTTAGGAACATTCAGAGTTGTTCATATTTTTAGGCTTATAATGCTGATCCATTTCCCTCCTCTCGGCGCACACACACAAAAAAAGACGGACACACGGCGCTTACCGCCATTAGTGCGCTTTGTGGGCTCGTGTAGCGACAGGAATCTATCTTCTTCTACTCTCTGATCCACATATACCGGCACACATAAATAAAGACGGACACATGGCGATTCCCGCCATTCGTAAGCTCTGTGGTCTGGCGTAGCATAGCTATTCTGAAGAAGAAGAACGAGGAGCGAAATGACGTCACTTCAAGCTTTACGTCTTGGCATCATTAGTCCCACGACGCCGTGTTCATAGTGACGGCTCGATGTTATACGTCACTCTTCGCAGTACTAATATTTGACGTATCCAGAGGATCATCAGTCTTTGCAATTTTCTTGCTGATTTTCACGCCTAGAGCTTACAGGTCACAATTTGACCTAATGATCCTACCCCAGGTCCGGGACAAATAGCAGGCTTATGCAAACACTGTTTATGAAAATTCTCGTGGGTATTAATGAGCTTTTTTTGTAAAAGAAAAATGTCAGTTATGTTTTTTGTTTTACAAATGACTCCGAAAAGGTGGTGCAGAAAATTGTCTAATTTTCACACCTAGGGCATACAAGTCACAATTCACCAAATCGTATCCGACAGCGGAGACAAACTGTAGGCTTATGTAAATACCGTATATGAAAAATCATTGGATTACTAATGAGAAGGTTGTTTTCTTCGTAAAAAAAAGATTCAATTGTTTTAAGATTAACCCATATATTTCGTGAAATTAATCCCAAAAAACGTGAAAATATTTTTTTTTCAAACAAATATTTAATTATCACTCAAAATGCCTAGAGGTACAATGCTGGTTAACAAACTCATTCAATATCTCCCTTTTATCTGGCTATATACAATATATCTAGTAAAAATGAGAAACATTACGGACTCCAGTGTGGATTAACCGTTTTTTTGCGAGACTGACATTTTCTCGCCAATGAGCATCTTAATCAAAACATTTAAAAATACTCCCGGAGATTATTCTTTTAAGGACAATATCATACAATTTTAATCTTGTCCGTCCTTAGACGAGGGCTCTAGTCGCTGTCACACACACACACACACACACACACACACACACACACACACACACACACACACACACACACACACACAAACACACACACACACACACACACACACACACACACACACACACACACACACACACACACACACACACACACACACGGCGCTTTGGCGTCAAAAAGACGTTCTCAAGCAAGGTTTGCGTAGCTAGACGTGACGTCATTTTTATCTTTTTACTTCTTTGCCAGAATTTATGCCACGCACGCAAAAAAACGTCATGTGCATGCTCCGGAATGCGCTGCGACCAGCCCCATTTCAAAGTCTACCGGCAGACAAAGAGGGACCCAAAATGGGCATAAAGAACGTAGGACTATTACAGCAAGAGACAGAAATCCTCATAAGCCCCTGCGACTGCGGGGGCTCATCAGGATTTATGTCTCTTGCATCATTCACCTTGCCCCGGCTTTTAAGGGGTTAACCACTAGTCATTTGAATAATTCTGAAAGTGTTTTCACCAACAGTCTGAGTGTGTTTTCACCAGTCGCTTGAATATTCTTGAAAGTGTTTTTCACAAGGCTAGTAACTTTATTGAATGTTTTTTTAAAGCGTTTCCACCAGTTACTTGACTATTTCTTGAGGTAGTCCTCACCAGACATTACTCCTGAGAATATTTCTGAAAAAAAAAAATCACCAGTCACATGACTATTTCTTGAGAAAGACCTCACCAGACACTTGAATATTTCTGAAATGTTTTCACCAGTCACTTGAACATAAATTTTGTGTGTAAGTTTTCAGCAAGTTCTTGAAAAGTATTTGTCACTGAATAATGAATAATTTTAAAGTGTTTTTATTTGATTAATTCTGAAAGTGTTCTCAGCAGTCACTCCAATATTCCCGAATATTTTAGTGCCACAAAACACCAGAACATTTCTGAAAATGTTCTTACCAGTCACTTGAATATTTCTGAAGAAGCTTTCACAGTTATCTGAATAATTCTAAAGTATTTTCATCAATCACTGGATAATACATAATTTTTAAAGTGTTTTCACCAGCCACTTGAATAATTCTGAAAGTATATTCACCATTCTCTTGAATATTCCTGAAAAGTGTTGCGCCACAACTCACCTTAATTTTTTCTGAAAGTGTTTTCACCAGTCACTTCAACAATTTCGAAAAAAAAAGTCTTTCACTGGTCACTTGAATAATAATCTCTGAATTTTTTTTTTTTGTTAGTCACTTGACTATTTCTGACAGTGTTGTCACCAGTCACTTGAATTTACTCTGACAGGGGTTTCAACAGTAACTTGAATATTTCCTAAGGTGTTTTCGCGTGCAATACAATACACGCATACATGAATGATTAATCTGGGCTCACAAGAAACATCTCATCTAGCGATGTGAGCAAGTTGATATAGGCCTATTACTTGATGTCACGCTGTTTAACCCATATCCTACTGAAGCTAACAGCTTCAATTTGTACACTGCCATATGCAAGCTAAATTTTCGTACTTACAGATAAGGATATAGACCAATGGCTTTAGTTCAAGGGTGGTGCCAGAATAGCTTGGCGCCTAAAGGCGCCAAGCTATTCTGGCACTACCCTTGAACTATTTTAGTCAAACTTATTTCACACACTGGTGTATTCCGGATGATAAGGGTTAACGCATAAAATACGTAGGGGAGGTTTCCCAATTACGGCGCACTTAAGAAAAACGCCTCGAGCGTCCGACCAAAGAGAGATAGAATCTAACAGACACTAGGGTTTGACAGAGATTATATTGCTGCATCTTAGTACAAAGCCAAATTCCAAACTCGAACCGACGCAGAGACAGTTTCAGGTTGAAAGAAAGTGTAGCATTGTATCAGATAGAGAAGCGTTCATAAATATAGCCGTCGTGACTCTGACCTTGAAGATGTGACATGAACCCTTTGTATTGAGTAAAGTACATGGTTCTCTCTGTGTTTCACAATATACTGATGAACAAAAGAAATGCGACATTTTTTTTTAAATCATCGGAAACACTTATGAGTTTCAGATGATTCCCAAAACTGATGTCACATTTCTTTTGCTCGTCAGTATAGGAACAGGGTACTTCCCCAGGATTATGCGTGCCTAGTGTACAACAAACACGGAAACCAAGTGAATGCCGCTGGTTATCTGATCTTCGAAGACTGCCCTTCATGACAAGAGTGGTTATTTAATCCATTATATCCTAAGGTTTTCTGTTTTTCTTTTAAATTTGCTTATCGTCCTATGAAGGCTGCATTACAGATTTTAGTTCAAGGTTGGTGCCAGAATAGCTTGGCGCCTCATTTGAACTATCATAGTCTAATTTATTTCAAGCAATATTGTATCAGGATGAAAGTGTTTTTTAAAAAAAGATTCACAAAAATTGAATGCTGATTTACATGCTTCAAAATGGCGAAAAATTATAGCAAGAAGAGGCAAATTTAAATGTACTTGTATTTTTTTTTTCCATTACACCTGCCATTCTTGTACCGGAAATTAGTTTGAGTAAAGTAGCTCTATATTACTGCACAATCAGACTCTGGAAACGTTATTGCGTTTCGACGGCAGCAAGGTGTTTCATATTAAGCGCCGTTTCACTCATATTTGGGTGACATCCCCTACCTGCAAGCACATTTTGAACTGCGTGTGTCACATCTGTGACACAGTTAGCAAAGTTCCTCGGCGTGCCCACGACGGTCGCAGTGGGCCCGCGCACGGCTGTGCGCGGGCCCACTGCGGCCGTCGTGGGCACGAAGACGTTTTGCTACTAGGGAAACTAAAAGAACTATAATAAACTACGCCCAGGAATCTGAAACACAAATAGCATACGGGGGCTCATGAGGATCTATGCTTTTTGTAGCTGGGTCATTCTTTGCATCAGAAATGTAACTGTTCGAACTTCGTCGGTGTCAAGTGGTCGAGTTCGATATAAATTTTGTGTGCGACTCGTACTTCTGTACCCATTGTTGTCAATGGCCAGTAATTTACAGCCATCGTCTTTACGGTCTGTTATTTTACGCGTGTTGGTTTACACCTTGTGAGTTTAGAACCGGTGATTTCGCGTCTGCTATGTGTGCGCTACCTATTTCATTCATTTAACCCCTTGAATGCCAGTGATCGCAGATGTCGTTGGGTTTTTCAACGCCAAAGAGCCCGAGCCGTCCAAGGAACATGGATAGCAAAGTGATTTCAGCAAGATGAATAGATCCTCACGAGCCCCCGTAAATGCAGCCAGCCAGCCAGCCAGCCAACCGATCAACCAAGCAACCATCTAACCAACCAATGACAATCTAACTAGCCAACCAACCAATTATCTAAATAAGCAACCAACCAGCCAAGCACCAACCAACCAATCATGTAACAAACCAATCATCTAACCAACCAATCAACCACTCAATCAACACAAACCACGACCGGGTGGATGTAACACTGACGCTAATCCCTTCCCAGCCAACGGACGCACATTTTGTTTCTGACATCTGTGTTCACTGGACGACCAAAAGCCACAACGGTCCAAAGAGCGTGGACACAAAGTGGTCTCGTCAAGAGCCATAGATCCTCATGAGCCCCCGCGATGCCTCTTGCGGTTGGATCGTGTTCCAATTTTCTCAGCATTGAACAGGTTAAGAAAAACGCCAGACCAAAAAAAAAAAAAAAAAAATGATGACTGCCTATGTTTCGAGTGTCCATTTTGATAAAAAAAAAAGTTTTAACCAACAAATGTAAGAAACTGTCGTGCGCTTGGCCTTTTTAAGCGTGTTTCTTTTTCTTGTTGTGATTGTTTTCTTTCCAGGCTAGAAAATATCCAACTTGGCCACGCCGACCTAGTCAGAAACAATTGTCTGACTGTACGGATCTCAGTAGCGTGGCGGCATAACGCCCCATCAGATAACTTGTTTCAGACACACCCGGCCAACGTGTGTGATGGTCTTTGATTTCCGACCTTACGGCTTGACGCCGTAAGTTCGAAAATCGCAGACCATCACACATAAGCATTCATCAAGAACTAAGAAATTGATATAGCCCGTCAAGCTCCGAGGAAGACATTATTAAACTGCTTTTGTCTTACTTGGTCACAAAGGTCTGCATCGCAGTTTTTGAGACAGATCGACCATGATATCTCAAGGGTGATGTCAGGATAACTTGGCGCCCTAGGCTTTCACCACCCTTGAAGCATTATGGTCGGTTCAATAACATCCTTTTGTGTCCGACTCAAGGCTTTTCATTTGTGCTAAACCACAGCCAACACCGAAACACCTAGCAAAAGGCCTTAGGGCCGAAGTGACACTTTCTGCAGGCCTTCGTGACACCGAGGACCTTAGCTTACGGCCACGTCCAGGGGCAAATCAGTTACCTCGAGTTTGGGGGGGGGGGGGGGGGGATTTTTACGTTTGGAATCTTAGTTCAGTCTGACACAGAAGGCTCCCCGACGCTAGACCTTGCCTCTATGCCCAGGGGGTGATGGTGCGGGGAGGGGGGTGGTGGGTGGGTGGGGGTGACGCCACCTTGTACCCCCCCCCCCTTTAGATACGCTCCTGACGTTAGTTCGGCCGCAAACTAAACACGCTTTCCAAATGTAGAACGCGTGTATCGATTTTAATATGAAATTCCTCAGCTCTTTACCCGATCCGCTATCAAGTCGGTATATCTGTAAATGTGTGTTTTACGCCTCTGGCAAATTAAAGTTTGGGCTGCCTGCGTCGTCATCGCCGAGTTTAATTACAATCACAACTCTGATGCTACATAGCGTAACCTATCTACACTGATGAGCGAAATAAATGCGACATCATTCGAATCATCGGAAACACTCCAGTGTTTCCGATGAATTAAATGGTGTCGCATTTCTTTTGCTCGTCAGTATATAAAAATATAGATACGATGCCTTTCAACAGCAGGTAGAGCCCCATGACTGGGACGCTGTACCTTCTCGTGTCCGTCAGGCTCCATCTCTGTCAGTTCTAGTTTTCAAGCAGCAGCTTAACTCATTCTACCCCAGACACACCACAGCAAGATAAGGATCGACCATGATAGTTCAAGGGTGATGCCAGAATAGCTTGGCGCCTATGGGCGCCAAGCTATTCTGGCATCACCCTTGAACTGTCATGGTCGATCTGTGTCCTGCACTGCAATGCAGTCTTCAGAGGACAACGGCAACATTGGGGGATTTCGGTGATGGGGTAGAATGAGTTAAACCAGTGAAGTGCCACTGACGCAGACGTTGCAAAGTTTATTTAACACCAATAAACCCTAGCTGTCCCAGGAACATGAATTCAAAGTGTTGTCAGCAAGAGGCATAGATCCTCATGAGCCCTCGCAACTGCGGAGGCCAACTGAGGATCTATGCCTCTTGCAGTTTTGTGTGTGTGTGTGTTTGTGTGTGTGTTCTTACAAACTTCGTGTTCTGTGTACCAGCGCTTTTAACCTGACGGCTGTAGGGATAATGATCTTTATGATGATGATGATGATGATTATTATCATCATCGTCATTATTATTATCATCATCACCATCCTAATAATAATAACAACTAACAACACAACAACAGCAAAAGCAGCAACAACAACAAACACAACTACTACCACCACCACCACTACTACTACTACTACTACTACTACTACTACTACTACTACTACTACTACTACTACTACTACTACTACTACTACTATATTATTATCTATTGAACTAAATAGGTAACAAAATTAACAGGTAACAAAATTAATGATGGCCTTTAATGACAGGTGCGGATCTCTCACAAGGGCAGAGTGCACGGTCGTTCAACACAGGTTGTGAGGTATGAAAGGTATTATGAAATCCTCTGCAGTCAGTCTGGCCACCAACATAGTGGGGTAATTAAATTAATCCGTTCAGTGCCGAGAAAAATTCAACACCACCCAACTGCAAGAGGTATACCTCTTGCCGACACCACTTTGAATCCATGTTCCTGGGCCAGCTAGGGTTTTTGGTGTTGAATTCACGAAGATTGCAGAAACACAAGTCTGTGTCAATTGGCCCTGAACGGTTTAAGGACAGCCATACGCGCAGTCATCTCGCGGCTCTAGGCGGCTTCTGCGTGATCCTGGGAGTGTCTAGAACAGAATCAACAAGAACACTGAACACTGAACAGCATACAACAGCGACAACAGTGCCAGATTAGCTTAGCGTTTCGGAAGACGCCAACCTAGCACTACGCTTAAGCTTGGACGATTATTGACTCGAATTTGTGTTGGAAAACTTAACAAAAGTTTGTCATTGTTGTTAAGACGATTATTAAAAACTGGTGTTGACACTGGCCGGAATCGCCCGAAAAATAAGTACTCATTATTGAGAAGTCTTAGAAGCCGGTAGGAATTTAGGGTGATTTGTGTAGCTTTTTGACGCGACTCGAATGCATGCTGGATTCTCATACGTGACCCACCTTGGTACTGTATTGTCCTTGGTACTATTTACTACTACCCGTGTTAAACGCGTTCTTAACTGGACGAACCATTTGATCGGCAAGCTTAGATCGGCGAAGATCGGTGATCTTTTGGTTTGTTTCTTAATTGAGGTTGAACGAACCTGAACGAACCTACACGAACAACAAACTAGGCCCTCAAGTGGTTCTCTTTCTTAATTAAAATGCTTGGTTCGGCGGAAGTAGGTCTGCCACAGTGTTCAAAACTGATGGTTGCCGCAATGCCGCTTTTCGATTTGGAAGATTTTGCAGTGGTTTGTAGGGATCCCACACTGAACAGCGTTGCGCCTTCCACAAATCCGCAATAAATAGATGTTGTTTTTCACACGAAGTTAAATATCGCCGTCAGCCATGATTGCTGGATCGGTGACTGCCTTCTTCTTCCAACGCAGAAGAAGGTAAAAGTTTCGACCAATCAGAGAAAAGGATCACCTTGGATCGCTCGACATGTCATGCGATCTTTTTCCAACAGCCGCGAACTATGGCGGTTTACCGAGGCTAGTTCGAGAACTACTTCGAACGCTAGTTCGCCGTATCTTCAGTTGGATCGTCCAATTAGAACCAACCTGCTTCCCCCGAGATCGCGAACTCGAGATGGTCAGAGTTGGCGAACAAATGTACGGTCAGGTTCGTCCAATTAAGAACAGCCTTTAGGGAGTGAGCAATAATAACGCAACGATTATCCCGTGCCTGTTCGAAGGACATAGTCCTCTTTTAAAGAAGGGAAGCAACTGGACTACTTTTTACCCCAATACCTTGTGATCGGTTATTTCCCTTAGCTTTCATTTTAATGCTAAGTTTTGATTGGTTACTGAACCAGACTAATGACCTGCGTAGGAGACAGCGTCGCAAGGTTACAAGACTGTGTAGACCAAAGCACACAGTGGGCTACCCCCGTACATAATAATAATAATAATAATAATGTACATTTATTTAGTGCTTAACCTCCAAATAAATGGTGCTCTAAGCGCTTTA
Source organism: Semisulcospira habei (assembly GCA_036245525.1). Taxonomy (NCBI): domain Eukaryota; kingdom Metazoa; phylum Mollusca; class Gastropoda; family Semisulcospiridae; genus Semisulcospira; species Semisulcospira habei. Next base: position 163,627,133 of record BTPG01000001.1, on the reverse strand, counting down.
CAGGATCAAAAATCACACTGAGAACAAAAAGTACAAGAAAGAAAACCGCTACATGATATTTTGTAACATCATATCATGTTACAAAAACTAAAAGTGACACTGACAGTGACATACCATGCGTATCAAGCTCACACATACACACACACCGTTAAGAACAGTTACTGCTAAAGATTGCTAACGCACTGAAAATGCATCTAACTGTGGCATAAGAAAACAGACAGGTCTTGAGCAGTGATTTAAAAGCAGACAGAGTCAGGGCATCAGTCCTGATGCCGCGCGGGCATGGTCGGCTGGAAGATCGTTCTATGTGACTTTTCGCCTAGGAACCCTGAAAATACGCGTGTCTGATGCTCAACGGAGGGATTTTGAAGGCGTGTAAATATGAACCAGCCGGTCGGACTGACAAATATGCCGGGGAGCAGCCGGAACCGGTAATAGTATTGTAACAAATGACAGACGGACTGGAGACCTCAGACTTGTACACAATTCTTTGAGATACAGGCAGCCAGTGCAGGTCAAGGGTGTTATGTGCTCACGTTTCGGTACTCGGCTGTAAATTAGTCAGTCGGGCAGAGCAGTTCATAACTCGGTCTTTGAAGTTTATCACTGATCAAGAAGATTCTGAGGCGGGAACACCAGCGGGCCAAAAGGGTCAATTACAAAAATCAATGCGTGAAAGAACAAGTGAAGTAACCGGCAAGCGTTTTGAGTGAGTTGCTTCCGGGTAGTGCCGAGAAGGTGTCCGGAATCAGTTGAACTGATCTTTCTCAATTCAAAGAAGGAACATTGGCAAACCTTGTTGACATGCTCTCTCATGGTCAGCCTAGTTGTCAAAGATAACACTGACCAAGATTACGGGCCGACTGACTCGGAAAAGGGGATACTGTTCTGACCAACCGTGATGCCGAGTCGAGTCAGTCTGGGAGATCCGCAGTGGAGGATGAACAAGAAAATCTTAAGACCTCAGTTTTGCCACTGTTCATTTGCAATTTGTTCTGTGTGGTCCAATTCTGAACATCTGTGACACCGTGGCAAGACTCTAAAGACTGGACCGCTGTTGAGCACTGGCATACAGCCGGCTCTGTGTCAGTCCGAGTCATCCATGTCATGGTGAAAAACAGCCTAGTGACATTTGATGACTCTACTGAGATAAAGGCTGGCCGGTATACAATGTGAAAAAGGCATCGGCCCCAAAACAGAGCCTTGGGGAACACCGTACACAATCGGACTCTATTCCCAACACTGACACTAAGTTGGTTAGTTTCGGCTTCCAAAGAGATAAGTTTAAGTAAAAAGTGTAAGTGTACTCTTGATGCCAAAAAACAGTCTAAACGTTGAATGAGAAAAATCTGGAGATCTATCGTGTCAAAGGCAGCCGCTCAAATCAAGAAGGGCCAGAACTTGCAGAAACATTATTATCTTCGTCACTGACGGTGAGCAGGTCGTTCAATACACGAAGGCCGACGCTGTCTCCGCCCTGTGACTACCGGGGCGGTAGAACCAGCGCAGCCAAAACTGGTACACACCTCAAATCACCATCCGCTTGGCAATTCAAACTAGGACAAAAAGAGTACGCTGGTTACGCCACGGCTGGTACGAATCAAAGCACCAAACATGTCTCTAGAGTTTACTCATCTATCAAGAGATTTTAAGCAAATTCCAGCATACTGCCTCTGTATAAAATGCCAAAGAAGGCAGAAGATTTTTTTTTTATTTTTAACACCGGTCCTTGCACTGCCTCACCTACCTCATTTGAATATGTAACATGACCTGTAGTGTGTCGTGGATAGGTCACGCACCAGTTTCGCGCGACCGCAGCGCCACGCGACGTTGTTGATACCGAGGCATTTCGAAAAACGTTGCAGAATGTAATGAAACAAAAAGAGTTGTCAGCTGCAATCAAAACTTTATCACTGATAACCGTACCCTATAAGAAGATACACTGCCAAGTTTCAGACATGAATGGCTGATGGTTTTAAAGCTGCACCAAAATTACTATCTGCACCCCTTGGTGCCCGGAGTACCATTCGCTCCTGCGGCTGACTGTCAGCACCACACATGCAAAGATTTAAAAAGAAAGACTTATGTTCAAGCTAGCAACCCTATATTTTGCAGACAAGCAGACACACATGTTACGCATTCAAAACAACCAGCAAGTACAATTTTCAACAGTTGGTTATTTTTTGGCAATTTATTTGCTATACTACCCCCCCAAGCAGGAACCATTTTGACAGTTTTTTCAACTTTGAACCCAACTGGACAACATAGAAAAGCCCTTGCACTGTTTAAAAAAATTCAGCAAACTGCCTAACCACAACTAGTCTGCATGAGGTGTGATTTCTTTTATTCCCTCCTTCCAGCTTTAAACAAGGCTTAAGATACTGAAGGCAACTGAAGCTATGTTCCGCACTTTTTCTGAAAATGAATCACCAGCCAACATGCTTTTTCTTGCAAACAGCTACAAATCCTTGTACCAGCCAACTCAAGGGACCAAGGTGCTTCTCTGACTTTGACTACTTTGCATGGCAAAGCAGCAGAATGCTTTAAATAGTGTAAAATGCTTGAAAAAGTAGCAAAAATTTCACGTGAACGCGTGCGTTCATTCGGGAAAGTGGGGGGGGGGGGGGGTGGGGGGGAGGGAAGGGGGGGGGGGGGGGGGGGGAGGGGAGGTGTGCGTGTTAATGCTTTGGGTTAGTATTATTAGGGTAAGCATAGTAGAGTTAGGATTAGGGTTAACATAGTTTTGGGATCTGAGTTAGCATAGTAACGTTAGGCTTACCATGACTGAGGGTTGGGGGTGAGGGTTATTTGGGGGGGGGGGGGGGGGGGCACGGGGGCAAGAAGGTGGTGTTTGGGGTGGGTGGTGGGTGGGTGAAAATGTGTGGCATGGATTTTTAGGCATAATAGATATGCTCAGGATACAGCAGGATGATTTGTGTTTGAAAAAGGTGAAGAGATTTCTCACACACTAACTTCTCGATAATATTTATGACAACCGTGCCTTTTCACCGCACCACCCCATCTAAACCGACTTCAGAAACCAGTCAAAACAACATGTTTTGGTGTCACCACACTGAGGTTTGCAGTTTACAGCATGTTTTCACTAAGATGACCCTCACAAAGCCCAAAATACACTGTGCAGGATAAACGGGTATTTTGAATGCAGTCAAAACAAAAGCAAAGAAATCGGCAACCGACAAAAATCAAATTTAACTAAATTTCACCTAGATGACACCGTAATGACTGTTACCTTGTCAGAAGGGTTTTTGAATGACTACTATGACAGAAAATGTGACCTGGGATTGTTCCTGTGTGTTTTCTAGTCTTTTCTTTCCCCTTCGCACAAATATGCACCATTTTGCCTCTATAATCCTTATACAGCTAAATAAAGCTATCTGTATGGCATCAAAAGTGCCAACATGGCCTAAAAACACCTGATATCAGCATAAAAAGCAAAAAATGTCGATTTTTTGGCACAATCTCCTTCCAAAAGCCAATAGTAGAAAAATTCACTCTGCCTTTACAGGCCACACAGGGCGCCCCCTTTTCACACACTGTTATCTGTTAGCCTCTTGCAGCATAAAACTATGAACGAAGAACTTTTCTGCCAAAACAAAAAATCCACGCGGAGCACATCACAGGAGAAGCTATTTCAGCAATTCTTAAAAAAATTAAGAGTTAGCGTTTTTCACAACACTCAAATGCACTAAGTACCCCATGACAAAACTGTCGTCTGCAAGCCTGCATACAACCGTGCACATGCCCCAATTAGGCTCCCATGAACACACTAGGTCGACTAAAATTACCCAGATTTTGCTCTTTTTCACACCACCTGTCATGCCTTTTGTTGCTCAAAACGCCAAAAAAGGCACACAATTGAAGTTTTACACCCTAAAAAAATGGCAAAAAGGGAGGAAATTTTTTGAACTATTTCTGGTGGAAAAGTTACTACATGCACCGGAAGCATGCCCTGTGTGGCCACAGGCAAAATACCGATCGACAAGATGGTGAGCGCGTGGTACATGGGCACATCTGATGCTGATCAGAGGGAGCCGCACAAAACGGTGCCTGAGCGGCCTGTCAGCATGGAGGAACTGAAGAAAAAGACTGGTGTGGAGTACTTTCACGTAAGTATACAGTGTCGCAGTGACCGAAAGTGTGCGCCGTGCGTGGTTGGGTTCAAGGACAGTTCAGCTGATTGAGTTCAACAAGTGTTAACACCCCAACTTGTGCTGAGTTGGTATAACCTCGCCCTGTGCCTAGGTTAAACGTACCAGCGGCGCCATTGTTGCTATTTCAGTTCGCACCGACCGGACTAAAACTCTGACAGTGAAGTAACCAGATAAAAATTATGTCTAGTTACGCAAACCTCGCTATAGTACGGGCTTTTCATGTGGCCCGAATAAAGGCCGTGTTTGTGTGCGTATGTATGTAAACAACACAGTCTCCAAATTTTGTTGTACGTACAAGTTTGAAGGGAGATGGTTCATTCAATGGGTGCCTATGAGCCCCGTTGGGGACATATGTCTCATTGAAGAGTTAAATGACCGTTAATAGGACGTCGGTTGACCAACATTATATACTATACACCCTTCTATAGATTCGGAGATTTTTTTTTTTGTTGACGCATGCGCACTGTTAATCGGGCGAAAGGTACATCCGGCATCTTATTCTTAATCATAAATCTTGACGAAGTGACGATCGAAAACCTCCGGCTTTGGAGCGCTGATGCACTTAAACACTTTTTAAGTGTCCGAAAAAAGAGTGTGTATGGTTTGTAAAAAAGTGTATCACATCGCACACTATCCGATGAAATGGCCTGTTTTTTATCGGCCGGTGTGGCGGTCTGAGATAGGCCCGGTCTGAGACAGGCTCATCGCAGTTGTGCGCATGCGCGGTAGCAGACGACTTTGCAGTCTCAGTTTGTTTACGATTTTTTAAAATTAAATGATTAATTTTATTCAAACTATAAATAAGATTATAAATTTCTCATGGCATACAAACAATACACACACAGTTACAATACTTAAAACTAACGTAGATCAAGTACGTTTGCGAAGATGTATTTCACAGCAAAAGTCATTGTCTGAGTGTGCGATCCTATCAACTGAATGCTCACTTAAGTTTTTATTTTTTAAAAGATATTTGTATAAATGTAGTAAATAAGTATTATTTAATTAGTTTACTAGAGACTGCAAAGTCGTCTGCTACCGCGCATGCGCACAACTGCGATGAGCCTGTCTCAGACCGGGCCTATCTCAGACCGCCACACCGGCCGTACACACTCGAGCGACACAAGTCAGTCTGAATTTTTATGTCTAGTTCATGTGTGTTTCGATGAAGTTTTGCTTTAAATTGCCGGTACTCCTCATCGTCAGCGGACCAAACCGTGGAGATTAAAATTTAGTGTAGCGTTCTGCTGCACGTATTTCGATCTCCGTTTAAACCTATCCCCCGTATTGGCTGGGGATTAGATTGATAGCTCTAGGGCTTTCCTACTGACTTGAGTTAGTAGGTCGTTGGCTCACTTTCGAAAGGATGCTCGCATAGAGTGGTATCCTAGTGTTTGTGAGGTTCAACTTTCGTTTTTACATATTCTTTCAACTGCGTTATAGCAGACTCTTGCGATGCGGAGTGTTCCCTTTTTGTTAGTCCTTTGAGGTGGGTGGGCCGACAGGTCGTGTAGGTACTGATATGTTTCAGTTGTGCACTCTGGCACGTCGTGGCGGCAAACGCGATTTAGACATCTTATAGAATTATGAATAGATTAAAAACGAAGTTCTCAATGGAGAAATGTAAATCGTATGCTTCGCAAGTCAACAAGATCGCCGGATGTGTGACTCGCCCGTTTCCGGTCTATCCTGCGCAGTGTTCTCACCGCGCATCCTTTTATTCTCTATGTAACTCCAAACTATAGATGGGTGTATTACTAGAGTCCGCTATTTTCATTATATTCTGGCACTTGCCGGATTGAAGAAAGACATTGGATGAGTTCGTTAGCCAGCTTTGTATCCGTAGTTCGAACTTTTTTCACATATTTCAGTGAAAATTAATTCTTTGAAGAATTTTTTAAAAGTAAAAAAACAACTAATGCCTGGAGAAGTGTCAGAATGTGACGGCAACTTCAGAGCAGAAATTTCAGTTTGTCATCACACAAACACTGATTCACGCAAAAGTCTAGATGTGACGTCTTTCTCTCCCTGACAATGACGCATATATATATATATATATATATATATATATATATATATATATATATATATATATATATATAAATATATAAAGACGGTGTATTGCCCTCCTCACATCACCGTTGGCGACTCTGAACTAAAGTCAGTGCACCAGTTTACTTACCTTGGCTGCATTATCACGTCGGACGCCAAGCTGGACAAGGAGCTTGACAGCAGGCTGGCAAAAGCGAACAGCGCTTTCGGGTGACTTTTCAAGCGGGTGTGGCACAATCAACAGCTGAAGACAGGCACCAAGATCAGCGTGTACAGAGCTGTGGTCCTCACCACCCTGCTGTATGGTTCCGAGTCCTGGGCCCTCTACCACAGCCAACTACGACTCCTCGAACGCTTCCACCAGCGCTGCCTGCACACCATCCTGGGCATTCACTGGAGTGACTATGTCACCAACGTCGAGGTCCTTGAACAGGCTGAAACTGTGAGCATCGAGGCTTTGCTGCTGCGGACACAGCTCCGCTGGGCGGGGCATGTCTCCAGGATGGAGGATCATCGCCTACCAAAGATCACCCTGTTCGGCGAGCTTGCTACTGGACACCGTGATAGAGGGGCACCAAAGAAGAGATACAAAGACTGTCTCAAGAAGTCACTTAGTGCCTGCCAAATCGACCACCACCAGTGGTCTTCGCTTGCTGTGGACCGTGACACCTGGCGCTCCACCATTTACAAGGCAGCTGTCTCCTTTGAGGACTCTCGCAGAGCTAGCCTTAAAGACAAGCGGCTCAGGAGAAAAAACAGATGCCGCAACTCGGAACCCTGGCCATACCTCCCCCTGCAGCCACTGCGGTCGAACCTGCCTGTCCCGGATTGGCCTCCGCAGCCACGAACTCCTATAAAATCTTCGTTCGCGAAGTCAAGCCAAGAATATATATATATATATATATATATATATATATATATATATATATATATATATATATATATATATATATATATATATATATATGCATTGTGACCCTGAAGAGCTCACCATAAGTCTATTACTATTATTTGTGTGCAACACGTCAGCTGCACATAATTATATAGTAACATGTTGTAACTTTAGTCCACCGTAAATTTTGATCGCCCTGGCTTGATGGTTCTGTAGTGACATTTAAAAAACCAAAACAAGTAGCAAACTTCAAAGATCTGGCCCGCACCATGGGAAGGTTGTGCAGAAATCAGCGAGACTACGTCATTGTCTTAGGCAAGATGATGTAATCAGAAAATATGCAACATGACACTGACAGTGACAGGGCTTCTGATTTAGTGTGTCTGTCGTCTATGACGCATTAAAACTCAAAATCACGTACTGAAAATGTAACTAAAGGGCACTAAAATTCAGTGCATCTGCGTCCGAGACGCATCGTCCTTGCGCCACCGTTTAGTGACGAGTTGGTTCGCTAACTTGGTCGCGGCTGCGTTCAGAATCACCACGACTCCGGGGTCCGTGCGAATGTAACTTGACGGGCAAACTGTTAGTTTGCGTGTGGTGTCAGCACGTTTTTACAAAGTGCACGCTACATGTTGAACGCGTTACTTGCTGTGACGTCACCATTCATACTATTATGGGATACAGCATCGTGTGTTTAACTTTCGATCTTGATCGAAGTTGTAAATGGCGGAGTTAAAAGCAAAGGAAGTTGGAATGCTTCGAATTCTTTAATCCGGCACCATCTGATCGTGATAATCGCTTAGAAGAAAGTCGCACTTCGACACTGCCGTCTCCATGGACAAGCGACAGTACCAGAAATGATACCCCTGGGCGTGTGTGGCACCGCCGCTGCGACTCGCTGTTTTCAGAGTTCATGGCTGCGTGACGGCACATGGATGACACGCACAATGTGCATGGAAGCGAACTCAAAAAGCAAGTCCAGAAATTTGAACTTGAAATAAGTTTGTCAGTTTTTTTTTTATCGTGGTCGATCCATCTTCTGATACACAGGTATTAGGCAAAAGCTCTAAAATTGGAGAAATACGTCTTTCGGGTTAAATGGGTTGAAACCAACTTTTGAGTACATTAATTCACACACACACACACACAGAGACTGAGAGAGAGAGAGAGAAATGAAACTTTATTTTACAAGGATAAAAGATTAGGTCACAGACCTATTTTCAGTCTTGTCCTTGCTACACACAACAAATACAACAGTAACACACACACACACGCACCTCATTCTCTCATGATACCCAAAGGTCAATGGCCTAGTAGTACAGAAAGATACATATGTATCAAAACCATAGTACTAGAAACAAACTAAAATGATATGAGAGAAAGAAAAAAAAATCAGGTTACACATCCACTCATTCAACCGATAATATATGCACGCACACACTCATGCGCTCGCGGGCGTATGCACAAACTGACACCGCTGTACTTACTGTAAACGCAAATCAATAGTCCAGATTTTTAGAAGAAAACGGGCAATGGTACAGTGGGCTTAATATATTCAGGGCGAGAGTTTACTGAGAGTTTGTGACCGTAAAACATGACGTTAGGTGCTCATACCTTATTTAGGTGCTGTGCTAGACGGGTCTTGAATGTAGACAGGGATGGGGTGGCAGCAATATTTGCTGGTAATGAGTTCCACAATATGGCTCCTGAGTAAGATAGGCTCGTTTTAAATGTCGATGCGTGGCCTATTTACGTACAGATTGTTCCTTGTTGTCTTGTACAGGGTGCTAGCGGGACTAAAGAGATCAGTTAAGTAGCGAGGAGTTTTGGAGAGGCTGATTTTAAACATCAACACACCCTTATTCTATATAAGTAGCTTACGTAAAGGCAGCATGCCAAGGGCTTTGAGTCGGTCGTCAGTGCTGTCTTTACTATTAGAGAGGATTAACTTAGCTGCCCGCCGGTGGAGAGCATTAAGCCTTTTTAAGCATGCATCACTACACCCATCCCAAACTGTAGGTGCATAATCTATATGTGATTGGATGTGGCGTTATAGAAGATTTTTATTGTAGGCGTGTCTGCAAAATCAGTAAGTTTAGAGATGAGGAATAAATTTCTGGACACGGTCCGACATATATACTATTGACATGAGCGTGCCAAGTGAGCTGATCGTCGATAGAGAGAGTTTAGACAAGTCGGACTTTGGTTGTCAGTCTGCATTCAGCAGAAAAGGCTATATTCTCTGTTACAATACATTATCAAAAGATCATACAGATAAATACATATGTGTTTTTCTGTGAGAGAGAGGGAGAGGGAAACGGGCGTTTGCACGATAGCTCAACAGTTAAAAAATCAGTATCATCAGACACACACACACTGTCACAACAGATTTAAAGAGGAAAGAACGAAATGAGAATTTATTTTAAAGAACATATACAGATGATGCAGTTTTTCTTAAATAAATTTGCGGACCCTCTCTTATGCTCAGATTGGGGTCTGTGTACCCTCTAAAATCTATACCTGGGGGTCTACAGACCCTTTAACCTGTTGTGAGAACAGAAGCCCTGAACATGGCTACAAATGCGGTCATTTTATGCTGCTTGTTCGAAAGGGAAGGTAGGGCGGTTAGAAGCCAAAATGTTGAAGTGTCCGACCTCTTTGATCCCAATCAATGACAAAGCAAAACTTCTTTGTACCCAGAAGAAGAGAAGTTTTGCATTGTCATTGGGACCAAACAGTCGTTGGTAGCATTGAAGAGGTTAACGTTTAGGGTACAGTCAACTCTGATAACACAATATTCTAGTTAGAAGTTAAAACACGTTCATCCTTATACAATATTGCTTGAGACAGAGTGTTTAGTTTCCCTAATGGAATCGTTTTCCATCACTTCAGAAACTGCTTAGTACAAATTCCTGTGAGCCCATTTAACCCCACGACCGCATTTCCCAAATTTTGGAGGTGTTACCCAATGACTATGTACCAGATGCAGTACATGGATTGACCATGATAATTCAAGGGTAGTGCCAGGTGAGCCTATAGGGCTCAGGAAGTTTCCCGCGTTGCCTAGCACTGAGTAACAGCGTCGGCGCGTCGGCCGCCATCTTAAGAGGAAATCATAGTTATGAGATAGTAGCGAAAGTGTTTTAACACGTTTTTCTTCATTTTTCTTCCTCTTTGGAAACAAAAAGATTCTGATGAGCAGTTTCCTACAGTGATGGCAAGACTTGCTGTTATTGCTTATAGTACGTCAGGACTTTCCTGACATTACAAAAACAGCGATTTCATATCTTCACAAGATGGCCGCCATGACTGGCGTGATGACATCGGCTTCCCGAGCCCTATAAAGACGACGTGTGCTGAACTGGATTGTCCCGTGTCTGAATGAACCATAACTAGACCTGTGTGTAGCATTTCGTAACTATCTGTAAATAAAGAAGAGTATCTTTGAACAGTTAGGCTTGGCCTTTAACCACAGTGGAACAGTATTATACTTCGACAAAACTAGATTGTGACTGGAGATGGATTGTGTTGATAATTAAAACTGGAAAATGGGCATTTGCTCCG
>BTPG01000001.1:163153110-163616231 GCA_036245525.1 Semisulcospira habei | reverse complement strand
GTTAGTTCAGCACCAAAAATCTCCAGCCATCCCAGGATTCAACATGGTGTCAGCAAGAGGCACAGATCATCATGAGCCCCCGCAACTGCGGGGGCTTATGAGGCTCTGTGCCTCTTGCAGTTGGATCGTGTTCACTTTTTCAAATTGACACAGATTATGTTTCTGCAATCTTCATCAGTTCAGCCACAGTCGTCCCGGGAACATGGCTTCAACGTGGTATTGGCAAGAGGCATAGATCCTCATGAGTCCCCGCATCAGCCAGGGCCTATGAGGATCTGCGTCTCTTGCTGTTGGATCATGATCACTTTTTCTATGCAGACAAATGGTGTGCCCTAGCTGTCTCGTGACTGCTAAATCCCCTACCGTCGCACTCCATTGGCCCCATCCCAAAGCCACGACCCCTCCCTCCCCCTACACAACTCATCTTGGAATTATCGCCCAGTCTCCAATCTCTCTTTCCTGTCCAAGCTTCTTGAGAAGGTCGTTCTCAACCAGCTCAACCTTCACCTCACCAACAACAACCTCCTCAGTCCCTTCCAGTCTGCCTATCGCAAACATCACAGCACTGAAACAGCCCTTCTACATATCTTAAACGACCTGCTTCTCTCCACCGACTCGGGCAACATCTCCCTTCTTACGCTACTCGACCTCTCTGCCGCCTTCGACACTATAGACCACTCTATCCTCCTCCACCGCCTTCACCACTCCTTTGGCATCACTGACTCTGCTCACTCCTGGTTTCTCTCCTACCTCTCCGACAGACAGCAGTCCGTCACCATCGACAGCGTCTTCTCCAACCGTCACGCTCTCATGCGGAGTTCCACAGGGGTCCGTCCTGAGCCCGGTCCTTTTCACTCTCTACACCTCTCCCCTGTCCAACATCATCCAGTCTCACCACATACACCACCACCTCTACGCTGACGACTCGCAACTACTAGACGAAGACAAACTCGACAACACTCGGTCACTACTGACTCGCACGGCTGACTGCTACAAAGATGTGAAAAACTGGATGACAGCAAACAAGCTTAAACTGAATGACGACAAAACGGAAGCCATGCTGGTAGGCACTCGACAGAAACTTTCCCAGCTCCCTCCCTCCCTCCACCTTCAACTCGACAGCACCCCCATCTCCCTCTCTGACTTGGCCAAAAACCTCGGTGTTATCCTCGATTCCTCACTTTCCATGACCAGCTTCGTCTCCGCCACGGCCCAAGCATGCTACTTCCACCTCCGCCACATCAGTCAGATCAGAAAATACCTCACTACCAAAGACGCCACCAAACTTGCTGTCTCTCTCATCCTATCTCACATCAACTACTGCAACTCTCTCCTTTCCGGCCTCCCTCACTCCACCACTTTCACTCTCCAGCGCGTCCAGAACAATGCTGCCCGCCTCGTCCTCAGAAAGAAAAAATCCGACATCACTCCCCTGCTCAAACCCCTTCACTGGCTTCCCATCCCCCAACGCATCCAATACAAGATTCTGTCTCTCTGCTACAAATCCCTGAACAACTGCGCTCCCGCCTATCTCTCCAACTTACTTCACCCCTACCCCCCCCTCCCCGCTCCCTCCGCTCCGCCTCCGACCCTCTCCGCCTCCACATCCCCCGCACCAAACTCAGCACTTTGGCCCCCGCTCCTTCTCAGTATACGGTCCATCCAACTGGAACACTCTCCCACTCTCTCTCCGTCAGAAACACTCTCTCTCCTCCTTTCAGTCCGCCCTCAAAACTCACCTCTTTCAACAGTTCTAGTACTATATCACCACACTCCCCACCCCAAGCAGACTGTTGTAATGTATTTCACTATTTGTGGTACGTGAGTCGTCTAAAGCGTGCGCATGCATGTGCGAGTTGTGAGTGCGCGCTTAGAGTTATAATTATTATAAGATAAGCGCATTACAAATACCGTAATTATTATTATTATATAATTACCAGTGTTCATGATATGAACCTAACCTTCTGCAGTGTCTGCCTGAAAAGTCTATCACCTGTTACTTGACATGTGCAACCCCTTTGTGCATGAACCAGGCTTTTCTCGCTAGGATTTAAAATTGCCTGCCATGAGGAAGGGAAGCATGACAAAAATCTGTCCCAGGCGCTAGAAACATGGCAGGGATAATTTATTTTTTCTCAAGATTTGTCTGTCCTTGGGATGGATGGTCTTCCATTTTTTTCGTTCCTGTCAAAATTTGTCTGTTACATATATATGGAGAATTTTCTGTTGCCTGAAAAGCCTAGTGAACTGTTTACAGTACAAAACTGGTGGCTGCATGGGCAGCTATGTCAACTACAGCAGAAACACCCTTATAAGATATCACTTGTGATTAAAGACCATCAGACAGGTGTCACTGTTGGCCCATCAAGACTTTCCTTGAGAGCACCTCTTTTAACCCTTTTCATCTTATTGCTTGAAATAAAGTTGACTATGATAGTTCAGGGTAGTGCCAGAATAGCATGGCGCCTGAGGCGCCAAGCTATTCTGGAGCCATCTTTGAGCTAAAATGGTTGATCTATCTCCAGAGCAGTAATGTAGCCTTCATAGAACAACATGCAAATTTGTAAAAATTCAGCCTCAGGATGTAATGGGTTAACTCATTCTACCCCAGACACACCGCAGCAAGATAAGGATCGACCATGATAGTTCAAGGGTGATGCCAGAATAGCTTGGCGCCTATGGGCGCCAAGCTATTCTGGCATCACCCTTGAACTATCATGGTCGATCTGTGTCCTGCACTGCAATGCAGTCTTCAGAGGACAACGGCAAAATTTGGGGATTTCGGTGTTGGGGTAGAATGAGTTAAGACCACTTTCCGGCAGAAATAGTGGTTGCTCAGAGCAGGTTCTACCATTCATTACTGGTACAGTTACTTTGTAGCACACCATATTCTTTCACATTCTTGAAAGCCAATTAACCCTTTGGCTGTCGGTAGCTGTTTTTGTCAAGTTGATTCCTGCAGGAATCATGTTGACGCAAACCACTACAGATGGCCAACGGATTACTAAAGAGATTTGATTTGATTTCAGAATTACATCAAAGCCCTCCGTTTCTTCGTTGGAGAGCCTGTATGGACGCCACACAATCGCCCAGCAGAAGATCACCCCGCGAGAGCTGAATTCTTGAGGCGCTTTCAGGCCTCATAAAACTCTTCTATTGGCTGAAAATGGGTGGATGTTAGGGCCATAGAATTCTACTGGCTGTAAAGTGGTCGGAAGTGGAGCTATTTTATTCTATTGGCTGAAAAGTGGGTCTTGTATGTATACGTTGTTTTACTACTGACCCACGTTTTGGCCAATCAAAATTACTTTTGTAGAAGTACATTTTTTTTGTCCAAAGTGGGTCATTGGTAAAGCAATGAATTTCTGCTGGCTGAGAATTGAATCATGTGTACAGGGTCACTCTCCTGAAAACTGATCAGAATTGTGACATGGGTCAGCCATGGGACTTTTCCGACTTTTGTCGGAAATCCAACTTTTTCCCCTGCATTTAGGTTATTTTGGAGATCAGTGCAAATTTATTGAGAAAAGTTTTTGAATTATGGTGCATGTTTACATGTTGAATTTGCGCCGCGCGATCGTTTCACTTGAACCATGGTAAAACTGTTCCAAAATGGAAGAGTTCTCATTTGGTTCAGTTATTGTCCAGCGCTCTTGTTTATGATTGGATGACGACCTTTTCCGATGATTTTCTTCATCGGAAAATGACCTAATTTGAATATTTTGGACAATTTTAACTGGAACTGTTTGTGGATATAGACTGGCCATGTGCGTTACGATTTCAAATGATCTTTGATGCGAGTTAGTGTGAGATGGCGAACACTCGGTTTAAAGCTTGTGCGAGCCTTGAAGCAGCAAATGTTGATGCAGGCATAAAAAACAAATGGAAAGATGCATGGCTTGCAGAATCAGTTCAAGTTAATATCGATGGAATTGGAAAACCTGTTACACAGCTGTTGCGAGACTCGATTGTGAAAGTGAACAGGCCTGGTCATGCGATGTGAACGTGTATGTGGTGTGATAAAGAGATCCAGCGTACAGCGTGGCACAAAATTTGATGGTGACATCTTCTACATATATCTGGTGAGTCTTTGACTTCGAGTCGCAACCAACCACCCACCCCCCCCCCCCCTCCCCCCTCCCCTCCACGCTTATTGATTTTTCTTTTGATCCTGGAAGGAACGTCTAGTATGTCAGTCACATGCCTTTTCTCTCTCAACCCCCTTCCCCCCCCCCCCCCCCCCCCCCCCCCCCCCTCTCTGGCTTACTGATTTCCTACAATTTGATCTCAACCTGGTCTCATGTCTGATGGGTGATCAAAAGTTAAAGTGCTTATATTTTTTTCTGTTTGCTTTTTACTACAGCCCAATGACTCTACAAAAATGCAAAAAATAAACTGAACATGTTGGTGCTTGTGGGTGTTTTAGTGATGAAAATGCCATACTCCTGTGTGGCCCACATGTGACCCATCACACTATTTATGCCTTTCTTTCTGATGTAACAAGAAACGGAAAAGGTGTAAAGCAGAACAATTTAGCCAAAGTCATTGTTTTAAAGTGCATCTATCTTGTAGTTTTGTTTTGTAATGCTCAAACATAATTATACGCCTGGCTTCAGATTGTGAGTTACGTGCAGGGACAAAATTTCTCAAAATCAATCACTTTTCATAATTTCTTTCTGGTAACCTCAGTCCACTCACGGTCAAGTATATTTATTACCACAGCACATGTCGTCTTACTGTAGCTACATACTAATAGTCAAACTAATATTCAATTGCATTCAATTGTTAGAAGAAACACCCACGCAGTCGTAACGCCCACACCAACATGGCGGTGTTAAATTATGTTCGAGTCGTGCTTTTTGCAACAAGAAATTTTACACAAGAAACGTGACTCAATTTCGTCTGACACAAATGTGAACAGCGTTTTAAATATAATTCTTATAGCTCAAGTGCTTTTAAACAAATCATATCCTATTATTTTCTATGATGACTTTCACTTTTTCAACGTCGCACACGTCACTGTACACCGCCTCGCACTTAAAACGCTGCGCCAGGGTTCACATCACGCGGTACATGCACGCTCGATCAACCGGAAACAACGGAGGCACCCAAAATAGCTTGTGTATCACACAGCCCGCTGTGGTGTGTATATATTGCGGAAATTGGGCAACATTGTTATTCATCTGCGAAAGAGTTCTCGAAGTATACGTACATAACACAATTCCGATCATGCCAGACGGGTTTCTTTACTATTGTCTTTATAGACAATCTTCGTTTGTTCTTTATTTCACCAGGGCTAAGTTGTAAATGTTCACAAATAGACCCTATTTTCGTATGAGTGTGTTTATACACACGTCTTTACACAGCGTATTGTTGTGCAACGCATGCGTTGAGGGAAGCATTGTGTTTACACCGCTTGTTACGAGTGGGACAGCAATTTTGCTGATGTATTTTCGCAAAAAAGCCTCATTCTGTCAAATGCCGAGGCAGGGGAGCCTTCTCTCAAGCTCCGCCCCATCCGCCTCATGCTCAGCTACGTTCTGAAACTGAAGGCCCATCCAGACAATCCTGCCTATGATTGTTTTTAAACCATCGTTTGCAGAGATTTACGATACCCATCCGGGAGCTGTCCGTCCACTTTCTTTCCATGTCCGACCTCATCTGCAGGCGGCCGGATTGGACCTGGACAGAGTTTCGGAATCCCTGCAACACATCACTCCACCTTGGCTCTTACCAGTTCCTGACATCTTGCTGGACCTGACTGCCCACAAGAAAGACTCTACTCCACCAGCCATATACCAACAGAGCCTCAATGAACTGCTTTCAATTTTTCCTGGCTATTGTCGCATCTATACCGATGGGTCAAAGTCTGAGGGTGGGAGAGTGGCTGCGGCCGCAGTGTCCTCTCACCATCCTAGACGCCCATTTAAGCACCGCCTCCCAGACCACTCATCTGTATTTAGTGCGGAACTGCAGGTGGTTCTGCTGGCACTCAGGCATGCTTATCGATCTAGAGAAAGGAACTTCCTGATTCTGTCTCTCTTTCTGCCCTGCAAATGACCACCACTGCTGGTGCAGATCAGAGAGCTCCACGTGGACTTGATGAAGGAATATTATGATATCATTTTTATTTAGGTGCCAGGGCATGTGGGCATCGAAGGCAACAGGATTGTAGATTCTGCTGCCAACGATGCCCGCAATGACCCTGCCCCTGACACACAGACTGTTTATAGTGATTTTAGACATGTGGCTAGTGCGTACATAGCCCGTGAGTGGCAGTCCGAGTGGGACAAAGAGGAAGCTAACAAGCTGCATGAAGCCCTTCCTAAGTTGTCCGACGGTCTACCTTATCGCTGCGGCAGCCGCCGTGAGAAGACTGTCCTGGCTTGGCTCCACATCGGCCACACGTATGTTACGCACTCTTATTTACTTAAACAGGAGGAGCGTCCATGGTGTTATGCCTGCGACGAGCAGTACTCTGTTAAACACTTTTTGTTGTCTTGTGCTGATCTAATCGACACAAGGTATAAACATTTCACGGCAGACTCCTTGAAGGTTTTGTTCCGGGATGTGCCCCCGGACAAGATCTTCAGTTTTCTGAGAGAGTGCCATATTTTTAATAAGATTTGAGCGTTTATAGATTATGATGTTTCTATTATTTTGACCTTTTTGAGAGTCTTCCGACGTTTTCTTTAAAGACCTGTGCGACATTTTAGCCTGACATATTTTTAAGGTATATTTACATCATGTCTTAAGACCTTTCTTTTAGTCTGGCTGACCAGATTTTTACCCTTCCCGCCGTGAGATGGCCTTAGTTGCCTGCTCGGCGTTAAACCCAAATAACTAACTCACTCATTCTGTCAAATCCAACCTAGATCTACTGTATGGAAATATCACTTCACTATTTTGGGGTTTAAAATGTTAATTCTGAGCAGGTGCAGTACTTTGTAGTAGGTTCTTTAAACCACCGTAGCCATGTCGCACACCAAGGTGCCAGAAAACAGACCAGTCAGGGAAAATGCGCTTTAAAAAGATGGTGTTAAATGCACAAACATAGTCGGTACCATTACCCTAATTAGTTTATTCATAGTAAAGTCAAACGGTAGCAAAACTGTAGTGAAAAATATAAGAACAGCATTGGTTTTTGTGTTTGAAGAACAGGCAGTTCTGAGCAGTTTTCAGGAGAGTGACCCTAAAACATATTGCTATTGACCTATAAGTGGGCTGCTGTAAAACATGATTTCTAATGACAAAGGTTTACCATAATTATGGCCATGCTTCAACAATTATTGTTCACAATGAATTTATAATTTTCTTGTTAATGTGCAATTTTTTTGGTATTGGTGTTGAGGGGATTTAAGTGATTTTGGAAAAAAAAAAATTACTCCCTTCTCTGCTGGTAAATTAATGGGCATGAGGTTGTGTTTTTGTGTTTTGTTTTTACCAATTGATACCGTCTTCTACACTTTTTTTTTTTCCATTGACCTTGTTTTGTATTTAGTATAGGACTCGTACTATTTCAGAAATCTACTGTTACTCAGACATAATTATGATACATATTAGCATAGGATGACGTATTATCTTGTGCCTACTGTAAGGCGGCTAAAACGGGTCTCTGAATTTGTAGTTGAAGGGAAACAATGAATTTGTAGTTGAAGGGAAACAACCTTGTATTAGCTTGTAATACGCGTGATTATTTCCCTTGGGTGCATTCCTGGCAGCTTTGCTTCGTCCGTCTTGCCGCGTATGTTTGGTGTTTTAACCCCTTCACTGCCGGGGCAAAGCGAACGCTACTCAGCTGCAAGAGGCATAGATCCCCATGAGCCTCTGCAGTTGCGGGGGCTAATGAGAATTTATGTCTCTTGTTAGCCCTGTGTTCTTTGTGCTTATTTTTCACGCTAGTCAGTCGGCGTGCAGCGGTGAAGGGGTTAAGGAGGAAGAAGCATAGAGGTCTTCACATTTGAATGCTTCTTCTTCCTGTAATTATTAATTCAAATTACATAGGTTTTTTTTTGGATACATTTGTTTTTTGTTTTTTTTCCCTGTGATTATGGAAGTATTTTGTGGCATTTTGTGACGAAGTTGGTGAAACATTCAGACTGCAGGCGAGTATTCTGCAATACAGAGGTTGTTTCGCAAGTTTAATACCGTGTTTGTGTTGTTATTCTTGTGTTGGTGGTGTTTACTGGGATTTGTATGTTGGCAGTGGTGGTGATGTTGGTACGAATATTGTTGTGGTGAGAAGGTGAATCTATGTTCAACACTTCCAGACAAGAAGACATGGCCATGCAGATGAAATGCATAACCAGTCCAGATTAACCCATTTAGCCCCAACACCCTGCAGCAGGAGATGGATTGATCATGATAATTCAAGGGTAGTGCCAGATGAGCTTGGCGCCTGAAGGCGCCAAACTCACCTGGCACTACCCTTGAATTATCATGATTGATCCATCTGCTACAACTAGTACATAGCCATCAGATAACACCTCCACAATTTGGGAAATGCGGCCGTGAAGTTGTATGGGTTGAAGAGGCAGCTGCCAGAAAAAAAAAAATGCAAAGAAAAACTTCACACAAGCCAAAAAGAAACACGTTTAGAAAGTGCAAGTAAAACACCGTTAATAAACTTTGTAACTGTCATTTTCTAGGCGTGTTTCTTCTTTGCTGACCACCAAAATAACACATTTAATCAATACACAATATATACTGACGAGCACAAAAATAAAATGCGACATTTTTGGAATCGTCCGAAATGCTGACTAAGGTGTTTCGGATCATTCCAAAAATGCTGCATTTCTTTTGCTCGTCAGTATTATAAAGGGAACCGAGGAAGGAAAATTGCTGGAGAATACTGATTGTTTCGGTTATTCTAATTTGTATTTAAGAAGTTCCCCGTTGCTTCTCTTGCACGTGCATACTGACGAGAAAAATAAGTGCGACTTTTTTTGGAATCGCCGGAAGCACTAACGTGTTTTTGATGATTCCAAAAAGGTCGCATTTCAGAAGAGTTTCCGGCCGTAGATTCCAAAAATGTTGCATTTCTTTCACTCGTCAGTATACTACGCCGTAAGTTTACAGACTTGCGAGAGTTGGAGTGTTCACAGATTTTAGTAATGCGAATTTTTAGGGGGTGGGGGGGGGGGGGGGGGGTGGGGGCACCACCCAACTGCAAGAGGTATAGATCCTCATGAGACCCCGCATCTGCGGGGGCTCATGAGGATCTATGCCTCTTCCTGAAGCCACTTTGAATCCACGTTCTTGGGACATCTATGATTTTTTTGGTCTTTAATTTACGAAGATTACAGAAACACGGTCTGAATCAGCTGACACTAGGCGTTAATTTCAAAATATCGCCTGTCACAAAAAGGACGTATACTGACTGTTTTGCCTTAACAGAGGAGATAAGTAGTACTATATACACCTATCACTTGGTTTCGTCCAAAGACTGCGAGACATATCACTTTCACAGAAAAAAAAATCAAACGATATGGAGGCTGGGTTGGAAGATGGGGGAAAAGCAAGGAGGGTGTGAATTGTGTGTTAAACGTCACGTTTCACGAATTAAGTAAGTTACAGTGAGAATTTCATGATTGTCTTTCTACGGATCTCGAGGACACGCCCGCTCAAAATTGCCGCACTTATTCATTTCTTTGTCGTTTGTTTGATTTTACAAAACGTCTGTTCGTCCGCCCAATCATTCATTCATAGACCGTCAATCATGCAGTCTGTTCCCCTCCTCTCCGCCCCCCTGGGGTTAGGTATTTTTTAGTTCCCAGGGTCACCCTGGTCAGCCCCACAGGGTGGGTTTTTCTCTCTATTCTGGGGCATGTGTTTCTGTCTACCCTTTGTCCAATCACCTGTATTTGCCTTTTTAAAACTCTCCCTACTGTCTGCACTGCTTGTAGCTCTTGATATTGGATGTGTTTTGCTAAATGGTCTTAGCTTTATTTAGGCCCCATGTGTTAGGTTTATTTAATGTATTTGACCGGCTGGCGACATACTTTCAATGTTCTGTTTATTTATTTTTTTTCACAAGCAGTGCAGGCACGTCCTGAGAAAGCGGCCACCCTCCCATCCTCAGACTTGGACCCATCCGTATAAAGACGACAATAGCCAGGAAAAATTGAAAGTTCATTGAGGCTCTGTTGGTATATGGCTGGTGGAGTACAATCCTTCTTGTGGGCGGTCAAGTCCAGCAAGATATCAGGAACTGGTAGTAGCCAGGGTGGAGTGACGTGTTGCAGAGATTCCGAAACTTTGTCCAGGTCCACTCCGGCCGCCTGCAGATGAGGTCGGACACGGAAGGAAAGTGGACGGACAGCTCCCGGATGGGCATCGTAAATCTCTGCAAACGACGGGTTAAAAACACAATCATAGGCAGGATTGTCCGGATGGGCCTTCAGCTTCAGAACGTAGCTGAGCATGAAAAGGCAATAACATGTTTGTCCGCTCTTTAGATCCGTTTTTTAAAAAAAATTATTATTATTATTTTTTTAAAAATCAAAATCGCGCGTGAGAATAACCTAACGAAAAAAGAGGCACGCATAGAAAAGACAGCCACATCACAATTATTAATATTTCAGGTTTTTCAAAACGGACAAACAAAAAAGCACACAGTTCGCTGCTTATCTTGTCAGTGCGTGGAGAAATATTAATAAATTGTGTTGTTACTTTCTTTCCTAAGCTTGCTTCTTTCTCCGTTGGGTTATTCTCTCAAAATTGCGCTTGTCTCCTATTACGTTAAAGAAGCGCTTGTCTCCTATTACGTCAAAGTCGCGCTTGTCTCCTGTTGCGTCAAAGTCGCGCTTGTCTCCTACTGCGCCAAATTTGTGTGTTTGTCCCGGCTTTAAATCCACACTGATTGCGTCAAATTCGAGAAATGCTGACCTACTTCTGAACTTTTAAGTGTATTATTAATACTATCCGTCTGCTTCCAGATATGGGACACAGCCGGCCAGGAGCGGTATCGCACAATCACTACCAGCTATTACCGCGGCGCCATGGGCATCATCGTCGTGTATGACGCCACTAGCAAGGAGACCGCCGACAGCGTCGCGAATTGGATACAAGAGTGTCAACGCTACGCCAATGAAGACGTAGTGATAGTAGTTGCGGGCACCAAAAGCGACCGGAAAGGCATGTCATCTGAATACGTCCCCACAGGCCAACTGAAGAATATTGACACATTACGTGACGTAGTGAAGGGACTTTTCGAGGTTAGCGCTTTAACTGGGCAAGGCGTGGACGAAGCGTTTCAGTGTTTAACGGAAGTTCTGGTTACCAGGCGACTCGAGACGGGAAACAACATTCGAAGAGCCACGACGAAAATCCACGCGAAAAACAATGTTGTGAGCTTACACCAGGACACGGCTGCTGATGGTAAGGCTAAACCGAAAAAGAAATGCTGCTAGCAACAGACTGCGCTTATCTCGACCAAAACAGTACATTAAAAAGCAAGCCACTATTTGTGTCAAAAGACGATTGTTATTACCAGCTTTTTTCTGATCTATGGAACATTTGTGACCAAACTCCTGATCTAAACCTGACCTCTATTCGTAAGACCAAGTTGCAAATTTAAAGTTTAGGCGATGCCCAGAGAGTCCTTTATGAAAGACAATGCTCGAGTGGCAAAAGGTGGGCCAACCAACATAGTTTAAGGGTATTGTCAGTTTAGCATGGCGCCTTGTTAATCCCTTCACTGCTGGGTCAAGGCGAACGCTACCCATCTGCAAGAAACATAAATTCTGAGAGCCAGCGCAGTCGCGTGGGCTCATGAGGATTTACGTCTCTTGTTAATCATGTGTTCTTCATTGCCCACGTTTGGTCCAATTTTATATTGTGTACTTCAAGTGAATGTCGGTCAGTATGCAGTGGTTTCAGACGCGAAATCCGTGATCACTGGCAGCAAAGGGGTTAAGCCTAAGCAGGCGCGACTATTAACTTCTTTACTGCCGAGAAAAAGTGAACAAAACCCAACTGCAAGAGCCAAAGATCCGCATGTGCCCCCGCATATGCGGGGGCTTTTAATGATATATGCCTCTTGCTGACGGCACTTTATATCCATGTTATTTGGACGGCTAGGGCTCTCTAGGCATTGAATTAACACATATTTCAGAAGAAAAAAACAGTCCACGTCCGCTGGTAGTGAAGGGGTTAAGTGTTAACATCAGTCACGAATGGGTGCATTGTCATTATATTATGAGCCACAATTTCCTTGATAAAACTGCCGATGACCGGCAGATGTGTGTACGAGACCCGAATAAAAAATGTCCTCTGCTAACGCCACGGCCATTTTGATTCGGGTTTCGTAATCACAGCTGCCTTTTATCGGCAATATAACTCAAGCAAAATATGGTTCAGTATGTTTCTAGACCAAAACAAAACTTTACCTTTACCTAGAGTCTTTCAGATTGCGGCTGACTGCCGTCCAAAACAATGGCAGCGGACTCCGTCGGACTATCGACTCAGTGCGCGATTTCGTCTGACCTATGTAGACACCAGTGCTTTCCGGCGATGAGCATATTCTACCCCAGGACCGAAATCCCCAAATTTTGAAGTTGCACTCCGAAGGACTGTATTACAATTTTAGGGACAGATTGAGCATGATAGTTCAAGGGTGGTGCCAGAAAAGATTGGCGCCTATGGGCGCCAAGCTGTTCTGGCACCACCCTTGAACTATCATGCTCGATCACTGTCTTGCTGTGGTGTGTCGGGGCTGAATGAGTTATCGTTCGTGTTAATGAGGAAATTCTGCTTGTAATCACACCAAGGATACTGACGGAAAATGCCGGCAAGTTTGTCCCTTTAGTACTTTATCCAGGTTATCGCTTTCGTGAGAAATGCCGCTAGAGGACACCTAGTCAGTTTCACTAGTTCTGAGCGGTTCGCCTCGCATGTATGCTGCCGTCTGCTCTCTTTTCGTTTGTGTGTATGGGAAAGAAATTTCGATAATGATAAATAATAATAATAATAATAATGAGTACTTGTATAGCGCCTAACCTCGGATTAGAGCTCTAGGCGCTTAACAAAAACTAATTGTACAAAAATAACTAATTACAAAAACGCAATTTACAAAAAGTATTAAAAAAATACAACGCACTCTATAAACAATCTATAAAGTCACCATTCCAAAATGCTACGCTTATGGACTCATACTCGCACTCACGTACGCGCGCCCGCGTGCGCGCGCGCGCGCACACACACACACACACACACACACACACACACACACACACACACACACACACACACACACACACACACACACACACACACTACTTCATATAGAGATGACTTTAACATGAGAGGTCTGTGACAAAAGTCATTCGTAGCAGACAGAAAAGAAGATGGGTCTTTAATGCTTGCCAGAATACCTCTCTCGAATCCACGTATCTCAGTTTGCGTGGGAGGTCATTCCAAACAACTGGAATCTGGTACCTGAATGGCCTCTCACCGTTGCCGAGACGGATATGTATAATACGTTAAAGTGGGCATAAGGAGCATGTTCATGTATATACAGGCATATTTTGTGTTTCATTGTGACAAATGCAAACACCCAGACTGCATTTTGTTGGCCTGCAGGGTCTTTTGGGAAGAAAAGTATATCAAGCTCATTCATGAATATCAATTTTCCCTGTTATATAAGACATGTCAAAGAACGAATTTTTTTTATGGAGTGGGCACAACAATACAAGCATAAAAACTAACAGCGAGACGAATTTTAGTTCTATAACTGTTTCACTTTATTTTTTAAATATAAAGCAGCAAAATGTCAGCAGTTCGCGTGACTTTCCTGTCAACTAGCGTTTTATTTATTTATTTTGTTTTTTGTTCAAGACTTCATGACTTATAGATGAGTTGTATAAATGTCGTCATAAATATACACAACCTCGGAAAAAGTGTTGTTATTTCCTGCTGTTTGTTATTTCCGACCTTGTTATAAAGTGAACTGTCCTTAACCCCCTCCCCTCCCTCCCCCCTCCCCCACCCCCAATTCCTACCGACACATGTTAACCCCTTCCCCGCCACTGTACGTACATTTTTGTTTCTGAAATCTTTGTTCATTCAACGACCAAAAGCCAACACCGTCCAAGAAACGTGAATAACAGTCGGGACTCAGCAAGAGGCATAGATCCTCATGAGCCCCCGCAGTCGCGTGGAATCATGAGGATCTATGTCTCTTGCAGTTGGATCGTGTTCACTTCATTTCTCTCTCGGCAGTGAAGGGGTTAAAACGAAGTCCATATATGTGAAAGTGTTATGCATCCAACGAGTTGTCTCCATGATGTGATTTTGGAAAATTCATGACAGCGCTAGCGTGGACGATTTTTGTTCCTTTGAATCGGGGTCATTCCCGCTGTACGCTCAATTGGTCTGTGTGCATGTGTTCATGCGACCACCGTGACCGGTATTGACCAGTGTATCAGTACTTCTACCTATGGCTGCATGCACAAGGGGTTAACACTTTCGCTGTATGTAGCGCTTTTTTTTATCGAGGTGAATGTGCTCGACAAAACAAAACACAAAAAAACACCAAACAAACAAACAAACAAACAAACAAACAAACAAAAAACAAAAAACGCTGCCGGCAGCCGGTAAAAAAATAAAATCATCGCATGACTTTGTAAGCTTCATGCTGCCGGTAGGAATCATCGTGACAAAAACTGCTACCCACAGCCAAAGGGTCAAACCTTTTCATTAATGATTTTTGGTACTGTAATACTGGCTAATTTGAATATGTACATATCTTTGTTCTGTACTGATGATGCTGTTCTGACATTGAAATGCCAGATTTTGTCTCAGGTGCAAAATAAATAGTTTTATTGATGTTTTATTACGTATGACGGGAGAGAGAGAGAGAGAGAGAGAGAGAGAGCAATATTTTACAAGATTTATACGATATACGTATAACCAGGTAGAACTTGCTTTATGAACGCACGCACGCACGCATGCACGCACGCACGCACGCACGCACACACACACACACACACACACACACACACACACACACACACACACACACACACACACACACACACACACACACACACACACACACAGAGGCTAACAAACACACACACGGAAAAGGCGGATAAAGAAGGGCTTTTTTTTTAACAAACAAAATTCCAAGTTTAAAAAGGAATTGAACAGCGAAAAAAAAAACCCACTAATCATAAGTCTATTACTATTATAGTAATAGGCTTATACACTAATACATTTCTAGTGAAAAATAAAACGCCAGGAGTTGGGGTTGGCGGGGGGGGGGGGGGGGGGGGGGGGGCAAGATTGGGGAAAAGACAGTGATGGGACTAACTTTGTGGATGTTCCCGTAAGCCAAATGGCAATGTTTCACTAGATCATGAGTTATGTGTTTGCGGTTAATCTTACATGAAAAAGTGGGGGTAGGGGGCAGAGGGGATGGGGGCGGGGAGGGGGTGGGGGAGGGGTGCGGGGGGGGGGGGGGTGCAGAATCCTCTGCCCCACCACCCCCAATATTATTTTG
Organism: Semisulcospira habei; assembly: GCA_036245525.1. NCBI lineage: Eukaryota > Metazoa > Mollusca > Gastropoda > Semisulcospiridae > Semisulcospira > Semisulcospira habei. The sequence goes on along the minus strand of BTPG01000001.1, from coordinate 163,600,729 downwards.
GAAAATATTTAGATATATTAACCCATTGAGCCCTGACGCACTAAAACAGGAGATGGATCGACCAAGATAATTCAAGGGTAGTGCCAGATTAGCTTGGCGCCTGTCGGCGCCAAGCTAATCTGGCACTGCCCTTAAATTATCATGGTCGATCCATCTCCTGCAACTGGTGCATAGTCGTTAGATGACGCCTCCAAAATTTGGGAAATACGTGACATGTAACATGACTTTGAACACGAATAAAGCAGTGCGGAGGACGCCCCACCCTCACTGATCTACGTAGACTCGCATTTTAGTAAGCGTACGAATGGGCCGTGTGCGGTGTGCGTTTTGAATTTACCCATAGGCACCTGACGAGTCAATAGTGAGGTTATGTTTACGACGAACGACTCCCAACAACGAACGAGAGCGAAGTCACGGCGGATAGCCAGCTTGTTCCATCTGCACATCCAACACTCCAAACATCTACAGGCATAGTAGGCCCTCACATCCAACACTCCAAACATCTCCTACAGGCATAGTAGGCCCTCACATCCAACACTCCAAACATCTCCTACAGGCATAGTAGGCCCTCACATCCAACACTCCAAACATCTCCTACAGGCATAGTAGGCCCTCGCATTCTCGAGCACACACTCATTTAAAAAACGACAACTCACTATTGAGTGTGTGTGTCGCGTGTGTACGAGCCAGAACACTCGTTTGTCAACTTGACACGAGAGAGGTTTCATTTGAAACGAACGACTGCCGTTGATGTGTAAAAAAAACCGGACCGAAATCATGGTTGATAACTATATTGTACCATTAGCACAGCCAACACTTCAAACATCTCCAAGAGGCATAGATCCTCATGAGCCCGGAGACACGTCGACGGCAGTTGTTCGTTGTAAACGAAACCTCTCTCGTGTCAAGTTGACAAACGCGTGCCCTGGCTCGTACACACGCGACACACACACACGCGAGTGCGAGGGCATACTCGCAAAAACCGTATTTACCCATCAGTCTCAACAAAACCCAGACCAAAAAGGCGACTGTCATGCGTGTAAAATGAGGAGGGGAACCCAACAGAGTAAGAAACACGCTTAGAAATGTGAGTGTCACCTCTAAGCGTGTTTATTTCTACGTTGGGTTCATCTACTCATATCAACGCTCAAGTATTGGTCAGGCGTCGGTGAGTTTACCTTGGCTGCGTGGAAACAACGCTCGATTGCCATTACATCCGCCGTTTCCATTCCAACACGCCGCATTATTCCAATTCCATGGCTTCCCTTACACTCGTGTGTCCCGCAGTCATGTATATTCAGCCTTTTTTCTGTGTAATTCTGTGGATCAGACATTCATTCACTCGAAGCCGCTCTGGATACACAACTATAACCACTGAGGAATTTGAATCCGTGTAATGCTTAAAGCGATAGTTTGTATGGGCCTATACAAGCCTGTGAAAAGGAAAACGAGTTGTGTGACCTAGTTAAAGACCTCACGGTACTGCGTATTTCACTCTACTGACGATCGATCCATGACCAGAGACAGCAAATCGATCTGCGGAGACTATTGAATCACAGGCAGAACTGTGTTACCGCCAGGTTCGCTTGCTTGGAGTCATTTACTTTGGCGTGGGTGTGTAACCATTCCATAGGTAAGCACAAGAGACCTAGTGACTATTGACTAATATTGTAATTAGCACAACAGCCTAAGTTAATATGCCTTAGCGAAACTAATGTGTATGTGTCAATTAGCACAGCAGCCTAAGTTAATCAGCCTAAGCTAAACTAATGTGTGTGGGTCAATTAGCCTCGGCTGCCGTGCTAAGTGACACATACACATTAGTTACTTTTAGCTCTTTTTGGCAATTATGTGTGAAAACAACAGTGTAATTGTTTTCTCCAGCCTACTGGGGCAATACATATACTGAATGTATGTTGAAATCCAGGCAAAAATGGTGACTGCCAAGCGTGTAAAATGCAACGGCCCAAAGAAAGAAAGGAACACGTTTAGAAAGGACAGTTACACCACATTCACATTCAGTTTCCTTTTGAAACTGGACAAGAATGCAATGTACTATTTATCTTTTTTTCGCGAGACATTGGTATATTCTTCTTTTTGCGAAAATTTAATAAATTTAATTTAATTATGCTGCAGTTGTCTGTTCTAAACCGTTGTGTGTGTGTGTGTGTGTTTGTGTGTGTGTGTGTGTGTGTGCGTGTGTGTGTGTGTGTGTGTAATTTACTTTATTCTAAATGTCTGATGAGAATAACCCAACGAAGAAAGAAGCACGCTTAGAAAAGACAGTTACAACACAATTTATTAATATTTCGCCACTTACTACTTGACATTCTCCGGGCACTGACAAGATAGGTAGCTATTGTTTGTCTATTTGAAAAGAAAGTGTAGTAACCGTCGTTTCTAAGCGTGCTTCTTTCTAAGGGTGCTTTTTTCTTCGTTGGGTTATTGGGTTACACCCATTGTACGCTTGAACAGTCACCTCCCAATGTACGGCCTTGTGCGCATTGGGCTTTTGGTCTGGATTTCGTAAATGTGTGCTACAGCCTAATAATACCGGTTATTATATTATATCGGCGCTTTACCAAAATCTGCGAATCGGCTCAAAGCGCCGCGAACGGAACCCAACACGAACGCTCACGTGACACTCTGAAGACAAACAGCATAAAACAAACACGGGACATTCACGTGGTGCGAAGGGTCAGCTCAGCTACTGAGGTTTTGGAAATTTTATCGCTTGTATTTGAAATTTATAAAGTGGCCTGAAACCGGTACCCACTTCTACAGTATCACGATACACTTGCAGTGTGCACGTTTCATGTATTGCCAAATGTACTGAACAATATATGCACACTGTCAAGTACTACAAGCAAGGGCTGTTTGGGAGGGGGGTGGGGGTGGGGGAATCGGAAGGGTTCTGGAACCACCCACCCGCCCACCTTTAGCGTGAAACAAATTATCAGTCGGCATAATCTAATTTAGTCGTTTCTTGAAGATATCGAATCATTTATATATGCTTTTTTCGTTGAACGGTTGTGAGTGCGTGTGTTCAGCACCACGACACAGTCCTAACTGACATTGCCAATAAGGTCAATAAACATATCTTGTATCTTGAATGATCTTTTATCAGAGCACAACAATAAGGCCCTTGGACACAACATTCCGCAGACACGATGGTCAAACCAGAAGACGCTGCGCTTCAGGCCTCAGTCCAGTCAGAAGGCGCCGATGCAGCCAAAGGTCTGTCCGCTTCCAAGCCCAAGGACGCCCCTGTCATCAAGGGCTACGCACATCTCTTCAAATACATCGTGGTGGGCGACGGAGGTACTGGCAAAAGCGCGCTACTGCGCAGGTACACAGACGACGCCTTCGGAGAGATGCATATTCCTACCGTAGGCGTGGATTTTGCTATCAAGACGGTCGCCTTGCCGAATGGGGACGGCGTAAAACTTCAGGTGAGTACACAAAAGTATTAACTCATTCGAGACGTGCCGTTTCCGGAGATGCGGCTTGTGCTTTTGAAATATTTGTAAACTCAGCGTCAAAGATCCGCAGCCTTCAAAGGAACGTGGATATAAAGTAGTTTCAGCAAGAGGCATAGATCCTCATGAGCCCCAGCAACTGCGGGGGCGCATGGAGATCTATGCCTCTTGCAGTTGGATTGCGTTCAGCTTTTCAGCAGTGAGGGGGGTTGACTGAAGTGGGTTAAATGCATCCATCCATCCATCCGTCCCTCCGTCCATCCATGCCCTACCATCCATGTCCATCCATGATCATCGCTCTCTCCATCTATCCCTCCATGCCTCCCTCCATCCTTCCATGTCCTTCCATCCATCAATGTCTCTCCATCCATCCATCCATCCATCCATCCATCCATCCATCCATCCATCCATCCATCCATCCATCCATCCATCCATCCATCCATCCATCCATCCATCCATATCCATCCATCCGTCCATTTCCCTCCACGTTCATCTATCCGTCCATTCCCATCCATATCCATCCATCCATTTATCCACGTATCCATCCAGTCATAGAACCCACCAACTGCGTCAAAATCGTGCTTTGTCCCCTGTTTGAATCCACTGACTGCGACGAAACTGGAGTATTGTTGAGCTACTTTTGATCTATGAGAAACATTAACTCATTCGCGGTAAGCCGCATCCGAATGCGGATTTCCGCGAATGAGTTAACCAGTCTCGTTAAACCCATTCCCCTATTTACAGATATGGGACACAGCCGGCCAGGAGCGGTTTCGAACAATCACCAGCAGCTATTACCGCGGCGCCATGGGCATCATCGTCGTGTATGACGTCACTCGCAGAGAGACAGCCGACAACGTCACATCTTGGATACAAGAGTGTCAACGCTACGCCAATGAAGACGTAGTGATAGTAATTGTGGGCACCAAAAGCGACCTGAAAGGCAGTCACCCTGAATACGTCTCCAAAGACGAACTGAAGAACATTGACGTGCTGCGAGAAATAACGGAGGGAATTTTCGAGGTTAGCGCCAGAACTGGGCAAGGCGTGGAGAAAGCGTTTCAGTGTTTAACGGACGTTCTGGTTACCAGGCGACTCGAGATGGGAAACAACATCCGAGGAGCCACGACGAAAATACACGGGAAAAGCCATACTGTGACCTTGAAACAGGATGCGGCTGACGGTGGCAAGGCTAAACCGAAAAAGAAATGCTGCTAGGCAATAGACCTTGCTGGAAAATGAGACGTTGGTCAAAATTGTTCGTACTTTGCTCCCCCCCGTCCTCCCCCCAAATAATAATTTAAAATACCAACAAACAATGAATTAGCCCTCCCCAATGCGCAAAAGGCCATCGGACCAACGTCGATCGCCGTTGGCCCGCGCACACCTGTGCGCGGGCCAACGGCGGTCGACGTCGGCCCGATGGCCTTTTGCGCATTGGGCGGCTACTAGTGGGTAGAAATATACTCAGTCTGTCTCTGTTTTCACTTATAACTTCGTGATTTTGTACGATTTGTTTTTTTCCAGACTTGCTGGAACGCCTTTGGCATATTATCACGTACAATACCTGTGTACTAATATAGGTATATATATATATATATATATATATATATATATATATATATATATATATATATATATATATATATATATATATATATATATATATATATATATATATATATATATATATATATATATATATATATATATATATATATATATATATACCTTTGTTTATTTTTGTAATCCACTTAGCCCTGACACAGCACAGCGAGATATGGGTCGATCGTGATAATTCAAGGGGTGGTGCTAGATTGGCGATTGAGTTCAAAAAGAAACTGCCTTCTGCTCTGAGGCATGTATAATCTGGGAATAATAATGTCCCTCGGGCTGACGTCGGCCCAGATGTGCCCGCGCACATTCGTGCGCTGGGGCCATTGCGGCCTACATCGGCTCGAATGCCTTTGTGTGTGGTAATGTTTGCGTGCTAGTGCACACTGCTTCTCGTTGTTCAAGATTATCATTCTCGCGTGTGGCTTTAACTCATTCGAGACGTGCCGCCTCCGGCTACGCGGCTTATGCCGCGTATCCGGAGGCGGCACGTCTCGAATGAGTTAATTTCAACATGAATAAACAAAACTGCGTGTGTTTTTTTTTTCCGCAAGCTGCCGGACGTAGTGTAAAATAGTATGGCTTTGAATATTAATAAGGCAATGTGGGCGACGGACTAGCCTGGTCCCGCTAATCTCCTGTGCAGACCCACAGTTGCGCAAGTATTAGGCTAAGTCCCGCTTAGTAACACGCTGTATGTTTTTATTTTACCCACACTAGGCACATGACGTGTTGTGTTTGACAAACGAATGATCTGCCTCGCATGCGCGGCACACAAGCTCAGTAGTAAGTGTTTTGTTATTGAATGGATACCTGGCGAACGAGGCATACTAGCAAAAGCCGTACTCAAAGCATATATTAAGACAGCACGCGTCAGGCGTCTGTGATTTTAACTTCCCAGCGGGAAACTACACTCGATTACCAGCGGCAAAGCCGCCGGTTTCATCCGAACACTTGTAGCATTATTACAGCTCCATGGCTTCACTTAGGATTGTGTGTCCTTTAGTCATGTATAATAAGCCGTTTATTCTGTTCTGTGGATTATTCATTCATTCGCGGTCTGGCCGGAACTGTAAATGTAATCATAAACCGATTATTGGTCATAGTATATTTAGGATTATGCACGGCGTGTCACAAGAAAATAACTGATTTGCGTTCCGCAGTTACAGAAGATCAATGGAATGGGATGTTGCTTATTGCACTGACGACCGAATCATGAAAGTCATGGACTGCAAATTGACCTAGAGAATCACAGGCATAATTAATCCATGTTACATTATACATAATAGAGCTATGACGTAATTTAAAATATATCATGACGTTGCCGTCTCCAGTAGCGTGCCTGTTGTTTCGAACAACACTAAATAACTTTTTACTTTATAACGTTTTGGTGATCTTTTATAGAACAAAACTCGCATCCAAGATGCATCACAAAGAGTTCTACACGAAGTCCGCCATTTGTCGCTACAAGGGTTTTTGTAGCTCGGTCATGTGGTACAGTTTGCCCTAAAGGAATTGATCGTGTGACGTAGGGATGAAAACAATAGACGTTGTTATCAGGGGTCATTTGCACGAGTGAGCTTAGTCCTGCGCCAGCCACTAAGCAAGGTGCTCCGATACAGCGGAGCACCTTGCTTAGTGGCTGGCGCAGGACTAGCTCACTCATGCAACTGACCCCAGAAATGTATCACAATTGCACGTCGGATCGGAAACAGTATATTAAAATTTAATGCCCGGACAAACATGCGTTAACCCATTCAACGCAAATTTGGGAGGTGTTACCCAACGACTATGGACCAGTTGCAGGGGATGGATCGACCATGATAATTCAAGGGTAATGTCAGATTAGCTTGGCGCCTGATGGCCCAAGCTAATCTGGCACTACACCTTGAATTATCATCTCCGGCTGTAGGGTTTCGGGACCAAATGAGTGAAAGAAATTACGGCCGATCCAACTGTGTGATTTGAATGCTCAGGTTGAACAGGTTAAAACAACCTTCTTCTAGACAGTAAAAGGTTAATAGTTCGCAATATCTCCTTTATCTCATTCTTCCCCAGATACACCACAGCAAGGTATGGATCGACTATGATAGTTCAAGGGTGATGCCAGAATAGCTTGGCGCCTATGGGCGCCAAGCTATTCTGGCATCACCCTTGAACTATCATGGTCGATCTGTGTCCTGCACTAGAGTGCAGTCTTCAGAAGACAAGGGCAACATTTGGGGATTTCGGTGTTGGGGTAGAATGAGTTATAAATATTTTCAGTGTGTCTTTACAACAATGCTGGACAAATGGGCTAACCTAACCCAGTCGACCCCAATGCCGCATTTCCCAAATTTTGGGGATGTCACTTAACAACTATGCACCATCTCCATCGGCCATGATATTTCAAGGGTAGTGCCAGATTAGCTTGGCGCCTTCAGGCGCTAAGCTCATCTGGCACTACCCTTGAATTATCACAGTCGATCCATCGCCTGCTGTAGAGCGTCGGGTCTAAATGTGTTAACTGTGAAGTTTAAATGTCGCAAAATGAAAGAACTTTCTGCTTTTCTTCTCGGCCGTGGTACGGACAGTTCTACTATACTGGCCCGCACCAACGACAGAAAAAACCGTTGGCCAGTATATGTTTTTAGTTAATCCCCTTGTACTTACGGAGACCGGTACTGCACACACCCCCTCCCCCCTTACCCCCGTCCATCTCTCGCACCCCCACCCACACACAAAAGGGAGGGGGTGATGAGGGTGGGGGTTGAGGTGATGTTAAAACCATGGTTTAATGTCCCATGAATGAGTGCAATGCATTTTTTTTTTTTTTTTTGCGTTTTCGTTGTGTTTCGTTTCGTGATGCTCTTTTGACATGTGTGTGTCCACTTTTGTCCCAGATGTTAAAATAAATTAAATAAATGAGGGATATATTGATGTTATTAACGATGATGTGTCATAATAACACGAAATGAGAGAGAGAGAGAGAGAGAGAGAGAGAGAGAGAGAGAGAGAGAGAGAGAGAGAGAGAGAGAGAGAGAGAGAGAGTTGGCTGGTTGGTTGTACATTGCTTAACGTCCCGAAAGCAACAAGACTTTCTCAGGACGTGCCTGCACTGCTTGTGAAAAAAAAAACCCAACAAAACAGAATATTGAATGTATGTCGCCAGCCGGTCTAATACGCTAAATAAACTCAAGACCATTTAGCAACACACATCCAATATCAAGAGCTATAGGAAGCGCAGACAGTAGGGAGAGTTTAAAAAAAGGAAAATACAGGTGAATGGACCAAGGGTAGACAGAAACACATACACCAGAATAGAGGGGAAAGCCCACCCTGTGGGTCTGACCAAGGTGACCCTGGAAACTAGAAAGTGGTTAACCCCACCCAAGTCCCCCAGGGCAGACGTGGGTGGAGAGAGAGAGAGAGAGAGAGAGAGAGAGAGAGAGAGAGAGAGAGAGAGAGAGAGAGAGAGAGAGAGAGGTAGGTCAAAAACTGTATTTATCCCACGAAGGGGCAATTCCAGTTTGGACGGGAGCGTATTAATATGCTGATCAACAAAAGAAACGCGAAATTTGAGTGTATGTTGTATTTGGATGATAAATCCACGAAAATACAAGTTACACTATTTTTTTTTTTTTGGTAGCCAGTGTACGAGCAACATGTAAGCATGCAGTCACCGTAGTGTAGTAACCGTGTTACTCTCCCTGTGCACGAGGCACCGGTATTGGTTAGGACGCACGGCGCATGCTTTCCACGTACGTGCATACACTGCAGAGTGATGTGTCATGAACTGTGTTCAGCAATGCATGGCAATAAAAAATCAGCAGTGTTACGCCTTCTGTCACTTTTGCCGCTGCCACATCAACCATGCCAAGATTTAGTGCTCCCCAACGAGAACGAGCTCTTGGGCGTTTGGAAGCCGGAGAAGATCCACAAGCTGTGGCAGTGGCCTTTAGGTGTCACATTTCGACCATTTACAGGCTGCAGCAACGCTATCATGCCAACGGGTCTTCTGCTGACGCTCCCCGAAGCGGACGACCACGTGTGACAACTCCACGGCAAAACCGCCACATTTTCCGGGCTCACGTGCGAAATCGCTTTCAGCCGGCCGAGAAAACAGCAAGAGAAGTTATCGGCAACCACCAGGCACCCATCAGTGGCCAGACAGTGCGACGACGGTTCTTGGCTTGACCTCCCGAACGAAGATTCTATATGGCTTGCCCACGTCATCTGCAGGCATTTTCGTGGCTGCGGAGGCCAATCCGGGACAGGCAGGTTCGACCGCAGTGGCTGCAGGGGAAGGTCTGGTCAGGGTTCTGAGTTACGACAACTCTGTTTTTTCTTCTGAGCCGCTTGTCCTTAAGGTTAGCTCTGCGAGAGTCCTCAAAGGAGACGGCTGCCTTGTGAATGGTGGAGCGCCAGGTGTCACGGTCCGCAGCAAGCGAAGACCACTGGCGGTGGTCGATTTGGCAGGCACTAAGTGACTTCTTGAGACTGTCTTTGTGTCTCTTCTTTGGTGCCCCTCTGTCTCGGTGTCCAGTGGCGAGCTCGCCGAACAGAGTGATCTTGGGTAGGCGATGATCCTCCATCCTGGAGACGTGCCCCGTCCAGCGAAGCTGTTTCCGCAGCAGCAAAGCCTCGATGCTCACAGTTTCCGCCAGTTCAAGGACCTCGACGTTGGTGACATAGTCACTCCAGTGAATGCTGAGGATGGTACGCAGGCAGCGCTGGTGAAAGCGTTCGAGGAGTCGTAGTTGGCTGCGGTAGAGGGCCCAGGACTCGGAACCGTACAGCAGGGTGGTGAGGACGACAGCTCTGTACACGCTGATCTTGGTGCCTTTTTTCAGCTGTTGATTGTGCCACACCCGCTTGAACAGTCGCCCGAAAGCACTGTTCGCTTTCGCCAGCCTGTTGTCCAGCTCCTTGTCCAGCTTGGCGTCTGACGTGATGATGCAGCCAAGGTAGGCAAACTGGTGTACAGACTTCAGTTCGGACTCGCCGATGGTGATGTGGGGAGGGCGATGCTCTTCCTTGGGTGCCGGCTGATGAAGGACCTCTGTCTTTTTCAGACTGACCTCAAGTCCAAAGAGCTGGGCGGCATCTGCGAAGCAGGACGTAATGCGCTGCAAGGCTCTCTCTGTGTGTGCAACGAGGGCAGCGTCATCAGCAAAGAGCAGCTCACGAATCAGTTGGTCTAGGGTTTTCGTGTGGGCCTGCAGTCGTCTGAGGTTGAACAGGCTGCCATCGAGACGATACCTGATGTACACTGCGTCGTCATCGTCGAGGTCCACTGTGGCCTGCTTTAACATCATGCTGAAGAAGATGGTGAAGAGGGTCGGTGCCAGCACGCAGCCTTGCTTCACGCCGTTGCGAATGGGGAATGGTTCTGAGAGGTCACTGTTTAGTCTGACCTGGCCTTGCTGGTCCTCGTAGAGCTGGACGATCATGTTGAGGAACTTTGGGGGACAACCTAGTCGCTCCAGGATCTGCCACATACCTTGCCTGCTCACAGTGTCAAACGCTTTTGTTAGGTCGACAAACGTTACGTACTGCCCTTTGTTCTGCTCGCGGCACTTCTCCTAAAGCTGTCTCAGCACAAAGACCATGTCGGTGGTACTCCTGTTGGCTCTGAAGCCACACTGGCCCTCTGGGAGGTGGTCTTCAGCGATGGCAGGTACCAGCCGATTCAGGAGCAACCTTGCGAAAATTTTCCCGGCAATGGACAGCAGGGTAATTCCACGATAATTAGAGCAGGCAGACTTCTCTCCTTTGTTCTTGTACAGGGTGACGATGACTGCATCACGGAGATCCTTTGGTAGTGTTCCTTTTTCCCAGCAGCAGAGAAAGAGGTCGTGGAGCTTGTTGTGCAGTGCAGGACCTCCATGTTTCCAGATCTCTGGCGGGATTCCGTCAATGCCTGCTGCTTTGCCACTCTTGAGCTGGTGGATGGCTGTGAGGGTCTCTTCGGCGGTGGGCGGTTCGTCCAATTCAACCTTTAGTGGAAGGTGTGGGATTTGGAGGATGACTGTTTCTTGAACAGTGCGCTCAGCGCCGAAGAGGTCCTGAAAGTATTCCGACCAGCGGTTCAAGATGGAGGTATTATCTGTGAGGAGTGCCTGTCCATCAGCGCTTCGCAGGGGACTTTGTACCAGGTGCCTAGGGCCATACACTGCTTTCAGTGCTTCGTAGAAGCCCCTGTAGTCACCGTTGTCAGCGCAGAGCTGGGTCCTCTGTGCGAGTCTGGACCACCACTCGTTCTGGAGCTCTCTAAGCTTGAGCTGGAGACTGCTGCAGATGAGGCGGAAGACTTCTTCACAGGGCAGGAAGGCTGGGCTAGGTGGGCCTGGTGGGCGGCTCTTTTTTTTTTTTTTTTTTTTTTTGCTAGAAGTTCCTGGATCTCTACGTTGTTTTCGTCAAACCAGTCTTTGTTCCTCTTTCTAGCAAAGCCCAAGACTTCCGGGCTCACGTGCGAAATCGCTTTCAGCCGGCCGAGAAAACAGCAAGAGAAGTTATCGGCAACCACCAGGCACCCATCAGTGGCCAGACAGTGCGACGACGGTTAGAGGAGCATAATCTGCACAACCGCCGTCCAGCCCGTTGACCTGTTCTAATTGACCGTTATCGCCGTGCACGCCTACAGTGGTCACAGGCTCATGTCGACTGGACCTGGCGACAGTGGCAGAACGTCCTGTTCTCGGATGAGAGCCGCTACTGCATCAGCAATGCAGATGAGCGCATAAGAGTGTGGCGGAGAAAGGGTGAACGCTATGCTGATGGCTGTGTGCTGGAGAACAATGCATGGGGCGGGCCAAGCGTGATGACTTGGGGGGAGGGGGAGGGGGATTAGCCTGAACCAGACAGTGTTCTGCCGTGGACATGTACCATGTCGCGGAAATGGCATCAACGCTACATTGACCAAATACTACACCCATATGTCATGCCATTTTCTCAGGGACGCAGAAACTTCATCTTGCAAGCAAGATAATGCGCGTACACACACGGCACGTATCACCCAGCACGTCTTGCAACAGCACAACATCCCAGTCATACCCTGGCCTGCCCTCAGCCCGGACCTCAATCCCATCGAACATCTCTGGGACCAACTGCAAAGGGAGGTCAACGCTATACGCCCCAGACCAACGACAGCCGCAGAACTGGAGAATACTATTGTCCAGGCCTGGAACAACATCCCCAGGGCAGCTGTCAACCGCCTGATGCACTCTATGCGCCGACGCTGCCAAGCCGTCATCAACGTCAATGGAGGTCACACGCCATATTGACTTTGTGCTATGCCATGCTTGCTCCAAATACAGAATAAACTTCCACACTGATTTCATTCCTAAAATGTCATTAACATCCGTATGTATGGCTTGTCCAAAATCGACTTTCAAATGTTGGATTAAATGTGATTTGAAAGGGCTGCTTCGCGATTCTTTTGTTGATCAGTATGTCAAATGAAGTAAAAAGTGGATAAGACGGACATACGCACACACGTACACCCAAGCACAGAGAGAGAGAGAGAGAGAGAGAGAGAGAGAGAGAGAGAGAGAGAGAGAGAGAGAGAGAGAGAGAGAGAGAGAGAGAGAGAGAGAGAGAGAGAGAGAGAGAGAGAGAGAGATATTCTCGAATTCACACACACACACACACACACACACACACACACACACACACACACACACACACACACACACGCCCGCACGCACGCACGCACGAACACCAGCGACGGATCCGTCACCTCCTGGGGGGTGGGATGGGGTTTTGTTTAGGACCTGTAACGACACAAAAAAAAAACTCCCGAGAGCTGACCTTGCTGCCTAGTGGCCAAAACCATAAACAAGTCGGAAGGGGAGATGAAGGGGGCGGGGGGGGGGGGGGGTGGGGCGCCAGGCGTGTGTGGGTACCTCTTGTGTCTTCTCACCACCTGTAGAAATATCGTTAGCAGTGGGTGGGGGGGGGGGGGGGGCGGAGAGATGGTGAGAGAGGGGGAGGGGGTGGGGGTTTTAGTCCAAAATATAGAGACTCATAAAACATACATACTGCAAAATACAGCGTGCAGGCACGGATCTGGAGGGGGGATCGTAAGGGTTCTGGACCCCCCCCCCCCCTCGCCCAAAAGGTCTTCAAAATACTATAAACAATGAACTGCAACCAAAGAAAGAACAGAGTTGAACACCCCCCCCCACCCCCCACCCCCAGCCTTCTCTCCCCCCCCTTCCCCCCTTCCCCCCACCTCCCTTTCGATATTTCGGCGGTTCTTTCGCACGCTTGGCACGCCTACACCCTAACCCCTCCCGCCCCTTCTCTCTCCTTCTTCTCCCTCCCCATCCCGCTCGTTTTCCCACCTTCTCTTCCCCCATCCCCACCCCTCCTCCACCCACTTTTTGATTGTTCAGCCAACGGGAGGGAAGGCCTTTGTGCGTCAGGGGACCTGTTCAGTCAGGTTGAAGTTCCCACACGAAAAGTTGGATCCACCCCCCCTCCTCCCCTTTCTCTCCCCCAACCTGAGGTAACTGATCCGCGCTTGGAGTGCTTCGTTGTCACTTTGAATTCCTGTGTTGTTCGGCCAGTGGCACACATGAACGCAAAGTGACTTAGACGACTGTTGACCCGTTCAGTGCGGTGAACATCACTCCATCTGGAAGAGGTATAAATCCTCATGAGCCCCCGCAGTTGCGGGGGCTCATGAGGATCTATGCCTCTTGCTGACACCACTTGGAGTCCATGTTCCTCGTCCTATGGTTGTTTTTGTTGTTGTCTGGAATTAACAAAGATTGTAGAAACACAGCCTGCGTCAACTTGCACTGAACGGCATACAGTTCAGGACCAGACCAAGCATTATCTATCTACACCACTTACACAATCATAGAACTCAAAGTGTGTTTGTCAGTTTGTGTATCGCAGTCCTGTCTATTTTGGAAAGCTGTTTGCTGCTTATGCACTGGGTACATATAGTCCTGTCTATTTTGGAACGCTGTTTGGTGCTTATGCACTGGGTACATATATAAGCGTGAATAATTCGCTTTCAGCTACAGCAGGAGGCGACTCTGGTCAAGGGCTAAAGGTAAGGGATTATTTAAATATTTTTCCTCATCCTCGGATCGTCGATGTTTTAGTCACTTGTTTAAAACTTAAATGAGGTTATGATTTTATTCATGTACTTTTGTCGAACATGGTGTGTGTGTGTGTGTGTGTGTGTGTGTGTGTGTGTGTGTGTGTGTGTGTGTGTGTGTGCGAGCGTGCGTGCGTGCGTGCGTGCGTGTGTGTGTGTTTGTGTGCGTGTGTGTCTGTTTGTGTTCGTGCATGCGTGTGTATGTGCGTGTGTGAGTGCGTGTGTGCGCGCGCGCGTGTTTGGTGTGTATGTGTGTGTGTGTGTGTGTGTGTGTGTGTCTGTGTGTGTGTGTTTAAAAAAAAATCTATTCAACCATGACTCACTACAACAGTATATGGATCGACCATGATAGTTCAAGGGTTGCTCAGGCATATCGACCATGATACTTCGAGGCGCCAAGCTATTCCAACACCACCCTTGAACTATCATGGTCGTTCTGTCTCCAGAACTGCGACTTTGATCTCAGAAGAAAATTATTAGTGTCCTAATTTGTTTCCTTTCTTTTGTTGTCTTCATGTTTTGTGTTGTCGAGCTTGCTTTTCTGTGGGGAAGGGCGGTACATAAAAGCACTGTATTATTATTTGTAGCAGCATCAGCAACAGTAGTAGTAGTAGTAGTAGTAGTAGTAGTAGTAGTAGTAGTAGTGTAGCAGTAGTAGTAGTAGTAGTAGTGTAGCAGTAGTAGTAGTAGTAGTAGTAGTGTAGCAGTAGTAGTAGTAGTAGTAGTAGTAGTAGTAGTGTAGCAGTAGTAGTAGTAGTGGTAGTAGTGGTAGTAGTAGTAGTAGTAGTAGTAGTAGTAGTGTAGCAGTAGTATTACAAATTCATTTGTTCTGATTATCTAAGCTAAATCCGTTTATATTTTGTCTTTTGTTTTGTTTTAAATTCTTTATATACGTTGAGTATAGTTTATGCGTGATAAGGTTCAAGGATGGTGGCAGAATAACTTGGCGCCTTTAGGCGCCAAGTTATTCTGCCACCACCCTTGAACTGTGGACAGCGCTTTTTGTCGAGGTGATTCCTGCAGGATTAATTTCGACGACCTTGGGATGTTTAAGTATATAATTATGTATGTGTGTTTGGATGGCAATGAGAGAAACTCTTATAGTGCACCTACTGTTTTTCTTTTTGTAATCCTGGGGCCAGTTGCTATAGCGGAGCACCTTGCTTAGTGGTAGGCGCAGGTTCCTGTGTTCTGTGTGGCTTGCTTTAGTGTAGCAACTGCGCCTTCTTATATCGGATTCGTGTTGTGCTTCTGAAATTTAATTTCTTATTCATTTTTTTAACCTGTATATGATTATTATTATTATTATTATTATTATTATTATTATTATTATTATTATTATTATTATTATTATTATTATTATTATTATTATTATTATTATTATTATGTAATTTCTTTTTTATTATTTATATGCTGTTTATCTATATTATTATTATTATTATTATTTTGGTTTTTGGTCCCAGCATCACCATGCTTCGTCTTCTTCTTCTCGCGACCCTCCATCTTGTGGCGTCACAGACGATCCCACCACGTCAGAACTACACGTACCCGGATCGAGTGTATCCCGGCATGCGCCAGTTCCCTAGCAGGGACGTCTTCTATGACCTTGCGGCGACCTTGGACGGGGAAGTAATCACCCCAGGCGACGAAGAGTACATGAACGCTAGCCGATCTTGGAACATTCGAGTTCAGCGCTTTCCGGAGGTCATCTTTCAAGTGGAGTCCGTGGAGGACGTGCAGAAGGTTTAGAACGAGTGTGCGCTATGTGCAGTCGACTTTATAATTCTAGTAAAACCGAGGATGTTCTGTACTAAAAGAAGAAAGAGAAAGAAGAAGAATTTCAGCTCCCGGTTTAAGTACGCCGGTCTGCGACTTTTTCACTCATGACGGCTTAGGAATGCAGATATGTGATTTTGAACCTTACGGCTACGCCGTAAAGTCCAAAATCACAGACCGGTACACAATTCCTTCTTTACCCCCTCTAGCGTGATGGAGAGAGATTTCGCAAAGTGATTTTGTCATTTAGATCAATACACCGAACTATGATTTTTGTGTGTGGAGAATTTCGCATGCTGCGGATTTTTTTTTGACGCAGAAAGACAGCAAGTCCATTTTCAAGCAAAAGGCCATAAGTCCATTTTTGCTAAAAGCGACATTTTCATTGTAATACAATAAAAATATTGCTTTCCACAACAAGGGACTAGCTGTCTTTTCCCTTTACCAGGCATCTATCTTATGGTGTTTCTCTGTGTGTTTAAGCTGCTGTTTTGTTTTTTCCACAGGTGGTCGTTTTCACCAAGAAGTACAACTTGATGGTGACAATCCGATCATCTGGACACTCCTTCATCGGACGTTCTACACATGACGGAAGTATTCAAATTGACCTTGGGCGCATGAAGGGCCGAAAGTTCAACCTCAACTCAGACCGGAACCCAGCAGGGGAAGTAACTGTGGAGAGCGGAAACAGATGGTTGGAAGTTTACACAGCAGTAAGTTTTTAATTTCGATCCATTACTCTGAAAATAATATAACTGCTTCTGTTGATTGATTGATTGATGTATTTATTTATTATTATTATTTATGTATTTATTTATTCCATTTGGCATATGCGTTTGTCGTTTACATGCCAAAACAACATTGTTAAAACAAAACAAGGGCTTACCATGTCTAGGTTTCTGGCCGGTCGGTCAATTTTGTTTGTATTTTTCCCGTTCGTTTGCTTGTTTACTTGGTTGGCTGTGTTGTTGGTTAGTCGGTTTGTTTGTTTGGTTTGCTTGGTTGCTTGTTTGCGTGGTCGGTTCAAGATTGTTCATTCATTGCTTTCGTGGTTGGTTGGTCGGTTATAGTTGCTTCAATTTTTTGATTGGTGTTGAGTTGTTGATTTTCTTTTTTTGGTTGGTGTTCAATCTAAAATGAATTTAAAAGAGCTCAGAAACACGGCGTCTGGCCATCAGCAGTGAAAATCTACTTTAAATTCAGCCTGAACTGGACCGGTCAAATGATTAGACGATGATGTTTGGTCTATGACAGCATGTTAATCCATTGTGCCTGAAGCCACAGGTATTGTTAACAAATTCGAGACGTGCCGCAGTCGGATAGGCGGCTGTAAGCCGCGTATCCGACTGCGGCACATCTCGAATGAGTTAACAGCACCGGTGGTTGCACGCACAATGGGTTAACGCATTCGAGACGTGTCGCATGCGGCTCATCTCGAAAGAATCAATAGCGTATTTCTTCCGTTGTTTGGAATTGGCAAAAGCCAATATAGGTCCATGCGAGATTTTCTTTGCCAAATTCATTTTCAAATGTGGACAAACGTTTTTGAGAAAAGCGACATTTCTTATTGTGTTACAAGGAAAATCTCGCTTTCCTCTACAACACGGCAAATTGTCGACCTATTTGCTAATTACGTTACCTAACCGCAGGTGGACCAGCAGGTAACCCAGGACGTGAACGGCAACCCCGTGCGTCGTGTGATAGTGGGGGGCAGCGCTCACACCGTAGCCATGGGCGGATACACGCTGGGCGGGGGCCACAGTCCCATCAGCCGCTCCCTCGGGATGGCTGTCGACAACCTGCTGGAAGCCACGGTCGTTCTGGGTGAGTGAGTGGCTTTATTCGGATTGTTCTGGTTGTGTGAGCTTCACTAAAATGTACGTTAACTCATTCGCGGCCAGCCGCATCCGCATACTAACATATTTAAACTTTGAATTATAATCAGATTTTCTTATAGAATGAATAATGAATTTGAATCTGAATTGATCCGAATTTTCATTAGGAGACATAAAGATGAAGTATTCTAAATTGCCATCACATTTTTCATGAATACAATATATATATGAGCAAAGGAAATGCAACGTCATCATGGGAATCACCGGAAACACTTCTTTTGCTCGTATGTGTATTTAAAATTTTGAACTTCAACTAGCCTTTACGTCTTCTAAACTGAAAATGTTTTGAATGACCATCATATTTTTCACGAAGACAGTATTCTTACGAGCAAAAGAAATGCAACATCATAGTAGTGACGGGAAAGACTTCAGTCTCGTCAGTAATTTTTGAATTTTGAACTTGAGCCATCCTTGTCTTCTGAACTAAAAGTATTCTGAATCGCCATCACATTTTTCATGAATACAGTATACTTACGAGCAAACGAAATGCAACATCATCGTAATCACCGGAAACACTTCAGTGTTTCCGGTGATTCGGATGATGTTGCATTTTTTTTTTTTTTTTGTCATAATATTTTGAATTTTGAATATGAACTAGCCTTGTCTTCTGAACGGAAAGTATTCTGAATTGCCATTAGTTTTTCACGAATACAATACACTGAAGAGCAAAAGAAATGGTACATCATCGGATGTTGCATTTATTTCGCTTGTCAGTATATTTTTAATTTCGAACTTGAACTATCCGTGTCTTCTAAACTGAAAGTATTCTGAATGGCCGTCACATTTTTCATGAATACGGTATACTTACGATCATGTTACCATTTTGCATGATACTGCATTTCTTTTGCTCGTCAGTATTTTTTTAAAATTTCGAACTTGAACTGTCATTGTGCAGCGGACGGGCGAAAAGCTGTGGTAAACGAGCATGGAGCCACCCTGACGGATCTGGAAGGACACACCGTCACTAGCGGCGACACCTCCCTGTTCTGGGCGCTGCGGGGTGGGGGTGGGGGCACATGGGGCGTGGTGACGGACTTCACTTTCAAGCTCCACTATGCCCCTCAACGTTTCCGGCGGATCAGCAGCAACTGGGCTCTCACCTACTATGGTATAGTGTTTTAATCCCTTGCCGGCCACTGCACACGTACAGGTTTTTTTTTTTTTTTTTTTTTTTTTTTTTTTTTTTTTTTTTTTTTTTGCTTCTGAAATCTTTGTTCATTCAACGACCAAAAACCGCAACCATCCAAGAAAAATGGATACCACTGTACGTATTTTTTGTTTCTTTGAAATGGTTGTTCATTCCCCGAGCAAAAACCGCAACCGCCCCCAAAAAATATGGATACGAATTGATCTCAGCAAGAGACATAGATCCTCATGAGCCCCCGCAGTCGCGGGGGCTCATGAGGATCTGTGTCTCTTGCAGTTGGATCGTTTTCACATTTTCTCAGCAGGAAAGTTTTTTTTTAGTAATTCTGCCCTTATATGGCAAAAATCCAGCGTGTCCGTTTTTGAGAAAAGCTAGATTTTCATTGTTATACGATAAAAATGGCGCTTTTTTAGGTGTGCCGGAAACAATAAATAATAATAATAATAATAATAATAATAATAATATATTATTATTATTATTATTATTATTATTATTATTATTATTATCATTACACTTTTCTTTTTGTGGGTCAGGTGCAGACATAGGCTCAGAACCTATTCGCTTCGCGATTCAGCGAATTGCCAAACTCTCCCCGAACTGGGGTGGTTACTTCCTCTTCAGCGGCGCCTACTTGGCTCCGGGGGTGGTCGGCTCACTTTCGGTCTTTATGAACCATTTCGGCCACGACGATGACCCGTCCAACAGCGAAGTGACTTCCCTGCTGAACCACAACGCCACTGGAAACCAGTACGGGGTTGGGGACGAACGCAAGGCCACCTTTCTGGATTACGAAAAAGAAGCGGTGGACGCGGCGCAGGGAAACACGTACATTTTTGGAACATTTATCCAGCCTGACATTGTCCACAACGACACCAAGCTGAACGCCCTGGTCAGTCTGCTCATGGGCATGATCGGCACTGCTCCGCAAGACTCCGTGTACGCCTGCACCGGGATCCTGATCGGGGGTGAGCAGGAAAATATACATAATGATGAAAACCATAAACGAACGAACAATCCAAGAAACAAACGAACGAAAACAAAACCCAACAAAACAACAAAGAAACGAAAGACTCACTCAATTAATCACTCACTCGCTCGATCGCTCGCCCACTCATCCACCCACTCACCCACTCACTCACTCACTCACTCACTCACTCACTCACTGTCTGTCTGTCTGTCTGTCTGTCTCTGTATATCTGTCTGTATGTCTGTCCACCTATCGAACGAACTAACAAATTAATTAAATGTCTTCCTTCTTTTATATACTTAGTTGGTTTGTCCCAATTTTTTTCCCGAAGCGCGTTTTTTTATGGCGGTAATATATATTTTCTTGCGTTAACTCATTCGACACGTGACATATTCGGATACGCGGCGACACGTATCCGACTGAGTTGAACACACTTGGCCGTCACCGCGATTTGTAAAATACACATTCTATTCATTTCTTTTCAAGGCAAGATGGGCGATGTGGCTGAGGGGGCGACACCAGTCAACCCAAGCTTCAGATCTGGACTGATGTCTTTCGGGTGCTCGCTCTCGTGGGCGCCTCACAAGTCACACTCTGACGAATTCTACATCAACCACGCTCTTCAGGTAGGTGACCACGACCGAGAAGACTGATCAGGATCCAGCCTGTCGCGGTGGCTTGTGAGGATCTATGCCTCTTGCTGATGCCACTTGTTCCTTAGACTCTTTGGGGTTGAGTCAACACAGATGTCAGAAAACAATTTTGCGATTACTAGCAGTGAAGGCATGGAGGTTGATCGGTGGTTTTACTCGTAAATGTACCCAGTGTAGTTGCACCTGGTGAATTGGTCGATTTTAACAAGAAAATAGGCGTACTTTCTTTTATATATCAGGAGAGTCCTTCTGACATGTAGCCAATCCTATTTTTCCTTTTACTTTTGTGACAGTCGGCCGCAATAACTTCCCAGGTCGTTTTAGGCCAATTGTCAATTAATTGTCTTTATTGTACACAATCCGAGGAAAATTAGTTAGCACTGGACAAGTAAACAGTTAGATCCCCTGCCCCGAAACCCCATCCCTCCGCCCCCACTCTCCCCATTCCCACCTCTGTCGTCAACCAAAGAAAACACGCATGGCATAAAATACAAGACGGTTATACGCATCCCTAGGATGTATTTCGATCTCGAAAAATATACTCACGATCAAAAGAAATGCGATATTTTTGCAATTTTAATGTTTCCGATGATCAAAAAAATGTCGCGTTTCTTTTGCTCGTCAGTATACAGAGTATATATGGAATCCGTAAAGCATCCTTTATACGCATGTGCATGACAGCCTTCTAGGCGTTTTTCGTCAAGCTGGCGATTTGTGCTATAAAGAGGGGCAGGGGATCTAACTAGCGCTGTATTGGTATGAGTATTGTGCCTACCAGCGCTTGCCCTGCCTATTTGATCTCTGAGTTGTATCTGTATTGAATTTTCAGATGCGCGACAAGCTGGCTGTACTAGGTGAGGGAACCTACTTCAACGAGTGTGCTGAGGACCTGGACGACTGGCAGACGGCCTACTGGGGCAAGGGGGACAACTATCAGCGACTGTTGGCGGCCAAGCGGAAGTGGGACCCGGATATGTTCTTCTGGTGTCACAACTGCGTCGGCTCTGACCTCACCTCCGGCTAAAGATGAAGGATATCATGAGGGGGAATTTTTTGTTTTGATGGTCGTTTTGTACAGAAAGGTTTTTGAAACGTGAAGCATCCGGATATGCGGCTTTAGGCCGCGTATCTTAATGCGGCACGTTTCAAAAGTGTTAAAGTGTTCGGACTTTCAAAACGATTGACGACAGATGATGTTGAAATAATACCCATGTTTTCTTATAGGTACTAACTGATACAGTTAATGTCATTATACGTGAAATAAACTCATTTGAGACCTGCCGCAAAGGACAGTAATTCAATTCTTGTAAAGAGCGAGGTTTTCACTGTCACACAATGAAAGTCTTGCTTTTCACAAAACTGGACTTATGTTCTTTTGTCTTAAAGGGCAGTATCGTCGCACTGTGGCGTCTGCGATATCTATGGTGGGGCGCCAAAAGACTACCCGTTAGATGTGTTCTTTTTCATCACGTGTGTTGGGACTCCAAGCATAATTGGGAGGTTCTCTGTCTCACTGGCAAAAACGTCTTGCATTCGAGACGTGCTGTATACGGATACGCAGCTAGACGCCGCGTATCCGTATGCAGCACATCTCGAATGAGTTAACGTAATCCGTGCATCAAAAATCTTTTTGACAGCACCTTTGAATAAACAATCGAAAGGTGAAGCTGTTTGTTCATATTGCTATTCTGCTGTGAATAAAATGCGTGATACTTGTTTTTGCTAAAATAATACCAGAGTTTCTAAATGTCATTATATGTAACGATTATGTTTATAGTGACTGATTCTGATCAGCATTTTATTATTGCTTGCCTGTGACATAATTTGTATTGCCGCGTCTCCTTTATGCGCTTCAGTGTATTTCTGCATTGTGAAGGCATAAAGACAATAAGTCATTTATTTTGTGAAAGCGAGTTTCATTGTATTACAAAGAAAATCTCGCTCTTCACAAAAATGCACTTGACGTCTTTTGTCTTCACATGCCGTTTTCTAAATAAATTACTTTGCTTACAACAAACCTCGGACAGAACAACACACTTTGAGTCACCTGGAATTTTGTCCTAGAGCCATGCGCAAAACAACAGTTCTTACGACCTTAAATATGGAGAATAATTAACCCATTGAATGTCGGTAGCGGGTTTTGTCGCGATTATTCCTACAGGGATCATCGCGACAAAAACCGCTACCGACACATAAAGGGTTAAGTGTAGGCCCTATGTCAATGCCTCTTAAAGTCTAAAATCCTGACCTATATTATTGAGATAAAGAAAGAGGGGCAACGTGGTGACCTGTGGTGAGGCTGTCCTTGACTTTCAGCGCACAGATACAGGATAAAGTTCATCATGAGTCGGTCACATACAGGGATTTTACTGTGGATACATTATGAGATATAAAGACCGTGATGATGATGATGATGATGAGCATCATTATCAGTATCATGATAATAATAATAATAATAATAATAATAATAATAATAATAATAAATGAATAATAATAATGCCACTACTACTAAGACTACTACTGTTACCCCTACTACTATTACTACTACTATTACTACTACTACAACAACAACAACTACTACTACTACTACTATTACTACTACTACCACTACTACTACTACTATTAATACTACCACTACTACTAATACTACTATTACCACTACTATTACTACTACTACAACTACTATTACTACCACCACTAACACCACCACCACTACTTCTACCACTACTACTACTGCCGCTGATACTTCTACTACTATTACTACTACCACTTTTACTACTACTGCTGCTGCTACTACTACTACTACTACTACTACTACCACCACCACCATCGCCGCCACCGCTATAACAACAACAACTACTCCTACTACTACTACTACTACTACTACTGCTATATTGTACTTGTACTGTGACACACAAGCTCTAAGCGCCGATAGTTCAAGGGTATTGTAAAGATAGCAAATGCGGCAATACGCTTGAGCCTTGAGGGCGCCAAGCTAATTGGGCACTGTTCAGGAGCTATCATGGTACTCTAAATGCAAACGGTGGTTGCAGAAAATATTGACCGTGATAGTTATTAAAAGCGCAAAACCGAAGTGTCACTACCATTAAACTAGTGCCGCATTCCACTTCACCCTTTCACTGCTGAGGAAATCTGAGCACAATCCAACTGCAAGAGATATAGATCCTCATGAGTCCCCGCAGTTGCGGGGACTCATGCGGATCTATGTCTCTTGCTGACACCAACATGCAACCAATTGGTTGTGCGTGTGCAAGAAATAAGTGTTCTTAAAAGACGGGTGCTAATATATATATATATATATATATATATATATATATATATATATATATATATATATATATATATATATATATATATATATATATATATATATATATATATATATATATATATATATATATATATATATATATATATATATATATATATATATATATATATAAGGACTCTCGAAAAGGCCACCGCCGTGAGATGGCCTTAGTTGCCTGCTCGGCGTTAAACCCAGATAACTAACTAACTAACTAACTAACGAAAAGGCCAAAAAGTGTCACCTGTCAATAAAGACCATCATTTAGGTGAGAAGAACTGTCTTTTCAAAGCGTGCTTCCTTCTTCGTTGGGTTCTTCTCTGCATTTTACACGCTCTGCAGTCACCGTTTTTGTCTGGGTTTCATCATCTAGTTGGCAACTATCACCTTAATGACGGTCTTTAAAGACAGGTGATTTGTCATAAGGGTGGTCGCTCAACACAGGTTCTACGTTATCCCCAGTAAAAAAAAAATCTTCGGGCCCACGACGGCGACAGTGGGCCAGCGCACGACTGTGCGCGGGCCCTCTGCGGCCGTCGTGGGCCCGAAAACGTTTTGCTACTCGGGTTATAATCTCCTGTTGTACATGGTGTATCAGGGGTGAGCTGTTTACACATGCAGATTTCACAACACACTGGCGATTCTCAGTAGTTAAGGAGAAAAAGTTTTCATGTGTCATTACAAAATGATACAAACTTCGACATCAGCATAGATAAAAACACCTTTAGTGAGTCTGCACTTTAAGTTTGTGGGCTGGTCTGTGATTGTGGAGCTTACAGCTTCCGGCCGTAAGCTCCAAAATCACAAACCAGCCCACTGTAAACGTAGAAATAGCTTTTAACTTTCGAAAACATCTGGAATGAGTTTGTGTCTTGAAAATTAAATCAAACATTGTATCCCTGAAATAAATGACTGTTAATTATGCGTCCTTGCCACCGCACGGTATCGTGAGTAGATGTCACGGGTTAAAAGAGCACTATACTATTCTTTGCTGGTTCTTGACTTTGCTAATTGTCAGGAGCTGCTCAATTGCGTGGGGGGGGGGGGGGCGCGGAATGGGGGGAGGGTGTCCAAGTTTTATCTTTGGGAACGTTAACCTAAGACAGGTGACGCTCCACGCGGGCATACCTTGCTTTCCACTGATCCCAAATATTAAAACGCTGGGAAGGGGGAAGGTGATGGAGGGGGGTTGCGGAGAGCGTGAATGAGGACATCTTGCACCTCCTCAACGCCAGCCAAAATATCAAAAAAAGGAGGGAGGGAGAGAGGGGTAAGAGTGGAGGCGATCTCAACTTTCATTACGATCGTCCTGACCACACTTACACAGCCAAGCTTTTGGACAAACTACCAAGTGAGTACCAAGTGAGTACCAAGTGAGTACTCACTTGGTAGTTTTTTCTAAATTACAGGCACTGGCAGTCAACCCTTTCGGTCTGCTTTTCAAGCTTTTGGACGTTTTGCACATGTTCACCATGTCTCAAGCTGTACACATACCAAGGGGAATTACTCAGCGCTGAACAGACAAACAGATCCCCTGTCCCCGCTTATCAGGCACCCAGTCGCCAGCCCACAGAAATAAACGCAGGTATAGAACAAGGCCATCATCTACCTACCTTAAAGAATGCATCAGGTCAAGCCTATAACCCATGTCTTTTTCTGGAACTTAGGAAGTAGGCAGGAGAAATACAGATTCACAAACAAGAAGGTGCACTACTAAATGTGATCAGGTAAATACCCTGATTTCACACAGTAGATGAAGAAGACAATACTCAACAATGTAACGATACAAATTTTGCCTCGAGTTATAGAATACTCACAAACCAGACAGGTGAGGCTAGCGCTGGTAGAACTGTATACATACCAAGGAGAATTGCTCAGCGCTGGACAGACAAACAGTTAGATCCCCTGCCCCCGCCTATCGGGCACCCAATCGCCAGCAACAGATAAATACGCAAGTATAGAACAAGGCCATCATCTACATCCCTTAAAAGGATGCATCAGGTCAAGCCTATAACCCATGTCGTTTTCTGGAACTTAGAAAGTGTTTCCGATGACACAAATGATGTCGCACTTCTTTTGCTCGTCAGTATAAACTATATCGACACCGTGTTTGTCTCCATCTTTGGCCTGTAGGCAGGAATCATCGCGACAAAAACCAGTATCGACAGAAAAAAGGTTAAGCAAATATGAACAATCAAACTTTTATCTTATGGTATGCTGACTGTTGTCTATTTATTTCTGCTCCCCGGGCATGGTCGAGACACGCCTCTGATCATGTACTTTGTGGGCGTGATCTTGGTCCAGAGTGCAGTGCTCATCGTCATCTGCAATTTCATTCTGCACCGCTACTACAAAATGACGAGCAAGCAAGAAGCGCAGAGGCAGAGAACAACACGCAGGAGCCGCTGAATGCGGCCAATCAGGACCCGTGAGACACCGCGCCGACCAATCATGCAGTATGTATTCATTACGACCAATCATGAGAAGGAAGACATTGGTAAGGGGTTCGCACCGACCAGTATCTACCCGCGACTCAATGGTAACGGATACGCGTTGGCCAATCGCTATCAGAATGGCATCGGCAACGGGTTTGCTCAGACCACTCAGTCTTCTCGTTACAGGGCAGCATCAGCCAATCACCGAGCGCGTGGCACCGATGGTCAGGAGGTGAAGGGAGGTAATGAGCCGGGCAGGAAGAGTGCAGGAAGGACTCCCCGTGACAGAGCCACGCGACTGAGCAACATCTTCGTCGTTCTAACTTTTCTCCTCAACACCATCTTTATCATCGTGGTCTTCATGGCCTACATGATAAAGCAGACTGGCTGATGTCTCCGTTCTGCGTGGTTCAGTTTGCTTAACCCCGTGACGAGGTAAAAATTAAACTCCAATCAACTGCAAGAGGCAAAGAGACTCATGAGCCACCACAGTCGCGGGGGGTCATGGGGACCTACGCCTCTTCCTGAAACCTCTTCGCATCCCTGCTCCTTGGACATCTGGCTCTCACTGACGTTGAACTGACCGTGATTTCAAAACCACACATGTCCATTGGCCGTGAAGGGGTTAACTGTTTTGCCCCACATCTGTACCGAACGGTCATTTTGGACCATACGGCTGATAACGGTAAGGTTCAAAATCACAGACCGACACGTAAATAAATCATCCAACCTGACGCTCTTTAGCCAGTTCCGCCGTAAGATGGCCTTAGTCGCCTTTTCGGCATTAAACCCAAATAACTATCTAAGTCTGTATCCAGTTTATTTTCGCTAGCACTACCTTCATCAAGGTCCTTCCTTGTCTACATGGTTTAGTTGACCGGCGTCTGGTCTAAATATGTGCTAATCTGTGGTTTAGGGCCTTACTGGGTGAAGGCACAAAGTTCAGAATCACAGATCATCACTCCAATAAATCAGCTTACTAAAGTACTGTCAAACTTACTTACTTACGCCTGTCACCCCTCCCCGGGTATAGGCCGTCGACGAGAGACCTCCAGCGACTCCTGTCCTGTGCTTCTGCTTCGATTTTACTCCAGGTGATTCCCAGTCTCTTGATGTCTGCTTGGAGGTCTCGACGCCAGGTGTTTCTCGGCCTGCCTCTTTTCCTCTTTCCCTGGGGGTTCCATGACAATGCCTGCCTAGTGATACTGGAAGCTGGCTTTCTCAGACTGTGACCAATCAATCCCCATCTTCTTCGCCCAATTTCATTCTCTGCTGTTATCTGCTCTGTTCTCTCCCAGAGTCTGACGTTGCTGATCTTCTCTGGCCAGTGGATTTTCAAAATTCTTCGAAGGCAACTGTTTATGAAGATCTGTACTCTATTGACTGTAGTTTTTGTCAATCTCCAAGTTTCTGCTCCATATAGGAGAACTGCTTTTACGTTGGAGTTGAAAATCCGGACTTTGGTGTGTTGTGACAGCTCTCTGGAACTCCACACTTTTTTCAACTGGAGAAAGGCTGCTCTGGCTTTATCGATTCGTGCTCTGATATCTGCATCAGTGCCGCCTTTTTTGTCTATGATGCTCCCGAGATAGGTGAAGGACTCCACCTCCTCCAACGGGGTGCCAGCAAGCAAGACTGGTTCTTCCCTGTTTGCGTTCAGCCTCATTGTCTTTGTTTTCTGTTTGTGGATGGTGAGGCCCACTTGGGACGAGATGTCAGCATCCCTCGTGGTCCTGTCCTGCATTTGTTGATGAGTGTGGGACAGTAAAGCCAAGTCGTCTGCAAAATCGAGGTCGTCAAGCTGTGTCCACAGTGTCCACTGTATTCCACTTCGTCTGTGCTCTGTGGTCCTCTTCATGACTCAGTCTATGGCCAGCAGGAAGAGGAACGGAGACAGCAAACACCCTTGCCTGACACCGGTTCTGACCGGGAGCTCCCTGGTGAACTGCCCTTCGTGGATCACGCGACATGTCATGCCATCGTAGCTGCTCTTGATCAGGCGGACGAGCTTTGTGGGTACACCGTAGTGTCGCAGGAGTTTCCACAGAGTCTCTCGGTCCACGCTGTCAAATGCTTTCTCGTAATCCACAAAGTTGACGTACAGCGGGGAGCTCCACTCCAGAGACTGTTCCACGATGATGCGGGGAGTGGCGATCTGGTCTGTACATGATCGGTTTTTCCTGAATCCTGCTTGCTGATCTCTTAGCTGGGGGTCAACGGAGCTCTTCATTCTCTCCAGGATGATCCTGTTGAAGACCTTTCCTGGTACTGACAGCAACGTGATTCCTCTGTAGTTGGAACACTTGCTGAGGTCGCCTTTCTTGGGAAGCTTGATTAGGTACCCCTCCTTCCAGTCAGCCGGCATCACCTCCTCTTCCCAGATCTTTCCAAACAGTGGGTAGAGCATCTCTACTGTTGTCTCTAGGTCTGCTTTCAGAGACTCCGCTGGGATGCCATCTGGCCCTGCTGCTTTGCCGTTCTTAAAACATGCCACTGCTCCTCTGATCTCTTCCCGGCTGGTCTGTCACAGCTGATGGGTAGGTCGGTCTCTGCTGGCTGGATGTCTGGGGATCGGGTGGGCTGGGTCTGTTCAGTAACTCTTCAAAATACTCGGCCCATCTGTCGAATTGGTCTGCACTGTCTGCAATAGGCTTGCCTTCTTTGTTTTTTTACTGGTCTTTCTGTATGGCCATACTTGCCCGACAATCTTCTGATAATGTCGTAGAGCTGTTTCATGTTGCCGCTGCCTGCTGCCTTTTCTGCCTCTGCTGCCAGGCTGTCTGTGTAGGCCCTCTTGTTTGCCCTGATACTCCCCTTCACCTCGCGGTTGGCTTCCGTGTATTCCCCCTGTGCCCTTGCTTTGGCTGCTCTCGTGCGACTGTTGTTGACAACTGCTTTCTTCTGCTTCCTCCTTTTATCTTCTTCAAGGTCTGTGCCGACAGCCAGTCCTTGTGATGGTGTTTCCTGAACCCTACAGTGTCTTTGCAGGTTGAGTTCAGCGCCTCTCTGCCTTCCACTGCTGCTCTGTGGTGACCGCCTCCTCTTCATTTACTAGCTCCTGTAGCGCTTGAAACCGGTTGGACAGCACCAGTTTGAACTCTTCTCTCACTCCAGTCTCTCTCAGGAGGCCTACATTATAGCGCTGTCTTCTTGTTGTCTCTGTGCGGCTTTTCTTTAACTTGAGCTTTATTCTTAAGGTAAGCAGATGGTGGTCTGAGGAGACATTTGCTCCCCTCCTCACTCGAACATCTTGGAGGGATCTTCTAAATTTCTTGCTAATGCAGATATGGTCTATTTGGTTCTCTGTAGTATGGTCAGGTGAGACCCAAGTTGCTTTGTGTATTCTTCAAAGTACTGTCAAAGCGACTCATCAAACAAGCTGGAACTTGTTAAATCTGGCTTTCTCCAGTCAGCCATCAATTAAGAATACCATCTCCTCCGCCCCAAACGGACCCTGTCGAATCCATTGAATTTTTACGCTTTTTTGTTGTGTGTGTTTTTAAACTGTTTGAAGAACAGGACTGATTAACCCTTTCACTGCCGAGAAAAAGCGAACGCCAACTGCAAGCGACATAGATCCTCATTAGCCCCCGCGACTGCGGGGTCTCATGAGCATCTATGGCTCTTGCTGAGGTCAATATATATCTTTGTTCTTTGGGCGATTGTGGCGTTCTGATGGTGAATGAACGAAGATTTCACAAACCCAAATGGCGTCCAGTGGCATGGAAGTGGTTAACTGACAAATTGTTTGGGTTTAACCACTGACTCTGACTATGTTTCTGAAATCGTTCTTAATTTAAGAACAAAGAGACCCATTCATCCAAAGTACACAGGTATATTCATACAAAATTCAAATACAAAATTTGGCCAGCAGGAGACAAAGAATTTCAGGCACTACCGCAGGTGCCTGAGCTCATGAAGCATATGTGTCTTGCTCACTTTGTCTCGGCAGTGATGGGGTTAACGCCATACAAGTAGAGAAAACTGTATACAGGAAGTGTTTGAAAAATATTACGTGATGTAAAGTTGTTGTGTTTTTTTGTCACCTGTCCGTCGTGTATATTTTTATTTTTCATGTGCCCATGTAAAAACAAATTTCTTTTACAAAAAAGGTTTGTAATGTTTTTTGTTGTGCTCATTGCGCCGCGGACCACTTTGCTTAGGGTGAGCGCAATCGAATCCAGCAAATGTTTCCTTCAATCCTGTCAACTTTCAACGCGTGTATCGCACACATATCCGCCCCACCATTAGCTTAGCTTAGCTGCCGGCGTTGTTTGCATAGCCAAACCACGTGAGCCCTAAGGCTGCAGGTGACTGGCTGTCCGCTTTTTAACCCGAAAGAGCATTTATAGGACTGAGTTCTACTTGGATTGAAAGTGGATACGGAGTTGAATTCAATTCTTGGAGTGGTCGTCGTATTCGCTCAAAGAGATCCGGCCGACGTCGGCCGCCGTTGGCCCGCGCACGGCTGTGCGCAGGCCAACGGCGGCTGACATCGGCCCGATGGCCTTTGCGCACTGGGATCCCAGATTAGCGCTGTTTGAAGCGTTTCAATCTTAAAAGCTGATTCGTCTGCGAGCACCCTTATTTTGTTGCGATCGAACCACATACATGACAAGGAAAATCACACATTTCATGTTGCTAATGCACTGTTTATTTCAAACTGACGCGCGCTGTATTGACGATTCAGTATGATCTTAAGTTTATAATCTATCTAGAACCTTTTAATGCCACTTGTTACGTAGAAACCCACCACACACCATATCTCCTAGTCTTACTGTGCGGTGCTGTCTGGGATCGCGTAGCGCACCTCTAGGAAGTTAGCACGCTTGAGTGTGTGGTGTACGCAATGAGGTCACTTGTTTTGCATTGGATTCCAATCATGAAAAGTTGGTTGGTTGCTTGGCTAGATGGTTGCTTGCTTGCTTGATTGTTTGGTTGCTTTGTTGGTTCTGTTTGCTTTGTTTTCATTTGCTTTGTTCTGGTATGTTGGTTGGTTAGTAGTTTAAAATTGCTGTTATTGTTCCCAACAACGTTCAATGAAACATATTTTAGGACATCATTAAGAACACAGTTCTGATGACAACAGACGAACCGTTTTTTAAAGTTAAAAAAAGAATAGTATACAATACACTTGTGATCTCGATGATCTTGAAATAAATATGAATGTGTACCTTGGAGACGTTTATCATACTTAAAAGATAGCCCTTTTTGCCCCAAGGTCCCATTTCTTCAATATTGGAGGTATTGCCTAACGACTATGTACCAGTTGCATTAGATGGCTTGACCATGATAATTTAAGGGTAGTGCCCTTGAATTGTCATGGTCAAGCCATATCCTGCTGTAGGGATCCGGGGCTAAAAGGGTTAACATTCGAGACGTTCCGCCTCGTGCTTTAAGGCGCGTATCCGGAGGCGGCACGTCTCCAATGAGTTAAACAGACCTTTAGTTGTGATCGACCACTTTTGATTTGCACTCTAGTGCATTATAAAATTGTATGCACAATGAAACACCGGAAATCAGTACGAATGCATCCGTTTACTGAGCGCTCTTTGCTCTGCACTTCCACCTCGCAAAAATGATACAGCAGTACTTGTTTTGGGTGACCACCCTAATCCGAGATCAGCTGTCACTAAAACCATCATTTAGGTTTCTGTAGCCACCTAAATGATGTTTTCTCGTGACAGGTGACACTTATTTTCCCCTTCAACGCTTCTCTTGTGACAGCACCTGTCATTTAACTCATTGTACCCCGACACCGAAATCCCCAAATGTTGCCGTTGTCCTCTGAAGACTGCTTTGCAGTGCAGGACACATATCGACCATGATAGTTCAAGGGTGATGCCAGAATAGCTTGGCGCCCATAGGCGCCAAGCTATTCTGGCATCACCCTTGAACTATCATGGTCGATCCATATCTTGCTGTGGTTTGTCTGGGGTAGAATGAGTTAAGACCACTTTTTCTTGCACAAAAGTTGGTTGCTCGATCAAAACACGTTCTGCTGTTCTTTAAATGCCAGCTCGACTGCCGGGGATTCACAGTCGGCTAACAGGTCTGAAGCAAATAGATATGAATGACTGCAGGAGGGGCATCAATTATCATGAGTCTCCGCATCTGCGGGGACTCATGAAGATCTACGCCTTTAGCATGTGTAGGCTGTTTGCTATATTTCAGTAGTGATCGTGTTAACTCATTCTGCCCGCGACACACAACAGCAAGCTATGGTTCGACCATGATAGTTCGGAATGGTGGTGGCAGAATAGCTTTAGCTCCTATAGGCGCCAAGCTATTCTGCCACCACCCTTGAACTACCATGGTCCACTGATCTATCTCCTGAATTTTAATGCAGTCCTCAGAGGATAACTTTAAAATGTGGGTATTTCGTACTTCGGGCACAATGAGTTAATAGCCGATAATTCATTCATTTCATTCAGTCCTCTCTGCGCCGTCTGGTGCTTGAGGCGACAATAGCCGATAATGCGATGGTGTAACAGGTGGCGTGTAGGGGGCTCTGGATAGAGGTAGTACCTTTGCTGTTCGGCAGCTGCGTCCTACATAGGACGGACGGGCATCACTGGTCCTCATCCATCTCCTTAATCTCTCACGTGCTGGCTCCAAGCGCCACACCCTGGCAAACCACCTCAGCTGGTGGGCTAAACCACGTGAGGGGGTGGTGTTCACATTGCACCACTAGGCGGATGAGCTGTTTCTGACAGCCAACGGCTAGAGGACGGAGGAGATCAGGTTGGATCCAACGGCCAAATGTGGGGGAGTAAACCCTTCAAATCAGGAGTGGAGCCCCGAAGGCAGACAGCTGCCTGTATTCACGCACTGTTCTGGCAGCTCCTGCAGCCAAACTGGTGCCAAACGTACTGCTTTCCTTTGGATACATCAGCGAGGCCGAGAGGGGGATCTTGACGACTGGGCATCCCAGGATCTCCATACACTTCGCCCAGGCTTGCGCACTGGAGAGGTCACTCCAGTGACTGACCCAGCAAGCGCATACTCCATTGTCTTTCGAGACAGGATGCCGTAACAGGTGGCGCCCAAAGCATGTAACCGGAGATTTTCAACACAACAGCTGATTGTAAAAAAATATTTAAATTTTTTTTTTTTAAATTATTTGGACCTTTCGACTGAAATCAAGGTCATCTGCAAAATTCCTAACTCTGACAAAAATGGAAATTTTTTTGACATAAAATGTTGGCCAGATCGGTTACTTTCTCATCGGAAAAAAAAACACAGGCTCCTACTTGACGAGTCTTAAGGGGAGTGTCATCGTATTGACCAGTTGTAGGTAGGTCAAACACAAGGGCAGATAACCGGGCAGCTATAGATTAAGATCTATGGATTAAGCAAACAGTTTATGTGCAACATACTGAATTTCAAGGTATGACAAACAGGAAGTGGCCCATATCTGATAATTAAATTGTATTCTCGTGTTTGAACGGATGCCCGACGTTGGTTTTGTAAAGTCGATGTTTGCCAAATACCCGATGTCAGTGCATCGTGGATCAATGAAACAAGAATGAAATTATCAGTGTGTTGAAATTACGCGTTCCGGTTTCTAAAACGCTATACTCTCGTTTTCAACACGATACATTTACGCCAGATCGACGCGAGATCACTTTGGCGTGACGCCAAAGTGATCCCGGGTTAATCTGGCGTGGCAGTTTTTTTTTTAAAGCCATAGTGAGTGACCCTTTAGCCGACCTGTAATGGTTGTCCTCGGTAGAGTGCCACTCAAGTACCGTTTCGCGTCATGGGTCCTCCTTGCAGCGTGTTTTTAAAAATAATTTTTGCCTTGTTTGAAAGTTTGCAGTTGGGCTGAATGTTGGAATTTGCTGAAAATTTGTGGTTAGCTGAGAGGAGACATGTTTGGTGCTTTGATTCATACCATCCTGAGCTTATCCAGTGGACAATTGTGGGCCTATGTTGAGTTGCCTTTGACGTAGGGATTTGAGGGGCACGCTGATTTCAGTTGTGCTTGGGTGTGGGGTTGGTAAGGAACCAGTTTCATAGCCAAGAAATGAGATGGGTGATGTGCTGTGTGTTTTTTTTTAAATTTTTTTATTTTGTGCATGGCAAATGTGCAGCTGGTGGGCGGTAGTGTTTTTTAGGGAATTAAAAAATTAGGGGATGACTGGGAATGACTAAGGCTAAGAGACTGGACAGTACGGAAACAGCACTGTGGTCCGTGGCCTGCAGTCGCATGGACTTCACCGAGCACGCGCCACAAAAGCCACGCCCCCTAGCAATTGTTGCTGGGTGCCACCAACTTTCCTGTCCCTTGGGCAATATGGCGGACGGTAGCGCGCGTGATTCGACTGAATGCTTTGCAAATTCTACAAGCCTACATTTATGCCAGGATACAAAGCTATGTCAAAAAGGCTCTAGATCGAGGCAAAGCAAGTTTGCGTCAAGTTTCATTGATGCTGTTCGTATTTATCACACAACTGGCAGTGATTTTGTTCAAGTTGACCGGTCGCAGATCTACAAAAATGCGCCGATCCACACAAACTGTACGTGGAAAATTGAGCATCAGCAAGCACAGGTCACAGAAGCTATCAGTGCCTGCAGATCCCGGTAGGTGTTTTTGTTATTGGTGTTGCTTTGGAAAAAAAAATAGCACACTTATCCGAGCTATTTTAGTCCATCTTGTATCATCGTAGCAGGATGGCAGTGCTGCTCAGCGCTCTCTATTGCTGGATGTGCTCAGTGTCAGGCTGAGCTGATTACTTTCACTCACAAATAAAATCGATGTGTGTGTGTGTGTGTGTGTGTGTGTGTGTGTGTGTGTGTGTGTGTGTGTGTGTGTGTGTGTGTGTGTGTGTGAAAGAGAGAAGGGAGAGAGAGAGTATTAATAAATAACCATGCATGTATGATTGTATTTCAGGTTGAATGGTCACTGTTCTCATGTCATTGGGCTTCAGAAAACTCTTCAGTATTTCAAGGCAGCTAAACTGTTTGACCTGGTGAGCAGCAATATCAAAAGGCACCAAGATCGCATCTGTCCCAATAGTTGAATAAAACCATGGTGTGCTAGCCAGGCCATGGGAGAAGAGGACGAAAAGGCACATTACATGCCATATCAACACAAGCACGAAGTAAACATTACCTAAAATAAAATCAAAACTATTATTGACTGGTTGTTACGTGGTTGAGTCGTAGTCATAGTATGATATCACACCAGACGCACGCACGTAAGGTTCTTTTTAAATAAACTTCATTCAGCTGCAACCCGTCACACGTGGCTTAAGGTTGTAGACAATACTGGAGTAACAGTTCCAACAATACTTTATTTCAGCGATGCAATCTCCACATAATGCATTCCCAAATGCACCAATACTGATACAATGTCTCTTCTGCAAATGTCAACACTGGCGACACAATGTTTCTCATACAACATACACCACCGTTACGCTGCGTCTCTCACAATGTACACCCTATACGGGCCACGTACCTACGATAAACTGTGTGTGCCTACAACTGACAATGCATGACAATGTACACACGTGCTTCCTAGCACCAACTTTTATAGTAAAACGACTTTCCATAATAATCCAAAGAAATCACACAACGCAACCAATCAGAATGGAACACGTAACTGAAACTCATAAATATTAATAAAAGGAGAACTTTCTAGAATAACTACAATAGTCTACAAAAATTCGACTGCTAATTTCAGCCCCAAATCCTAGTATGTAATGACGTTACACAAAAGTATGGTAGACCGTTCACGACCTTTCATAAATACACACTAAGAACGGCTGCTAATTTCACGCGCACAGAAAACAACTATGACTATTGTGTTACAAAAATGTTGATTACTCTTTGACGTCACATGTACGAGGTCACTAGTCAGAGCGCGACTTCGCTCAAATGTTCTAATCTATTCTCAGCGAAACTATGCATTCCAAAAATCAACCGCTCTTCTCCTTGCGACTTAGCTAGAAACTTCCGGACTAATCTAAGCGTATCATAACAAAACCAATTCCGCTATCATGCACGAACGATAGAGAATCTCACTGAAAAGGTACGTGATACGTAACCATGATAGCTCAAATAAATATCAGATCGTTTCCTATGATTAACACATGCATGCTCTCACAGAACACAACCACAATCGTAACACTTGTATATTATATTTTATTCTGGAATATGATTGGTTCACATGCCAAAACACAACACACAGAGAAATAATGGTTCAGGTCATAAATGGCCGATTCACAGTGACACAATTTGATAGCATACTAGATTCAAATACTCATTTTCTCTTTATTGTGAAGTCTTCAAAATTTCTCAATCAACAAAGAGTGAAAAACAGTCTATTGTGTGGCTGTACTACAGCTGCATTAACATGTTTGGTTTTTGGCTTTTTTAAAGAAGTACCCAACGGCGTTTTTGTCATTTGTGTTTCCAAATGGTCAATCTTGTAAGCACACGTTTAGTGAAAAAGGGGAGACTTTCAGCACCTACAATGTAGGTGCTGAAAGTCTGCTCTTTTTCACTATACTTTTGCTTACACGATTGCCCATTTGGCAACACAAATGACAATAAAGTCAAAACCCTTTTTCTCACAAAATACTTCTTCTTCTGCTGGTTGCGTCTGCACACCTTTATTTCTGTGCAGCCTTGAGATGGGGCCATTCAGATTTGTCAAATTCTTGATCTGGTCTCCTCCGCCAGCAGGTCTACCTTTATCTTCTAGCTTGCCATTTCAGAATTTGCACTCTGCAGCCATGGCCAGGTAATCTAATGGTGAAATCCCTAAAAGAGAAATTAAACAAATTATAAACAGTATATGTATATGATTAACTTAAATCGTCAAACGTATTTCTAAAGCTGCACTCAATATTTGTCCACAGGCCAGAAGACTGAAAAGAGAGCCAATGGCAGGGAATCAGCAGGTCGCTATGTCACAACGAGGTCCCCAGTTGATCTCCCACAAGAACTGGATCGCCTTTGCTTGACCAGTTAGTGTCCAAATCCTGAGAAACGTGAGGAAAGAACAGAGAACTGACCAGTTCTAATCACTGGGTAGAGAAAAAACAACAACAACAACAACAACAACAAACGAGAAACTAGCAACATGAAACTTCCACGTAGATCTAAATAGAAAAGCAAACGTTTCTGACAAATGTCTTGACAGAATCTTTTCACACACTTTTTTCTTAGCTTCAGCCACATTTTATGTAAACGACATGAGGGCACTGCCAAGAGTAAATATTTAGAAGTACTTCCTGACAGACACCTGCACAAGCGCAGCATTGTGGTTAATCCACAGTTTCTATTTCTATGAGCAACTCAGAGTGTGCGACAGTGGCCAGACAGGCATAATCAAAGTCAAATGCCCACCCGCATCCAGAAATTACACCATACTCGAGGCATGTCAGTTACCAGGATTTTGTGTGAAATTAGCTGACAACTCCAGCGTGAGACTGAAGAAATCATATTCCTACCACACGCTGGAGCAAGGCCAGCTAAATATCACAGGTTATTGTTTTCACCCAAAGGGATGTAAATGTATCGCAAATCACACCAGACATTCCATTCATGGCATCACTGTTTCACACTCTGTCAGCTTTCTACAAAGAACAATGGAAGCCTTACTTGGAAAGTGAAATGTCATCACAGAGTGTAAGCGAAATGTTAGGTATGCACCTCTGCTTTCATTGTCAGCATATATACACAAAGATATACTTGCCTCATTGTTCTGCTGCCCCACACTTGCCAGCTACAGTGTCAGGTGTATGTTGCAAGACTTGATCTTCCTGCGAAGATTTTACAGAATCTGTACTGCCCCCTTTTGTGAGCAGTCTGGATTTGTAGGCAGGTGACTCGTCTGCTGGACTGGGTTGGGGCGCAACTCACTGGGTTTGCCATCCCAAAAATGCTGAGAAGAAAATCGTTGCATGAATATATGCTCATCATAAATAGATCTGATGAAATGTGTTACTGTAGGAGTGATGTGTCTATTTGTGCTTGTCGTGATTTGTTACGAGTGAGAGAGTGCAAACTGAAGAAACGTAAGGCATAAACTTTCTGGAGATTAAATTCCATATTTAAAATCACACACACACACACACACACACACACACACACACACACACACACACACACACACACATTCATCCCAAGTGTGCAGATCAGTGTAGCGGTACTGCATGATAGCGAGTGCTTGCACATTATTGAGCAGTAGGC
This sequence comes from Semisulcospira habei, assembly GCA_036245525.1. Classification (NCBI taxonomy): domain Eukaryota; kingdom Metazoa; phylum Mollusca; class Gastropoda; family Semisulcospiridae; genus Semisulcospira; species Semisulcospira habei. The sequence goes on along the minus strand of BTPG01000001.1, from coordinate 163,562,137 downwards.
GTACAGTATGCACCGGCCATGGTAACTCGATCGCTGAATTATGTACCACTTCCGCAAGTGAACTGTAACAATTTTCAGAACAAACTACAAAAATGACACTTACCGCATACAAACAGCTCTGCGTTTGCTCTTGTCCTGTAGGGGGGGGGGGGGGGGGGGGGGGGGAGGGTAGTAGTATCCCGATGTCGAGATGATCGGTGTGCGGTCTACATCAAGTTCAGTTTTATTCAGCCCATTGCATTGGTTTTGGGATGGGGGGGGGGGGGGGGAGGAAAGCCAGCTTTTCTTTGATGGTTTCAGGGTACTTTTCCTCCCGATTGCAGGTACCCCAATGGCAATGCCTGACCAATTCAGTGAAATGTATACGCACAAACAGTATCGCACTTCGCCATGTCCTTGCTTAGTTACGGGAAAGCTTGTGGGACCCAGCAACAGAACTGCGCTGCGACAATTTTTTTTTTCTATTTTCTGATTGGCTGAAAATGCGCGCACCGGTGAGGTCCATTGTCAATACGGGATAAGTGCCTCATACTGAGGGTGTCAACGAGGCAACTCCTTGCGAGCAAGAGGCCTATATGCCTCTTGCGGATGCAGCGGGCTAGATGAATCAACGGGATATTTGAACTCCGTGCAATGTTTGAACCTCTTCTGACTTAGAAATAACGTTCTATTGACTGATTGTTTATAATCTGTGCGAGCATTTGTTCGATTATATCACTTCAAGTGTGTGAAACAAATGTAGTGTAAATTATGTCCTCTTTTGTCTTTTGTCATTTTTGTTCGGTTTGTTCGGGGATTTTGTGTGCATAGATCCCCAAAGTACAAAAGTGTTGTTTGAAATAAAATATTAAAAACAATAGGTAGTTTGACTTGTATCTGTTTTGCGGGCAAAAGACAGAGGTAAACCACAAACTAGTTGCAAAAAAAAAAAAAAAAAAAAAAAAAAAAAAAAAAAAAAAAAAGAAGAAACTGACAAACAAGGAAGTAAACGTTTACTTGTCCAGTTTATTTTGGACACTTTATTTGAACAGTAAGAAGGAAAACAGGACCGAGATATTGGCGACATGTGCACACTTTATTTGAGATTCAGGTTGATTAATTAGTAATTGCGTAGGAAGTTCTCACCTAGGCAGCGAAGGTGGGATTCCAAGAATAGCATATGTTTCTGCATTAATTTGACAAAGCCAGTATACTCGTTTTTCGTGGAATGCGCAATTTCATCTTCTTCTTATGCCAATCTACTAACCTCATTGAATTTAAGAATATTGGTGATATGGTCGATCGATTAAAAGTGTTCGAGTGAGCCTTCCAATGGCACCTCTCAAATACGGTAATTGTGAGTTAAGATATCTAGATATATCTAGACGTGCGTGCTAAGTGTCATTGAGATGCTGAATCGTTGTACACCGTTGCTCGCTTGTCCGTCGGTTTCCCGGTCGGTATGTTCCCAACCGTGAGTGCAATTTACTGGAAGCTGGTGGGTGACTTGTGCAGATAGAAGGAGTTTTCCTCCAGATCCATGACGATTTTGGACAAGGCCTCCAAGTCCTTCCATACCGTGGTGCCCTCCGAATACACCGGAAATATCGGATAGCGCGTGCGCACTATACCAACGCCTGGAATATTGGGAAGGAAGATCCGGATGCTGTAAAAGAGAATGAATCGATCGATGATTTGAGTGCAATGCCTCGCAAACCACGATGACAGTCGCGTGCTATGACAATATAAATAATAATAATAATAATAATAATAATGTACATTTATATAGCGCTTAACCTCCGAATGAATGATGATCTAAGCGCTTTACAAGATCAAAAATCTCAGAACAAAAGGTACAAGAAAGTAAAAGCTACAACAAATGTTACAAAAACTAAATTGACACATATCAAAAGCTCACACACATACATACACACACACCGTTACAACGTTGACAATATGATGGCAATTGTTGCATTAGCGGGATAGCTCACAGTGGCGTGGAAGCTTACCTTTGCCATCAGTCCACTGCGTCCACTGCGGGTTTTTTTTTAAATAATATTTTTTTAGAGACAGTTCTAGTTTAGCAAACAGGTAACATACCTGTTGAGCATTTCCTGCAACTTCATGACGGTGGACAAAAAGTTTGCTCTGGCCTAAAGACTAGAAAAGTCAGTCTGGTCTAAATAGGATGTTCTGGCCCGCTGTTAGAAGGTAGGCCGGGATTCTTTATTTAGATAAGGTCAACGGTGTTAGTCTGTCATGCGTTGAGAACATATTGCCCCTTCACTGCCGAGAAAAATCGTGCACCACTCAAACACAAAAGGCATAGATCCTCATGAGCCCCCGCATATGCGGGGGTTCATGAGGATCTATACCTCTTGCAGACAAAATTTTGTGTCCATATTCTTTGGAAGGCTGGGGCTTTTGGCGATGAGCTTGAAAGAAGTCTGAAAAACACAGTCTGCTTCCAGTGTCAGTGATACGGACGGGTGATCACCAGAAAAAAACTGACCTGGAGGCCGTGACGTTGCGGACTATGCCATTCCTATCCAGCACTCCCGCCTGAGTCTCCTGCGTGTCGGCGGGGTCCAGCTCAACTTCAGGGCCCGAGAAGAACTGGGAAGGCGTCAGATAGTAGGTCATGGAGTTGATACCGTCGAAAGCCTTCGCTGTTGTGTACCCTCCGTTACGCCCGTTCGCAGACACTGTCATGCCGCTCGTTGACTGGTAGTGTCCTGGGATCAGTTGCATGAGTGAGCTTAGTCCTACGCCAGCCACTAACAAAAGGCGCGCCTTGCTTAGTGGCTGGCGCAGGACTAAGCTCACGCATGAAATTGGCCCCTGTAGCGGGCATGATAATGCATTGACGTAGGAACCTTGGGGGAGGAAGGTCCAGCCCTTCCACCTCCCTCCCCGAGGAAGAAGTAAGCGGTGAGTGACAGAGTATCCCCTGCCCTCCCCCTCCCCCTCCCCCACCCCCTCCCAAAAAAAAAAAACCCAGTTCTACGAAAAATGTTGTAGGAAAATATTTTGCAGAATATAATTTGTAGGAAAAATATTTTGCAGAAAAATATACATTTTCTGTGTTATCTAGAGACATTCCTCCTCCCCCCCCCCCCCCACGAAAAAATATGGGGCGGGGGTAGGGGCAGAGATTCCCCTGGCCCCTGGCCCTCCCTCCAACCTACAAAAATATTTTTTTGCAGGAAAAAAAAATGTAGGAAACAATTTTGAAGGAAGTTAAAAAAAATATACGTGTTATTTTGAGTCCCAACAAATGAACAAACGAAGAAAGAAACACGCCGTCATCATCATCATTATCGCCACCATCATCGTCAGTGTCATCGTCATCAGCACTAGCACCACGGCAAGCACACACTTACCATCCCTGTCATTGTGATACCCACTAACCCACCTTTGTTCTGAATGTTGTACGGGTTCCAAGAGTTGAGCGGAGTCAAGTACACAACCTCTAGAGGCACGGCGTAAGACACTCGCCTAGTGGCGTTACTGCACAGCCCGCTGCCCATGGCGTCACAAAACTCTGCCCTGATCGGCGTCACTCTCGGCTGGGTCGTCTGGGCCACGAACAGGTTCCGGTCGTTGAAGCCCCTGCAAGTACAAGTTCAACGGTTCAAGGTCATGACGCTGGGTGAAAGGTTTTGCTGTAGAATAGCGTCAAGGTCGTCGGTTCAAGGTCATGGTGTTGAGTGAAAGGTTTGCAGTGGAATAGACCTCAACCACTGGTGGAAATCAAATTTGAACTTATCAATCGATAAATCGATCGATCACTCATTGGAGACGTGCCGCATACGGATACGCGGCTATTCACCGCGCATCCGTATGCAGCACGTCTCAAATGAGTTAAATGTTGTTGCATGCAGAAGGAAAATACTGAATCCACCACCACCACCAAAACACTACGGTCAGCCTTACAGCTAGGGGTGAAATGTGGTTGTTGCTCATGTCAATGTTGCTATATCCTACCCGTAAAAAAAATCGCCCTCGAGGTTGTAAGAGCGATGGTAGAAGCCCGCGTTAAGAACTCCCTTTCCAAACACATCCTGCTTTGTCAGGCCCTCAAACGTGTCTTTGATGTCAGCTATGTAGTTGTCCTTGCCTAGCAACATTTGAAGCAAAATCAATAGATCATTACAGCGACAAGAAGCGATTCACAAACTAATCACTGACACAATGGCTAAACAATAAATAAATACATAAATAAATAAAATAAATCTGTAAATTAAAAATAGCCTATTACTTTATACATCTCTTCAGCCATGGCAGCACTTTCGTCAATAAATTAATGCACACCTAAAAAAATAGATCACAGTTTATCACAAAAGTAATGCACACCTGAGATGCTGGTCACACGTTCATCAATTCATTAACCCGTTCAGTGCCAAGAAAATCTGAACGCCACCCAGCTGCAAGAAGTATAGATCCTCGTGAGCCCCCGCAGCTGCTCATGAGGATCTATGCCTCTTGCTGACACCACTTTGTATCCATGTTCCCTGGAAAGCAGTGACATGCTGGTGTTGAATTAACAAAGAAGGCAGAAACACAATCTGCGTCAACGGGCGCTGAACGGGTTAACTCATTCGAGACGTGCCGCCTCCGGATACGCGGCCTAAGCCGCGTATCCGGAGGCAGCACGTCTCGAATGAGTTATTACACACCGGGAATCTGGGTCATGATTTCATCCAGTCGAGTAAATCCAGTATCTATCGTCTGGTCCTTGGGAAGCGGGTTGATGGTAAAGCGAGCGGCACGTGTCTGGACGAACTCTTCCAAGGTTTTCTCCATCGCAACGCGGGTAGAGATGTCGTCCACGGGCTTCAGTTCTTTCACCTCCAGGCCGCCCTGAGGACAAGGCGACACAGATGTAAAAGGGGCTCATGAGGATCTATGTCTCTTGCAGTTGAGGGTTTACGTCTATAACTTGCGGATCTATGTCGTTTGCTGTTGATTTGGGTATCATAATAAAAGGCTCAGCGTCTTTTTAATCGAGGAGAACTTATGCGCACGTTTAAGCCTAAGGATATCCTTGGGTGAAACATGTAATTCATTCATTCATTCATTTATTCAAATATTGTTTTAATTAATTAATTTATTTATAAACTCACTCACTCACTCACTCACTCACTCACTCACTCACTCACTCACTCACTCACTCACTCACTCACTCACTCACCAACTCAATTACCTTACTCACTTACTCACTCACTTACACACTTACTTACATACTTACATATTTTTGGAGGGACTTTTCAAAAGTCGTATTTTTTATGGGACGGTTTTTGTAATATTGTTTGTTTGTTGTTGTTGTTTTTTGTAGTACCTGGGAGTAGGTGGGGGTGCTGGCTTACTGACCCATACTGGTTATCGCCCTCGATCCGCTACGCACATGTGTGGTGGATCAAGGGAGATAACCAGAGTGGTACTGACCTTAATAGGGTGGCACAGGATTCTGTAGTTCCACTGTGCCAGCACAATAGTACCGTCACCTTTGACGTCAACTGGCGCCCTGGGCAGATGGGCAAAGTTCTCAAAGAAATCAGTGTCACCTGCAATGGGGAACAACGTCACGCGTCATCTAAAATAGAACAAAACGTCATTTATTCACGTCAGCGGACATATTGCAGGAAATCGTCAATTACCCGCGTAACATAAACATATGGGCGAAGCGTCCCTTACTCACGTAACATTGAACAGGGCAAAACGTCTTGTCTTAGACCTTGTCATCTGAAATATGGCAAGTCACAAAACGTCACTTGAAACAAAGTACATCACCTGAAACACGACATTTAAGGGTTTTTTTTAAATTCATGAATTATTTTTGGTTATGAGTTTTTGTCTAGATTTAGACGTGACATCATATATGAGTGCAAGAAGGAAAGCAAGTCATTTTTTTAAATGATCAGGTTTCATGGAAAGAGTGAGACCATGCAGATACCCAATGTACAAAAAGCCATCGTGCCGTGCGCGGGCCAATGGTGGCCGATGTCGGCCCGATGGCCTGTTACGCAATGGGTATGCCTTTTGCCGTTTCGTCTGAGTGATCATTATTGCTGGCAAATTTTGTAGTCTAATACTTGAATTCGTTCCTAATATTACATGTCCAAGCAGCAAAGATGTTTGTTTTCAGGCCCCGCCACACGAGCCGGTTGTGCCCCGATTTTGAAGCCGATTCCGATCCGATTGCGATCGGATGACGTCAATTATCCGATCCGATCGCAATCGGCTGGGAATCGGGTGTCTAGAACCTGCTCTATTTTTCCGGTCCGAATCAGCCCCGGATGTAAGCTTCAACCAATCAGAGCGCGTCTCGCAAAGCATGTCGTAGTTTCCAAATGGCGGAACACGCCTGTTGTGATCAGTACCACCTTCGTTGCCGCTGATGTTTCGCACCCCTCTTCCCGAATATGATGCAAAACTGCTGATAATGCAAGCACATCATCATCACTGTCAAAACTAGCAGCCATTTTGCAGAACAGGTACGACTTTGATCTTCGGTTCAAACCGGTCGGCTAAACAAGTCGGGAAATGTGTGGCAGTGAACACGGTTTTTCAGTCCGGCCCGATCACCCCTCGATTCGAAACTCAGTGATCGGGAATCGGCCTCAAAACCGGGCACGTGTAGCGGGGCCTTTCCTCCCTATGTCACACGACCAGTCACTTTAGCGCAAACCGTACCATGTGACCGTGATATAAAAACCCGTGTAGCGAAAAATGGCGGACGTTTTGTAGCTCTCTCGATGATGCATCTTGGATGCCAGTTTTGTTCTATTAAAGAGCGCCAAACGTTCTAAAGTACAAAGTTACGTAGTGTTGTTCGAAACAACAAGCACAGTCAGTACGGGAGACGCCAACGTCATGACATATTTTAAATTACGTCAAAAGTCTATTATGTATAAATGTATATTCCTTTGTCATGTCTGGCGTGATCCAGGTCGCAAGATGTCTTCTTGATTTCTTTTATGAAAATAGTGGAGGAATGAAAACAAATACGTTATTGGTCGGAGGGGTTCGCTGCACAGACCTTGTAGGCCTGCGGGAGGTCAAAGGAAGCATTGTACCCCGAAGGACATTTTGATTCGAGTCACTGTCTATTTATCGGCACTATATCAAACAAAACTGTTGCTCAATATAATTTGTGTACCAAGTCCAAAACAAACTGTGCCTAGCATCATTCATTTTGACGCTGGTTGCGGTGTTCAGACAAAACACATGAATGGCAGACGACTGCATATCGCTGTCGACTCCGCGCGTAGATTTCGTCTGACTATGACGATATCAATGCATTGTATAACCGTGCGTGTTACTGAGTAAATTCTACTTGTAACTAGATCACACATAATTGCGGAAAATGCCAGCAGGTTTGTTTATTTAGTTCTTTTCTCAGGTCGATATCGCCAGCTGACATCTCGTCAATTTCACTAGTCAGTCCAGCGACTCACACGTTTTCTAGCGTCTTTTCTCCGTTCGTGTGCGCGTATAGGATTTAAATTTCGAGCGTTCATACACTCTAAGAAATATGTCATTACTGTTATACATAAGGAGCTTGTTAATGTTGCAGTATAAGCATATTTCACGATTCCGTTTTGAAAATGTAAGTATCGTGAAGATCGAGTCTTCTTGGCGCGCAAGGGATTTGGGGAAGAAAAGTATATCAAGCAAATTCATGAATATGAGTTTGCTTGTTATACAATATATCAATACATGTGTCAAAGAAGGGAAAACTGTATGGAGTGGGTACATATAGGGCTAGTGTCACCTGTCCAGGCGGTGAAGCGGTTCTTCTCCTGTAAGTCCCACCACGACTTCGCGTCCACTTCGTGCAGCTCGCTTTTGTAGGGCTCCGTCAGCTCATATTCGCCGTCCTGAGTCCACGCGCCCTCCAGGTAGCACATCAACGGCCTAGGGGTCAAGGTACAGGTGACTTCAAAGTCAAAGCATCAAGGTCATGGTCAGTTAACTCTTACCAGTTTGCTCTATTTGAGGACCGTGAACAAAATGACTTTTACCCTCACACATGACCAAGCAAAAATGCTGCTGAAAGCTCTTCTAGTGGTCAAAAGTTGGCTTATTATACATCATATTAAAGTGCATTGAGTCAGCTTTTAGTCAGGATAAGTAAAAAGTCTGTACTTAACGTAGTTTAGAAGTTGTTGTTTATTTAGCGACGAAGAAAAAATGGTGTCCGGTTTCCAAAAACAGTTTTCACGAAAGTCACTAAGAAGAATTTTTTTTGTTTCTTGCCCCTTTGTTTAAAATGTGAATCCAGTGTGTGGACAAATCATTTCTACACATTTCTGTGAAGTTTCAAGAAAATGTGTTTGAATTTCTAAGAGTTACGCAACATAATCTACACCGGTCAAGGGCAGGAAAAAGTGGGCGTGTCAACACCTGGCATGACTGAGACAACAAACATGTGCTTCTCTGAAAATCTCTGACTTGCTGAAAATATCACTGAGGCAATACACAGCAAGTAATAAAACTTGTTTATGTACTTCATAAAGTTTCACGATTCTGAACCAGACAATAGGTAAACAAAGACTCACATGGATAGCACATGGTCAAACCAAAATAGAAAGTGTCACAATGACCTGCGATGGTTTTCTTTCGTTTTTTCCACATCGCTGGTGCTGGAATCATGTTCAGTGGCCTGGTTGCTGGAAGATTCCCCTTCAGTGAGATACTCTTCACTTTCGGACTCAGATGAACTCATTTTGACGGAATATTCTCAGAGAGAATTCGCAAGCAGTGAAAATAACGCAGTAGGGAAAGCAAGATGGTGGACGTAGTGACTCGATCGATAACAAAGGTCACGAACAAACTCAAAATTAATATTTTTTTCATTCTATCATATGAAAGTGACTTTCTAATGTCAATAAGTTATTACAATAATACTGAGAGTAAAAATTAATTGGTTTTAATTCAGTAAACACGATGGAATTTTCCATGGGCGTGTCTTCGTATGTATACATACGATGGCCAAGGGAGCGAACTGGTAAGAGTTAAGCTCAGTTACAGTTCGTTTAAAAAAAAAAATATGAGGGCACTTTAACCCTTTTGCGAGTCGGTAGCGGTTTTTGTCGCGACAAAAACCACTACCGATAAGCAAAGGGTTAACTGAAAATTAGGGTTCCCAAACGTTTCGCCACAGTGTCTTGCTAAAGATACACCTAAAAGTAATAATTAATTTTTTTTATTGGAATCTACAATGCAAACCGTTTCTCTGGACGTTTTATAACTCAGCTTTACTATCAATTTAATTTTCTCAACGAGAAACATTTTGAATTGTATAAACGAGCCATCCCTCAAAGCTCACAGTTGCGGACATTTTTAACAGCCTGCGAGAATAATAATAATAATAATAATAATAATAATAATAATAATAATAATAATAATAATAATAATAATATATTATTATTATTATTATTATAGTGGTAGTGGTGATGGTAGTAGTAAAATTTGTATTTTTTTTTTAAAAGACTGCAAATATAAGGGCGTAAAAGTTTACTAACTGGAAGTAAGGGCGATAATCTCGTCTGCTGGTGTCCCCGGCCTGCCAGGCCTTTAACCATTCCCGCATCTCCGTAATCTGAGCCTCAACACTCCCAGCATTCAGCACGGCTGGTGGGACTGGCGGGAAGGAGATTGCTTCCATGCTGTGGAAGTCTCCCTTGAGTTTTGAAATTGTATTTCTTTAGGTCGATCTGTCTAGTTGTCAAACTACTTGCGGTAGTTAGTTATTGTTGTCAACAACAACAACAACCACAACAAAAACGGCAACGGCAACAAAAACAACAATAACAACAGTGTATCATCACGCTCTTATAATCTTTCATAACCTTGGGAATTTTATTTTTAGATGTCGGTCTGTCTAGTTTTCAACAACTCAGTGTAATTATGGAAATTATTGTCAACAGTGACAACAACACCGACATGGAACTGACATACAGTCGTCATTTGAAATCTCGATTCATGAAAGGACTTAAGTGTGTGTGTGTGTGTGTGGTGGGGGGGGGGGGGATATATATTTTTTATTTACCTACCTTGGAGGAGGAAGGTTTGACGAGCATGTAGTCGTTGTGACGTGTCCGGAAGTGGACGCCATTGAGCACAGCCTCGATCTCGGCCATCCCGCAGGTGGCGAGAACTGGCGCGTGATTATGAAAAGCAGCTGCCGCCCAACCAGAGTGGGTGAAAGCGCTGTTGTACGGGTGTGTCCCATCTCGGGTGTTTCGGATCTGGAAATAAATAAGTAAGCAAAGACGCTAAGACCTACCTCGGCCGAAGTGGGCCCGCGCACAGCCGTGCGCGGGCCCACTGCGGTTGACGTCGGCCCGAGGACCTTTGCTAACTGGAATAAAAGATGTTCACAAAAAGATATATACAGGTCAACCTCAGTAAAATATTACCCGCTTCAAAATAACGCGGTATCGGACACAACGCGTTCAAGTCTCTGGCTCCCACGCGGATGCTCGATGAGCAGAAGGTCTTGGGCCGACATCAGAATATCCTAAAGGGGTTGGTGTGGGGAAGGCGGGGAGGGGTGGGTCTGGAAATGTTGCTGGTAAATCGAACCAGGAATGTTACATTGTGAGTCAATGATAGCCGAGAGACAGTTGTTAGTCTGCTGTCGGGCATACCTGAATTACTGAATGAATGACTGTCTGGCTGTCTGATTGACTGACTGACTGAATGAATGAATGAATGAATGTCAATCAAAGAATCGATGCGAATATGTAAGTAAGTGAGCGAGTGAGTAGATAAATGAATGAATGAATAAGATTTATTAATTCATCCACTCACTCACTCACTCACTCACTCACTCACTCACTCACTCACTCACTCACTAATCAATCAATCAATCAATCAGTCAATCAATCAGTATGCTGGTATATGATTTGGACCTTAAGGACGTAAGGTGTAAGGCCAAAATCACAGACCAGATCACCTTTAGGCCCTAAAGTGAGGCCATGTGACAGACTCACCAGATTGATACCAGAGTCCCCCTCGCCTCGTACATACTCCTCATGCGCCACCTGCTGCAGCAGTACCGTTCTGGACAAGGTATTTATGTTCTTCTCCAAAGCGTTTAGCCTCTGCAGGACCTGCAATTGAAATCGTTTGTTAATCAGGATCAGATCGAAGACAGTAGGTAGAACCCTTTGACAGTGTGGACGTAAAAGTACTATCAGCATCGTTCTTAAAGTTATGTTCCCCAGGATCAAGCATCTCAACACAGTCAGAAAACAGTCTGCAACAGATACTGCTGACAGTATGTGTATGGGTCCTTTGTGTACTATAGAGCTTATATATCTTAGAGCTTTATGATGTAAATACAATGCTAAATGTCTAAATTCATCGTTTGGAGGGTGTATTGTTTTGTACCCGAGTCGTGGATTCTCGTCTGCTTCGGCCTTGTTTTGACTGAATTAATATGCATATTTACGAGCCGACGTCACAAGGCAGAACCCGGATAACTATCAATACTGCAGGTCACGAGGTCATCGGTGTGATGTACACACGTGTCAGTGTGCACGTGTACTGATGTTCTCTGGCATCCCTTTCACGTTTTCACGTATTTCTTTTCACGAGAAAGTAGAATAACATTCCGTACTAGCTATACTGTCAAAATCGCAATGCGGGTTCCACTCGACCTGCTAATATTGTACTAGTAACGATCGTGCGTAGTGCACCGATGGCGTGCTTGTGGCGCTCGCAAAGCGAGTCCACAGTGCCTAGTTTGACCTTTGGTCCCTTACCCTTCGGAAACACGCACTGTCTTTTATCATTGAAACAGAACATTGGTATTTATACCCACTTTCTGCACTGCAATCAATTTCACATCTGACACATCGACGCCTAAGTAAAGCATCATTGGAAACGACAAATGCACCCTCGCAGCAGAAACACTACCTCTCTGAATCGAGTGAATGAGAGCCAGAACAGACAAAATCATGTTACGACCATCGTTGTTCAACTTTGACACACACCGTAGTTTTAAGATCTCTGCAGCATAAATGTGATAACTAGCTCGTAACTATATGATAAAATAGGTTTACAATCTTACGAAATCAGTAAGAGATAAATTCTACTGAAGATCATGAAATCTGAAAATCACTAGCGCTCGCGGAACTATAGGTAGATCGACAAAGACCGTAGATAACTTACTGATTCAGCAGGAAAGTGACAAATTCCGGGTGGGTAATCAAGCCAAGCTCTTGCTTTACGCGTTCTACTTAAAGGGATCTTGTCTTTCTTCCTCTTTCTTCTCTTCAATTCCGAGTCTGTCAATGGCGGCGCGAGACGATGACTTTTTTTTTTTTCGTCCGCCATCTTGTCTCTGATTGGTTATAATTATGCAGATGACCTAAGTCGTATAGAATAGTGTTGTGACGTCAGATACTATCGCCTATCAGAAGGAATCTTTTCAGGGATCACACAAAGGATTCCGGTGGGTTTTTTTTCCACTTTGAACGGACGAAAGAAAGCATTTGGTGGGACAATAGGGTGGTCACTGTCTTTGTGGGTATGTATACTGAATCCCAGTAAAAGCATTTTGTGGACTGACGCCTTAAAAAAGGTCGGGTGTGCCCCTTTAAATATGTGTGTTTCTCTGGACTTTTCTAAGTTGTCAGTCTCTTGCAGTCGGGTGATCTGGCTGGCTCCATCGAATGTGTGACCTGACCTAATTCTGATTTGGCGATTAATCTATTTGTCAGTGAAGCCAAATGTAATGTTATAATTCTCAATTTATGTCTCATAGTTGTTTACAAGGAGTCTAAATGTTCATTACTAACAGCATGGTGCATCTGTTTTTACCAGGAAAAGTAGGAAAATCAAGAAAAATGTAGGAAAAAGTACTAGTAAGGGAGAGAATTGTGCACAGTTCTCTCCTTTGCTATGACTGTATCCTACACAATTCCTGCATTAGCTGCAATATAAGCGCTAGCATGCAGTCACCAGTTTTTACTTCAAATAACAAAACTGCTTCCAAATGCCTCCTTGTATCTGAAACATAAGACTATAAGCTTCAGTCAAATTAACAATATAAAAATCCTACGTGCGAATATGGTGTGGTGCTGTATTTTCTTAAAACAGTTTTTTGTTGTTAAAGCAGAAACAATACTTATTAAATATACAACGTTATATGAATATGCACATAAAGAAATATTAATACTTAAAAAATAATGTACAAAAAATCCCGTACCTCTTGCTGAAACGTCAGCTGACCTCTGGTCTCAGACACCATTATAATGAAAGCCAGTACAAGCGCGTATAGCGCCATCTCGTGCAATAAAATGATCTGCAATGGGACCAAACGCTGATATTTAGTGGTAACATGCCTAGAATACCTGAACAGTTATTTAATTCTGGTTGTTGTTGGGTTTTTTTTTCTGTCTAACACAGCAATGTTAGCTAATCGCATGAAGGTATTTTAACAGTTTTTTTTATTGTTGGTAAAATCAATTACTTTTGTATGCGAGTTGTTCTCCAGAACTGGTTACAACTTGGGGTAGACCACTTTTTTTCCCTGTTTAAATTTTTAGCAGCTTCTAGGTGGATGACTATGTCGCAAGTCCATCAGATATATGCCAAAGACTCAGCTGAATCAGAGTCCGGCACATGAGGAGTCTACAAGATGAGAAAATTTGAATGAAAATTCAAAATAGGTCTCAAAATAGCGTCTTGAAAGTTTCCAGCGAACACCTACTCGCGGAAGTTTCATGTTATCAAATCCATACTGTAAACTTGTGCTTTAATTTGCTTTCTTTTTGTGGAAATGATTCCAATAAAGGCATGTCAAAAGACTAAATGTGTTTTTGTTGTCTTCCTGCATCACTCTGTGGCTTTAAAAAATACCCGTCCTGTGCTTACAGCCGATGCCACGTTTCTGACCCATTTTCGAGAAACTCTTACCTAGTCATTAACAAATGTGCAATTTCAGGAAGCACAAATGTAACGTATATAATACCAAGAGATTTACAAATGCCAATTTATTCACATAGGCTACATCATTCCACTGCCGTTTTAATCAATTCTTTTCAAATTTGTCACACCTGTTATGCACGGGACGTCCGATTTTCAAAATCAAATTACGATCGAGGAACCCCCGACAGCAAGCAAAGGAATGCTGCAGAATAAACCAGACACAGCTTCACATCAGTTTATGGCGTTTGTAACAGGACTTCAGCATAAACTGTGACGTCATACTAACAAATTAGCTACATGTCACACATTTCAGCCATTGTAAACACGGGGCGGCCATTTCATTTTTGAGAACAGTTTTCTTCTATATCATTATTCTACTTCCACTGCTTTCTTTAAAAGTGTACTTCACCCATCAATACCAATAATATTGTCATTGTCGATAATATTTACATTTGCAATCATCTGTATGCCACACCGTGATGCACGGGGCACTACAGGATACCTTAACTTCCAACGGCCAAAGTGAGAAAACGGAACAAGGCACTGATTTTTCTATGATGGTATACGATTTTAGGAATATCTAGCCTTCTTAAACGCAGGAGCTAAACAATCATATATGCAATTAAACTTCTGACAAAATTTCACCATTTATGGCACCAATTCTGGAGAACATCTGATGTACTTTGTACATCAAGCTTCGTTTATTACCTGTGAGGATTACTGAAGACAATGAGACCTGAAGTGTCAACCCAGCAGTGTCCACACCAATTTCCGCCAGTGACTCACATTACAGAACAATCGGTATCTTATATAGAATCAGAGATGGCAACAGGTGTTTTTTGTAAAATTTTAGAACAATGAACCCTTTAAGGCATCAGTTACAGATGTCGCAAATGTTAAATTCTCTCTCGTTTTCTGTTCGTGTGCGTGTGTGTGTGTGTGTGTGTGTGTGTGTGTGTGTGTGTTTGCGTGTGTGTGTGTGTGTGTGTGTGTGTGTGTGTGTGTGTGTTTGCGTGTGTGTGTGTGTGTGTGTGTGTGTGTTTGTGTGTGTGTGTGTGTGTGTGTGTGTGTGTGTGTCTGTGAGTGCGTGCAAGCGTGCATGCGTGCGTACGCATGACGTGACATTGTATTGAATAAGTGAGTGTCTCGGTTTTTTTTTTAAAGTGTAAATTTGAAGTGATAATTGTGTCCGTTATCGATATTGAACTGATATCCGGTCGTAAAAGCTGTTATCTGAAACATCATAATGTGCTTACTTCAGCATTGTAAAAACCAGCGTCCTCTCTCTCTCTCTCTCTCTCTCTCTCTCTCTCTGTCTCCCCCCCCCCCCCCCCCCCCCCCGACGCGACAGCTAAAACTGAATAGATAGGACACAGGCCACTGCCCATCTGTTTCCTCTTTTTGGTGAACTGAAGTTAGTAACGTGGAACATTGAAGGTATGGCACCAAAATTATATAACGATTTCGTCTCTTATGTTTCATCTCTTGATTTTGTTTGTTTGGTCGAAACATTTTTGATCGATTTGACCTCTACCATTTTTGCCTCTCTTATTGGATTTGTTGCTCCGGCCAGGAAACTGAGCAGCCAGGGACGAGCGTCTGGTGGTGTTGTATTGCTTGTGAGAAAATTCTAGCTTCTTTTGTAAAGCGTGTTGATGTGGGTTTTTTTATGACAACATCGTCTGTTGAAATTACACGCGAGCTTTTCAACGTAGGGAAAGATATTGTGCTTATTTGTGCCTGTCTTCCCCCATGTGACTCTCCTGCTTACCAGACCAGCGATTTTGATGATGGTATTTCTCTTCAAGAGCAGTGCATGCTGGAATATTAAACAGAAACTGCCGGAAGCTCAGTTTATAATGTGTGGTGATCTTAACGCTAGAACAGCTGCTGACAGTCCTGCCAGTGTCGAGCTGGCATCGTTTGGTCGCCAGGCGGATACTGGGATGACAACTGATTACAGCTGTGATGTTTACAATTGACAGTCAAAGGACAACGTTGTAAATGCCTATGGTACTTCCTTGCTACAGTTGTGTGCAGGGTTTGATCTCCACATACTGAATGGGGCATGTGACGGGGTTATACCTGGCCACTATACTTTCATTTCCCAGCAAGGTTGTAGTGTCATCGATTATTTCATCATGTTCAGTCCAGTACCGTCCTTGAGCAAAAAGTTAAAAGTAGAAGAAAAGATTGATTCTTGTCATATGCCTGTAACATGCCATATGCAGTGTGTTGTTGACACGCCCACTGTACGGCGACCTGACCCTGTTTTCTTGTACAAACTGAAATCTTGACAAACTCGTGAAAGCTCCTACAGGATGCAGAAAGCCTGATCACAACAAACATGGATTCTTCTGTTGACATGTTCTTTTCAGCTCTTAGCCGTGCTGCTGCATGTATGCAGAAAAAAATCCGTGTTGACAAGACAGGGCATAGCCGTGATTGGTTTGATAAAGAATGTAAAAACAAGCGTGCAGAGGTCAAAAAGAGCTTGAGCGATTTTAAGCATTCTGGCCTTTCTGCTGACCGAACGGGTTTTGTGCAAAAAAGAAGAGATTATAAAACAACTATTAAAAAGTAAACAGAAATTTCATAAAATACAGATGAGAAAGGAGACAGAGAATAACATTGTAACGCACGCAGACTCTCCCCAGTCGCACGTACAGACTCTCAACACAACAGACGCACGCACCGCCACTGACTCAGTCGGGCGCATTCACGCGGTACAACTCAAACACTATTAGTTATCTTTCTTCTGGGCTCTTTTACTCTTACCAAACTAATAAAGTAAACTTAACATCAGAGGCATGTTTAGACTTAAAAAAGACTGTTGGGTCACTCGTGTTCGTGATGAACTGTACCGATATGGTTTTGGTTTTGTATGGGAGCAAGGCGTTGGCAACGTTGACAGGTTTCTGCTAGAATACAAACAAAGATTGATTGATTCTTTTGGTCAGGTCTGACATAGTCACTTGGCAGACAGTCCACGGTTCAATGTGTATAACCATTTTAAATCATCTTTATATTTAGAAATCTACTTCTTTGATATCCACAATAAACATTTACGGGACCTTCTGATACAGTTCAGAATTGGCGCTTCAGAGATTAATACGCACAAATTCAGATATGCTAGTGATACCAATTTGGCCTTTACTTGTCCATTATGCAACTGCCGATTTGAGGACGGAATGCATTTTCTGTTTCATTGCAGATCACTTGAAGACCTTAGACAAAAGTTTATTCCTTCTAAATACACCCTTTATGCCAATTATGGTTTCCTTAGTCGTCTGCTTAATGACAGAGAGTCGGTGCAGAATGTTGCCCGATTCATATTTTACAGTTTAAAACGCCGCCGTGAGGCCCGCTGATATTATTCGTGTGGCTCACGGGCTTGCTAACACTGCCCAGTTTTGAAAAACGCAGTAGGCCCATTCTTGGCAAGAATGAACTTGCTTCGTTTTTCACGACGTGGAAAGACAAACGCATGGAGTGTGTGCACGCCTTATTTGCATTTTGTAAATTTTTGTTTGTACGTTTTGCCGGAGTTTTCATGTGATGGGCCGATGGCCTAAACAATAAACGATTGAGTCTTGAGTCTCTCTCTCTCTCTCTCTCTCTCTGTCACCTGCCCTCCGGTAGTAGGTCGGGATGGTGATAGGGGGAGGGGAGGAAGGAGAGGGGACGTGTTACGGAGGAGAGGTAGGGGAGGGGGGGGAGGGAGGTAAGCGAAAAGGTAATGGAGGTAGGAGCGCTTGAGGGTGGCACGAATGCTATCGTCAATGCACCATGACGACTTATATTAAGCTGGTCTGTGATTTTTTTTACCATACCGCTGGAAGCATATTTGCAAAGTTGGGCCTGCTTCTGAAATCGTCTATTGCGACTAAAGGGTGTCACAACTGTATCCATGTCCTGCCTGCATTTAAAAAAAACTAGATTATTGCAAAATCGTCTTAGGCTATTGCGGACTGTTCCTTGTTTTCTTGTTTTACACGTGTCCCACTCAACAAAACCGATGCGGGCCTTCCATGGCCTACTTCTCCACGTTACTGACGTCCCAATACGCAAAAGACCATAGGGCCGACGTAGGCCGCCGTTAGCCCGCGCACGGCCGTGCGCGGGCCAACGGCGGTTGACGTCGGCCCGATGGCCTTTGCGCATTGGGGTACAATTACTGCCCTTTGAAGGCAAACATAGCGAGTCCAACATGCAGGGGCGGATCAGGTACCTCCTCCCTGGAGGGAAGGGGGAGGGGGCGGGATGTCACACCTTTTGTTTGGCTTCTTTAACCAGAAAACGAATGTTCCCAGAGGCCTCTGCGGAGAGGGAGCGGGGAGAGGTTGGAAAAGGGGGATGGAAGTGGGGAAGGGAGGGGGGAAGGGAGGGGGGGGGGGGGGTTGTGCGGTCTCGTGAGACCTTTTCACCATTGGTCGAAAATTTAAACGACGGAGAAAGGGATGAGAAGAGCAAAAGTTAGAACGGTCAGTCAGCTTTGTTTCGTTTCTCTAGTATGGACCACAGTCACTGACCGCCGGTGCCACTTAGATGTCTCACGTTTAGCGTTTCGTACGTCTGCAGACCGTACGTCAGACCTACCAGTGAATGGTTTCCGCATACTATTCCCTGTTCTGAAGCAAAGGTCAAACAATTAAGCCATATGTGTACAAGCACATGTTTTACTTGGTAGGCGTAGTATGATGCAATCAAACCAGACACACTCACGTAGGGTTCTTGTAAAGAAACTTCACTCAGTTGCAATTCCGTCGTCATACGTGGCACAAGGTTGTAGACCACAATGAAGTAACAGTTCCAACAATATTTTATTCTCACGATGCAATCTCAGCACAACGCATCCACAAATGCATCTACACTTTGGTACAGTCTTTCTACAATGCATCCACAATTCCGATACACTGCGTCTCCCATACAATGCACCAACATCGATACACTGTCTCCTCTACAACGTATCCGCAGTTTTGATACACTGTGTCTCTCATAAATGCACACACATAATTCGCTAACACCCCTTTTTTTATACTATTACAGATTTCCAGAACAATCTTGCAAACTACACAACTCAAACAATCAGAAAAGAAAACGTAACCAAAACTAAATTCATGAAAAAGAACATCCTAGCTCTGTCTACAATATCTCACTAATATACAATACAATACAATACAATAATAGTTTATTAATCCCTCATGGGGAAATTCACTGTCTGCCCATACAACACATGGCATCATCATTCAATTACATAAATAACCTATAACTCTCAGTTAAAGAGATTAAGTGTAACAGACGTATGTTACCTTTGTAACACTCTTGGCACCATAATTACTTATGGTTTATGCCCCTTGTGCTTCTGGTGTCAGCAATGTTGCAGTGAACTACTGAATGGACTAGTACTAAACAACTAAAGAATGTTGACAGACACTATCTACTGATATTACTGTTGAAAATGGTAACAGCCTGAGGGACAAAAGAGTTGGCATAACGTTATGTACTACTTTCGGTACTCGAAGTCTGCCACTTCGTTCGATACGTCTGCTGTCAAATTCATATCAAAGTGGATGTGTTTTGTCATCAAGAATGTCAGCCAGTTTGTTAGTATTCCGTCTGTTGTACAGTGTGTCCAAAGTATATTGTGCTCTACCAATCACCCCGCTCGCTTTCCTAGGTATATTCCGAAAAATCCGTGCATTCCGTAAATGTTGCTAACTGTAGCCAAACTTTGACGTCATATTTGAGGTCACTAGAAAGGTGGCGACCCTGCCCGAACTTGCCATAATGTAGGTCAGACTTTGCGACAATGTAGCGAAAATACGCGTCATTCTAGCTACACAACATAAAATCGATCGCAATTATCCACTCAAAAGAAAATGAATCCTACTAAATCCTACTTATCCAAAATAGCTCAAATGAATATCGGATCTTACCTATGATCAACATATACATGCCCTAAGAAGAATTGACACAACTGACGTAACAACATGAATAAGTCTATTATCAATACCTATAAGTTTGCGACGCAAAGGCCAACGTGTAATGTCGCGGACGACACTTGTTTGAATACGTATTATGAACAGTGTCTAATTTAACCTGTCCAGTGCCGAGAAAGAACGAACGATCCAAATGCAAGATGTATAGATCCTCATGAGCCCCCGCAGTTGCGGGGACTCATGAGGATCTATGCCTCTTGTGCTGACACCATTTTAAATGCATGTTAGGGTTTTCGGTGTTGAATTAACTCATTCAAGACGGGCCGCATCCGGACGCGCAACTTTAAGCTGCGTGTCCGGATGTGGCACGTCTCGAATGAGTTAACGAAGATTTGCAGAAACACATTCTGCGTCAACAGGCACTTGAACTCTGTTTCCGCAATCTTCGTTTATTTTCAGACAGGATGTCCAGTGGGCATAGGTAGACCTAATGACAAAAGAAACGCACGAGCCTGATACACAGAAATATTTTACGTACTGAAATGTTGGTCTTTTGACATATTGGCTCTGTGACGTTTGTTAATGTTTTAGGCATGCCATATTGAAAGGATCCGTTTGTTGTACAATGCCGGATTTTTGCGTGTTGTGTTTGTTTGTGTGTGTGTGTGTGTGTGTGTGTGTGTGTGTGTGTGTGTGTGTGTGTGCGTGCGTGCGTGCGTGCGTGCGTGCGTGCGTGTGTGTGTGTGTGTGTGTGTGTGTGTGTGTGTGTGTGGTCTGTTCGACATGGGCTTTGCTCGCCCCGCCGCACTTCAGAACTTCGAAGACAGTAACAGAATAAGTGGGCTCCTGGCACGGCCAGCTGTTGGTACCTGTACTCTGCCCACGGTCTGTGTTCTAATTCCTAACGACCCATCCAGTATCTGCCAGCCCGAGTATACTCGGGCCGATGTCGGCCACGGTGGGCCCGCGCACTACCGTGGGCGTGCGCATTACGGCAGACATCGGCCCGAAGACCTTTGCTTATTAGAAAAAAACAGTGAGCAAACTATCCTCGCACCACAGTCAGCACGCGTACAGTTAACAAATTGCGGCCGTCGAGGCCCCGATGACCTTTTGGTCATCGGGAGGTCCCTGAAGGCGTGATCTGGGATGCGTCTGTTATTCTGCAGAGAAGAATCCAACATAGAAAAGAAAGAATAGAAAGAAAAAAAAAGTGTTGTTGTAACTATCTTTTCTAAGCGCGTTTCTTTCTTCGTTGTGTTCTTCTATACATTTTTTTCTCGCTTGTCAGTCACCTTTTTAGTCTGGATGTGTTAGTCTTCTCGACGATCGATCGATGTACGGCTTTGGACAGTTTGTCGATAGATAACCATGCCCTTCTTTGTCTGGGAGTGTGCGAAAAGAAAAAAAGAAAAAAGAAAATAACGAAATTTAAAAAGATAAAAAATATTTTTTAATTATTGAGATTATTATTATTACAGTGGTATTTATATGGCGCATTTATCATATTTATAATATAACTCAATGCGCAGAATGTAGCCGCGAACTGAACCCAACAAGCACGCTCACGTGAATCACGTGCATTCACTCACACAATATGCGTAAACACAGAACATACACGTGGTACTAAGGGCACGCTCAAGCGAACTACTAAGTTGTTTTTGGAAATCGTTTGTATTTGAAATTTTATTAAGTTGGCTGAAACTGATACCAAAGTGGAGGTGGAGGAAGAGCCGGAGTACCCGGAGAAAGAACCCCCGACGGTCCGCCCGAATTAACGGTGACACTTTCTAGAGGAGAAGTCCGACGCCTGAACCCGGAATCGAACCTCGCACTTTAGTATTGGTGGCAGGCGCCTTAACCGCTGCGCCACGGACCGCCCCATATCTTGAGATATTCTCAAGAGCAATAAATAAATAAATGGAGAAAAAAGCGACATGTTGGAATCATCGGAAAGTAAATGTTGACGATCTTTTCAATGATGTCGCTTTGTGTTTTTTTCTCGCCAGTATATAGTGACATATACTTAATCCATTTAGCCCCACGGCTAACGTCGCCATTAAGCACGTTGTATGTATATACACAGGTAAAATATTAACCATTTTAAGAATGGAGGTCATTTGGTTCTGGGAGATAAAGGTTATAAGATGTTTAACACATTCTACCCCATCACTGAAATCCCCAAATTTTGCCCTTGTTTTCTGAAGACTGCAGTGCAGTGCAGGACACTGATCGTCCATGATAGTTCAAGGGTGATGCCAGAATAGCTTGGCGCCCATAGGCGCCAAGCTATTCTGGCATTACCCTTGAACTAACCTGGTCGATTCTTTTCTTGCTGTGGTGTGTCTGGGGTAGAATGAGTTAAAGCAGTCATGATATGATCCTACCTTTTTTTCTGTTTTGAGTGTCATATGACAAGGGGGAAAATTTGTACATTGTTACATCCTATTACAAAACAAGATGAGATGAACATAACCCACAAAGTCCCTTATATATGAGAGCTGTCTTCGCTGTCAAGGGTCTTTACCTTGTGTCTTTGACTTGATTCTGATGTTGAGATATCTCTTTTTGAAAAAGCCTCGCAGATGTGCCAAGAGGCGCGCGCAGTGCACACGCGTCATTGGTTTGTCAAACGTCATTTGTCATGACGTATTTTTTTGGTTGTTTTGTTTTTACGTAATTTTATATTTAACGTGAAATGAGTTTCGCTCCGCTTCAAGATTTGGGAAAATGGCGACAAAACTAGAATTTCTCGGTACAATTTCAGTCTTGATATAATTTGTGTGAAATCAGGTTGACTTTACCTAGCTACACTAAGTACACCTGCGTGCTCTTCTGAAAGTGCGTCGATGTGTGTGTATGCGTGTGCGCATGCGCGCGCTCCAAACATCATCAAGAGGCATAGATGTTCATGTGCTCTCCGGTCCGGGCACATGAGGATCTGTGTCTCTTGGAGATACACGCATATGTGAGAGAGAGAGAGAGAGCAAGCGAGCGAGAGAGAGAAAGAGAGAGAGAGAGAGAGAGAGAGAGAGAGAGAGAGAGAGAGAGAGAGAGAGAGAGAGAGAGAGAGAGAGAGCAATGTTTTACAAGATTTATACGATATTCATATAACCAGGTAGAACTTGCTTTATTCTTTAATTCTTGAATGCAGGAACGCACGAGAGAGAGAGAGAGAGAGAGAGAGAGAGAGAGAGAGAGAGAGAGAGAGAGAGAGAGAGAGAGAGAGAGAGAGAGAGAGAGAGAGAGAGAGAGAATGACAATGACAATGAATGACAATGAATCTTTATTTTCCAAGGATAAAAAGATTTAGGTCTGAAGACCTTTCTTCCATCTTGTCCTTGCTAAACTACTTACACACCCACTCACGGGGCCGCACGCACTGACACACCATAAGCGCCCAAAAAGGCGAGTCATACTGGCTGCCCCCCCTCGATCAGCTGCCGCTCGAAGGTGACAGCAGGGATACAGCCAGTGTGTACATATGGCGATCATATACAAAAACATCATAAACACATTTAATACACATAATGAGATATACATGCGCTACCATCTAACAAGTGTACCAAAACAAACAAAACCCCCCAAAAAAAAACAACAATCAGATAGACAAATTCAAAATACCACGTCATTCTAAAACAAAAGCAGTTTACGCTTGCATTTGTAGCAAATGCTGATGAAGCCGTGTCTTGAAAGCATTTATGGTCGTGATAGATTTTATTTCTTTTGGAAGTAAATTCCATTTTTGGCTGCTGAATATGACAAGGCCGATTTAAAAATGTCAAGGCGGGGCCTAGGCACTACCAGGTCGTTCCTCAGTGTCGGGTACGGAGTGTGAGGAGCCTTAAAGAGAGCAGCGAGATATCCAGGTGATTTTGAAAGTGTGATCTTACGCATAAATACACATTTATTGAATAAAAAGTGCTTACGAAGGGGCAACATATTTAATTTTGTTAATTTATCGTCGGTAGTCAAAGGGGTGTGGGAATCTTTTAGGATAAGCTTTGCCGCACGTCTATGGAGTGAATTTATTCTTTTTAAAGAAATATCGCTGCATCCATCCCATACTGTCGATGCGTAATCTAGATGGGATTTTATGTGTGCATTATAAAACAACTGCCTGGTTGAAACGTCGGTGAATAGAACTAGTCTAGATAACAAATATAGATTTTTTGACAAAACCTTACAAATAGAATTAGTATGCGAGTGCCAACTGAGCTGGTCGTCTACAGTGACACCAAGCAAACGATGTTCTCTAACTTGCGCTATTGGTTGCTGTTCAAGGTAAAGTTTGAGTGGCGGCGGGCTCAGTTGATGCTTTTGCCTTGTTGTCACAAGCATACATTCCGTCTTTGATGGATTTGGAATCATGGAATTAGTCTGGCACCAATCAAAGACTTCATTTATTGTTTGCTGGAGTGAACTAGTAATTGTGGGCACGTCTGGCGCAGACACATCCAAAGTTGCATCATCTGCAAATAAGCTACAGGTAACGTCGGCCTGTGAGATATGTAAAGGTAAGTCATTTATGTAAAGTGTGAACAATAAAGGCCCGAGAATGGATCCCTGGGGCACGCCATGCATAATCAGCGCCTCAGAGAGAGAGAGAGAGAGAGAGAGAGAGAGAGAGAGAGAGAGAGAGAGAGAGAGAGAATTACGTCATAATTATTTAGAGTATGTCTGCATGGTGACTGAGTTTCTTCTTTTACGTCACAGACACTGTCTGACTTTCTCCACTGAGATGTCAAGGATTTTTACTGTTTTAATTTTTTTCTGAAAAGAATTCATTTTTACTGAAGAAGTTGAAAGGGTACAATGCTGGCTAACGACAACATCCTATGTCTTTCTCCAAACTAGCTATATCGGGTCACCTGAATGCTCTTCTGAAATCGCGACAATGTGTGTCATTTTAGTACGTGCATGCGCGATCGCTCCAAACATCTCCAAAAGACATAGATCCTCATGCGCTCTCCGCATCCGAGGATCTATGCCTCTTGGAGATGCGCGCATGTCTGAGAGAGAGAGAGAGAGAGAGAGAGAGAGAGAGAGAGAGAGAGAGAGAGAGAGAGAGAGAGAGAGATGATGATGATGATGATGATGATGATGATGATGAATCTTTATTTATTCAGGATAAAGCTATTAGGCTACTCAATGCCTGTCTTACAAGCTGTCCTGTAAACAAACAACATAACAGGAAAATAAACAGAGCATGCAAATACTAACAATAATAATAATAATAATAAGAAGAAGAAGAAGAGGAAGAAAAACTACGGGAAAAAAACGCAATGGAGAATTTGTAACTGCCTCCGATGCAAAAAGCAAGAGAACGAAACGCGTGCACAGCATTAATATTATACTCATCTAAGACAGTGTCATAGAATCAGCAGCATCAATAGCGTATAGTGACACCGACAACACAATAGATGATCAGGTAGCAAATTTAAGGAGAAAGAGAAAGAATTTGACGTTTACGTGTTATCAGCAGAATTATTTTTATATGGCAAACTGTGAAGAGAGAGAGAGAGAGAGAGAGAGAGAGAGAGAGAGAGAGAGAGAGAGAGAGAGAGAGAGAGAGAGAGAGAGAGAGAGAGAGAGAGCATGGCGCGCGCTAGAAGAATTACGTTATATTTAGGGTATTTTGTCAATGTTTGCGTGGTGACGGAGTTGCCTCTTTCACGTCACCGCCACTGTCTGACTTTCTCCAGAAATCAAGTTTTTTTTTTTTTTAAATACTGTTTTAATTCTTTTCTGAAAAGAATTAATTTTTACTAAAGAAGTTGAAAGGATACAAAACTGGCTAAGAACTCATCAATGGCTTTATGCAAACTAGCTATATTACAAATTTTAAGTAACTATGACAAAAATTACGAACTCTAATCTGGGTCAACGCTTGTTTATGTCTTCAATGAGACATTCAATTACAATATTCTCGGAGCTTAGCCATCCCTTTAAGAAAGTAGTTCGCCAAGTTTCAAACTTGTGTGTACAGAAATATCGGAGATTCTCTTGTTTACATACATACGCACACACACACACACACACACACACACACACACACACACACAAACACACACACACACACACACATACATACATAAAATATATGCACACACATACATATATATTATATGCACACACGGCGCTTCGCGCCAAATGTACGTTCAGCAGCGAGGTTAGCGTAACTAGACATGACGTAATTTTTATCTTGTTACTTCAATTGTGAGAGGTTTAGGCCTGCCCGCCTTTGACATCATGGACATGCTATTAAATTTGCCTCACCGCGAATCGTCCTAAAAAGTCTCTTCTATAAGTGAAAGGGACTTAGAAAAGAAAAAAATCAATAAATAAAATAATAATACTAATAATAATATGAATAATAATAAACAATAATAATAATAACAATAATAATAATAACAATAATAATAATACATAAATGAATAAATTAAATAAATAAATAAAATAAAATAAATGATTATCAAATACAATAATCATTATATGTAAATGACGTTACGCACACACACATACACACACACACACACACACACACACACACACACACACACACACACACACACACACACACACACACACATGCTGATGAAAAAGAAAAGTCTTCAAGACTCGCACGCACGCACTGACGCACACACGCACGCAGCCACACACACACACACACACACAGACACACACACAGGTACGCACGCAGGCACGCACGCACACACACACACACACACACACACACACACACACACACACACACACACACACACACACACTCGCTGATGAACAAAGAAATGGTATTCTTCCTTTAAAACATACAGATAAGTTGTACCGTATTGAAAATTACTATTTTGAGTTATTCAAACAAAAGAAAATGATATGTAGTTGTAACAGAATCGTCGCAGACTTTTTTTTCCTGAAAGGTCAACTGACATAGACATTACCCTTGATTTAATGATCACAAAACAAATAATGACAAGGCTCCCTTTGTATGTGTGCGTTCATCTGAGTTAACCTTTCGGCAGTCGGTCGCGCATTTTGTCGAGGTGATTCCTGCAGGAATCACATCGACAAAATGCGCGACCGTCAGCCAAAGTGTCCACATCACCCTATTTTGTGGTTCTGAAAGCATATTATTGTAAATTCAACGCCACAAAATCCAGACATATGTCACAAAACAAAACCAGCGAACGTCATAGATCGATCCTCATGAGCCCATGCATCTTTAGAGGCTCATGAGGATCTATGTCTCTTACAGGTGGGCTGTGTGAGGGTTAACCCCTTCTCTACCAGATTGTGCTTCTGAAGGCTGTGTTAAATTCAACACCAGAGACTTTATCGACCAAGGAACTTGGATACAAAATGGTGACAGCAAGAGGCATAGATCTTCATGAGCCCCCGCGAATGCGGGGGCTCATGAAGATCTATGCCTCTTGCAGTTGGAACGTGTTCACGTTTTCTCGACAGGGAAGGAGTTTATGATAGTTTGCACGCGCGTAAGGGTTTATAAATACTGACATATTTCGCTTTAGTTTGCGTTAAACAGTTCAGTGCTCATCGCACACAATAGTGCACACCTCGACTGTTCAGTGTAACTGCTCAACGTGAAGTGCCGCTCGGAATTTGTGAACATTTTATGAACACTTCATATGTAACAGTTTAAAACAAACCTGTACGTTTCTCTGGCAGTTGATTGTGTTCACGTTTCCTCGGCGTTTACGGAGGTCTTTGGACAATCCAAAATACACTCTTTTGAGGGTAAAAGTTATTACTTGATTCACAGACCGATTTTCGAAATCATTGCCGTCACTAACAAAACAAACACAAGAAGATTTCGTTATCAACAGGTCTTGCCTGCAACAAGGACTCCCTACGTTCAATATTCGTTCGAAGGCCAGCGCTGAAAACATATCGAACATTCTCACTAGCAAAACATACACAACAAGAAAGAAGAACATTTCTTTTTCAACGAGGTATTGATGCTTGGCTGCCACAAGAACCGCCTGTGTGCATTATTCGTTTGAAATCAGAGCTGAAAAAATATCAAACATTTTCAGTATCTCCATATTGTTCAGCTTTAGCTTGCAATACAAAATGGATGACTTTTCTAGAGTTTTCAATGACTCCACACTGGGTGCCTCCCTCGATCCGCTACGCATGTGCCTAGCGGATCGAGGACGGTACCCAGTGTGTAACGACTCTTCTACTCCACCGGTCCAAGCTAACCAAGAATCAAGAGAAGGCACCACCCATCTTTCCAGCCTCCCGTTACTCGTTGTCAAGTGGTTCTGGCTGACTGTTCCCCCAGCCGTTATCACCCTGGGTGTGTTTGGTAACGTCATGACTGTCAGCATACTCCGCTACATGAAGTCAGGCTGGAGCGCCATGAACGTCTATCTGACTGCTCTCGCTCTCTCCGACTCCGGGGTGTTACTTAATGCGGCTCTCACAATCTGGCTGGCAAAGGCGTTTAACGTTGATCCTTCCTCGAATCACGCCGTCCTCTGCAAGTTTGTCAACTACACGACGAACGTTGCTGGAGCTGTGTCATCGTGGCTTCTTGTGGCTCTGACTGCACAGAGAGCCGCGTCGGTTGTGTGGCCACATCGCGTGAATTTGTTCTGCACGCAAAGTAAATCTAAGGTTGTGATCATCATTTTAACGGTGACGCTATCTCTCACCTATTCTCACATCCTCTACGGCCTTGACATCGTGGAGGCAGCGTTGCCAACAGCGTTTGGAAATACGACTGTTACGATGTGTTTCTTTGGCAGTGCTGAATATGTTTCCTTTTATACAAAAATCTGGGTGAAAGTTGACCTATTTCTATTTTCCGTGTTGCCGTTTCTGTTCTTGATCGTATGTAATTCTGTCCTCGCTTGGAAGTTAGCTGCTGCATTGAAAGATTCACGATACAAACTCTCCAACACTCAGTCCTCATCCCGCGCGAAAACTGCGTCATCCACCACCATCACAATCGTTCTTATTTCTATGGTGTTTATCATGCTGACGTCGCCAGTTGTAGTGTTTAACGTCATCATATTTCTCCGTCCTCCAGAGTTCCTTCAAGAGTACAGTTTTCTACGAGAGATTTTATACTTTCTGGCGTGTGTGAACTGTGCTGTTAATTTCTATCTTTACTGCCTCACGGGAACGCGATTTCGGAACGAGTTCAAGAAAATTATTTGTTGCCGTTTAAAATGTTATCAATCTGTGTCAAAACTTACGCATCTGAGTAGTGGTCCTAATCTTGTTTCTGATACTACCAAATTTACCGATGGTGAAGGTAAAGAATTTTGAGGTTTTGCTGCATTCAAAGTTAGAATCGTGGGGCTTTTCACTTTTGCAGATCATATAAATTGTAAATAACACATAGTAACGAGTTTCTAAGGTGCTCTATAGCCCATGCAGTAAGTGGCCTTTTGCACATTGGGTTCTTGTTACAGCTCATGCAATACTGACGTTTGGAGCGAGTGTGGACACGAACTCTTAGGATCCCTCCCCGTCTGAACAGACCGAACGAGTCACATTCTCCGACTGACTGATGCATTGTCAAGGAGGGGGTTAAATTATGAACATGTGTACTGTGTTGTTTGTATACGTGTGTTTTATCTGTTTGTTTTAACCTAGTTAACCCCAAGGCCGCTTTTCCCCAAAATTTTGGAGGTGTCACCGAGCGACTATGTACCAGTTGCATGAGATGGATCGACCATGATAATTCGAAGGTAGTGCCAGATGAGCTTGGCGCCTTCAGTCCCCTTAGAGTGGAGACAAAAACGGTATTTCAGACACTATGCCAAGTCCTTGTGTGTACGTGTGTGCGTGTGCGTGTGTGTGTGTGTGTGTGTGTGTGTGTGTGTGTGTGTGTGTGTGTGTGTGTGTGTGTGTGTGTGTTAGGGGTGGTGGGGGGTGGGTGAATGAAATGGGCTGCATGAGATGACGAAAGGAATGCGTACGATTTTCTTCGTTCTGTGCCTGCGCAGACGTCACAAAGCGAACAACAGTCAAGGCCGGCCGGTCTCATAATTATCAGACAGAAGAAAGCCTTCTTACGTTCTCCTTTGTCTCATGGTTCGGCTCCCTGGGCGAGAAGAACTTTAGGAAGCTGAATAAGATAATCAGGCTTAGTGAAAAAATCGTTGGGGGCAGCCGGTTGGAGAGCCTTGACGGCCTCTACAGGACGAGAATGATACGCAAGGGCCTGAAGCTGGCAGCTGACACTTCCCACTACCTTTCTAAGCACCTTCAAAAGCTCCCGTCGGGCCGTAGGTTCAAGGCTCCTCTTGTTAAAACCAAACGCTACAAGGGCAGCTTTGTACCCTCGGCCATCCGTCTCCTAAATGAAGAGTGTGTTAACTAGCGTATCTCTCTCTCTCCCTGTTGACGCCGTCGTGGAACTTGCACCTCAGATGTCGCAGTGGCATCTTGCAAGTGGCAGACTCACTGGCTAACACTGTGGTCATGTAGTGTTTCCCCCCCCCCCCCCCCCCCCCACCATTGTCATAATTGTCATAATGTGGCTACAACGTTACGCACGCATGTGATCTCAACGAAAGAAATTTTGTCGGCTAGACTGGCACAATAAAGTTTTTGAATTGAATTGAATTGAAGAATCAAGTTTACCGTCTAGGCACATTTGACACCTCGTTCCTGCCCACTGCGGCGGACGTCGGTCCGAGGGTCTTCTGCCACCCAACCCCCTCCCGACCGCCACACGCACACACACAAACACCAGATACGTCCCTGACGTGAATATGTTAAATTTGTCTTTTGTGTTTTGTCTTCAAAGGGAAGATTAGGTGTGACGATTCCGTGATTCAACTGCATATGTTTGTGGGGTAATTGTCAACAACAATAAACAAAGCAAACCAGAGCAATTCTAGAGAACGGTTCAATTGTTCGAAAGGTCGTGGGAACGACAATAAGGACCCCAGACCCCCTTGTCGCTCGATGATTGTGTGTGTGTGTGTGTGTGTGTGTGTGTGTGTGTGTGTGTGTGTGTGCGTGCGTGCGTGCGTGCGTGCGTGCGTGCGTGCGTGTTCATGGTTACATTTATGAAATACTAGTGTAGTTTCGTTTAAAACGAACGACTCGCAACCCCCCAAATACTAGAACCGTAAGTCCCAGCAAATAACCAACTCCGAACCATAAGCATAGACGACACTCCACACATCTCCCTGGACACATGAGATCTATGTCTTTTAGGGATGTTTGGAGTGTTGTCTAAGCTTATGCTACACGTTGAATATTCGCCAGTGATTTCGCTCTCGTTCGTTGTTGGGAGCCACGTGAGTCGTTCGGCGTTCATTGCCGCACCAACGGCAAACAAAATCTCATCGGTACTGACTCTCTGGCACAGCGCAGAGAAAAACACCGAAATGCAAGAGGCATAGATCCTCATGAGCGCCTGCATACGGGGGCGCTCATGAAGATCTATGCCTCTTGCTGACCTAGTTCACACATATCCATTATCCAAACGCCTTAGCTGACTACGGACTTCTAGCGTAGCAAGGGGAATCACTCCACCATGGAAGCCGTGACAAATAATAGTTATTTCCCTTGCGCCTTCCTTTGTCGCCAGCACATCAGTGGCACTAGCACAAAGTGTATGACGCTCTACAACTCATCTCTGCCCCAAGATATCCATTTTTCACAAAAGCGAGATTTTCATTGTATAACAATGAAAATCTCGCTTTGTCTGAAAAATGGACATGCTGGCTTTTGCCCAGATGACGACAGACCTAGCAGTGCTTTTTCAGAGGCCGCCAGATTAACTATTTTAGCCCGACGGCCGTATTTCCAGCCCCAAATTTTGGATGCGTCATCTAATGACTATGCACCAGTTGCAGAAAAAAGATCGACCATGATAATTCAAGGGCAGTGCCAGACTTCACTAGCTTGGCGCCGAGAGGCGCCAAGCTAATCTGGCACTACCCGGCCTTGAATTATCATGGTCGACCCATATCAGTCCTGCTGTAGGGTGTCAGGGGTGAATGGGTTAATCACAATCCCATTAGCCTCTTACAATTTCAACGCCTAACTAAGCAGGAAATGACGAAATGCAGTGACAGAAGAACTAGATTACGCTTAGAACTGAACCGGCAGCTCCTAATGATAATCCTTAATAATAAAGTTGTTATTTTATTTTTATTTTAGTTTTTCGGTCACCGGCTGTCATGTCGGGTCTGTCACTCACACAATACACGTCTGATGAGGGTTTATGGCAGCAAATTAACGACAGGCCTGACGACATACGTTACGTCGTTTCGTTGCAGAAACGTTGTTGTTGTGATCCTGATGATGTTGTTATTGTCAGTCGCTGATGATGATTTTGTTGTTTGATGATTTTGATGATGATGTTGTGTTTGCTGGTGATTTTTGGCTCTTTTTTTTTACGACGATATGACGTCGTTATTGTTGTTGTTTGATGATTATGTTTTGTTGTTTGATAACAACGGGACGTTGCTCTTTTTGCTGTTTTTGTTTGTTTTGTTGTTTGATGATGATGTTTTTGTTGCTTAAAGACGATACGACGTTGTTGTTGTTGTTGTTGTTGTTGTTGTTGGTGGTGGTGGTGGTGGTGGTGGTATTGTTTGTGTTGACTGTATAGTCTAAGAGGAAACTGAAAGTTGAAGCAGAACCTGTTTTGGGCGACCACCTATATAAGAGATCAGCTATCATTAAGGACGACCATTAAAGAGTCACCCAAAGGGTGGCCTGTAATGGCAGGTAGCACTTCAAGACTTCTCTTGAGAGAGCACCTGTCCTTTAACCCTTTCAGCCCCAAGGTCCCATTTCTCAAAGTTTGGAAAAGTTGCCTAACGACTATGTACCAGTTGTAGAAGATGGATTGATCATGAGAATTCAAGGGTAGTGCCAGATGAGCTTGGCGCCTGAAGGCGCCAATCTCATCTGGCACTACCCTTGAATTATCATGATCAATCCATCTCCTGCTGCAGGGTCCCGAGGCTAAATGGGTTAAGACAAACTTTTAATAGTCATTTAGTTATTTGGGTTTAACGCCGAGCAGGCAACTAAGGCTATATCACGTCGGTGCTAGCAGGTTATGCTGCACTTCATGGCACGTTCAATGTTCTCTTGTTCTTTTACTACAGAAAATGCCGACATTTTGCAGCATGAGGCATAGATCCTCATGAACCCCTACATGGGGCTCATGAGGATCTATGCCTCTTGAAGACAAATACACGCCACATCCGGCACTGAGGACATTAACCGACCGTGACTGTTTATGCGTGACGGCAAGTTCTAACGCGTCAAACATGGCTGTGAAAGAAGCCACCTCTGTTCCTCGCGTGCACTATTTTAGTATGCAGCGCCGATGCACTTTGTTCGGAAATCAGAAAAATATGACTATACTGAGGTGCAAAAGAAATGCCACAATTTTCCCAAAATTCAAGAAATGTCACATTTCTTTTGCACGTCAGTATAGTTATGATTAAAATTCTACGAAAATACGCCTATTGTCAGTGGGTAGAAGGAGGTAGCTCAGTGTTGAATAGTGCCTGATAGCAGGAGGCAGATTGAGTGTGTGATAGAGTTTTGCGTAGTGTCCACACTGGTACTTCGATCTGCTACAATAATCAATCCAGACCAAAGAGGTGACTGCCAGTCATGTAAAATGCAGAGAAGAACTCAACGAGGGGGGAGGGGGTGCAAAAAAAAATCCCCACGCTAATTACAACACATTTGTGTTGTAACTGTCTTTTCTAAGCGTGTTTCTTTCTCCGTTGGATTCTTCTCTCGATCTGCTACAAATTATCACAAGTAGCAGGTCGAGGAAAGTAACCAGTGTGGGACTGCCTAATTTGCTCGGCGCCTGACTGGTCCATCTGTCACAGCTTATAGGTAGTGCTGTACAGTCTTTTCTGAATGTGCCAAGTTCCACGTGTGAATACCTGCCCCCGTGATGGCAAAAGACAGTAAGTCTTTTTTTTTAAAGCGAGATTTTCATTGAATTACAATGAAAATATCGTTTTTCACAAAAATGGGGAGTGGGGAGGGGGAGTGGACGGGAGGTGATGGATCTAGTCTTAGGAAATCTACTGAACCGAGGGCCGCTTCACGAACTCAAGAACCCCCCAACTCTCTCCCCCCCCCCCCCCCCCCGCCCCGCCCCCCCCCCCCCCCTCCAAACTGTTTTGGTTTTCTTTTCCTTTGCAGCTTTGGGGGCTTTGGCTCTTTGGAGCTGACTGAAAAAAAAGAGTTCAGACACAAAAGCTGAGTCAACTGGCAATGAAATGGTTAACTCATTTGAGACGTGCCGCCTCCGGATACGCGGCTTAAGCTGCGTATCCGGAGGCGGCACGTCTCGAATGAGTTAAATCCGTCTGCTGCGTGGTGGGATTTGATTTATAAAATTCGCCGACACAGCGGGCACTCATTGTCTTATCTCACCTTAGAATTGTCTAGTAAGATGTTACGATTATGGTTGTGTTGTTTTGTGAGAGCGGGCGTGCATAGACGTAGGTAACGATCCGACGTTTTATTTGAGCTATCACGATGCCTAATCACATACCTTTTTAGAGAATTTCACTTTCGTTTATGAATAGTGCGGTGTGGATTATCTGTTGCCGCACGGAGTTGAGTCACGAAAGGTCTAGAAACCGCACGAGAATTCATTTGTTTACGACGCGTGTCGCTTAGTTTTCAGTACTTTTGCACTGATCCGTGTTTACCAAATTTTGAACGGTCAAGGTCGCGACCTGTTTAGTATACGCATGCGTGAAGTTAGGACGAGTGGAGATTCACCTAATTTTAGAGCGAATGAATAACAGCCAGATATTTACAGAATATTCCAGTGGGAATGCACCTTTGAGTTTTAGATACGTGTTTTGTTTTGATTGGTGGTGTTGTGCGATTGTGCTTGATGTTTCTGGAAAACATATTACTATAAAAGAGTCGTGCTAGGACTGTGTACATTGTTCAGTCGTAGGATTGCGATGTAACAGAGTCTGTACATTGTTCAGTCGTAGGATTGCGATGTAACAGAGTCTGTACATTGTTCAGTTGTAGAATTGCGATGTAACAGCGTCGGTACAGTGTTCAGTTGCATAATTGCATTGTATCGTAAAACGCTTTGATATTGAGAGAGCGTTATGCAAGATATCGTGCTTCATTGTCAGTAACGGAGATCTGCATGAATGCTGATGTACATTGTAGGAGAGACGCATTGTGTCAGAGTTGGACATTTTGCTGGAAAGATAATTTACTAGTGTTGGTGCAATTGTGAACGCATTTCGTGGAGATCGCATCGCTGTAATAAAATATTGTTGGAACTGTTACTCCAGTATTGTCTACATCCTTAAGCCACGTGTGACAGATTGCAGCTGAACTCTAAAAGAACTCTACGTGTGTGCGTCTGGTGTAGTATCATTCTACGACCACAATTTCAAACACGTGAAAATCGGAATTGAGAATTTTTCAGTTTATGTTGTTGTTTTTTTTTACTTGAAAAGTCATAGTAATTAAAGCCTTGCCTGGAGAAGGTCGCTTTAACACACCACCCAAATGCAAGAAGCACAGAACCTGATGTCCACTCGCTGGTGAGGGGGTCATATTGCTCTGTGCCCCTTGCTCGCTCTCATTTATACCGGTGTTCATTTGGACGGATGAGGTTATTTGGCTTTAGTTTTATTTTGTCACATAGTTACAACGACACAATGCGCGTAGACTGGCAATGAAGGAGTTAACTCATTCAGCCCGGCGGCCGTATTTCCCAAATTTTGGAAGCGTCATCTGAGAACTATGCACCAGTTGCAGGAGATAGATCGACCATGATAATTCAAGGGCAGTGCCAGAATAGCTTGGCGCCGACAGGCGCCACGCTAATCTGGCACTACCCTTGAAGTATCATGGTCGACCCGTCTCCTGCTGTACTGTGCGTCAGGGCTGAATGGGTTAACACAACAGGAAGCAGAGATTCAGATCAGATCATCAATAAAAGAACGTGTCAGGAAAGAAAATATTGCGGCGAATCTTGTTGTGCGTTGTTTCAACATCAACAGGAACGCGACCAACAACAACAGCAAGAAGAAAAGCAGAACAGGTTTTTATTCTGCGGCATACAAACTTCATACGTTAAGTCTGTTTTAGTCTGTTTGTCCAGCGGCATTATTGTCAGAACAAACGGAGATATTGCGAAATATTAACCTTTTCTCTGCCTCTGTGTGTGTGCGTGCGTGCGTGCGCGCGCGCGTATGTGTGTGCGTGTGTGTGTGTGTGCCTGCGTGTGTGTGTGTGTGTGTGTGCCTGCGTGTGTGTGTGTGTGTGTGTGTGTGTGTGTGTGTGTGCGTGCGTGCGTGCGTGTGTGTGTGTGTGTGTGTGTGTGTGTGTGTGTGTGTGTGTGTGTGTGTGTGTGTGTGTTTGTATGAATACATTTTAGTGACATTTCTTATAGCTGCCTTATTGTGATGCAAGAGCCTAAATTACGTATATTATGTGATATTCAATGTGATGATTAAATTAATTAGCTTACATGTTTTATGTGATATGCCGTTAGAACGTGATGCGTATAGTCGTCGTATTCTTCATCGGTCTCATTTTTAGATTGTTTCTTACTAATCCTTGTACTTCTTCCTTTTATGAGCTGTGAGCTGTAACAAGAACCCAATGCGCAAAAGGCCATCGGGCCGACGTCGGCCGCCATTGGCCCGCGCACGGGCGTGCGCGGGCCAACGGCAGCCGACGTCGGCCCGATGGCATTTGCGCTCTGGGAATATCCCTTTTGGGACAATAAATATCTTGAATCTTGAATCTCAACCGGAAAAAAATCGCCACCGCCAGCAACAAAACACAAAACACTCACGCACACACACAGAGTCCAAAAAGTACAAATAAACTCACCGGCAAAAAAATTCCACGGATGATTCTCATGTTAAGCCTGAGAATCGCCTTTTCTTCGAAACAAAGCACCAGAAAAGCATCTCTTTTTAAATTTTTAAGCTCGCTTCTATTATGATTTTAAAACATAACGCGAGCTTAAATCCACACGCGGAAATTCCTTTCATCGAAAGAGTAAAGAGATAGCGAACACACTATGAATAAATCATTTACAAAGAAAACATGACCGATTACACAGTTGATGAATTAGACATCACTAACTCTTTTCAGTTTCCAACGATACTAATGCATATTTTAGCGACTCTAAGGCATAACAGAGAGTTCTTTTGTTTTTGCACTTTTTGACGATCTAATCGGAAGATAGTTTGTCGAAGCTTCATAGCCTTTTCACTGACAAAGATCTCGAGTAAAAAAAACTGAGTGCTGAATTCTTGAAATACCTTTAGCATGTTTTCACTTCCTTCACGCGTTCATTGCCGAGAAGACTTGGACACACCAACTTCAAGAGGTATAGATCCTCATAAGCCCCCGCAGTTGCGGGGGCTCACGAGGATCTATGACTCTTGCTGACACCACTTTGAATCCATGTTCTTGGGACAGCTATGGTTTGCTGGTGTTGAATCGACGAAGACTGCAGAAGCACAGTTTCCGTTACGGGCACTAAACAGGTTAACCCTTATCATTCGGAATACACCAGTGTGTGAAATAAGTTTGGCTAGAATAGTCCAAGGGTTGTGCCAGAATAGCTTGGCGCCTCTAGGCGCCAAGCTATTCTGGCACCACCCTTGAACTAAAGCCATTGGTCTACATCCTTATCTGTAAGTACTATAATGTAGCTTGCATATGGCGGCAGTGTACAAATTTGAAGCTTTCAGCCTCAGTATGATATGGGTTAAAGCGACTCGCTCCATGGCATGTTTTCGCAGATACATGTACAACTGACTATCAATGTTGTCTTGCCTCAGTCAAGTCTTTTCTACCCTTCTTTTCACAATTCATGTAAGTAGTCACACGCAACAGAGATTTTCCGCTGGATTTTGAGAGTAACTCTCCTGCGTACAAAGGAGAAGAAGTGCGGAAAAGTCTTTCATTTTACGACAATCAAGCTTCATAAGTTCGCCCTTTCGTCCAACATTACCGTCCTGTCACATACACTAAGAACAACATGTATACATTTTTTTAAAAAATTGAGATCTGTTAACGCTTTAATGGGAGTAGTTGGCTTTAACGCATTCAAGGCTCCCAGCATCAGTAGCCGCTGAAACCTGGAGAAAGTCGCTTTAACTCATTCAAGGTGCCTAGCATCAATAGCCGCGAAAGTGTGGTATAGCGGCGTTGCCGCCGGCAACGATATGCCACACTTTCGCAGCTACTGATGCGGGGTACATTCAGCGAGTTATGCCTGACACAATACAACACGATGTCAATCGACCATGACAGCTGAACAAAACTCGTTGGTGCCTAATAGTGCCAAGTATTGCCCTACAAAAACAAAAGACTGTAAGTCAATTTTTGTGAAAAGCGAAATTATCATTGTATTTCAATACAAATCTCGCTTTTTAACCCCCCCCCCCCCCCCCCCCCCCCTCTCAAAAAAAAAAAGTACTTCTCGTCTTTTGCCGTATTGCTTTTCTGGTGCTGTTCTAGCACAACACTTGAACTATCATGGTTGGTCTAATTCCTGAACTGGTATTCCTGGCTATGAACGGTTAATGTGTAACGTAATGTTCCGATGACTGATTTTTCATGTACATTCGTAAGCACACACACTTACACACATTGAGCAAGAGACATAGATTCTCATGAGTTAGCTAGGTACCAAAGTATCCGGAAGAGGAATTTTTAATGAAATTAGCTTTTCACTCGAAAGCGCACCAATGGCATGCTGAGCCCTAGTTGTTCCACAGATTGAGGATGTTACGTCAGATTTCACAATCATGCCAGTTCCGTCTTCTGGTTGGTTACCTTTGGGGCATACTAATGAAAGCCACTTATGATTTGCTTGTCTTCGACAGACATAGGATACATCTATGATTCTTGCAGATGGACATCAGAAAAAAGGGTGAAAGATTGGTTGTTCCACAGATTGAGGATGTTACGTCAGATTTCACAATCATGCCAGTTCCGTCTTCTGATTGGTTACCTTTGCGGCATACTAATGAAAAGCCACTTATGATTCGCTTGTCTTCGACAGACATATGATACATTGTAGCATGGTCACGAGCACAGTGTTTGTCGGAGTTACGATAAGTGTATGATGTTCTGTTGCATTGGCTAGACGCGCAGGCAACGAGCTAGACACTTCAGAAAAAGACGTGGAAACGCAGCGCAGAAGTTTAAAAGTGCAGTGTCCACAATCGTTGTGTTGCGTTGTGT
Organism: Semisulcospira habei; assembly: GCA_036245525.1. Taxonomy (NCBI): domain Eukaryota; kingdom Metazoa; phylum Mollusca; class Gastropoda; family Semisulcospiridae; genus Semisulcospira; species Semisulcospira habei. The sequence goes on along the minus strand of BTPG01000001.1, from coordinate 163,523,036 downwards.
TTGAACTTCTGTTATTCTGCAAGAACTTCCTCTGACAATTTTCAGCATTCTGAGACGAAATCGACACGTCTTCTGTGCAGCAACAGATCAGGTTTGATGTCATTACCCGATGCGCAAAGAGGCCATCGGCTCGACGTCGGCCGCCGTTGGCCCGCGCACGGTCGTGCGCGGGCCAACGGCGGCCGACATCGGCCCGATTGACCTTTGGTAACTGTTCGATGGCTTTAGGTCGATTTTGAGGTTTAGTTTAACCCTTTCACTGCCACTGGACGTCGGTTGTATTTGTCCGTTCAAAGCGCAAAGCGGCCCAGCCGTCCAAGGAAGGTGAATACGAAGTGACATCAACAGGAGGCGTAGATACTCATTGGCCCTCGCAACTGCAGACGTGGGTTAGCGGATACGACACTGCGCTCGCAGTCGTAAGATCCCAGGTTCGGATCCCCTGATGGGCAGGAATGGGATGTGGACGTTTCCTCATTCCGATCGAGTCAAATTTACGTGCTGACTCGGTTTACGGAGCATGTCTCGCCTTCGTTTTTGTCGGAGTTACGATCAATGTAAGATTTTGGAATCTGCCGGGACTCTATTTAGGGTATTGAAAATGGCTCGCTCTCTTTTCATTAACTTTTTACGAATGTACAGCAAAATCGACAAATCATAGGAGTTCAGTACAAAATATGCCATATTAGGTCAATTGGCACTAAGTGTTCTACAGAAAAGTGTTACTTTGTCTTCACAGACCAAACCTGCGATTTTTGTAATGATGATGATGAAGATGATGATAATGATTACTATCATCATCATCATCATCATCATCATTATCATCATTTGTAGAGTGCATTTTTCCATTCAGTGCTGAATGCTCAAAGCGCTGTGTACGGGGAGGTTTTGAAGAGAAGAGACAACAAAACACCCATTTAGAGAGAGAAAAGAAGAAGAAAACTGCAGTCAGTTTGCCAGTTTAGGACAGACTGAAAAGGTGTGTCTTCAACGGTCTGCGGAAAGATTACTGAAGAGATTCCGATGTCCTAAGAGAGATAATTTCAAAGATACTGTTTAGTGGAGGTTTGGCCACATCACAGTCAAATTCTTCTTACGACAAGACGAACCAGACACAGTAGCAGCAACATCAACAGCAACAACAAAAATAACAACAACAACAACAATTGAAACGGTTACCTTGAAGAAAAAAACAGTGATAAACATATCGGTTCAGCGTTAGCCACCATGAGTAAAATGGAGATTCTTCGCTGCCTGCTTCCCTTTGTGACATTATACTTTTGCACCGGGACTGCTGTCCCAAAACGTGCTTTAAATAATCCCTACCTGCAAAATTTTACTTACGATTCCGATCTGCTGTTCGAATACACCGCGCGGTCAAGACTGGACTGCGCGCGCAAATGTGCCGAAACTTCCGGTTCGCTGACCTTCACCTTTTCCCGCCAAGACGGTCGGTGCAGATGTCACTGCTCGTCATTGGCGGCTGAAGGGATAACGTCCAGTCCTGCGCCAGGAACCGACGTCTTCGAGTTCCAACAAGGTAAGTATAGTGCTTAGATCATAGGACGGGGGTGGTTTAGGAGCAGCGTCTTCTCTCTCACATACACCAAGGGTCAGATGCATGAGTGATCTTAAATTCCTCGCAAGCCACTACGCAAGGCGCTCCTGGCGGAACGCCTTGCGTAGTGGCTTGCGCAGAATTTAAGATCACTCATGCGACCCAAGCATGTTCTGGCTGAGAGGCCCTGTCGAAGATTTAGGAAAGTGACATATTTTAGCTTTTTCTGTTGATTTAAGTTATACTAAACTTTACTGCGTGGCTCTAACAATGTCTTTTTGTCTGCAGCTGTGGGTAACTGGCTGGGTGTACCATGCAGCAGCAACAGTGAGTGCAAGGAGCCATTCTCCGAGTGTTTCTCCGGCAAGTGTCTGTGTACACCTGCTTACTACTACTCTATCTCTAAAAACACCTGTGTGCCAAGTACGTGGAATTTTGTTAGTCTTGAAGTGGGTGTTTTTTTGTTTGTTTTGTTTTTATGTTTGACTTTTGACTGGTCAGTCTGTCGCTCGCTCAGTTGGTTGGTTGGCTGGTTTGTTTCTTGGTTCGTTGGTTTTCTTTTCCAGTTTATTCGTTCGTCTTGTTCTTTTGTTTTCTTGTGTGTATTTTCTTTTTTAGCTTTTGTTTTGTTTTTTGTTTGTTTGTTGTTGTTTTCTTTTTGTTTCTTTGTTTGATTGTTGTGTTTTGCCTGTTTGTTTGTTTTGTTTGTTTGTTTTTTTGGGGAGGGGTGGGGTGGGAAGGGGAATGTTTGTGGGGGATTTTCTTGGTTTGTGATAGCGTCTTTCCCCTTTGCGTATCGGTAACGGTTTTTGTCGTGATGAACCCTGCAGGAATCATCGCGACAAAAACCGCTACCAACATGCAAAGGGTTAAAATGCTGGCGTTATGTGACAAAAGCCAGAATGCCCACTGGCATTCAATGAAAATCTCGCTTTCCTGGAGGACTGGATTTTTCCAGTAGATGGCAGGGCGCCTGGGGGTAGTCTCTACAGCTTTATGTATTATCTAATAAGCGATGCAGTCACAAAAAGGACAGTTGATGTCCTGATGACACAGTGCAAGCTTACCAGCCTGGAATTCCATGGCATTAGCTCAGCATTCTCAGAATTTAATGAAAAATTATTTCCCTTGGAGTTAATCTGATTGAGTGCATTTTTGGCTTTGGGCGACGCCTTTGTTAAAAGTAAAAAAATAATTGCACCACAAAATTGCCTACGTGTTGCCTTTTCAAAATTAGTCTGTCTTCTTCCACTGCAACACCGCATAAAGCTTTAGGGATGCAATCCGCGCTGTGCTGACGGGTGCTACCAGTAAATTCTGGAGGCGGCTGTCTAGTACATGCGTTGTGTTTGCAATTTCAGTTTACACCATATGCCTACCTGAAGAGCCCCCCTTGGGGCGAAACCTTAATTCTACTCAGCAGGTCCAATATCTGTTTGGGAATATTTTCTAGCATCCCCCTTCGGGGGAGGACTGGATATTCTCCAGCGGATGGCGGTTCGCCTGGGGGTAGTCCCTACAGCTTTATGTTGTAGGTGTCAAAAAGGCTCAAAAGACGATGCAGTCACAAAAAGGACAGCTGATGACCTGATGACACAGTGTAAGCTTACCAGCCTGGAATTCCATAGCATTAGCACAGCATTCTCAGAATTGAATGAAACATTATGTCCCTTGGAGTTAATCTGATTGAGTGCATTTTTTTTGGCTTTGGGCGGTCGTCTTTGTTAAAAGTAAAGAATAAAGTAAAGAATAATTGCACCACAAAAATTGCCTAGGTGTTGCCTTTTCAAAATTTGTCTGTCTTCTTCCACTGCAACACCGCATAAAGCTTTAGGGATGCAATCTGCGCTTTGCTGACGGGTGCTACCAGTAAATTCTGGAGGCGGCTGTCTAGTACATGCGTTGTGTTTGCAATTTCAGGTTACGCCGTATGCCTACCTGAAGAGCCCCCTTTGGGGCGAAACCGGTCGTAGGCGGCAAAAACTTTAAATCTACTCAGCAGGTCCAATATCTGGTTGGGAATATTTTCTAGCATCCCCCCTCGGAGGAGGACTGGATATTCTCCAGCGGATGGCGGGGCGCCTGGGGGTAGGTCCCTACAGCTCTATGTTGTAGGTGTCAAAAAGGCTCAAAAGATCTAATAAGCGATGCAGTCACAAAAAGGACAGCTGATGTCCTGAAGACACAGTGCAAGCTTACCAGCCTGGGATTCCATGGCATTAGCACAGCATTCTCAGAATTGAATGAAACATTATGTCCCGTGGAGCTAATCTGATTGAGTGCATTTTTTTTTTGCTTTGGGTTGCGCCTTTGCTAAAAGTAAAGAATATTGCACCACAAAATTGCCTAGGTGTTGCCTTTTCAAAATTAGTCTTTCTTCCACTGCAACTGACACCGCATAAAGCTTTAGGGATGTAATCCACGCTGTGCTGACGGGTGCTACCAGTAAATTCTGGAGGCGGCTGTCTAGTACATGCGTTGTGTTTGCAATTTCAGGTTACGCCGTATGCCTACCTGAAGAGCCCCCTTTGGGCGAAACCGGTCGTAGGCGGCAAAAACTTTAAATCTACTCAGCAGGTCCAATATCTGTTTGGGAATATTTTCTAGCATCCCCCCTCGGGTTTTCTGGATATTCTGCAGCGGATGGCGGGGCGCTTGGGGGTAGTCCCTACAGCTTTATGTTGTAGGTGTCAAAAAGGCTCAAAAGATCTAATAAATGATGCAGTCACTAAAAGGACAGCTGATGTCCTGATGACACAGTGCAAGCTTACCAGCCTGGAATTCCATGGCATTAGCACAGCATTCTCTGAATTGAATGAAAAATTATGTCCCTTGGAGTTATTCTGATTGAGTGCATTTTTTGGCTTTGGATGACACCTTTGTTAAAAAAAAATATATATATATATATATATATATATATATATATATATATATATATATATATATATATATATATATATATATATATATATATATATATATATATATATATATATTGTAACCGGCTGACGTGGTCCCTCCAGCTGAGACGCTATGATGTGTTTATTTTATTTCTTCACCCTCTGGCCACCCAAGTCTCTTAGCCTTTGCGCTACCCACGCTTAGCCAGGGGCCGCAACCCAGCAACGAGTCAGTCAGCTAGTCATTTTGTAGTACTTTGAAAGTTGTGCTAGTTAGCCCGTGTTCTAGCCTCTATAACTTTTTAACGGCTTTACAGATATCGGATCGAGAATCCGTAACTCACATCAGTTTCCTCATGCAACTCCTCTTCTACTCATATGCTTTGTGTTTAGTGATTTTATGACCACTATAGTTCAATTAGCGATTTTCTTACTTTTACAAATTTCAGTGAGCTCTCCTATCCCACTTTAAAATTTAATAATAAATTCCTAGGACTTCCCTCTAAAATATAGTTTACGGTGGTTTTTCGCTATTCACATTTTCTGTCCTTTGCTTCAAACTCGAAGCCTCTGTGATAAGTAGTTATTGAGTTATGGCTCTTTTTGTAGTACCTAGAAAGCACAGATTTGCCCATTTTTCGGTCTGTCTGGAACCGTTTTTGGATCCGCGCCGAGTTGCTTCCTTTGCGGTTCGCCCGGAGAGTATTTAAGCCGGTCAGTGCCAGAGCGGGATGTCTTTGTCCTACTACCATCACTGAGCTTATCTTCAACCGTATCTCCACTGGGATATCCGTAAGTTATATTCTTGTTTCATTCTATATTGATGAATGCTGTTATACTATTGATTAGTTGTTTATTGGAACTGATGAAGAGTTTACGAGCTACAATCGTTGTTTTGCCCTGTGTCTGATGGTTGGTCTTTAGCGGCATTTCTTTTGATGGCGATCGCAACAAGTTGCCGCTTCGCTACTTGTTCGGAAAACATTGTTCCCACTTCGCTTGATTTCCAAGTGCTAGTTTCTTTTGCTTACGAGTAGCATATTTTCAGTGCCCGTATTATCCTCTGAATTTATGACTCTTGCGGCTGATCGACTGAAAGTTGAACGAAGAAAGAGGCAGGACTGATTGATCATTTCGTTGCAGTATGAGGACGCACACTTTCATTCTGCTTTGTTGGCTCTGTGCCAAATTCGTTTGTGGCACTCTGAGTTTCTGAAGGAGGTATTTAGATCTGTAGCTTAGACTCTAACCAGGGCAAAACAACATGACAGCTATTTTTATGCTCGCTTGATTGTTCTACAGACCTGTACTGATCGAAGATGCTTTGCTTGTTGTTTTGCTTGATTCATTTGTTGGGTTTGATTTGCCATCGAATGTTTACCTTGTTATATGGTTTCGATACTTTACTTGTATTGTGTGCTTGACGTAAAACGTCACGAGGTGCTAAAATAGACAGCCATCTTGGTCTGACCTTTTGACCCACTGCCGTCGTCTGCTTGTTTACATTGGGTTGAGCAGAGTCATGCGACCGATGTCTACCTTTCCAAATTTAGTGTATGATCGGCAGTGTTTGATTATAACGTTAAATACATTGAACTAACTAGCCACGGCTTTTATTTTGCTCGGTTACAACAAGTGGCAACACTTGCCGATTTTCTGGATAGTCGGTTACCCACTTTTTTTTTAAAAAAGAATAATCCTTTTCTCTACGGATTAAGTGCATAGTAGTTATCAGACAGTTTGACTTATGCGCACATGGCGCCCCTTATAAGCATGTTCTTAATTAAACGAACTTTACTTCGCGAACTCTGACGAACTAGAGTTCACGATCTCGGACGAACCAAGTTGGTTCTTAATTGGACGATCTAAAGATACGCGAACCTAGTTCGATTGATTGATTGATTGATTGTACATTGCTTAACGTCCCGACAGCAACAAGGCTTTCTCAGGACGTGCCTGCACTGCTTGTGAAAAAAAAAAATAATAAGAACATTGAATGTATGTCGCCAGCCGGTCAAATACATTAAATAAACCTAACACATGGGGCCTAAATAAAGCTAAGACCATTTAGCAACACACATCCAATATCAAGAGCTACAGGCAGTGCAGACAGTAGGGAGATTTTTAAAAAGGTAAATACAGGTGAATGGACAAAGGGTAGACAGAAACACATGCCCCAGAATAGAGAGAAAAACCCACCCTGTGGGGCTGACCAGGGTGACCCTGGGAACTAAAAAATACCTAACCCCACCCAGAACCTAGTTCGAAGTAGTTCACAAACCTCGGCAAACCATTGTATCGTAACATTGTTGTGTAATGTTCTGTGCCTCTACTGTGGGAAATCAGGGTATTTACCCGACCACATATAGTAGCGCACCTTCATGTTTGTGCATATATGTTTCTCCTGCCCACTTCCTAAGTTCCGGAGAAAGACATGGGTTATATAAGAGACCTGATCCATTCGTTTTGAGGATGGAAATGATCGTCTTATTCTATACCTGCGTATTTCTCTGTGGGCTGGCGATTGGGTGCCTCATAGGCGGGGGCAGGGGATCTAACTGTTGTCTGTCCAGCGCTGTGATTCCCCTTGGTTTGCATACAATTCTGCCAGCGCTAGCCTCACCTATCTGGTTTGTGAGTATCTATAACTCGAGGCAAATTTGTATCGTTACATTGTTGTGTAATGTTCTGTGCATCTACTGTGGGAAATCAGGGTATTTACCCGACCACATATAGTAGCGCACCTTCATGTTTGTGTATGTATGTTTCTCCTGCCCACTTCCTAAGTTCCGGAGAAAGACATGGGTTATATAAGAGACCTGATCCATTCGTTTTGAGGATGGAAATGATCGTCTTATTCTATATCTGCGTATTTCTCTGTGGGCTGGCGATTGGGTGCCTGATAGGCGGGGGCAGGGGATCTAACTGTTGTCTGTCCAGCGCTGTGATTCCCCTTGGTTTGCATACATAGTTCGCTGTCGGAAAAGGTTCGCTGAACGTGTTGAGCAAACCAGAGATATGTAGGGGAGAGGATCGGTATCTCTGTGGCCCAAAGCGATAGACTTCCACTGCGCATGTCAGTCGAATAGTTTGCATTTGTTATTTCCGTTTTCTGTTGGAAGGTGCTACCGGAATGTTTTGATCTATCAAGGTGTTCCGATTAATTATTAACGATGCCTGGAAGCAACTGTGCTATCGTTGGATGCGGCACATGTAGTGTTAGGAACCGTGGCGTGGCGTTTTTTTCCATCCGGCAGTCCAAACATCAGGACTGGGAGAAGGCCCTTGTTCGAGCAGTAAATCGGTGCGATGCAAGTTTCAACCTTTCAAGAGCCACAATATGTTCTCGACATTTTACACCAGAATGCATTAGAATTTCAGGTATGTCTGTTTCCTGCGTTAATTTTGTGTAATATATGCGGTATTAACAAATAGAGCCATGAAACAACTGTGCAGTGAGGGCATTACAGAATGCATTCACCGCATTCGCTGTGTCACTTTGTGATTGTGTGTGGCTGGAATGCATTCGCTGTGTCACTGTGTGATTGTGTGTGGCTGGAATGCATTCGCTGAGGCTATGGCCAGCACCTACACAAAGACCACATTAAATACAGGTCGAGGTCAGTTGTGCCTACAGAAAATACTTGTCTTTTTCTTTTTTTTTAAATAAAAATAAACACTATGGAAACAAGCAGCCCCCAAGTTACAACACTGGACCACTAGCAATTTACCTGTCAATCAACCTGTCAGTTTAGTAATACTACAGTTGAGTCGTAGAGTCTATTGATATATATCATACAACTATTATGATGTCGTTATTGATCATGATGATAATAATAATAATAAAATTGATGTCATGAATTTCCTGTATTTATATTCATTATTGATATGCTTTCAGAGAGTGGCAAGCGTCGCTCCCTTAAGCCAGGCAGCCTACCAACCTTGTGGATGCCACAGCGAAGTGTGGAAACCTCGAAGTTGCCTGCGAGAAAGCCTCCGGTAAGTCAAGTGAGAGTACACAGCCCAGAGGAGAGGCTGTGCCCTCCTATATATTCATTTGTGATATAGCATCAAATTAATCAACGTACTGTTCAAGTGATTGTGGATGCTGAACCCAAGATGAAAAGAGGCTAGTAAATTTTCTTTACTAGTTATTAGCGACACACTCAAACATTTTACTGGACAAATACAAAAAGTTAGTCGCTATTTGAGTATTTCAAACTAAACAACACTATTTTTTTTTCATGTGGCATGCCATCTATTTTTGTAGTGTACACTTGCAGAAAGGCCCTACTTGTGAAAATGTTTCTTAGTTGTAAACCAGAGTAATACAGTAAGTGATGTGAAAGCGTATTGCTGTGCATACATTACATAGAGAGGTCTGAATTGTGAGTGAAACTGTCCAAAAATGTCAAAGTTGCAGTACATATAATAATACTGATCCAACCGACCTGTTATGGGTTCAGTCCATTTGGCGAGTTACACTTTTTGAACTCACAAATGTTGTCTAGTTGCCACTTTCAGGGCTGGGCTAGAATAAACATTCTGTTGGGGTTCAAATACATATTAGTTTTCTATTTCCTCATTTTACAACAGGATACATGTACTTTTTAATGAACAACTCTAAGACTTGCTTTCTTGCAGTGTTGAACGGAATATAATCAGAAATGATTTTATTTTTTAGTGAAGAACTTTTTAAAAAATTAAGTAAATGCATTAATGCAATAAATAAAATAAAACAAATTATTAATACTTTTTGCTCGTTACTGGTAGTGGTAAGCCGTTTCTAAATTTGTACAGTTTGGCATGATTTGAATGTGCCTGCAGAATGCAGTCAAGCTGTGCATGTGCACTAATAGTTCTGATACAGTTCGCCATGATGTGATTGTGCCTCCAAAATGCAGTGAGTATAGCTATGCTGTGCACCGGTGGTTAACTTTTATTTTCTGCAATATAACATTTATTTATTAAATTTTTTTTTTCAGACAGACAGACATCCTCCTGAGATTCCAGAGACAGTTGCCTACTACAACTTTGGTGAAGTACAACAAGCTGCGGAAAGTTTGCCATCACCCTGGATTAAGATCAGCAGCACCGAGGAACAGATTGTTCTTGCCATCCTTGATGACAGTGTGCTCAGGTTCAAAGTGAATGTTAGGTCTGACTTTGTAGCCACTACGCAAGTTTATGGGTTGCCAGTGCCAACAGATGTGAACATTGAAAGTATACATCTGAAATCATTTCTCATGACTCTCAATGGAAAGCAGATCTGCGAGGGAGTCACTGATTACTCTCTGCAGGAGTTTGCCAAACTCCCCAGCAAGGGGCAGCTGTACTTTAGGCATGTGTTATGCAAATCTGTAGATGAACACACATCAGCTGTAAGAGCGACTAAGTGTGTTTTGTTGCTGGATAGCGGTATTCATGTGTGTGAACACTGTAGCTATGTTCGATCACTGCTCCACAAAAAGCGAGAAAGGGCTGTGAAATCTTGCTCTGGTGCCACAATCTGCTGCGGCCCTTAAAAAGGCACTGAAGAAAACAAGGCTTCACTCAAAACATGTAGAGAATAAGCTCATTACATTTCAAAACAAATTGAGTGCTGAAAGTGTGCAAGTGAGTGAATCAATGCATGGTTCACTTAAGTCGGTGATGGAAGGAAAGGTATCTACCCTCAACAACCCCCTGACCAAATTGTTCTGGGAAGAGCAGTTGAAGGCTTTCAGCTGCAAGGGCAAAAAGGGCATGCGGTGGCATCCCATGATGGTGAGACTGGCCATTCTGCTGCACAGCAGAAGTCCGGCGGCGTACGACACTTTGAGAAAAACAGGAGTGTTGCACCTGCCAGGTGAGTCCACCCTACAGGACTACACAAACGTGCTGCATCCATCTGCAGGATTCAACAAGGCAACGCTGGACCTAATCAAGGAGACTACGAAGGATTTCACTGACAACCAACGCTTTGTGGCATTGTTGCACGATGAGATGACTATCAAGTCGGACCTCAGAGTGCAATGACAATTTTGTATAATCAAGTCAAGTCCAGATCTTTTATTTTAATCTGTCTACCTTTTGTCCATTCACCTGTATTTGCCTTTTTAAAACTCTCCCTACTGTCTGCACTGCCTGTAGCTCTTGATATTGGATGTGTGTTGCTAAATGGTCTTAGCTTTATTTAGGCCCCATGTGTTAGGTTTATTTAATGTATTTGACCGGCTGGCAACATACATTCAATGTTCTGTTTAGTTGTTTTTTCACAAGCAGTGCAGGCACGTCCTGAGAAAGCCTTGTTGCTGTCGGGACGTTAAGCAATGTACAATCAATCAATCTTTTATTTTAAAAAAAGTCCACCAGGGGTTCATGGATACATAACATTGACAATTAAAACAAAAGACAAATAATAATACTAAAATCAATACAAGTGTAACAACCAAACAACTAAAAAAAAAGATTCTACACAAAAAAAGCACATAAGTTATGTACATTTAAGACAGGTAGAGGGGTACATAACAGAAAAAAAACACAAATTCAATTAATAGGCACAACAGTACACAAAGTACACTTAAATGCATTAAATAATCTTTATTAATTTTCCTACATTCATTGAAGAAGATTTGTTTTTACATTAGGTTGTATTTAACAGAGTTTGGCCGTGCATAAGGAAATCTTTAACAAAACATTTGTCTGTCATTTGCAAAGTAATCACACACAAATAAATAGTGGAATTATTCCCCAAGGTCACCAGAATTACATTTTTTTTTTTACTCTTCGTTTTCTGTGATCGTAAACAATAAGATTAGTGAATTAGTCTTTCAGTTCTCATATTAAAAATAATTACATCAAGCAGAAGAGAATTAGATTATAGATAATGCTGTAGTGTTGGAACATTATGACAGGTTAAATTATTCTCAGGAGATGCTGCACAGCTGGCACACACAAACATGCACTTTTTACATTGCTGGCAACAAAAGGGTTGTGCAATTTTTCCATGATTTTTTTTTTTACTTGTGCATACAGCAAACAACCTGGCCAATCCTTGTTTTCTTGCTAGAGATTATGCCTTCTATTTGAGTTACTGTAATTTGTATGTACAGAAAAGTTATTTAAATGTGTGAGAAAGAGAGAGAGAATGAGAAATATGGTGACAAAAGTGTAGTATAATTTCAAATATAAATACAAGTAGATTTCCTACGTCTTCTCGTTTTCATTACATGCTTTTCTTTTCTTTTCTGAGACGCTTTCGAAGGCCCTTTTCTCTTTTTTCTGTATGAGTGCGTTGGCTAAAGCTGTCCATGTATGATCTGCATTTATGATGTGCTCTGACCTTGAAATAAATGAATGTGAGATCTCTTAACATTTTTTCCTTGGTGCTCTGTTGTGTGTGAATATGATCATGCAGCTTGGAAACTGCATCCAAAGACAAGCATTCTTGGAAGTAAACATCAAAAGACAATGTTTGAGTACAGAACCCATGGTACTTTAATCTGAATGTTGTTTTGAGACATTCAAACAAGAGCTCAGCCTTTGGATGCAGTTTCAAAAGCCCTCCTCTATCTAGCAAAGATGTCAGGCTGCCTGAAGCTGCACTGTCAACTGTCAGAGATTGTATAGTATACAGTCCAACAACTCTTGTCTTTTCTCAATGTCTTTCAGTCTGTATGCTTTTTTCATTAGCTTTTGCAGCACAGCACCACCAATATACCTAGTAATGTCCTTCTCTTCAATTGTTAGTGTGATGTCACTATCAACTGTTATCTCAGGACTTGCAAACACTGTTGACAAAGTTCAAAAGTTGCGAAGCATAGCCAGGGTGAAGCATGCGAACCGACAATCTCATCCAGTGACCTTGTGTAGTCTTGGTTTCCCATTGCTAGGTGGAACTTGGCCCATGACTTTTCTCTGTTAATGTTCCTGAAGCAAGACTTCTGTACATCTAGGCAGCTTTCGAGGAATTGCAGTCTGCATACAAGCTCCTGTCCTAAACATACAAGCAGAAATTGTTGCACAGATAGTAAACTGTATTGCATTTTCTTTTCTTTGATTTTTTTTCTATAAAAAGTGTTCACATTAAACAAAAAAACAAAAAAAAAAAAACCAAACTTACTGTCCACAGTCTTGCAAGCATCGTGAACCTCTTTTAGCATGCATTCATCAGCAATTAGTTTTTCGCAGGCACGGGTTACAACAGCAATATCCACCTGAAAGTTAATAAAATGAAAGTTGTAACATGAGTAAGTTGACCCGAAGTAGCAATTCATAAATCCATAACATGAATTTAACAATCTAGCATAGGCTACAGCATTGTGGAAAAAAAATTTACTAGTCATATTATTGATTTTTATTCTTCTTTTCTGTAATGTGTGTATGCCCCAAAAATATGGTTTATGCAACAAACAGGAATTAATAATAACAGAGCAACTTCTCTTCAACATTGAGCAAACTGTACTGACCTTAACACTGGACTGGTATCCTTTGCACTTGCCAATGTTGACAGTTTGTTCCTGCCAGGCAGAATTATCCGGATCTTCATCTCCAACATCCTTCAAATTATTATAAAACGGCGTAAAATATCAAGCACAAACGCAATTAATAAATGTGGAAACATTCTAGTCGGAATCAGATGAATTGAACATTGTATGAAGTTAGTATAATTTCAGTGCTATGGCTAGAATTTGCTCGCATTCCTGATTCCATAACAAAGCCTACTAGTAGGCCTACTACGCGTATAACTCACTACACTTGACGTCTGAAACGAACCCTATCAGTATCACTAGCTCATCATTGCACTTCTTATTTTGACAATAAACAGCTGCCAACATAACTAATCACTACACTGACAATGACATACTAAACTTGCCTGGAAGTTTCTGCAGGGATTATACTTTGTAAAATATGACGAAAACAATGCTATTTTCACAAAATTAACAATTTCGGGTTTGCCTTCTCTCTCTCTGACCCAGCTACACCTCGATTTATAGTTTTAAAAATGCAACTTTTACCTGCAATATTGAGTGGAGGAGTACTTCATCCATTCTGCTAGAGCGTGAAAGTAGAGGTACCGGAAGTGCTCTGTGCAAAGTTTCAGCAAATAAGCCAGCGACGGCACTTGACAAGAGGCGAGACGCTGGCTCGCTCAGCGAGATACCGATCCTGTCCCTACACATCTCTGAGCAAACCAAGGCGAACCTTTTCTCTGATTGGTCAAAACTTTTACCCTCTTCTGCGTTGGAGATAAGAAGACAGTCACCGATACAAACAAATATGGCGGTCGGCGATATTTCACTCGTGCGAAGAACAAGACCTATTTTTATTGTTTTGTGTGAGGCGCAACGCTGTTTGTGGGGTCGCTACTGCAAGGAGTACAAAAACAAACATCGTTCAAATCGCGAAGCGGCATATCGGCAGCCATTTTGAACACCTTCGCAAACAGTAAGTACGCCGAATCGAGCAGTTAAGAAAGAGAACCATGGCAAACTCCCTGGTTTTCTGAATTTCGCCTAGGTTCGTTCAACCTCAATTAAGAAACAAACCAAAAGATCGCCGATCTTCTCCAATCTAGGTTTGCCGATGTTACGTGGTGGAGTTGTAGTCGAAGTATGATAAACACACCAGACATGACACACACGTAGAGTTCTTTAAAATAAACCTCGTTCAGCTGCAATCCGTCACACGTGGCTTAAGGATGTAGACAATACTGGAGTAACAGTTCCAACAATATTTAATTCAGCGATGCGATATCCACACAATAATGCACTTTCAAATGCACAAACTACTGATACAAAGTCTCTTCTGCAATGTCCACACTGCGACACAAAGTTTCTCATACACAGCGTCTCTCGCAATAAACTACGTGTCTCTACAACTGACAAAGCAAGACAATGTACGAACGGGCTTTCCCAGCGCCCTCCTTATATATACTACAAAAATCTAGAATCGTCTATGGAAAACATACAACTCAACCAATCAGAACGAAACACGCAGCCGAAGCTCATTAACATAAACTTTTCAGAAAAACTATAACAGGCTACAAAAACTCAGCTGCTTACTTCAGCTCTAAATTCTAGCGTATAATTAAGACACATAAAAGTATGGTATCCCTATCACCTGGTAGCTCTAGAAAGTACGAGAACATTCCCAAAACAAAATAAAGGCTGCTCAATCCACGCGCACAGGAAAACAAAAAGTAGCGAAAAATGTAGCGAAGTGTAGCCAATTACCCGACGTGACACGTACGAGGCCACTAGACAGTGCGACCCCTCCAGAACGCACCGGACTAAAACGAAATCGGCTCTACTCACGAACAAAAAGAAAATCTTACTAAAAAGGCACGTGAATCGTAACCGTGATAGCTCAAATAAACATCGGATCGTTACCTACGAATAACACACGCACGCTCTCACAGGATAACACAACCACAATCGTAACAGCCGATCAAAAGTTCGTTTAATTAAGAACATGCTATACGTATACTATGTGACTGGGGATTAAAGGCACCGGCAGCCTGTTTTAGTAAAAGTTCTTAAGGTCCGGATCCACACTCTTGATGTCACGATAATTGTTCATGTTTTAAGATGCAGATTTCTTCTCTCTCTCTCTCTCTCTCTCTCTCTCTCTCTCTCTCTCTCTCTCTCTCTCTCTCGCCACTCTCTCTCTCTCTCTCTCTCTCTCTCTCTCTCTCTCTCTCTCTCTCTCTCTCTCTCTCTCTCTCTCTCTCTCTCTCTCTCTCTCTCTCTCTTTCTTTCGCATGTTGTGTCGGTCTGGGATTCAGCATCATGTGGCCTAGTGTCGTTTGGTCCGGGATTGCAGATTGACACAGTGTTTGGCCATTATGCGTCACTTAGTAATTCCAGTGTAGTGTTTGTCTGTGATTTTGCATCTTGCAGCCTGGTGTCGTTGGGTCCGGAATCGCAGACCAACACATGAGCTTATAGTGTGCTAGGTCGTGTGACATCTGTTCTAGTCTGGGATTGTGCATCTTGTGGCCTGGTGCCATGGGGTCCGGAATCGCAGATTGACACACTATCTAACCTCTTGTGCTATCTGGTAATCATGACGCTGAGTTGGTCTGTTATACTGCATTCTATAGCCTGGTGCCACTGGGTCCGGAATCATAGGAACAACGCACAGTATTTCCTGTGGGCCACTAGTTGTGTATGATGCATTATTCTTTTCTTTTCTTTTCACTGTCCTTGCCTTGAACGTTCTATTTGTCTATATTATATCGTTTGACGTATTCTTTGATTTGTTTATTGAGGTTGCTTTGCTTTACATGTTGAAGTCTTCTTGTAATGGGTCTATATTGTTACTTTTTGCCTAGACTTAGGTCACTACTTTGCACATGCGTGTAAGCCACAACCTACACTTAAGTTTTCTGTCTATCTCCTCCTTTGTTCTGTGTTACACGCACTGAATGAGAGTGACTATGGGTTTTAGTGTGTGACATCCCGTCCCACTTGATTGTGCCCAAGGAATGTATGTGTTGTTTTGTGTATATATAGCTAGGTCTGAGTAGGGATGTTATGCATGAACGTGCTGTGAATGCTAGTGTAGTAAGTAGTATGACTGTGAGCGCGCAAGTGTCCCTGTCCCTAGTGTACCCATTGTATGAATGAGCGGGAGTCTGTGTACGACTGCGAAACCAGAAGTAAAGCGTGTTAGTTTGTAAGTGATGCGAGTGCATGCTACCTAGTTTATCGTTATGTGTCGTTGGATGTGTATGATTGTGTTTGCGGTGTGACTGTAATAAAAGTGACCAAAAGGACTGTTGTGTGTATGTTACCTTATATATTTAGGGAAGACTATATATTTAGAGAGATAAATAGTTACACCTGCTATATGTTGTGTTGTAGTCGTTTCCCATTTTACTACACGTTCTGTTACTGGTAGCGTTCATATGATTTGCTTACACTATGGTCATGATGCCTTAATGCCCTAATTTGCATGCTGATTTCATGCTTCGTTGCCGTTTAATATCATGATGTGTGGTATGTTCGATCATGTGTATCTTTGATGATTATGTGATGCGTTACATTGATCTTTTGGTTTTAATTACAAATTAGTGACAGCATGATGCTTCTTATGACTCGAATTAATAAGTTGGTTCATTTAGTGAATACGGTATTTGTATGATGCAACTTTCTGGCATCATTTCTGATAATATGTTTTGTTGTATTTGTCCTAGGTGCTGTTTTTCCGTTATTTGATAAACTGCAAATAAAGTACCCTCGCGCTGGGACCACTATGGCGTTGAGGCGCGTCCCCTGGGTGGTGGATAGGGGGTCCCTCGCAAGAGGGGTGCACCGAATGAAATAAGGTGCCGTGAACCAACATGGTCTAAGGGAAGGTGACCCCGACAGAAAACCCCTGGGCCTCCTAGTAAGGGGGTTGGGCGTGGGGGTAGCTTCCCCACCCTGCAAAAAAGGAAATAGCTACAAAAACGCCGACGAAAAGACAAACAGTAATTCCTTTCCTGGAGGAGGAAGGTTCTTCTACCAGAAGATTTATGACGTCCTGTGGTGAAAGCCGGAAGTCTTCGGAAGCCACAGGACCGAGCCGCCTCTCTCTATCCAGGGACACAACCATGGGCACATGGAACGTCAAGACCATGTACCAGAGCGGCAAGGCCGCCCAGATAGCAGCGGAAATGCAAAAGTACAACCTTTCCCTGCTAGGTATCAGTGAAGCCAGATGGACGCAGTCTGGCCAGAAAAAGCTTTTAAGTGGGGAGATGATTCTGTATTCAGGTCATGAAGAGAACGCCCCCCATACAGAAGGAGTAGCATTCATGCTGTCACCAGTGGCACAGAGAGCGCTAGTGGGCTGGGAACCTCTTGGGCCAAGAATTATCACAGCAGCCTTTAGAACCAAGAAAAAGATCAAGCTCAACGTCATCCAGTGTTATGCGCCCACTAATGACAGTGACGAGGAAGAGAAACAAGAGTTCTACGACCGACTCCAGAGTGCCGTGGACAAATGTGCGGAGCGAGACATCACCATCGTCATGGGCAATTTTAATGCCAAAATAGGGGAGGACAACACCGGATACGAAGAGGTGATGGGGAGACAGGGACTAGGGGAGATGAGTGAGAACGGGGAGAGGTTTGTAGACTTTTGTGCTCTAAACAGACTTGTCATTGGAGGCAGCATCTTCCCACACAGAATAATTCACAAAGCAACTTCGGTCTCACCTGACCATACTACAGAGAACCAAATAGACCATATCTGCATTAGCAAGAAGACCCCTTCAAGATGTTCGAGTGAGGAGGGGAGCAGATCATAAGTGTCGCCTCAGACCACCATCTGCTTACTTTAAGAATAAAGCTTAAGTTAAAGAATAGCCGCACAGAGACAACAAGAAGACAGCGCTATAATGTAGGCCTCCTGAGAGAGACTGGAGTGAGAGAAGAGCTCAAACTGGTGCTGTCCAACAGTGTTACGATTATGGTTGTGTTGTTTTGTGAGGGCGTGCGTGCGTGGATCGTAGGTGGCGATCCGACGTTTTGTTTGAGCTATCGCGATGCCTAGTCGCGTGGCTTTTCGGTGAGTTTCACTTTCGTTTGCAGGTGGTGCGGTCTTGAGTGTCTGTTGCCGCACGGAGTTGAGTCGGGAAAGATCTAGATGATACTTCAATATTTTTTGTTTACCGCGCGCGTGTGTTAGCGGTTAGTATCCGTGCACTTATAGCTTGTTTACCAAACTGTACGGTCAAGGTCGCGACCTGTTTCGTGTACGCATGCGTGAAGTTAGGACGAGTGGAGATTCACCTAATTTTAGAACGAATAAATAACAGCCAGATATTTACAGATTGTTCCAGTAAGAATGTATCTTTGAGTTTTAGTTACGCAGTTTGTTTCGATTGGTTGTGTTGTACGATTTTGCTCGATTGTGCTAGAAAAAGACCACTATAAAAGATCGTGCTAGGAAGCATCCGTGTACATTGTCCAGTCGTAGGAATGCGATGTAACAGAGTCTGTACATTGTTCAGTCGTAGGATTGCGATGTAACAGCATCGATACAGTGTTCAGTTGTATAATTGCAGTGTATCAAAAAAGACATTGACGTTGAGAGAGCTACGCAAGATATCGTGCTTCATTTGTCAGAGAGGGAGTTGTGCAGTGAGTGGTGATGTACATTGTATGAGAGACGCATTGTGTCAAAGTGTGAATTTTTGGACGAGAAGATATTGTTGGTGAAATTGTGAACGCTTTTCGTGGAAATCGCATCGCTGTAATAAAATATTGTTGGAACTGTTACTCCAGTATTGTCTACATCCTTAAGCCACGTGTGACGGATTGCAGCTGAACGAAGGTTATTTGAAAAGAACTCTACGCGCGTGTGTCTGGTGTGTTTACATACTACGACTACAAATCCACCACGTAACAAACCGGTTTCAAGCGCTACAGGAGCTAGTAAATGAAGAGGAGGCGGTCACCACAGAGCAGCAGTGGAAGGCAGTTAGAGAGGCGCTGAACTCAACCTGCAAAGACACTGTAGGTTTCAGGAAACACCATCACAAGGACTGGCTGTCGGCACAGACCTTGAAGAAGATAGAAGTGAGGAAGCAGAAGAAAGCAGTTGTCAACAACAGTCGCACGAGAGCAACCAAAGCAAGGGCACAGGAGGAATACTCGGAAGCCAACCGCGAGGTGAAGAGGAGTATCAGGGCAGACAAGAGGGCCTACACAGACAGCCTAGCAGCAGAGGCAGAAAAGGCAGCAGGCAGCGGCAACATGAAACAGCTCTACGACATTACCAGAAGATTGTCGGGCAAGTATGGCCATACAGAAAGACCAGTAAAAAAACAAAGAAGGCAAGCCTATTGCAGACATAGCAGACCAACTCGACAGATGGGCCGAGTATTTTGAAAAGTTACTGAACAGACCCAGCCCACCCGACCCCCCCCCCCCCCCCGACATCCAGCCAGCAGAGACCGACCTACCCATCAGCTGTGACAGACCCAGCCGAGAAGAGATCAGAAGAGCGGTGGCATTTTTGAAGAACGGCAAAGCAGCAGGGCCAGATGACATCCTAGTGGAGTCTCTGAAAGCAGACCTAGAGACAACAGTTGAGATGCTGTACCCACTGTTTGGAAAAATCTGGGAAGATGAGGTGATGCCTGTTGACTGGAAGAAGGGGTACCTAATCAAGCTTCCCAAGAAAGGCGACCTCAGCAAGTGTTCCAACTACAAAGGAATCACCTTGCTGTCAGTACCAGGAAAGGTCTTCAATAGGATCATCCTGGAGAGAATGAAGAGCTCCGTTGACCCCCAGCTGAGAGACCAGCAAGCAGGATTCTGGAAAAACCGATCATGTACAGACCAGATCGCCACTCTCCGCATCATCGTGGAACAGTCTCTGGAGTGGAGCTCCCCGCTGTACGTCAACTTTGTGGATTACGAGCATTTGACAGCGTGGACCGAGAGACTCTGTGGAAACTCCTACGACACTACGGTGTACCCACAAAGCTCGTCCGCCTGATCAAGAGCATCTACGATGGCATGACATGTCGCGTGATCCACGAAGGGCAGTTCACCAGGGAGCTCCAGGTCAGAACCGGTTTCAGGCAAGGGTGTCTGCTGTCTCCGTTCCTCTTCCTACTGGCCATAGACTGGGTCATGAAGAGGACCACAGATCACAGACGAAGTGGAATACAGTGGACACTGTGGACACAGCTTGACGACCTCGATTTTGCAGACGATTTGACATTACTGTCCCACACTCATCAACAAATGCAGGACAAGACCACGAGGCTTGCTGACATCTCGTCCCAAGTGGGCCTCACCATTCACAAACAGAAAACAAAGAAAATGAGGCTGAACGCAACCAGGGAAGAACCAGTCTTGCTCGCTGGCACCCCGTTGGAGGAGGTGGAGTTCTTCACCTATCTCGGGAGCATCATAGACAAAAAAAGGCGGCACTGATGCAGATGTCAGAGCACGAATCGATAAAACCAGAGCAGCCTTTCTCCAGTTGAAAAAAGTGTGGAGTTCCAGAGAGCTGTCACAACACACCAAAGTCCGGATTTTCAACTCCAACGTAAAACAGTTCTCCTATATGGAGCAGAGACTTGGAGATTGACAAAAACCACAGTCGACAGAGTACAGATCTTCATAAACAGTTGCCTTAGAAGAATTTTGAAAATCCACTGGCCAGAGAAGATCAGCAACGTCAGACTCTGGGAGAGAACAGAGCAGATAACAGCAGAGAATGAAATTGGGCGAAGAAGATGGGGATGGATTGGTCACAGTCTGAGAAAGCCAGCTTCCAGTATCACTAGGCAGGCATTGTCATGGAACCCCCAGGGAAAGGGGAAAAGAGGTAGGCCGAGAAACTCCTGGCGTCGAGACCTCCAAGCAGACATCAAGAGACCTGGAGTAAAATCGAAGGAGAAGCACAGGACAGGAGTCGCTGGAGGTCTCTCGTCGACGGCCTATACCCGGGGATTGTACATTGATAGATTGTACATTGCTTAACGTCCCGACAGCAACAAGGCTTTCTCAGGACGTGCCTGCACTGCTTGTGAAAAAAAAAAAAACAAAACATTGAATGTATGTCGCCAGCCGGTCAAATACATTAAATAAACCTAACACATGGGGCCTAAATAAAGCTAAGACCATTTAGCAACACACATCCAATATCAAGAGCTACAGGCAGTGCAGACAGTAGGGAGAGTTTTAAAAAGGCAAATACAGGTGAATGGACAAAGGGTAGACAGAAACAAATGCCCCAGAATAGAGAGAAAAACCCACCCTGTGGGGCTGACCAGGGTGACCCTGGGAACTAAAAAATACCTAACCCCACCCAAGTCCCCCAGGGCAGACCCGGGTGGGGCCTATACCCGGGGAGGGGTGACAGGCGTAAGTAAGTAAGTAAATAAAGTACGTCAACGCGACCTCTGCTTCGGTTTCTTGTATTCCCCAACCTAATTCACCCACAAACACCGGGGGCACACAAGTTCATATATATATATATATATATATATATAGTGACTACAGTAATACGCTTTGTTCGAGTGAGTCCTCGAGCGCACTGCATGAGCTCAAAATTTATGTTGAGCTTCTACCGTGCGCGAGGGCTCACCGTGCTAGTACCTCAACGCGACACATTTACATTTATTGTTTCAGCTTGCCTGGTGAGCGACCTTAGAAACGAGCCTATACTGGAATATACAGGCGTCTTACTCAGCTTACCGAGTCCAGCGGAGGACGGGCAGTATACGGCTGAACGGCTAGACGTTTGCAAGGCGTATTGCGCCGAGCTGCCAACATGCCGGATTTGTTATTTTGTCCTTGGTTGCCCATACTGCTTTGTGTCTTTACTGGCCAGCGCCGAGCACTTAAAGCCTTATGAGTCGCCAATGGATGAAAACATCTTCAGCTTCAAAAAGTCGTGCGCGTAGAGCCAGCAGAAATCATGGATGCCAAGTACTTCCTGCCTCCTTGGGCCATTTGCGTGAGTGAGCTTAGTCCTGCTCCAGCCACTAAGCAAGGTGCTTCGCTATAGCGGAGCACCTTGGCTCACTCATGCAGCTGGCTCCGGGAGTCGTACAAATACGCGGATTTTGAAATAGGGAGACTCAGAACGGGCCAATCAACTTCGTATTGTTTCGGTCCTACGGTACGAAACCTGCAACGCGAACCGCTGATGCGGCATAGATGTCTAACGAAAGACGTTTGTTTGGTGCAAGGAATGTAACTCTTAACGGGCACGCACTCTGATTTGTAGTGGCATCGCTAACATCGGATATCGTTATCGCAGAAAGATTATTAAAAAAAAAAAAAAATCATGTGTGCCCATAAGTAAATTATCAAACATGTCAATTTTTTTTTAAATTGAGATGTTGGATGCGTAAACAGCGACAGTCAAGGTGAATCGACACAGACGGCTCGAAGCGATGACCGCCATCATGCAGATTTCGCAGCGAAAGTCGATGGACAGCGGGGTTTCAGAAAACTGACATAAAAGCATATTTTAGTGGTACTTTTGATATAAGTGTTGACAGAGTCCAATTCTAAAATGACCCTCCCGCTTAAATCTCACACAATATGGTTTATGATCGAAGTTTTTACAATGTCGTTTAGCCATAATCGACCTGCAAAAGTCACAAAGTCATTTCTTGAGAACTCGCGAACTGATTTCCGCACACAGACAGCATTATGTATATTTTAACCAATTCAGCCCTGACGCACTACAGCAGGAGATGGGTCGACCATGATAATTCAAGGGTAGTGTCAGATTAGCTTGGCGCCTGTCGGCGCCAAGCTAATCTGGCACTGCCCTTGAATTATCATGGACGATCCACCTCCTGCAACTGGTTCATAGTCGTTAGATGACGCCTCCAAAATTTTGGAAATACGGCCATCGGCTGAATGAGTTAAAGCCACTTCACAAACAGAAGTTAATGACCGCTTTTTTTGTGGTTCCGGCGACTTTAAACTACTGTAGTTACGATTTGGGCTAAGATTTCCGACCGAAGTCGTCTGCGTTCGAAAGGCGGAACACACAAATCTGGTAACGTCAATAGCAAAACGGGCTAACGAAAGGCATTTCTTTAGTCTCAGTCCTGAGTCTCCCTACTGTCGAACAGTCGCGGAGCACTTCGCGATGAAGGAAGTGCAAGGCGGCTTCAGTACACATGCAGCTAAACCTGTTTTAAGCGACCATCCTGAAGAGCGATCACCTGTCGTGAGAGACCATCATTTAGATGGCTGTAGGTGGCACTTTTTTCACTTCCAGGCTTCTCTTGTCCTTTAAGACCACTTTCTATACTAACGATCAAAAGAAATGCGACATTTTGGGAATCATCGGAAAGATTATAGTGTTCCGATGATTCCCAAAATGCTGCATTTATTGTACTCGTCAGTATACTTGCAACAACAAAAAAAGGTGGTTGCTGCAAACAGGTTTTACTGTATCGGCATGAGGTGACCGTAGCAGTTTGCGCGGCGTTTAACTCATTCGAGACGCGCCGCCTCCGGATACGCGGCATAAGCCGCGTATCCGGAGGCGGCACGTCTCGAATGAGTTAAAAGCCATAGGCCTATAGCTCACTCAAGCACAGACAGGAATTCACAAATTTTGATATGAGTCTCGAACAAGTACGGAGCACTTGCGACTTGGACAAGGTCACGTCAGTTTGAGATAGCCTCTTTGATGCCACAAATCCGATTTGGAAGCGTAACAAAAGAATGCCAACAAAACGAAAGAGTAGGGTTTTTATTTGTCATTTTCAGTCATTCAAGTACACGGCTGAAATTTTCCGCTTAAATTTTGTTTATTAAGGGTGACTTTGTACGACAGGCAGGTAGCCAGACCTAAACATCCGTGTCATTAAAATTAATTAAGTCTCTCTCTCTCTCTCTCTCTCTCTCTCTCTCTCTCTCTCTCTCTCTCTCTCTCTCTCTCTCTCTCTCTCTCTCTCTAATACACACACACACGACACACACACACACACACACACACACACACACACACACACACACACACACACACACACAGAGAGAGAGAGAGAGAGAGAGAGAGAGAGAGAGAGAGAGAGAGAGAGAGAGAGAGAGAGAGAGAGAGAGAGAGAGTGAGTATGTATATTTTAAAGCTGAGGTGCAATGAGAAAAACCCGCCCAGTGCGTGTTTTAAAAAGACTACAGGACCCAGCTTGGGCCCTGCCCCTAAGTGGGTCAAATCGGTTCGTAACTCAGTTGACGGAGTTGGCAACTGCGTATCCCGAGCTTGCAAAACTCTCGGAAAACAACAGACCACTTCCTGTTGCACGGAAATCATCGCGATTAGCAGATCGGACAACAGCAGACGATTCTGTGACACTTTGAAACTGACCGACAGCCACGGATTTTACGCGCTGGGGACTATGATGGCAGAATGCACGGCTGTACATGCTGTAAGTATGACTCCTGACACTTTGTAGTTGTGAACGAATTTTGTTCAACACGTACCTCCAGTCCAATATAGATATATATAAATAAAGAAGCATTGTGATGTACAACCAACACAGTAAATTGGATGAGAGAGAGAGAGAGAGAGAGAGAGAGAGAGAGAGAGAGAGAGAGAGAGAGAGAGAGAGAGAGAGAGAGAGAGAGAGAGAATCGACTGTTTACATAGATGCCAAAAGATACAAGGTCGCCATGGGTCAAGCTGATTTTTAGTAGCTGCCCTTCGTATGGAGAAAAAAATTTGCTGTAGGCCACTCCAGATGAAAAGATATAACAACAAACACTAAACGACAAATAACCCCTCCTTCCTCACCCTTCCGATATCAAATAAGCTTCAGGCTGTACTGTGTAACTTACGGATAGCTCGGCCTGGTCCATATCCAGTGTGCGTACAGGCAAGGCACAAATGGCCTGCTCTGTCCGTCGGGTGGTCGAGTGTCGTCTGCTATTGTTGATATCAGTAAAATTATCGCTGGTTTAGATCAGTGATCGCGGTGCCCACTCGCTGCAAACAGGAAGTGGCCTGTCTTTTTCACGGGAGTTTTGCCAGCACGACAAACGCAGTTGAAAACTCAGTCAACTGAGTCAGTTGCAAACCGGTTTGCCGAAGTTAGCCGAACGTTCACGAAGACAGGGCCCTCGCTGGGTCCTGCAAAGTTTTTTTTAAAACACGTGCGGGGCGGAGTTTTTTGACTGTTTCTCAGCTTTAAACCATTCAGGCCTGACGCACTACAGCAGGAGATGGGTCGACCATGATAATTCAAGGATAGTGCCAGATTAGCTTCGCGCCTATCGGCGCCAAGCTAATCTGACACTGCCCTTGAATTATCATGGCCGATACATCTCCTGCAACTGTTGCATAGTCGTTAGATGACGTCTTCAAAATTTGGGAAATACGGCCGTCCGGCTGAATGAGTTAAAGCGACTTCACCATCAGAAGTTAATGACGCTTTTTCAAAAATTGCCGAGATTTGTGTCCGGCGACTTTAAACTACTGTAGTTACGATACGATCTGGGTAGATGTTTTCACCCAAATTTGATATTAACCGAAGTACTGGCCAATACTTGCCTGCAGGAAATTAAAACTGACCAAAGGTTTCTTTTTTATAATTTAGATGCTTCTATGACCAAGAGCCGCCGTGAGGTGGCCTTAGTTGCCTGCTCGGTGTTAAACCCAAAAACTAACTCTATGACCTAGACAGTGCGTGTCCCACGTTCCTTCCTGTTACTTTCAATAAGGAATTTGAGTTTATTTATAGTGCTATGAAAAATATCAAATATTTCACATAGCATCTTTCTGGCATCGCATTTTGATATCTCGGAATCAAATTTTGTAAGCGTCACTTTATGATTAATTCAGCTAAATGCGTCTCTCCCACGGATTTTAGTCCGTGCCGTTACCAGCAACCAAAAGCTAGCAAAACTACCTGAAATTGTAGCTGAAAGACAACGAATTTCTTTGAGGATATACCTTCTCACTTTGTTGAAAAGGCGTCACTTTTCAGTCAGAGATTCGTTGTAAGTAAAACAAGCAATATAGATGACGGTTATCGGTTATCAGATTAACTCATTTGAGACGTGCCGCCTCCGGATACGCGGCATAAGCCGCGTATCCGGAAGCGGTACGTCTCGAATGAGTTAAAAAGGCGGTCTAACGTGCACTATGCATGTTAGTGCACTTTAAAACTGAGAAACAGTAAAAAAAAAAACTCCGCCCCGCACGTGTTTTAAAAAAACTTTGCATGACCCAGCGACTGGAGGGCCCTGTCTTCGTGAACGTTCGGCTAACTTCGGCAAACCGGTTTGCAACTGACTCAGTTGACTGAGTTTTCAACTGCGTTTGTCGTGCTGGCAAAACTCCCGTGAAAAAGACAGGCCACTTCCTGTTTGCAGCGAGTGGGCACCGCGATCACTGATCTAAACCAGCGATAATTTTACTGATATCAACAGTAGCAGACGACACTCGACCACCCGACGGACAGAGCAGGCCATTTGTGCCTTGCCTGGACGCACACTGGATATGGACCAGGCCGAGCTATCCGTAAGTTACACAGTACAGCCTGAAGCTTATTTGATATCGGAAGGGTGAGGAAGGAGGGATTATTTGTCGTTTAGTGTTTGTTGTTATATCTTTTCATCTGGAGTGGCCTACAACAATTTTTTTTCTCCATACGAAGGGCAGCTACTAAAAATCAGCTTGACCCATGGCGACCTTGTATCTTTTGGCATCTATGTAAACAGTCGATTCTCTCTCTCTCTCTCTCTCTCTCTCTCTCTCTCTCTCTCTCTCTCTCTCTCTCTCTCTCTCTCTCTCATCCAATTTACTGTGTTGGTTGTACATCACAATGCTTCTTTATTTATTTATATTAGCCTATATTGGACTGGAGGTACGTGTTGAAAAAATTCGTTCACAACTACAAAGTGTCAGGAGTCATACTTACAGCATGTACAGCCGTGCATTCTGCCATCATAGTCCCCAGCGCGTAAAATCCGTGGCTGTCGGTCAGTTTCAAAGTGTCACAGAATCGTCTGCTGTTGTCCGATCTGCTAATCGCGATGATTTCCGTGCAACAGGAAGTGGTCTGTCGTTTTCCGAGAGTTTTGCAAGCTCGGGATACGCAGTTGCCAACTCCGTCAACTGAGTTACGAACCGATTTGACCCACTTAGGGGCAGGGCCCAAGCTGGGTCCTGTAGTCTTTTAAAAACACGCGCTGGGCGGGTTTTTCTCATTGCACCTCAGCTTTAAAAAAAAATATTGAGTAGTACCGTCAAATAGATGATGCCTGGCAATCAGAAGTAGATAGAATTGCAGTTTTTCGACGAAAACTGTGGATTTTACCTATACATCGCATGTTTATCCGGGCTATTAATCCGCTACTTTCGTTAAAACACGTGCATGTTTGACTTGCTTCTGATTTCCGAACGACGTTATGTTCACGATGTCTGTCTTATACTTTAACTTAATTCTGTCTAATAAAAACAATAAAAACATTGTTAAAATCACAGTGTGTGTCATTTGTCAGTTCATCTGTTCTATTGCAGTACACTCCGCCCTACTCACAGCAGACAGACTTGCACAGACTTTGCTAAATAAAGGACGCCAGTTTTAAACCTTTGCGTGACGGCAGCGGATTTTGTCGTGATGATCCCTACAGGAAATGATCGCGACAAAAACCGCAACCAACACAACAAAAAGTTAACGTGTCGGGAGCGGCTTTTGTCGCGACAAAAACCTCAACCAAGACGCAGTAAGTTAACTCATTCGCGGCCAGCCGCATCCGGATGCGCGGCATAAGCCGAGCATCCGGGTGCGGCTGGCCGCGAATGAGTTAACATCAGACTATTTCAGCTGGAATTAGCACATCCAAGCGCGTCATCGGTCTGTTCTAGCACGCGCACCGTGGTTTCACTTTTGCGTCCTGAAAACCGCTTCAGCAGCTGCCTGCACTCCACGCGAAACTGCTTGTTGCACAGTCCGTATATGACGGGGTTGGCTGCGTTGCTGATGAACGACGATCTGATGAAGATACTGACGATAACAACGTGAACATTGGACATGGCAGCCAGAAATGCTCTCCCTTGCACCGCGCGCATCAAAACGACGACAAAGAAGGGGAGGAAACTGACTACGAACACGATGGAAATGGCGAATAACATGCGAGTCGTCTTGGCCGGCCGGTACGCCATTTTCTTGCTGAGCCGATCGAGCAGCAGAGCAGTCGAGAGGGGGACGGGTCTGTAAACCGAGGCATCAGGGTTCGGGGTATCGGTTGGGGTGGGAAGTCGAGAGGTCGGGGTACGACCCCCGGGGTAGCCCCCAGCTGGCATCAATAAGGAATTTCTTGAGCGCGCACCCTTCTCTACAGGAAACAGATGACCTTCGGCAGAAGAAAAGAGTGGCTCGTCAGCTAAAGGATTTTCAGGGCTCGCTTTAGTTTGCAGACTATTATCAGAGCTCGCTGTAGTGTTCACGCTGTGTTTTGAGCTCGCTTCAGGCGCATTAGTTTGGTTTTCCTGTGGCGGATCTAACCGTTTCCGATCGTCGTGTGTCACGGGCTCAAACATGCCAACCATTTTGAGAACTATTTTCCGGGTAGGTGCCCCTCCGTCGGTATTGTTATTCTCGGTGTTAAAGGAATCGTATTTCAAATCTTTACATTGTATTTCCACAGATTGTGTGTTCATCATTTCAGATTCCGTGTCCAAAGAGCGCGGCTCATTGTTCTGCATGCGAGAATCTGCTTTAGTGGCTGCAGACCGTTCGTTCCCTGTTTCACTTAATAGCGCATCACTGTCATGAGAGGTCCGCTGATCAAAACTATCAGAATTTGCAACTCCAAATGGAAGTTTAAACGTAACGCTTATGCGTCTTCTGTTTTCAGTTCGCGTTCTGTTCAACTCTGCACCTTTCTGAAGTTTTTCCAACTCCATGAGGTTATCTGCTGATCTTACATCCCCATTGTCAGTGACAGCATGAGATGATGTCACCTTCCCGCTCTCTCCAACGTTAAAATTTGGTGCCATGTTTACTGTTTCCGTGGCATTAGCAAAACTGTCAACCCGTGACAGGTTGATGACGTCATTTTCGTGAAAACCTCTGTCGTCATCGATGATAATTTTTAGAGGGATAGTGTCGGGATGTGCTAACGCTGCGGAATTGCGGAGACCTGCGTGAGTCATCTGGAGACGATCTTTCTGTTTCCTTCTCAGGACGACCAGCTTCCTGGCAATCAGAGAATACAACACTGTGATAGCCACAACCAGTGCCAAGTAACACGCGAAATACACAGAGTAAAACGCCAATGGCCACCACGTGTCTATATAGTCATCTGACACCAAGCAGGTGACGCCCATGTCGTCACTTCCGGCTATAGGGAGCGCGAGATTCCCGTAAAAGACGAGAGAGGGCGAGGAGAGAGCGGCGGCCACGAACACCGCCACGACACACGTCTGCTTGGCCCGGCGGTCCGTAAAGAAACAGCCCAGTGGCTTGTGGATCTTGTAGTACCTGTCCAACGCTATAGCCACCAGAATCAGCGACGATGACCCGTTGAGCGTGTAGGTGAGGAACCGGGTAATCCTGCACCAATCAGGCGCGTCGAACGACACGATCTTCACGAGCATGGCGATCTCCGTGGGCATGCAAATAACGGAGTTCATGAGGTCAAGGGCAGCCAGCGAGAAAATGAAAATCTTGGTGACAGTTCTCTGCCAGCGAAAGCCGTACACGTAGCAGACGAACGCGTTTCCGCACGCTCCTATTAGCATAAGCAGTGACGTGTACAAGATGGCCGGGGTCAGCCAGATCAACCCGTTCGTCGTGTCGCCGGCGGCAGTGGTTGTGTTTCCGGTCATGATGTCAGTGTCGGAAGCTGTTCTGAGATGTTGGTTTCCCGAGTGTGGCGAAGAGATGTCTACTGTTTCTGTTCTTTCTGGAAAAAAAAATCAACTTTAGTGTGGCGCGCTCCAGCATGAATAGAGTCTTATATCGGTGTTTCAAGTAGATGATATGAGAATCTCACTCTCGTGGTCTTAAAACCTTATCCTACTCGCTTTCGCGAGTAGGATAAGGTTTTAAGACCACGAGAGTGAGATCCTAAAGTATCAACTAAACACCGATATAAGAATATATTTCTCAAGTTACTCACCTATTTCTTTGCAGTAATCAGATGCGATCTGTTTTTCGGCACACGCATAGCTACAAAAAAGCCGCCATCATGTTTTGGCAAAGATCTTGACGTAATTTACTTTGTCATAAGGCGGCATGTTCCTACGTGATAATGTAATAGCGCAATACATGACGCCAGAATGACAGTCGTCACTATGAAGTGATGTCATTGCGCATGAGCTGAACGTAGGTCACGTTTCAATACCGCGTGTGCCCATACCTTTTCGTTGACCAGACTTTATACAAGACAATGTTGTGCACACTTGGCCGTTCACACAGCACGGCTGTATCTCACACGTGTGTGTTCAGCTTTTCTCCGCTCAAAGACAGCAAAGAAGGAGGTGTGTAAGAAAAATTTGTTTTTCATCCTCCTCTCCATAGACTCCACCCCCCCCCCCCACACACACACACACACACACCCACCCCCACCACCATCACCACCACGACGTATTATACAATACAATACAATACAATAATACTTTATTAATCCCTCATGGGGAAATTCACATTTTTGCCACCACAGGTGCTGCTTACATTCACTCACTTGCTCATTCCACAAATTACAATAACAGAGCTACACAATGGACAATGACTCGGGACGGGTGAAACCCGTCGCCAAGGCATCTAATGGCCAGCGCCAGTGGCCTCATCCCGACCCGAACCTCCCTGACAAAAACAGAATGCTAAGACAGCCCTATGTCTCCTGAACACACTATTATAATGTTCTTTATTAAGTTCCTACTTGGCTAAAACTAGTACATAAAACAAGTTAACAACAGAAACAAAATACCCGCGTCGATACGGAGATGATCTCCGATCTAGGCAACATAAAACTGAACAACGGTCAGTGGCCCGTCGCCGCCATAGTACAGCGCTGGTGTTTAGACCGTCGCTCCGGCACAAACAGTCATCACCTTAATTATACTGAACTTAACTAGTATATAACTTCATATTCATTTTAAAAACAAACGTAGTAGAACTACATCATTAACGTATAAGCAGTCCGATGGTTTCTAAAAAAAGTACACACGCGGCTGTTCAGTACTAAGAAACACAGTCACTGCGTCTGGGAGGTGTCTGTCATCGTTACATCATTCGGCTGGAATGTGGGGCCTGAAGCTTGCTGGTACTGGCTTCGCCGAGTTGAGTGCACTAGGCTAGCGCAGGTCGTGATGTTGAGCGTGGCGTGCCGGAAGAGCCACTCCTGAGATGAAATGATGAAAGGGGAGGAAAGCACGTTGGGTGTGTTGCCACAGCATAGCGCGCACTGTTCTTCTGATATCCGCTTGATACAACAAGAATCAGCTTGTATAACCCCAGCATAGCGGCACAGCGGAGAAAAATATGAAATCCAATTAACAGTCACAGCACATCATATTTACAAAAGTCATCAAAAAGAAATACCGGTCGTGATGCAGCATTGCAGGGCCTGACATCGTATATCAAACGAAGGTACAATGGCTAGAATTCTGTCGGTGGCGACCATTTCTGCCGGAGCGGGCGGCCAGGAGGTGTTGCATGGCCGCCATCTTGCCTTGTCAATATTACAATTCACTAGCGATATGCACGTCAGTTTTTAGAGGCCATTACGACTACTAACACAGCAGTTACGGGGAGGGGGGGGGAGGGGGGGGGCAGGGGGAGAGGGGGGCAGAGTATACTCTATTATTTTTAGAGAGGAGAGCCCTCCTCCCCCTCCTCTCTAAAAATAATAATTTGGGTGATAACAATTTTTATTTTTAAAAAAGATGTTCACAAAAATATCGTAAGTTGGATTTATTTCCAGGTTTGAAGACTATACACCTCCACGCACACCCCTCCCCCCACCTTCCCCCATCCAACATGTTGTTGCAGTTTCCGGAAGTTCTTCCTACGCCATTTGCATTGTACAGTAAGCATTCAGCATTCGCTGTACACTAAGTTTTCATAACCATGCAGCGTGACTAGGCGCGCATATTTCGCCTTTCACCATTGGTAATACCGGAAACGGAAGTACAAAGTCAAAGCTGATTTCCTGTTTAACTACTGACATTGCGCACGCGCCAGCGCCAAAATCTATAGTGCATCTGAACCAATGACAGATTCACTGGTGCTTAACCTCGAGAGACGCACAGATACATTTAGTCAAAGCAAGAGGCATAGATCCTCATGAGCCCCCGCAATTGCGGGGGCTCATAAGGATCTATGTCTCTTGCACTTGGTTTTTAGCGTTGCTTGCTGTGTTCCGACAATTAAGAGTGGGTGTTTCCGCGGTTTAGTGTCCAGCTTTTCTGGATAACGATTCATTGGACATTACAAATAAATGTATATGTCAATGGTATTTAAACTGAGAAAAATGTTGTATACTGATATGATACTTTAGCTTAGCTACAGACTCATTATACTAACTAAAAACGCCCTCCGCAGTAAATAAAATAAAATATAAAAAATAAAATAAATAAATAAATAATAAAATAAAATGTAAAACCATAAAATAAAATGAAATAATAAAAAGTAAAATGAAATAAAATAATAAAAATAAGTGTAAAATAAAATAAAGAAAATATATAAAATAATAATAAAATTTAAAGTAAAATGAAATAAAATAATGACATGAAATGAAATGAAAAAACATAACAAATCACTTCTTAAATAATAAATAAATAAACAAATAAAAAATAAATACCCCAGGCGCGCAATGATTCACTTGAAAGAGATCGAAATATTTTATATCGACGCATAGTGGACAGTGCCTCGCGCTGGGACCATATGGCGTTGAGGCGCGTCCCCTGGGTGGTGGATAGGGGGTCCCTCGCGAGAGGGGTGCACCGAATGAAATAAGGTGCCGTGAACCAACATGGTCTAAGAGAAGGTGACCCCGACAGAAAACCTCTGGTCCTCCTAGGGGGGTTGGGCGTGGGGGTAGCTTCCCCACCCTGCAAAAAAGGAAATAGCTACAAAAACGCCGTCGAAAAGACAAACAGTAATTCCTTTCCTGGAGGAGGAAGGTTCTTCTACCAGAAGATTTATGACGTTCTGTGGTGAAAGCCGGAAGTCTTCGGAAGCCACAGGATCGAGCCGCCTCTCTCTATCCAGGGACACAACCATGGGCACATGAAACGTCAAGATCATGTACCAGAGCGGCAAGGCCGCCCAGATAGCAGCGGAAATGCAAAAGTACAACCTTTCCCTGCTAGGTATCAGTGAAGCCCGATGGACGCGGTCTAGCCAGAAAAGGCTGTTAAGTGGGGAGATGATTCTGTATTCAGGTCATGAAGAGGAGAATGCCCCCCATACAGAAGGAGTAGCATTCATGCTGTCACCAGTGGCACAGATAGGCTGGGAACCTCTTGGGCCAAGAATTATCACAGCAGCCTTTAGAACCAAGAAAAAGCTCAAGCTGAACGCCATCCAGTGTTATGCGCCCACTAATGACAGTGACGAGAAAGAGAAACAAGAGTTCTACGACCGACTCCAGAATGCCGTGGACAAATGTGCGGAGCGAGACATCACCATCGTCATGGGCAATTTTAATGCCAAAATAGGGGAGGACAACACCGGATACGAAGATGTGATGGGGAGACAGGGACTAGGGGAGATGAGTGAGAACGGGGAGAGGTTTGTAGACTTTTGTGCTCTAAACCGACTTGTCATTGGAGGCAGCATCTTCCCACACAAAAGAATACACAAAGCAACTTGGGTCTCACCTGACCATACTACAGAGAACCAAATAGAAAATATCTGCATTAGCAAGAAATTTAGAAGATCCCTTCAAGATGTTCGAGTGAGGAGGGGAGCAGATGTCGCCTCAGACCACCATCTGCTTACCATAAGAATAAAGCTCAAGAAGAATAAAGCTCAAGTTAAAGAAAAGCCGCTCAGATACAACTAGAAGACAGCGCTATAATGTAGGCCTCCTGAGAGAGACTGGAGTGAGGGAAGAGTTCAAACTGGTGCTGTCCAACCGGTTTCAAGCGCTACAGGAGATAGTAAATGAAGAGGAGGCGGTCACCACAGAGCAGCAGTGGAAGGCAGTTAGAGAGGCGCTGAACTCAACCTGCAAAGACACTGTAGGTTTCAGGAAACACCATCACAAGGAGTGGCTGTCGGCACAGACCTTGAAGAAGATAGAAGTGAGGAAGCAGAATAAAGCAGTTGTCAACAACAGTCGCACGAGAGCAGCCAGAGCGAGGGCACAGGAGGAATAGACAAGAGGGCCTACACAGACAGCCTGGCAGCAGAGGCAGAAAAAGCAGCAGGCAGCGGCAACATGAAACGGCTCTACGACATTACCAGAAGATTGTCGGGCAAGTATGGCCATACAGAAAGACCAGTAAAAGACAAAGAAGGCAAGCCTATTGCAGACCGAGCAGACCAACTTGACAGATGGGCCGAGTATTTTGAAGAGTTACTGAACAGACCCAGCCCACCTGACCCCCCCAGACATCCAGCCAGCAGAGACTGACCTACCCATCAGCTGTGACAGACCCAGCCGAGAAGAGACCAGAAGAGAAGTGCCATTTTTGAAGAACGGCAAAGCAGCAGGGCCGGATGGCATCCCAGCAGAGTCTCTGAAAGCAGACCTAGAGACAACAGTGGAGATGCTGTATCCACTGTTTGGAAAGATCTGGGAAGAGGAGGTGATGCCGGCTGACTGGAAGGAGGGGTACCTAATCAAGCTTCCCAAGAAAGATGACCTCAGCAAGTGCTCCAACTACAGAGGAATCACCTTGCTGTCAGTACCAGGAAAGGTCTTCAACAGGATCATCCTGGAGAGAATGAAGAGCTCCGTTGACCCCCAGCTGAGAGACCAGCAAGCAGGATTCAGGAAAAACCGATCATGTACAGACCAGATCGCCACTCTCCGCATCATCGTGGAACAGTCTCTGGAGTGGAGCTCCCCGCTGTACGTCAGCTTTGTGGATTACGAGAAAGCATTTGACAGCGTGGACCGAGAAACTCTGTGGAAACTCCTACGACACTACGGTGTACCCACAAAGCTCGTCCGCCTGATCAAGAGCAGCTACGATGGCATGACATGTCGCGTGATCCACGAAGGGCAGTTCACCAGGGAGCTCCAGGTCAGAACCGGTGTCAGGCAGGGGTGTCGCTGTCTCCGTTCCTCTTCCTACTGGCCATAGACTGGGTCATGAAGATGACCACAGAGCACAGACGAAGTGGAATACAGTAGACACTGTGGACACAGCTTGACGACCTCGATTTTGCAGACGACTTGGCATTACTGTCCCACACTCATCAACAAATGCAGGACAAGACCACGAGGCTTGCTGACATCTCGTCCCAAGTTGGCCTCACCATTCACAAACAGAAAACAAAGACAATGAGGCTGAACTCAACCAGGGAAGAACCAGTCTTGCTTGCTGGCACCCCGTTGGAGGAGGTGGAGTCCTTCACCTATCTCGGGAGCATCATAGACAAAAAAGGCGGCACTGATGCAGATGTCAGAGCACGAATCGGTAAAGCCAGAGCAGCCTTTCTCCAGTTGAAAAAAGTGTGGAGTTCTAGAGAGCTGTCACAACACACCAAAGTCCGGATTTTCAACTCCAGCGTAAAAGCAGTTCTCCTATATGGAGCAGAGACTTGGAGATTGACAAAAACCACAGTCAACAGAGTACAGATCTTCATAAACAGTTGCCTTAGAAGAATTTTGAAAATCCACTGGCCAGAGAAGATCAGCAACGTCAGACTCTGGGAGAGAACAGAGCAGATAACAGCAGAGAATGAAATTGGGCGAAGAAGATGAGAACCAGCTTCCAGTATCACTAGGCAGGCATTGTCATGGAACCCCCAGGGAAAGAGGAAAAGAGGTAGGCCGAGAAACTCCTGGCGTCGAGACCTCCAAGCAGACATCAAGAGACTGGGAACCACCTGGAGTAAAATCGAAGGAGAAGCACAGGACAGGAGTCGCTGGAGGTCTCTCGTCGACGGCCTATACCCGGGTAGGGGTGACAGGCGTAAGTAAGTAAGCATAGTGGACAGTGGCCTTTGCTTCTAAACCATATCCTCTGAGTAAAGTGTATCTCAGAAAGTTATGCTCTGTTAACTGGACCAAAATAACCCATGACGAACATAGGACTAACAAGAGACATTAATCGTCATGAGCCCCCGCGACTGCGGGGGTTCATGAGGGTTTATGTCTTTTGCAGATGAGTTGCGTTCAGTTTGGACATAACTGGGGAAGGATATAACTGGGGAACTCTTTCTTTCAGCTGCGGAGCAGGAGTGGGGGGGGGGGGGAGGCTATAGTTAGGTGTGTGTGTGTGTGTGTGTGTGTGTGTGTGTGTGTGTGTGAGGTGGGGGGGGGGGGGTCCAGGACCCCTGGGACCCACCATACTCCTTCAAGATCCGCTTTTCTAAATTGGACATGATTATGCACTCAACTTTCTGAAACAACTTTCGTGTTAACAGTCAGTTAAAGTACCATTACGCGTAAATTTGCAGACACATTTCAGCACCATTATTTGGTGTTTGTTATGCCTTGTCGACACACCTGATGATTTTTAACATCAGTTGGGGCACGCAGCAAAAGCACACGCGTAATCGCACTTATTTATTCTGCGCAGCCAATCAGCGTGTCAATCTATTTGTAGCTGTTTCTCAAACTCGTATTTATAGTACGGAGTGAAGTCATTGTCATGTTACATGATATAAACACGGCGTGTGCTGAACTGGATTCTACGAGGGGTGTTTCCGAAGTCCGTATACTCTCAAACATTGAATCAATTATAAACGATCCAATCATGTCATTTTCTCGAAGAACCCTCCCTGAGCTGACACGCAACCGGCCAACCTCTCAAACCAGCTTATCCACGTGACTTCATCTATACCCTCTATGACCTTTGTGAAAACTCCGACAGCATCTTCAGGGCTCTCGAGCCTTGTTCCTAGCAGCTATTTCTTGACATGTGGGAACAGGAAAAAGTCACAGGGGGAGAGGTCTAGAGAACAGGGTGGATGAGACAGCAGCAGCACTCTCTCTGAAGCCAGAAACTCTCTTGTCGCCAAAGCGGTATGAGCAGGTGCGTTGTCATAGTGCAGCATGAGTCCACAAACATCTGTGTTTGGACGGCGCCTGTGCCAAATCTCAAGCACTTTAGGCAGGCAGTGGCGGACATACCAGTCAGAAGCGACGGTACGTCTGTCCTCAAGAGGCACAGTGGCTACATGCCCTGATCTGCTGATAAAATATGCCACCATTTGCTTCCCGGCGCTGCGTGATGTTTTGAATTGGCCAAGTGTGTGTGTGTGTGTGTGTGTGTGTGTGGGGGGGGGGGGTGTCACCTGGAAACAGCAAGACCGAAGACTGTTGTTTAGTTTCAAGGTCAAACTGATAAACCCAGGTTTCATCTCCACTGACGACCTTCCATGCTGATTTTGACCGTCCATTGTCAACATTTTTCAAGCACGGTCAGGCACCACTCTACCCGACCCCTCTTTTGCTCTTCACTTAGTTCAGATGTGTGTGCAAGATCTTATCCACAGTAGAGCTTCAAATGCCCAAGACACCCTGCATCTCTCGTACAGTGACTCGGGGGGTCTTCTCGTATTAAGTGTTCCACAGCGCTGCGGATGATTTCTTGGGTAATAGATGTTACAGGTCGACCAGGACGGCTATCATCTTCCCGGCTCCGTCTACCCTGCTTGAATTCACCATACCACTTATACACAGTGACCATGGCCGGAGCAATCATTCCAAACGTTTTCACCAAACTTTCATTGGAATCAGTCACTTTTAACCCCTTCTTGTAATCATAATAAATCATTGCTCTGAAATATTGATTTGTGAGCTCCATAACTCTGCTTTCAAACTGGCTTGGTCAGTGTCTTCAAGTGCATATTTCTTGAAATCTATGCAACTTTGAAATTTTTTTTCGTCAAAATTTGCAAAAAGCTACTCTTTTATTACGTATTTTAGCTTTGTTACGTCATGTGACCACGAACCTGGCTTATACGGACTTCGGGAACACCCCTCGTACTGTGTCCAAAAGAACCATAACTAGACCTGTGTGTAGAGTTTCGTAACCATCTGTTACAGAAGTGTTCCTTTGAACGGTTACGGCGCTAGTGGGTCTTTAAGATCTCCATGTCAGCGCCTGAGTGTATGAGGCATGAAGTCTACACCTGGCATATCACACAAGTAATTCAGCCGCCCCTAGGCTTATGTGTGGGGCTTTACCCAACGCGCAAAAGGGCATCGGGCCGACGTCGGCCGCCGTTGGCCCGCGCACGGCCGTGCGCGGGCCAACGGCGGCCGACGTCAGCCCGATGGCCTTTGCGCACTGGGTAGTTTGTTATACAGTCTACTTCGCACATACCGCATAACATCCTGAGGATGAAATTATCTCCTTTTTTAATAAAAAAAAGATACCTGTGATGTCTACTTCACAGTGTTGGAGACAGATAATAATAATAATAATACCGTTATTATATAGGCGCTTTTTCTCAATTTTGGGGAAATCGACTCAAAGCGCCGCGCCTGAAACCCAACACACACACTCACGAAACAGACACGGATTTACGCCATTTAAGACAAACACAGTACAAGACAAACGAAGGGCCAGTCAGCTACTGAAGTTACAGAGAATTTTTGATCGCTTGTATTTGAAATTTGTAAAGTGGCCTGAGACCGGTACCAAAGTGGGTACCAAAGATCGATCATGATAGTTCAAGGGTGGCGTCAAAATAGCTTGGCGAATACAAGTGCCAAGCTATTCTGACACCGCCCTGTGAACTATCATAGTGGCCGATCAACATCATTTCGCTGCTTGGTAGGGCTTTATGGGTTAACAGGTTCGGATATTACAACAGTCGGATATAACAACGCTATCTCAGAGGCCCCGGCAGCACTCCTTCGTTGTAAATTACATCGCTTATAACAAACTTTTCATATAACAACAACATAAAAGGGGTCTCCTGGTGTTTTGTTATATTGGAAGTTTGTTATATACCACTCTTTAAAGGCAGCATGAAAGTTCAGGGATGGTGCTTGATTAGCTCTGCCGCCTTTAAAAACGCAAGAACTCAGTCAACGCGCACACAAGCGCGGGCGCGCGCACACACACACACACACACACACATACACACACACACACACACACACACACACACGCACACACACGCACGCACACACACACACACACACGCACGCACACACACACACACACACACACACACACACACACACACACACACACACACACACACACACACACACACACACACAGAGAGAGAGAGAGAGAGAGAGAGCGGCGAACAGAAAGGCTCAGGTGATACAGTGTTTGACTCTCGTCCGAAAGGTCACGAATTCGAATCCAGCCGGGGTCCAAATTTGTTGAGACCGGATTCGGTGCCCCGTCTTTTGAAATCACCTTCATGGAAGGCAAAAGACGTTCCCAAAGCGCAAAAGGCCATGGGGCCGACGTCGACCGCCGTTGGCCCGCGCACAGCTGTGCGCGGACCAACGGCGGCCGATGTCGGCCCGATGGCGTTTGCGCACTGGGTTAAGCCCTACACCTTAGACGTTTTAACTTGCACATACCGCATGTATACTTTCATAAAATATATGCCTTACAGACATGTATTTCAGACAAATATTCCAGAAGAGTTCTGCGCAATAACCCCTTCACTTGCTACTGAAATCTTTTTGTACGCCAAATTGGCCAAGCCCTCCAAAGAACATAGCACCCCCACCCGGGTCTGCCCTGGGATGCTTGGGTGGGGTTAACTACTTTTTAGGTCAGCCCCACAGGGTGGGTTTCCCCCTCTATTCTGGGGCACGTGTTTCTGTCAACCCTTGGTCCATCTCCTTATAAACATAGATAATGGGCGACGACTTACGCGCAGGATAATACCTTTCCAGAGTCACGCGGTGGCGGACCCCGTCCCCCACCGGCCCCTCCCCACTTATCCTCACACTATCCACTCGCGAAGTGTAGCTGTGGGCCCGACAGGGCCGAACGGCAAACACAGGTCATCCTCGCCTCACCTCATGGCCCAGCACCCGCCCCACCCCCCATACGGTCAATAAAGATATACCACATACCTCACAATCACCAACCATCCGGCCCGGAACCGCCTCCCCTCCTCCCCCGCCGGGGGTGGGGCCCACGGACTGGCGGAGGCCGCCGCCGGGGCCGGGGGCTCCGCCCGGATGGGGAGGGGGGGGGGGTGAGGGGTCATCCATCGTATCATCCTTTTTTTTTTTTTTTTTTTTTTTTTTTTTTTTTTTTTTTTTTTTTTTTATTTAGAAGTTACTTTCCCTTTTTTTTCCGCCGACCGGCACGTTAAGATTGCCCCCCCAGGAGCTCGGAGGGAAAGCCCCATAGGTCGTGCCGGTCGGCTTTGTGACCAACTGCCCCCCTCCTAGCGGGGAGAGGGGCCCCGGGGCCGGCGGTGGGCCGCCATGGCCCCCCCCACCGAAGCTCGGTGGGACGCGCCCGGGGGCCGGCGGCCGGCTCCGGGGTCCATCCCCTACGTATTGGGGCGCAGGGAGGACACTCCTGGAAGGTCCGCTCTGCGAGAAAGGGGGGTTAAAGAACCCAGGGGGTCGAGGTACCCACGATGGCACTCCGACACCGCGTGACTCCCCGCTCGCCTGAGTACGGTCGCCGCCCATCAAAATAAATAGGGAACCCAGGGAGGTGTATCATCCTTCATTCATGCACTCCCTGGGAAAACGGAGGGTACAACACCCCCCTCCAGAGAAATACAGAAACACAAATAGGGGGGTTAGTAAGAATCAACCCCCCTCAAACAAGACGAGGGTTTTTGCTGGCGGGGCCAGAGAGTACCGGGTCCTGGACTGCGACTAACAACAAAAGGGGAGAGGAAAAAGATCACACCACCGAACCAGCAAGGAAGGAGGACCCAGGCAAGACGGTGGACATACGCGTCCACCAAAGCACGGGCTCTCCCCAACGACCCAGCCCCCCGAGGCGCGGGCAGACATGATGAGAGGAAAAAACACAAAGGGATGCGCGGGCGTCAGCGACGAACAGACAGGACGACCCCCCCCCCCCCCTCAACCCCCCCCCCGGCCCACCCCCCCCTGGACGAAATCAGCGAAAGCTGGAAGTCCCAATCCCTTTTAAAATATCCATCCATCCATCCCTTGGTCCATTCACCGGTATTTCCCTTTTTAAACTCTCCCTACTGTCTGCGCTTTCTGTAGCTCTTGATATTGGATGTGTGTTGCTAAATGGTCTTAGGTTTATTTAGCGTATTAGACCGGCTGGCGACATATATTCAATATTCTGTTTCGTTTTTTTTTTTTTTTTTTTTTTTTTTTCGCAAGCAGTGCAGGCACGTCCCGAGAAAGTCTTGTTGCTGTCGGACGTTAAGCAATGTAAAACCAATCCAAAGAACACAGACGCAAATTGGAGTCAGCATGAGGCATAGATCTATGTCTGGTGCATTTGGGTTGTGTTTACTCTTTGTCTGCAGTGAACGGGTTAATACTTATGGATGTGTGTATTCCCAAAACACACATCAAATCTTTAGAAACCATTTTGGACTGCTATCACGTTAATGATGTAGTTTTACTACTTTTGTTTTTAAAATGACTATGAAGCTATATACTAGTTAAGTTCAGTATAATTAAGGTGGTGACTGTTTATGCCGGAGCGACGGTCTAAACACCGGCGTTGTACTATGGCGGCGACGGGCCACCAGGTGCTGTTTGACCGTTGTTCAGTTTTATGTTGCCTAGATCGGATATCATCTCCGTATCGACGCGGGTATTTTGTTTCTGTTGTTAACTTGTTTTATGTACTAGTTTTAGCCAAGTAGGAACTTAATAAAGAACATTATAATAGTGTGTTCAGGGGACATAGGGCTGTCTTAGCATTCTGTTTTTGTCAGGGAGGTTCGGGTCGGGATGAGGCCACTGGCGCTGGCCATTAGATGCCTTGGCGACGGGCTTCACCCGTCCCGAGTCATTGTCCATAAGTTGTGTAGCTCTGTTATTGTAATTTGTGGAATGAGCGAGTGAGTGAATGTAAGCAGCACCTGTGGTGGCAAAAATGTGAATTTCCCCTTGAGGGATTAATAAAGTATTATTGTATTGAATTGTATTGTATTGTATTGTATTGTATTGTATTGTATTGTATTGTATTGTATTGTATTGTATTGTATTGTATTCTATTCTAGAAACTCTTTCTAAAGAAGCGAAACGTCGCGCAGGCGACTAAGGCCATCTTGTAACTAGGACCAAAATAGCCCACCAAGAACTGATAAACCAGAAAACAGAGAAGAACCCGACGGTCTCGATTAACCATTTTCATCCTGATGCACCCATCGCTTGAAATAAATTTAACCGATAGTTCAAGGGTCGTGCCAGAATAGCTTGGCGCCTGAGGCGCCAAGCTATTCTGGCACCACCCTTAAACTAAAACAGTTGATCGATGTCCTAATCTTAATTTAGCCTTCATATGAAAATAAGAAAATTTGACAAAATCAGCCTCAGGAAGTCATGGTTTAAGAAAACATAGGCCTGCTTGATGGATAATACTCACCAACTCAAGCGATGAATGTATCCTGACTTGTTGTCTCCAGCTGTAACACACGCACAGTCCGTCAGTCGATGCAACTAAACAGCCGCGACATCATAATGTTTATGATAGTGTCCTTTTGATTTTTACCAGTGCTTAAAAGGTAGCTTTCAAGTGCCTAAATTGTATGGGGAATCCCCAGGTTGCATCATGATTCGAAGCACATATTATATGTAGGCTATCCTGCTGCTGTTTAGTCACACACACACACACACACACACACACACACACACACACACACACACACACACACACACACACACACACACACACACACACACACACACACACTCACACACACACACCTACATGTAAATGTTACCAGCGCGTATCTACGCAACCGATTTCAGTCCGTCAATATGAGCACGAATGACAAGAGTGGGTCACCATTGAAAACACAACTTGATGATGTTCATGTACACTCGCGCATGAAAACTGGTGTGAAGTTGTTCAGCTGAATCTGTTGTGAGAGGCCACCCTTATAAAAGATCACCTGTTATTAAAGACCATCATTTAGGTGGCTACGTCACCTGCCATTAAAGACCATCATTTAGGTGGCTGTAGCCACCTAAATGATGGTCTTTAATGCCAGGTGATACTGCTTGCCTTTCAAGACTTCTTTTGAGAGTACATGTCTGTTAAGACCACATTTTATTGAAAGAAATAGCTCCGATCATGTTTTACGACAAT
This sequence comes from Semisulcospira habei, assembly GCA_036245525.1. Lineage (NCBI taxonomy): Eukaryota > Metazoa > Mollusca > Gastropoda > Semisulcospiridae > Semisulcospira > Semisulcospira habei. The sequence goes on along the minus strand of BTPG01000001.1, from coordinate 163,479,728 downwards.
TTAACTATATCACCTGTCATTAAAGACCATCATTTAGGCGGCTGTAGCCACCTAAATGATGGTCTTAAATGACAGGCGATACCTATAACGGCCTGTCAAGACTTCCTTTAAGAGAGTACCTGTCTGTTAAGACCACATTTTCCTGTAAGAAAAAGCTGGCGGCTTAAAACGTGCTTAACCCATTCAGTCCTGACGCACTACAGCAGGAGATGGGTCGACCATGATAATTCAAGATTAGTGCCAGATTAGCTTGGCGCCTGTCGGCGCCAAGCTAATCTGGCACTATCCTTGAATTATCGTGGTCGATCCATCTCCTGCAACAGGTGCATAGTCGTTAGAAGACGCCTCCAAAATTTGGGAAATACGTGCGTCGGGCTGAATGAGTTAACAATATCACCTGTCATTAAAGACCATGATTTACGTGGCTGTAGCCGCCTAAATGATGGTCTTTAAGCGACAGGTGACACCTTTTGCCTTTCAATACTTGTTCTGAGAGGGCGCCTGTCTTTGAGACCACATTTCCTTGCTGCCTAAAGCATGTTCTACTACAGCTTGAAGGCCGTTGCCGCCGTAAACTATTCCAAGACACACTTCTGTAGATGGTTACGAAACGCTGCACACAGGTCTAGCTATGGTTCATTTAGACACAGGACAATCCAGTTCAGCACACGTCGTCTTTATGTCAAGTAACATGACAAATGACTCCACTCCATTCTAGAAATACAATTTTATCAATACGAGAAACAGATTAAAAATAGATTGACACGCTAACGGCTGCACTAATATGCGATTACGCGTGTGCTTTTGCTGCGTGTCCAAACTGCTGTTAAAAGTTTATTAGGTGTCCTGAAATGTGTCTTCGAATTTATGCGTAACGGTACTTTAACTTTGACAATTATTACCTCACTACACAGCAGGGACTAACCCTCCGTCACATAGTTACGAAATGTGTAGCGCTATAAATCATACGTGCTAGCAAGCTTGTCCTCACTGCGTCGCAGTTACATTACAAATTCCATCAAACCGGAACACTAGCCTTGCAACAAGGGGGCATTATTTTCCAAATGGGAGCACCGCACTTTGGGTTGGCATGTGCAAGAGGCACAGATTTAGAAAGGCCACTGCACTGAGGCGCAGGAGCTCTTCAAAATTTGTGCCGCTTGCTAGAATGTGTCGGATCTATTTACAACCGCCACGGGAGGCGATTGCCCGGATTAGAGTCTATACGCGTGGAATCGACTACAATAGCTTGACTGTCGCTCGCAGCTTTGCAGTGTTGGACCGTCTTAAGTGTCCGGAGAGAGAGAGAGAGAGAGAGAGAGAGAGAGGAGAGAGAGAGAGAGAGAGAGAGAGAGAGAGAGAGAGAGAGAGAGAGAGAGAGAGAGAGAGAGAGAGAGAGAGCGTACATGCATGCGTGTGTGTGCGTGTATATGTGTGTACGCGCGATCGTGTGTGCGTTTGTAGATGTGCACGTACGGATGTTCGGACAGCGACCCGTTACCTGACTAGGGAACGCTTTAGGAGATCCGTGAACCAACAATGTTCCCAGGAGAGAATCCATAAAGAAACTTTCAATAGAGGACATTAACAATTATTTGAGCTTTTCAGCCCTTTAAATGCCTCAGTCTGTGTGAACTTTAAAGATGTCAGCCCCAGGCAGGGTCGGATCAGTACCTTGCTGAAAGGGGTGGAGGTGGTGGTGATGGTGGTGGTGGTGGTGGTGGTGGTGGTGGGGGGTTACAGGGGTTCCGGACCCCCCCCCCCCCACAACCTCCACCCAAAATTCTTTTAAAAAGTGCTATGACAAAGTCCTATTTTAGGGGTGTTTGGACCCCCCCCCCCCCCACAAAGTCCCATTTTAGGGGTGTTTGGACCCCCTCCCCCACCACCACCACCATCACCCCTCCCCCACCAACACCACCACCGACCCTCCCCCCCCCCCCCCCCCCCCCCCATTGTTCAATATTTTGGCGAATGGTGAGAGTCTGAACACGCACACGCCTCCTCTCCTACTTCTCCCCCCCCCTCCACCCCCTCTGCCCCCCCCCCCTCCCCCCGCTTTTCGATTTTTTCGGCCCCTGGAAGCAAGGTCTAGCGTCGAGGAAGATGAAGGTCCCATGTGAGCAAGGAGGGATGAAAAAAAAAAAGAGGAGATTAGAGGGGGGGTGGTATCGGGGGGGGGGGGGGGTACGAACTCAAAATAGCATTTTCAAGTATTTTGGGGGGACTGAGAGGGGGTTTCCGTAACCCCCTGGAATCTCCACCTACCTCCACTGTAGATCCGCTCATGCGAGGATAAAATAATATATTTATTAAGTCTTAAAGATCACAGTTATCGCCATATTTAGAGACCGCAGAGTGGGCGGCCTTTAACTCATCTTGCCTGCGACACACCACAGCAAGATATGGCTCGACGATGACTCTAGTTCAAGGGTGGTGGCAGAATAGCTTGGCGCCTATAGGCGCCAAGCTATTCTGCCACCACCCTTGAACTATCATGGTCGAGGTGTCTCCTGAATTGTAATGCAGTCCTCAGAGGATAACTCCAAAATGTGGGTGTTTCGTACCTCGGGCACAATGAATTTATTAAGCTTTGCATTTTAGACCGGCAGAGTGATCAGAGCTGCCCACGACAATCAGCGGCTGGTTGTCCGCGACTCATCCACTCGGCGTTTCCTGCACAGCATCACACATCTCCGAGAGCATCACACATCCGGCTCCGCCGCGGCCGGAGCGTCAGTCAATGAGTACAACCACAAGCCTATCACAGTGCGAATATGACGCATATATATATATATATATATATATATATATATATATATATATATATATATATATATATATATATATATATATATATATATATATATATATATATATATATATATATATATATATATATATATATATATATATATATATATATACACTGATTCTTCAGTCTCTATTAGAAATGTTCTATAACCTATGTTTAAAGTGTAACAGAAGCTTGGGTGCAGGGCATTTACACAGTGTCCATTGACGAAGCGTCGGGATTGATCCCGCGGGTCTTTTTGGAGCCATCCGGCCTAGAGCTGCTGGGTGTGTATAAAACTGAAGTGCACCAGCTGACCAGATTTAACCCATTTTACCCTAATGCCGCGTTTCCCAAACATGAGAGCTGTCACGTAACAATTTGTAACAATTCCTACCAGATGGAGGAGGTGGACTGACCATGATAATTCAAGGGTAGTGCCAGATTAGCTTGGCGCCTGATGGCGCCAAGCTAATCTGGCACTACCCTTGAATTATCATGGTCGAGCCATCTCCTGATGTAGTACGTCGGGGCTAAATCTCAGTGTAGTCAGACAAACACTATGAAACTGGCTCTACCCTTGAATTATTATGGTCGATCCATCTCCTGCTGCAATACGTCGGGACTAAGTGGGTTAATTTCAGTCAAGCAAACGCAATGAAACTGGCACTGGCACTACCCTTGAATTATCATGCTGACCCGTCTCTTGCTGTAGTGCTTCGGGACTAAATGGGTTAATTTCAGTCAGACAAACGCAATGAAACTGACACTACCCTTGAATTATCATGATCGATCTATCTCCTGCTATAGTGAGACGGGGCTAAATGGGTTAATTTCAGTGTAAGCAAACTCTATGAAACTGGCTCTACCCTTGAATTATTGTGGTCGATCTATCTCCTGCTGAAAGTGCGTAAGGGCTAAATGGGTTAATTTCAGTGTAGTCAAACAAACACTCTGAAACCGACTCTACCTTTCAATTGGGTTGCCACATTCCTTCTGCATATGAAGATAAGTAGCGGCTAATGTCTCTGTTTGTTTGTCTTTTTTGACAAAGGGTATTTACCCGAAATATTAATAAATTGTGTTGTACCGTTTTTTCTAAGCGTGTTTCTTTCTCCGTTGGGTACTTCTTTACCTTTCAATTATCATGGTCGACCCCGTCCCAGGCTTAGTGCGTCCAGCCTAAATGGATGGGTTAATTTCAGTGTAGTCAGACAAACGCTATAAAACTCTACACACTGAGCTCCCGTTCCAAGCTAATCTGGGACTGCCCTTGAATTATCTCGGTAGACCCAAGTCTCCTGCGGGCTGTACTGCGTCGGTGCTAAATATGGATGGGGTATTTTCAGTATAGTCAGCCGCAAGCTCTATTTAAACCTGTACACACTGAGCCCGCGTTCGGACAAGTCAATTCCGAGGACTGGGCGAGTCGTGTGCAGTACTGACAGTGGGACGAAGAAAGGCAGTGTTGTTTGTCTCTTGAAATTGACGTATATATAGGAACTTCAGTTAGTCACTCTGCAGATTACATCTGTTTCACTGACTGACTGTGCGACACGTGATGAAAGCATTTACTCATTTAGCCCCAAGTTCGGATGAGTTTCCAAAATGTTAAAATAATGTCACTTAACAAATATGTACCAATTCCAGGAGATGGATCGACCACGATAATTCAAGGGTAGTGCCAGATTAGCTTGGCGCCTGCTGTAGTGCGTCGGGGCACCATCCAACCGTGACATGTTTAGTCATCTCAGTGCCTTTCGGCTTCACACACCCACACATACATAATTTATACACACACGCGCGCGACGCACTTAAGTACACACACACGGAAAACGCACGCACGCATACACACACCTCATATTTAGAGGGGGGGGGGGGGGGGCGGGGGGTCCAACTGTTTGTGTGGGACCTTCAAACTGATACAAAAGGCCTCCCCGACGCTAGACCTTGCTTCCAGGAGTCGAAAAATCGAAAAGCGGTGGGCCGGGTTGGGGGGTGGGGGTGGGGGAGGGGGAGGGAAGGGGGGTTGGCCCGGGGTGGGGTGACTTTGGACTGTTATAGCATTTTAAATCCATGTAACCTCCCCCCCCCGCCCCCCGCCCCCAAGTCCGCTCCTGCACACACACGTGCGCGCGCGCGCGCACACACACACACACACACACACAGAACCTATACATCAACACCACAAAAAGAGTTGTATTGACTCCGTTTCATACATTTATTGACCTAACTACCTAACTATAAGAACTAGAGAATTACGTATATATTTCCCATATACTGCACAAAAAGTACACAGACTTATTACCAAAATACACCCTCGCCCAACAGCTACCGTTTCTACATGAAAACATACATGAAAAGATTTGTAAATAATATTCCACCTCACGAAAGTATCATAACACATTACATGTATGATCATTGCATAAAGGACGTTCAACGTTGACAAACTATATATATAGTGGGAGACGAAGACACAGAGAAAATTCGTTAAAGGGCAGTCATTGATTAGCTTGGCGTTTAGCGCCAAGCTGATCAGGCACTACCCTTAAACTATCATGTTGGTTCTATCTCCCGCAGATGATAGAATCCCAAATTGGTGTAGACAGTGAATGTGTTTTAATTCGTTTGATTATCACAGACACGAAAATATCACGACATTGGAGCAACATCACAACATGCTTACTGTGACAATACTAATTACTTCGATTGATTGATTGATTGTACATTGCTTAACGTCCCGACAGCAACAAGGCTTTCTCAGGACGTGCCTGCACTGCTTGTGAAAAAAAAAATAAACAGAACATTGAATGTATGTCGCCAGCCGGTCAAATACGTTAAATAAACCTAACACATGGGGCCTAAATAAAGCTAAGACCATTTAGCAACACACATCCAATATCAAGAGCTACAGGCAGTGCAGACAGTAGGGAGAGTTTTAAAAAGGCAAATACAGGTGAATGGACATCGGGTAGACAGAAACACATGCCCCAGAATAGAGAGAAAAACCCACCCTGTGGGGCTGACCAGGGTGACCCTGGGAACTAAAAAATACCTAACCCCACCCAAGTCCCCCAGGGCAGACCCGGGTGGGGTACTAATTACTTCGGCTGCATTGCAAATAATAGTAATAATAGTATATTTAATAACAACAATAACAGTAATGATACTAGTAATAATAATAATGATAATAATAATAATACTTATTATTATTATTAGCATCATAATCACCATCATATAATAATTGTAATATGTTTTCTAAAGACAAACATGTAAAATATTGAATACACATTTCTGAAAATAACAGTAACATCAAAGGACGGAAAAATTATGACACCAGCAGTTAGACACCCCAAAAAATGTTAGATTAACTGCAAGTCAACAATGACCAAAACGCAAAACATTAACAGCTAGACAAATGTCTCCCAGAAAAAAATGTTACACCAAGCCATGGTAAAATTAATCAGACAATTCCAAGGAATGCATAAAAGATCATTAATCAAACGAATCAATACAGTTAACAATTTTGTACACGTGAGTTGAAACAACTCAACAATAAGTACATTTAGTGCAACATGGTAAAAATGGTTTATCAGAAATTAAGTCACAAATATGTCTTTATCGTGTGATTTTATGAAAATATATATATTTTTTTTTTATTGCATACAATCAACAGAATTAAGTCGAAATGTTCATGAACATAATTTAGAAAAATGATACAAGCGAACAACAGCTCACTGGTCGCTACTGACGGGAAATGGTTCGCTCGAGACTTCCCCAGTAAGTAAAGGTCCTCGGGCCGACGTCGGCCGCAGTGGGCCCGCGCACGGCTGTGCGCGGGCCCACTGCGGCTGACGTCGGCCCGATCATCTTTCGCTTATTGTTTCAAGGGATGCGTCTGACAAAACTTGGAACGCCAGAGAGAAACGCTGATACTCAGGAACTACCTTGAGCTATCATGTTTGAATCATCTACCGTGGCTTATACGGGTAGTGCCTCGAAAACGAATAACTTCCTTGTGCGTGCAGCCACCGGTTCTGTAAACAGCACCGGTGGATGCATGCACAAAGGGGTTAATATGTGAGTTGATAAAGACAATTCTGTCGTGATTTGGCAAAAAAGCCAGTATACGTCCAGTTTTGGGGAGAAAGTCGATATTTTCATTGGCATGCATTTGGCTTCTTCACACCGACTAGATAAGTAGCGAAATGTTTACTTGTTTGTTTCTCTAAATACTAATAAATTTGTGTTGTGACTGTCATTTCTAAGCGTGTTTCTTTCTCCGTCGGGTTTTTCTCTGAATTCTAATGCTTGGCAGTCACCTTTGTGGTCTGGATTTTTTTAAAAAAGTACCTTTACGCGTAAGTTTGAAGACACATTTAAGCACCACTTGTGTTTATTATACTTGTCGACACACCTAATGAACTTTAACAGCAGTTGGGGCACGCAGCAAAAACACACGCGTAATCGCACTTATTTATTCTGCGCAGCCGTTAGCGTGTCAATCTATTCTTAGCTGTTTCTCGTACTGAAAGTGTTGTATTTTTAGAACAGAATGGAGTCATTGTCAAATTACTTGACATTAAGTTGACGTGTGCTAAACTGGGTTGTCCTGTGACTACGTGAACCATAACTAGACCTGTGTGTAGCGATCGTAACCAACTGTTCCACAAGTGTATCTTTGAACTGTTACGGCAGTAGTGGGCCATTAACCCTTTTAGCCCCGGATCCCTACAGCAGGAGATGGCTTGACCATGATAATTCAAGGGTAGTGCCAGATTAGCTTGGCGCCTTCAGGCGCCAAGCTAATCTGGCACTACCCTTGTATTATCACGGTCAAGCCATCTCCTGCGACTGGTACATAGTCGTTAGGCAACACGTCCAAAATTTGAGAAATGGGACCTTGGGACTAAAAGGGTTAAAATGAACAGCTCGCTTTTCTCAAAACAATGGACATACTGGCTTTTACGCCCATACACAACGGCAGATACAAAAATAAAACATGGCTGCACGGCAAGAGAGAAACCAAGACATCACAGAGTAAACCACATGTCCAAATGAGATCAAAGTACAGTTCGTTCTTGTCACAGGCAAAATTCTTCGGCGAGGTGAAACGCTTGGGAGCGTGAGCGGTCCTACTTTTGTCGCGCACAGCAGATTTTAATTCTCTGTTAACCAGAGTGCTGTCAACCCCTTCGCTGCCGGCCGAGAACATTGTTAACCCTTTCGACGTCAGTGGATAGAGATGGAGTATCTTAACCCTTTCACTGACAGCGACTGTTCGCGAAATCTTTGTCGATTCAATGTCGAAAGACCTCCATCCGTCAAAGGCTCACAGATGCACAGTGGCCTCAGCAGGAGGCATAGATCCTCATGAGCCCCCGCACCTGCGGGGGCTCATGAGGATCTATGCCTCCTGCAGCTGGATCGCGTTGCGTAAAGGGGTTAACGGCCGTCATGGCCTCTCCCATGGCCCGTCCGATTGACCGACGCTGCCGGAACGTAAATTTAATTTCACTGAAATTACGTTTCGCATTGCCCCAGTGTAGCAGATGTTTATCACAAATGTAAAATGCGTTTTCAAAAAAGACAACGCTTTTGGTGTGCTGACGAAAATACGCAGCTGCATAAATTTATAAAAAATCTCTGTGTAAATGTGTGATACATTTGATGTGGATTATACGGTGAAAAACATGATCAGTTTGGTTTCCGAGTTTGTCGGTATGGTGACATAAGACACTGACGTATGGTATGGCATCTATAAATGAAAGCCTGGGAATAAAGCAGTGTACCAAAATATGGATTATCTGCAGACGACTTTAATAATTGTACAAATTTTTAAGTACAGATAGAAAGTTACGCAGTCCACCCCGCTCACGTCGAAGTCTCAATCGATGTCATCCCTCTTAACTCATTCTACCCCAGACACACCACAGCAAGATAAGGATCAACCATGATAGTGCAAGGGTGATGCCAGAATAGCTTGGCGCCTACGGGCGCCAAGCTATTCTGGCATCACCCTTTAACTATCATGGTCGATCTGTGTCCTGCACTGCAATGCAGTCTTCAGAGGACAAAGGCGAAATTTGGGGATTTCGGTGTTGGGGTAGAATGAGTTAACCCGGCCAAGGTCCCATTTCCCAAAATTTTGGAGTTGTAACCTGACAACTGTGTACCAGTTGCAGGAGGTGGACGGAGCGTGATAATTCAATGGTTGTGCCAGATTAGCTTGGCGCCTTCAGGCGCCAAGCTAATCTGGCATTACCCTTGAACTATCACGCTCCATCCATCCCCTGCGGTAGGGTCTTGGGGCTAAATGGGTTAATACTTGTTCGACATAATCCAAAAGTTTGATATATCCGAAGTGCGATATATCCACACATTTCGCATTAAAATCTTTTATTCTAAGGGTTTGGATACTATTGAACTTCAAAAAGATAAAGAACAGCCTTCCCCCAGAACGCAAAAGACCATCGGTCCGAAGTCGGCCGCTGTTGGTCCGCGCACAGCCGTGCGCGGGCCAACTGCGGCCGACTTCCGCCCGATGGTCTTTTGCGTACTTTTTGGTCTAACTGACGTCGACATAGGCTGGGTCGACTATATTTGGGTTTAACGATTTTAAGTACAGTGGCTCAGTCGTATGAACAGACATTTGATTACAAAAAAAGTACAATTCACCAGCAGTAGATTGAAAAAAAAAAATCAGACAAGATTTGTATAAACAACGAAAAACGGAGAGAAAAAAAGGCCAATTATATTTGGTACGCACAAGTTCAAAACATACCAGCTTTTACAACACTGTCACCATATAATTATGTACATGTCAAAAAGTGAACAAAAATGAGAAAGTCTGAAGCGTCATCAATATTACATGATAAATCTCAACAGCTACTGAGACAGTGAATCGATTTCTTAAAGCAGAAACTCCCTTTTATTATCTGGTTGTTGTTTTTTTAAAGAAAATTTCAATCTCATCTTTGAGTGAGACGGTAGTATGTACAAACACTGTTTTCATGAGAATGGATTAAATGACACTTAACACAAAAGTTACTGATTGTTTAATACTACAAAGAATTTGAATCATTTACGACAAAAACAGGCATCAGTGATTCTATCTTCTCTGTTATCTGTTTAATAAAAAAAGGAAACTAACTAACAATGCACAAAAAGTAAAGCTGTACATTTTCTTTTTAAAAAAAAATACTGCAAGAAATAAAAAAAATCTAAAACCAAGAACCCCAAACTCAACATTAGCACTAACATTCACGACTTTATTTTTTTATGCGCATGGGCGCGTTCAAATTTCTTCCCATATACCAAGCTATAACGTACAGCTCACAGAGCCATTTTAGACAATCACTGCCATTTTAGACAATGACTGCTGTCAAAACAAGTCATAATAAATCAGCAGTTTTCATCATCTGTTAGCAGTTAAAAAATGCACAGGACGGCGATAAAATCCCGATGGCTTAACCGTGGCAAATCAACTATAGTGCACCATCTGAACCCTCCGGTGCATGCCGCCACCAGTGCTTTCAACAGTACCGGCGGCTAGTTCAAGGGTGGTGCCAGAATAGCTTGGCGCCTATGGGCGCCAAGCTATTCTGGCACCACCCTTGGACTATCAGTGCTTTCAACAGTACCGGCGGCTGCATGCACAAGAGTGTACAACTTAGTGAGGCTCCTTGCTACAAAATGGTGTGCTGAAAAAGTCCAACACTGGTCGTCTTTCTCAATTTGCTGCAGCTTCAGCGGCAGCGAATCGAGCGAGACCACCAGTGTGCGAAAGAGCGTCACATATCCACAATATCCATCGATAATGAGATCATAACTGAGAACAACATACGCGATATCCTAAACAAGATATCGTTCTGGTGATATCTAGCGGAAACGCGTCACAATGCATTGAAGGAAGGGGAGGGATTTACAGAAACATATTGTGTGCTGGTCTGTGATTTTGGGCTTTACGGCCTACGACTGTAAGGTCCAAAAACAAAGCCCGGCATTTGCATACATCAGCCTCTGTGGGGCCACAGAGTCAGACAGCGTTCGCGATAACGTAATGCTGAATTTGCATATATGCGAACGAAACTTAAAATATAAAAAAAAAATTCAAGCTCACTGAACAAGATGTCCTTGGGCCAATGTCAGCCTTAGTCAGCTCGCACACACCTGTGCGCAGGCTGATTACGGCTGGCGTGGGCCTTAATACCTTTAGCCCACCTGGTACCCGCTTGGGAGCCGTAGCCAGTTATGCATGACTTCGCATGAAATCTATTTGTCGCAAAATGATCCCAATGCGCAAAATGCCATCGGGCCGACGTTGGTCGCCGTTGGCCCGCGCACGGGCGTGCGCGGGCCAACGGCGACCAACGTCGGCCTTTTGCGCATTGGGATGGCGCGCGTGCTACTGAGGCCGATCTCTAAGATACATCGTAAGACGAAGCCAGAAATCCTAAGCGCTGGATATCCTCATAACCTCAAATGGTGTTGGACGCAGCGCGAATGAGCGCAAATTTATTTGTTGAAATCTATTTTCCAGATATTCTCGTAAGATGCTGATATCACTAAAATGTGTGGAGATTTCACAACCCCAAGAGTGTTGAATGCGAAGCATGACTGAGCGCAATATATTCGTTGACCTATTTCAAGATATCATATCAGCCTGATATTGGTGCAGCACCGGATATCTCACAAACCGAGGTTGATATCGCTAAAATGTGCGGGAAATTTCACAACCCCAAGAGTGTTCAACACGCAGCGTGATTGGGCGCAATATATTTGCTGACCTATTTCAAGATATCCTCATCCAAAAAGCCTGACAGGCCAGTCCAGCGCCAGATATCTCACAACCCGAGGGTGTTGTAAGGAGCGCGGTTGAGTGCTATATACTTGTTGACATCCTCTCGCAGCCTCTCAGAGATGGAGTTCCCAGGGGACAGAGTTAGCTCCAGAAGCGTGGTGTTCCGTTTGAGCATCTCCATGATGGCTGCCCCGCCCTGCTCGCCTATCCCGGCATCCTCCAGCGTCAGTGAGGTCAGCGTCCTGTTGTTGTAGAGGCCGCGTGCAAGGTGCCGCATGCCCGCGTCGCCAATTTTGTTACCGTCCAGCGTCAGGGACTTGACGACTCTGTGAAGATGGACAAAGAGATGAAGATAAAGAGATGAAGATACAGGCTGTTTTAACCCTGTTTGTTACTATCAGCAACTGTTTGTTATTATCATTATAATTATTATTATTATTATTATTATTATTAGTAGTAGTAGTAGTAGTAGTATCATTATTTTGTTGCAATCATAGTAATTTCAACGTCAAGGATCCCCAGCCATCAAAAGAAGATGGATACGAAGTAGTGTCAGCAAGAGGCATAGATCCTCATGAGCCCCCGCAAGTGCGGGGGCTCATGAGGATCCATGTCTCTTGCAGCTGGCTTATGTAGCTGTAATAAATAAATAAATAAATCAACGCAACAAATAGGCGCTTTTTCCCAATTGAAAATCGGCTCAAAGCGCCGCCGCGAACTGAACCCAACAAGCACGCTCACATGAATCACGCGCATTCACTCAAACACTGTGCATAAACGCAGAACATTCACGTGGTGCTAAGGGCAAGCTCAAGCGAGCTACTGAGGTTTGGAAATTCAAATCGTTTATATTTAAAATTTGATTAAGTGGGTTGAAATTGATACCAAAGTCGTGGGTGAGGAAGAGCCAGAGCACCCGGAGAAAGAACCCCCGACGGTCCGCCCGAATTAACGGTGACACTTACTAGAGTAGAATAGTCCGATGCCGGAACCGGGTATCGAACCTCGCACCTCTAGCATTGGCGGCAGTAACTTTTACCGCTGCGCCACGGACCGCTGTAGCCACCTAAATGATGGTCTTTAATGACAGGTGAAATTGTTTGCCTTTGATGACTTCTCTTAAGAAAACCTGTCTCTGTGCCGCGGAAAATCTGAACACCATCCAGCTGCAAGAGTTAAAGATCCTCATGCGCTCCCGCAGTTGCGGGGGCCCATGAGGATCTATGACTCTTGCTGACACCACTTTGGATTCATGTTCCTGGGACAGACGGGGATTCTGGGTGTCGAATTAGTGGAGATTGCAGCAACACAGTCTGCGTCGGCGAGCGCTGAAGGCGTTAAGACCATTTCATTCTTGCTCGAAACTGGTTCTGTTGTAGAAGACAAGCAGAGAAACAGGCCTCAATCCTGTTATCTATCCCTCATTTTTGCAAACAATTCCCCCCTCTCCCCCCCCTCCCCCCACAACAACAACAAAAAACCCGCGTTAAGACCATTTTATTCTTGCAACAAAAAAAAAAAAAAAGGTGCTTGCTCGAAACAGGTTCTGTTGTAGAAGACAACCAGAGAAACAGGCCTCAATCCTGTTATCTATCCCTCATTTTTGCAAACAATTTCCCCCTCTCCCCCCCCCCCTTTCTCCCCCCCCCCCCCCCCAACAACAAAAAACCCCGCCACTATTAACCCTTCATCCCCAAGGTCCCATTTCGCAAAGTTTGGAGGTGTTGCCTAATGACTATGTACCAGCTGCAGAAGATGGACTGACCATGATAATTCAAGGGTAGAGCCAGATCAGCTTGGCGCCTGATGGCGCCAAGCTGATCTGGCACTACCCTTGAATTATCATGGTCAATCCATCTCCTGCTGTAGGGACTCGGGGCTTAATGGCTAAGTAGGAGATAATTCTACTCACTTATTTCTTCCGAGACCATCAGCAATCTGCGACCACCCGCCCTCGGCCGTAATCGCTGTGTTGGAGTTCAAACTCACAGCCTCCACCGCCACGTTCGCGGCTAGCATCTGCCCCAGCTCTCCGGCGCCCTTGTCCGTCAGCGCGCTGTCCGCTAGGTCCAGTTCCTTCAGCAGGTAAGGTCGCGACGGCGGAGGATCAGCAGACGCGGAGCTGTCCAGGCTGACGGTGTCAGCGTTGAAGTCTGGGTGACCGCGACCTGCAGTGCGTTGACTGTCACGTGACGCGCGCTGGAGCGATTCCAGCCCTGCCACCAGCTCCCTCACTCCATCGTCACCCAGAGGGTTGCTTTGAAGGCTGTGGAAAATTAGCGTGCGGGTGAAGTCAGTGAAGGAACGCGGAGTGAAGCAGCTTTGTCCAACCTTTTGCGCGTCGGTAGCGGTTTTTGTCGCGATGATTCCTGTAGGAATCATCGCGACAAAAACCGCTACCGACACGCAAAGGGCTAATCCAGAAGACTGCTCTCTTTGACTGTGGACCTGTCTATCTCTCTGATCTGTTACACATCCACACTCCACCCAGACAGCTACGGTCTTCATCTGACACCCGCTCTCTTCGTATTCCCTCTGCCAAGACCAAGTCCCTCGGGCAGCGCTTTTTTTCGTACCAGTTTCTGCTATGGAACAGCCTACCACAAGAAATACGCTACGTGCAGTGCAGTCATTCCTTCAAAATCTCCCTCAAAACCAATCTCTTCAAGTCTGCCTACTGATGACCCGTTCCTGTGTGTGTGTGTGTGTGTGTGTGTGTGTGTGTGTGTGTGTGTGTGTGAGTGTGTGTGTGTGTGTGTGTGTGTGTGTGTGTGAGTGTGTGTGTGTGTGTGTGTGTGTGAGTGTGTGTGTGTGTGTGTGTGTGAGTGTGTGTGTGTGTGTGAGTGTGTGTGTGTGTGTGTGTATGAGTGTGTGTGTGTGTGAGTGTGTGTGTGTGTGTGTGTGTGTGTGTGAGTGTGTGTGTGTGTGTGAGTGTGTGTGTGTGTGTGTGAGTGTGTGTGTGTGTGTGTGTGTATGTTGTGTATGTGTGTGTGTGTCTGTGTGATCGTGTATGTGCACGTACACACCAGCGTTTTTGTGGCTGGTTAGTTTGTTTTTTCTATTTTGTTAATACGTATTTGCATATTTATTTTTTGCATCTGTGTGTCTATTGTAAAGCGCCTAGAGCTCGGTCAGGAGCTTACAATATCCATTATTGTTGTTATTATTAAAATTGTGCATACTGTCATGACATTAGACTTCCGGCCAGCACTTTCTATTCACGTTCATGCATAGCATGCCAGGAAGACTGGCAAAAATGAAACCGACGAAAGCAGCTGTTGAAAATCAGTAAATATCGAAAAAAATTAAATAATCAAATAAAGGCTTCCAGAAACTTTTAAAGAAAAATTAAAAAGTGTTAACCCTTTGGCTATCGGCAGCGGTTTTTGTCGCGATGATTCCTACAGGAATCATCGCGGCAAAAACCGATACCGACAGCCAAAGGGTTAATCTGCATTAGCCATAACTATACGAAATAAATCACTACGCGCATGCCACCGTACGCGTGAAACAAAATAGTGTGTCTCAGATTTTCTTTTCGTGACCCACACACACAAACACACAGACACACACACACAACTGTCTATGGTACTGAAACGTCCGTATACATTCTACAATGCTCTACTTACATGAGAATCTTGACTGAGGGCTTGGCCTTCAGGACACTCAAGACGTGCGGAACGCTTTTCTCAGTCAGGCTGTTCAGGCTTAGGTTCAGCATCTGTACAAAAATCAAGACAATATATTTATTGTCCAAAAAGGGACACTCCTTCATTCATTAATTGATTTATTTATTACTTACTCACAGGGAAAACACAATGCACAGTCAATAGCAATTGGGTGGTCCCCAATTTCTGGTTTCCACACTTGTAGACGAGAAGTTCCATTGCTGAAACTGTCCTCCTAAGGACAGTTTCTCTTTTGTAATGTTCTGCTTAGAGGCGCCAAGCTATTTTGATATCACCCGTGAACTATCATGGTCGATCCACATCCTGTCGTAGCGTGTCAGGTTTTTATGGGTTAAACAGGCTCTATCGTATACTGACAAGCAAAAGAAATGCGACAATTTTGGAATCATCGGAAACACTACAGTGTTTCCGATGATTCCAAAAATGTCGCATTTCTTTTGCTCTTCAGTATATCTGACGGCTGTGCGCATACCAGGGGTACATCATGATCGACAAGCGAAGTGTTCTTATATGTGTGTGCCAGTCTGTGATGTTTTGGACCAAATGACTCTCGGCAAGATCTGTGGACCCCCTCTCCCCCCCCCCCCCTAATTCAGATCTACCCCTAGACAGACAGACTGACAAACAAACATACCACAGGCTGTGACGGAGACTTGACCAGCGACTCTGACAGCCTCTGTAGATCATCGTCATCCAGTCCCGCGTTACACAGTGAAACCATCTTCACTGAATCCGCCTCCTCCAGGTGATTGGCAACTTCGTACACCTAAAGATCGAAAATGATGATATGTTGATACTACTACTACTACTACTACTAATAATAATAATAATAATACCGCAAGTAAAAAAAAAAAAGAGGGACACCTAACTAGGCCATTTGTCGCCCATATTGATTTCCCAAAACAAAACAAAAAATAAAAAAAAAGAAAAAAAATTAAAATATAAAATTTTTAAAAAGCCCTCAAGTGCTTAACTCATTCGAGACGTGCCGCATCCGGATCGAATGAGTTAAAGACCTTGTCATGCCACGAAAGTTTTACACGTCTCTAATGGCGGCAACTCTGGTATCCGCCTTCATACTGCCGCATATGTGAGCCGATTGACATGGCCAATCCGTTCGACAGTTCAAAGTACTCCTCCTTGTAAAAATGAAAATGATAGTCGCGCCAAGTTTTTAACACATACAGTAAACAGCTAATAATAATAATGATGATGATTTCTATGGCGCCTAACCTCAGGTAGAGCTCTAGGCGCCTTACAAATTTCAAAAAATACAATTACAAAAACTGTACACAATATTACACGCACACACACACACACACACACACACATACACACACACACACACACACACACACACACACACACACATACACACACACACACACACACACACACACACACACACGCACACACACACACATTCCAGGCACCACAGCAAACTACAACAGAATCCTCAGCAGTCAATGAGTGGGGTAATGGAGTTGGAAAAGGTGTGTTTTTAGCGCAGATTTAAAAACGTCTTTTGAAGCACTGTAGCGGACATGGGAGGGGAGTTCGTTCCAGTACAGCGGTCCAAGATATGAAAAAGACCGCTGGCCAAAAGACTTGGTATGGACAAAAGGTACACGCAAAATGCGGCTGTCAGCAGAGGATCTGAGTTGTCTTGAGGGAGTGTACAGCAGCAGGAGAGAGGACAGGTACGGGGGGGCTTGATGTGGAAATGCAGCTGAAGCAGACAGAAGAACGTTTATAATGAATTCTTGCAGCCACAGGGAGCCAGTGGAGGGATTTAATTACAGGTGTAATATGATCAGTTTTGCGCTTTTTGGTGATGAGCCTCGCAGCAGAATTCTGAACTTTTTGAAGCCTGTCAATCTGATATTTGGGACAACCTGCATACAGTAAATTACAATAGTCCAGCTTGGAAAGAACAAAATAATGCACAAATGAGAATTTTTGTGGCTTCGATAGTCAAATAGTGTCTGATAGAAGAAATGCGACGGAGCTCCATGTAGGCTGTGCGACAGGTGTTGACAATCTGTTGGTTCATGGACAATGTTTCGTCCAGGGTTACTCCAAGATGATTCTTGGCGGTGTGTGAGAAATTGATGATGTTGTTTCCTATGGCCATGGACGTGGGGAGGGAAAGTGAACTGGTCAATCTGGGGACTTTGATTATAAGAGACTCAGTTTTATCATCATTAAGTTTAAGTTTGTTTGATGACATCTACTCTTTGACATCACAGATACAGTTCTGAAGGCTTAGGATGGCGCTAGGGACTTGGTCGGGAGTAGCGTGTTTGTACAGCTGGGAGTCATCGGCAAAGCCATGGTGGGAAACCGAGAATCTCTCAATTACACTGGGAAGAGGCTGGATTTAGAGAATGAAGAGAATGGGGTCTTGGGCTGAGCCCTGGGGGACCCCAAAGCGCAGTAGAGAAGGACTCGAGCGGTAGCTGTTAATGACAACAGTCTGGTGACGATCAGTCAGGTAAGATCTAAACCAGGACAGGACACTACCCGTGATGCCAAATGTGGAATGCAGTCGATGCAGAAGGATCTCATGGTCTATTGTATAGAAGGCGGCTGTCCGATCGAGCAAGGCTAGAACAGAGACATGTCCATCATCAATTGTCCTAAGCATGTCATTCACAATCTTGAGGAGAGCAGTCTCAGTGGAATGCCCGGGCCGATGCGCTGACTGGCAAACAGGAAGAAGACTGTGAGCATTCACGTGGTTAAGGAGCTGGGAGAGAACAATCCTTTCAATGAGCTTGGATAGGAAGGGCAGATTTGAGACAGGCCTGAATTTTTTTTAATGTAGATACAAATACCATTTAGGTTTTCAAAACCACATCTATCTTTTGCAAAGCAAACAGCATTGATGAGACACACTCTCGGGGAACGCTGAAGAAGAAGAAAAAGAAGATGAGACACATGAGCCGAGCAATGCTTGGGGTGTGGAGACCTAAGGCTTTTAGCCTCAGCAGCCAACTCCCTACTATTTCCAATGAATGAATGAATGAATGCGTGCGTGCGTGCGTGAGTGAGTGAGTGAGTGAGTGAGTGAGTGAGTGAGTGAGTGAGTGAGTGAGTGAGTGAGTGAGTGAGTGAGTGAGTGAGTGAGAGAGTGAGTCAGTCAGTCAGTCAGTCAGTCAATCGGAACTGATTTGACGTGAGAGTCGAGGAATGCTTGGGACGTGAAGACTTTTGGGGTTTAGCAGACCTGAAGGCTCGAACCTCAGCAGCCAATGCAGTTTTATTTCATGTTATTATTCATTCATTGATTCACTGATTCAATCATGTATCCCAGATACAAGAACAAAGAAGGCAACCAGATGAAACAACACATCCAGAAAGCAAAAGATCCTCGGGTCAACGTCAGCTGCAGCTGGCCCGCGCACGGCAGTGCGCGGGCCAGATGCACCTGACATCGGCCCGGTAACCTTTTGCTCACCGGGTCAGCAGCTCAGCTCACCTGCGTCTTATTCAGGAGGATGTTCGACAGCTCCACGCTTTCAGAGCTGGTCAACAGCTCAATGGCGCTGCCGTCATGTGACCTGGCTGGTGGCGCCCTCCTGGTTTTCAGGGGAAGCAACTTTTCTTCTGTTTCCTGTGCCACATTGTCCGGGTCTGAGCCTGCACAAAAAAAAATTGAACCCACCCAGTCGTGACAAATTACTAAGAGATGGATTGACTAAAATAGTCTAAGATTAGAAAAATATAAAATGTACTGGTCTGTGATTTTGGACCTTACACTTCCATGCTGTAAAGTCCAAAATCAAAGACAAATACACGCATGTATGCATGCACACACACGGTGCTGACGATAATCAGCGGTACGCTTTGAATAATCAGTTGGTGGATCGACCATGATAGCAGACAGTAACAGTAACCTTGGCGTCTTCGTTTTACACCAGTAAAGGTAGCCTTATATAGCACTAGGACACTAGCCATGAAATATACTTGATATATCCCTGAAATATCCTTGATACATCCTTGAAATATCCTTGCTATATCCTGGAAATATCACCAAGCCTGTGTACCAGAAGTGAAAGAACAAAATACAGTCATGTTCGTTCAATAAGCAGGGACTAGGGTGAGTAATAACATTGCCTGTTATTACAAGATCTGGGTAGATACGCCAAACATAAAATACAACTTTGATTTTTCAGAGGTTCCCGACGATATGTTTTCTATTGTATAATTACTTTGCATACAGCAAAATTCCGACGCAACAACAACAACAAAATAAAAATTTTAAAAATGGCATTTTTCTTTTCGAATGTTGACAGTACCTCCATGTGTATAGCCCTCCTCCTCCTTGTCCGTGTGAGCCTGCCCGTCCCCCTGATTGGCCTGCTCCACTTCTTCCTGACTGGCGGCTGAGCGTGGGGACGATGGTGAAGAGGACGAAGAGCTATCACTGCTGCTGTTGGATGTGCCCGATCCTGACAAACACGCGACAATTGTCATTATACTACAGTCGACTTTAGGTTTCGGTAGCGGTTTTTGTCGCGATGATTTCTCCAGAAATCATCGCGACAAAACCGCTACCGTCACCCAAATGGTTAATAGGTTATAATACGGTCGGATATACCGTAGAGTTGGTTTTGATGAGGCAACTGTATATGGATGACAACTGTATATGGATGACAACTGTATATGGATGACAACTGTATAATGGATGGAAAAAAAATGGTCTTAAAAGACGGGCGCTCTGTGAAGAGTTTAGAAAGCAAAAAGTGTCGCCTGTCTTTGAAGGCCCACTACCACTGTAACTGTTCAAAGATACACTTCTGTGACATGTGGTTACGAAACGCTGCACACAGGTCTATATATGGTTAATTTAAACATAGTACAATCCAGTTCAGCAAACGTCGTCTTTATATCAAGTAACCTGGCAATGACTCCACTCTGTTCTAGAAATACAACGCTATCAGTGCGAAAAACAGCTAAAAATAGACTGATGCGCTAACGGCAGCGCAGAATAAATACGTGCGATTTCGCGTGTGCCTTTTCTGCGTGTCTAAACTGCTGTTCATTAGGTATGTCGACAAGGCAAAACTAACACAAATGGTGCTGAAATGTGTCATCACACAGTACATATTTAAATGAGGTAGGTGAGGCAGTATGAGGACCGGTGTTGTTTTTTTAAAAAATCGTCTGCCTCCTTTGGCTTTTGTACAGAGGCGGTATGCTGGAATTTGCTTGAAATCTCTTGATAGACGAGAAGAGACATGTTTGGTGCTTTGATTCATACTAGCTGTTACGATTGTGGTTGTGTTGTTCTGTGAGAGCATGCATGTGTCAATCATAGGAAACGATCTGATATTTATTTGAGCTATCATGGTTGCGAATCACGTACCTTTTCAGTAAGATTCTTTATCGTTCGCGCAGATAGCGGAATTGGCTTTGTTATGATACGCTAAGTTTAGTCCGGAAGCTTCTAGCAAAGTCGCACGGAGAATAGCGGTCGATTTTTGTTATGCGTAGATTCGCAGAGAATAAACCAGAACGTTCGAGCAAGGTCGCGCTGTCTAGTGACCTCGTATGTGTGACATCAAAGTGACATCAAAGTGTAGAGCCGCTCTATTTTTATTTTTAGTCATAGTTTTCTGTGCGCGTGAATTTAGCAGCCAGTCAGTGTGTTTCATGTAAGGTCGTGAACGGTCTGGCATACTCTTGTGTGACGTCATTACACACTGGGATTTGGGGCTGAAATTAGCAGTCGAATTTTTGTAGACTATTTTAGTTTATTCTAGAAAGTTCTTTTATTTAATATTTATGAGTTTCAGTTACGTGTTGCGTTGTGTGAATTCGGTGGATTTTTCTGGAAAGTTGTTTTACTATAAAACATGGTGCTAGGAAGCACGTGTGTACATTGTCATGCATTGTCAGTTGTAGGGACACACAGTTTATCATAGGTGGTGTACGTTGTATGAGAAACATTGTGTCGCCAGTGTTGACATTTTCAAAAGAGACATTGTATCAGTGTTGGTGCATTTGGTGAATGTATTGTGTGGAGATCGCATCGCTGCAATAAAATATTGTTGGAACTGTTACTCCAGTGTAGTCTACATCCTTAAGCCACGTGTGACGGGTTGCAGCTGAATGAAGTTTATTTAAAAGAACCTTACGTGCGTGCGTCTGGTGTGATATCATACTATGACTACGACTCAACACGTAACACCAGCCTTGGCATAACCAGCGGACTCTTTTTGACCTAGTTTGAGTTGCCAAGCGGATGGTGATTTGAGGTGAGGTTTTGGCTGCGCTTGGGTGTAGGGTTAGTACAAAATTACGTTGATAGCCAGGAAATGAGACGGCTGGTGTCCTTATTTATTTTTTGATTTTGTGCATGGCAAATGTGCAGCAAGTGGGCGGTAGCGTTGCTTAGGGATTGAAAAAATAGGGGATGACGGGGGCAGACCAAGGCTCAGGCATTTTAACAGATGAGACTGCAGGGCAGGTTAATTGCGGTCTTTGATCTGTCAGATTTATGCGTAACGTCTACTGCCACGTAATGATGGTCCTTAATGACAGGTGACCTCTCACAAGGATGGTCGCTGTTCTGTTGTAAAAGATAAATGTGGGTCCCCTTGCGATTTGTTATATTCGAAGTTTACTATACGTGGCAGCACCTTTTCATAGAATATGTAAAATTACTATTATGTCGTCCTCACCACCCTGCTGTACGGTTCCGAGTCCTGGGCCGTCTACCGCGGCCAACTACGACTCCTCGAACGCTTTTACCAGCGCTGCCTGCGTACCATCCTCAGCATTCACTGGAGTGATTATGTCACCAACGTCGAGGTCCTTGAACAGGCGGAAACTTTGAGCATCGAGGCTTTGCTGCTGCGGACACAGCTTCGCTGGGCGGGGCACGTCTCCAGGATGGAGGATCATCGCCTACCCAAGATCACTCTGTTCGGCGAGCTCGCCACTGGACACCGAGACAGAGGGGCACCAAAGAAGAGATACAAAGACGGTCTCAAGAAGTCACTTAGTGCCTGCCAAATCGACCACCACCAGTGGTCTTCGCTTGCTGCGGACCGTGACACCTGGCGCTCCACCATTCACAAGGCAGCCGTCTCCTTTGATGACTCTCGCAGAGCTAACCTCAAGGACAAGCGGCTCAGGAGAAAAAATAGAGTTGTCGTAACTCAGAACCCTGACCAGACCTTCCCCTGCAGCCACTGCGGTCGAACCTGCCTGTCCCGGATTGGCCTCCGCAGTCACGAAAATGCCTGCAGACGACGTGGGCAAGCCCTATAGAATCTTCGTTCGCGAAGTCAAGCCAAGAGAAGAGAGAGACTATTATGCAAAACTTCGGCCATAACGTTGCATACCTGTTGGACTCCTTGCGGTTAAGTTCGTCATTTTAAATTGTATGTCTGTTTGATTTTCAGTTTGGAAAACCATTTCTCTCATAAAATAATGAATTCTCTCATAACTGACATGAAAGAAAGAAACACACTTTGGAATAAAACATACAAAATCCCTAGAGAACTGTTTTGTGCCTGCTGACGCCTTCAATGCCGAGAATATCTGAACGCCATCCAACTGAAAGAGGCATAGATCCTCATGAGGATCTATGCCTCTGGCAAAAACAAAAAAAAACCCACTTTGCATCCATGTTCCTTTGAAGGCTGGGGATCTCTGACGTTGAAGTTACAGTGATTTCAAAACAACGGTCTGCAGGAATGGGGGGCTTAATGCAAGGTCTTTCTTTCTGTCTTATTTATACCTGTTCATTCTGATACACTACTGCTTGAAATTAATTTGACTATGATAGTTCAAGGGTGGTACCAGAATAGCTTAGCGCCACTGACGCCAAGCTATTCTGGCACCACCCTTGAACTAAAATGGTTGATCTGTCGCCTAATCTTTAATACAGCCTTTATAGGGCAATATAAAATTAAAAAGAAATCAGCTTCAGGATGTAATGAATTAATTCGCAGCATATTACACCCATTCAAACCACTCATGTCGTCCGTGTTTTAGGCTAACTTTCTGTCCGTCACACTGGTTGCTGTCTCCCGCGATTCGCTAATGCTGATCAGCGGTAGCGAATCAAGGGAGACAAGCAGTATGTCTCTGTCTTTTGAAGTTAGACCCCAGTAGATCTTCTGTCCTGTCCCTTCTGTTAAATGGGTTAAAAATAGTCCGTCCAAGTCATCTTCTGATTTCTCAATCCCCTAAATAACACTACCATCCACCAGCTGCAAATCTGCCATGCAACACCCCACTCCCCTCCCACCTAAAATAAACAAATAATATTTTATAAAAAATGAGGACATCAGCCGTCTCATTTCCTGGCTGAACCTGAATCAAAACCAACCCCATACCCAAGCGCAGCCTAAACGGGTACGCACCTCAAATCACCATCCGCACGGCAACTCAAACTAGGCCAAAAAGGGTCGACTGGTATGAATCGAAACACCAAACTTATCTCTTCTCATCTATCAAGCAATGTCAAGCAAATTCCAGTATACTGCCTCTGTACAAAATTTGAAACAAAAGCAGAAGTTTTTTTGTTTTTTTTTTAAATTAAAAAACAACACCGGTCCTTAATGCCTGATAAAACCCATTTGACCCCAGGTCCACGTTTCCTAACCTTGGAGGTGTTGCCTAACGACTTTGTACCAGCTGCAAGAGATGGATCGACCATGATAATTCAAGGGTAGTGCCAGATGAGATTGGCGCCTGAAGGCGCCAAGCTCAATTTACACTACCCTGGAATTATCATGGTCGATCCATCTCCTGGTGTAGGATGTTGGGGCTAAATGGGTTAAATGAAATATATACTATGACCTATTCATGCCCATCACTTCACGTACCCTCGTCTATCCCTCGCAAGTGGGCCAACGCACGGTCCTCCTCCGTCACCGCAATGGGTTTCCGTTCCACGGGCGCCATGCTTCCTGGGGGCCGGTGTGCGTGCCTGTCCGGCTCCATTTGTCCTACGACTACCACCGGTGCTTGCTCTCCCGACTTTGGTTCCTGCGCTTGTTCCTTGTCCTCATCGTCACTTCGTGCTGTGCCTGTGGAGCAAAGGAATATATACAGTTATTATACGATAACAGGCAGATGTGATTACGAGACACGAATCAAAATGTCTGAGTCGTAAGACGAGGACATTTGATTCGGGTCAAGCAATCACATTTGTCGGTTATGGGCACTATATCAAATAAAATGTTGCTCAATATAATTTATGTACCCAGTCTAAACCAAAACTGTGCCTCGCGTCATTCATTTTGCGCCTTATTGCATTGTTCAGACAAAACACACGAATGGCAGACTACTGCGTGTAGCTGTCGACTCACCGTGTAGATTTCGTCTATGAAGACATCGGTGCTTTGTATAACCATGTGTGTTACTTAGTAAATTCTACTTCTAAGCAGATCACGCATTTGCGTAAAATTCCAGGGGGTTGTTTATTTAGTTCTTTTCTCAGGTTGTCGATATCGCCAGCGGCTAACATCTCGTCAATTTCACTAGTCAATGCAGCGTCCGTGTGTGTGTGTGTGTGCCTGTGTGTGTGTGTGTGTGTGTGTGTGTGTGTGTGTGTGTGTGTGTGTGTGTGTGTGTGTGTACAGGATATAAATTTCGAGCGTCCATACACACTAAGAAGTATTTCGTCACTACTCGACATAAGGAGCTTGTTAATGTTGCTGTATGAAAATATTTCGCGTTTCCGTTTTGAAAAATGCAAGTATCATCAAGATTGAGTCTTCTTGGCGCGCAAGGGATTTGGGGAAGGAAAGTATGTCAAGCAAGTTAACCCATTAACCCCACGGCCGCATTTTTGAGGTGTCACTTAACGATTATATAAACCAGTTGCAGGAGATAGATCGACCATGTTAATTCAAGGGTAGTGCCTGTTTAGCTTGGCGCCTGCAGACGCCAAGCTATTGCCCTTGAATTATCATGGCCCATCCATCTCCTGCTGTACGTAGTCGGGGCTATTTGGGTTAAACCCCAATAACTAACTAACTAGACTGTTCCAAAACCTAGAGGAGGCTGAAGCAGCACTGGTCTTTCGTCCAATTTAACCTGAAGATTTTAGGTTCGAAGCAGAGTGGGTTAAAAATCTGTTCAGACCCTATTTTGTTGCATCATTTCTATGGGCACCTTCATGGTGGCAAACGCAATTACGCCATAAACGGTTAGCACTTTCCTCACTCAACACATCATCCCAAAGAAAAAATAATAAATAAATAAATAAATAAATAAATAAAAATAAACAAATAAATAAATAAATAAATAAAAGTGTTCTTTTTTACAAAAATAAAAAACAAAAAATAAATTTTTTAAAAGTAAAAATAAAAAAATAGTAATAATAAAAATAATAATAAATAACAATAAATAATAAATAAATAAAGAAATAAATCAGCAAACTAAAAACATCACCAGATTATATGTTCACTCGGACTCTGCAGAGACGCTCGCAAACGCTACCAACAGATCAAGTGTGACAACATCTACAGGTGGCTGCATGCACATGGGGGTTCAATGAGGTCACAGGCGCCTGAAAAAGCTAAGAGCGTGTTGAATTGCGAGTTAGCCCTCTATCGAGCTGACTTGCATATGGACACGCACTGAGCTCGTAGAGTTTGCATGCATGCTTAATTGACTGCACGCGTGTGTGCGTGCGCGAGTGAGTAAAGCCGTGTACCTGAGTCATCAGAAGAGCTACTACGTGAAGTCGAGGAACCACTAGTGTCCAACTGGCTCCTCGCTGATTCTACCGAAACCGCTCTCTCCGCGCGAGGGGGTGAGGCATCATGTTTGGGCGGGTTCTCTGCTTTCGCTCCAACCATCGGGGCAGCTTCCTTTTTGACGGGCGCCTCCTTCGCCTGGTGGGTGGGAGTGACCGCTACAATTGGGAGGCGAGTCACATTTTTCTTGTCCTCCTTCTGTTTCTCTATGGCCGGATAATAAAATCACCATCATTATCAACATTCTCGTCACCTTTTTATTTCTCTGTGGGAGACTTCTTCTACAACAATTACTACTACTACCACTACTACAACAACTACAACAACTGCTACTACAACTACTACAACAACTACTACAACAAATACTACTGCTACTGCTGTTGCTGCTACTCCTCCTCCTCCTCCTCCTAATGCTCGGCGATAAACCCAAACAACTAACTAACTACTACTTCTCTACTACTACTACTACTACTACTTCTACTACTACTACCAATAATCTGAATACGATCAAACCTGGGTAAGGCGACCACCCAAGGCACTACCAAAAGGTGGTCGCTTAGACAAGTGGTCTCAGTGTTTACACAGGGTCATCTAAGTAAGAGAACGATGACCATGGGACCACAAATGGGTGGTCTGTTGAAAAGGTGATCGCCTTGACAGGTTTGACTGTAATCCCAGTGAGGAAAAGCTCATGGGGATGATGTCCGCCTAATCTTGACCCCTCATAACGGGTACGCACCTCAAATCACCATCCCCCTGGCAACACAAACTAGGCCAAAAAGGGTCCGCTGGCTAAGCCAAGGCTGGTATGAATCGAAACACCAAGCCTCATCTATCAAGCAATTTCAAGCAAATCCCAACATACTGCCTCTGTACAAAATTTCAAACAAAAGCAGAAGTGTGTTTGTTTTTTTAATTAAAAAACAACACCGGTCCTGACCTGAAAAAAGCCCATTTGACCCCAGGTCCACGTTTCCTAACCTTGGAGGTGTTGCCTAACGACTTTGTACCAGCTGCTGGAGAGGGGTCGACCATGATAAATTCAAGGGTAGTGCCAGATGAGCTTGGCTCCTGAAGGCGCCCAGCTCAGATGGCACTACCCTTGAATTATCATGGTCGATCCATCTCCTGGTGTAGGATGTTGGGGCTAAATGGGTTAAATGAAATATATACTGTGACCTATTCATGCCCATCACTTCACGTACCCTCGTCCATCCCTTGCGAGCGGACCAACGCACGGTCCTCCTCCGTCACCGCCATGCTTCCTGAGGGCGGGTGTACGTGTCTGCCCGGCGGCTCCATTTGTGCTACGACTACCACCGGTGCTTGCTCTCCCGACTTGATTTCCTGCGCTTGTTCCTTGTCCTCATCGTCACTTCGTGCTGTGCCTGTGGAGCAAAGGAATGTACACGGTTCTAATATTATATTGAGCAGCATCTTGCTTGCTAGTGCCGATAGCAGGCAGATGTGCGAGACCCAAGTCAAAATGTCCGAGTGGTAAGACGAGGATATTTGATTCGGTTCAAGTAATCACATCTGTCGGTTATATTCACTATATCATGCAAAATGTTGCCCAATATAATTTGTGTACCCAGTCCAAAACAAAACTGTGCCTCGCGTCATTCATTTTGCGGCTGGTGTCCAGACAAAACACACAAATGCGAGACGACTGCATATTGCTATCGACTCAGCGTGTAGATTTCGTCTACGAAGACATCGGTGCTTTGTATAACCATGTGTGTTACTGAGTAAATTCTACTTCTAAGCAGATCACGCATAATTGCGGAAAAGCCAGAGGGTTGTTTATTTAGTTCTTTTCTAGGTTGTCGCCAGCTCGTCAATTTCACTAGTCAGTGCAGCGCCGACTGGCGTCTATTTTCCGTCCGTGTGTGTGTGTACAGGATATAAATTTCGAGCGTCCATACACACTAAGAAGTATTTCCGCGTCACTACTAGACATAAGGAGCTTGTTAATGTTACTGTATGAAAATATTTCGCGTTTCCGTTTTGAAAAATGCAAGTATCATCAAGATTGAGTCTTCTTGGCGCGCAAGGGATTTGGGGAAGGAAAGTATATCAAGCAAGTTCCTGAATATTAATTTGCTTGTTATACAATATATCAATACATGTGTCAAAGAAGGGACAACTTTATGGAGTGGGCACATATAGCACTGTTTAAAAACCCCGCTGCCAGATGGCCTTGGTCGCCTGATCTGCGTTAACCCATTAACCCCACGGCCGCATTTTTGAGGTGTCACTTAACGATTATATAAACCAGTTGCAGGAGATAGATCGACCATGTTAATTCAAGGGTTGTGCCTGTTTAGCTTGGCGCCTGCAGACGCCAAGCTAATCTGGAATTGCCCTTGAATTATCATGGTCCATCCATCTCCTGCTGTACGCCGTCGGGGCTATTTGGGTTAAACCCCAATAACTAACTAACTAACTAGACTGTTCCAGAACCTAGAGGAGGCTGGTGCAGCACTGGTCTCTCGTCCAATTTAACCTGAAGATTCTAGGTTCGAAGCAGAGTGGGTTAAAAATCTGTTCAGACTCTATTTTGATGCATCATTTCTAAAGGCACCTTCATGGTGGCTGATTAGTTCCGGATTTAACGTCCACGGCACCGAAGTGATAATGGACGGCCCTGACGGGCGAGTTATGGGGGACAGGGAAATCTATTGCCTATGGAGTACGACCTGAACACTGATCAACTCCGGGGCCCTCCAACTGTGCCACTTTGATTTACCAGGACCTTTCAACGGACATGCTATTGAACAAATCCGTCTTTTCCCCCTGGGCCGGGATGGGGATTCGAACCCACGACCCGGCGATTCCCTTCGCTCTCCTGCTCCGACGCTTAACCGCCTGAGCTATTTCGGACTCGTTTCATGGTGGCAAACGCAATTAAGCCCTAAACGGTTAGCACTTTCCTAACTCAACCCCCCCCCCCTACCCCCCCCCCAAAAAAAAAAAAAATAAATAAATAAAATAAATAAAAAACAAATAAATAAATAAATAAATAAATAAATAAATAAATAAATAAGTGTTTTCTTTACAAAAATAAAAATTAAAAATTAACTTTTAGAAAGTAAAAAACTGAAAAAATGAAAAAAATAGGAATAATAAAATAATAATAAATAACAATAAATAACAAATAAATAAATAAATAAATGAGCAAACTAAAAACATTATCAGAAGATTATATGTTGACTCGGACTCTGCTGGGACGCTCGCAAACGCTACCAACAGATCGAGTGTGACAACTGGTCGGAATTTTCTCATCTACTTGTGGCTGCATGCACATGGAGGTTCAATGAGGTCACAGGCGCCTGAAAGAGCTCAGTGCGTGTCGATATGCGGAGTCAGACCCCTCGCGGGCTGACTCGCGTATCGACACGCACTGAGCTCGTAGAGTTTGCATGCATGCTTAATTGACTGCACGCGTGTGTGCGTGAGCGAGTGAGTAAAGCCGTGTACCTGAGTCATCAGAAGAGCTACTACGTGAAGTCGAGGAACCACTAGTGTCCAATTGGCTCCTCGCTGATTCTACCGAAACCGCTCTCTCCGCGCGAGGGGGTGAGGCATCATGTTTGGGCGGATTCCCTGCTTTCGCCCCAACCATCGGGGCAGTTTCCTTGGTGACGGGCGCCTCCTTCGCTTGGTGGGTGGGAGTGACCGCTACAATTGGGAAGGGAGTCACGACATTTTTCTTAACGTCCTTCTGTTTCCCTGTGGACAGATAATAAAATCACCGTCATTATCAACATTCCCGTCGCCTTTCTATTTCTCTGTGGTAGACTTCTTCTACAACAATTACTACTACTACTACTACTACTACTACTACAACTGCTACTACAACTACTACTATACTAATGGTAAAAACTTAAGGGCTACCCTACTTTTTTGTGTCATTGTTTATCGTCGCAAGTACGCTAATAAAATACAATGTTCTTTCGATCCAAATGGTTTAAAAGTTGATCTTAGACAGTCCACTGTACAGGGAACAATATACAACAATTCATCAATTTCCCCGAACATGTCAAATGCACGTGAAACATCGTCAGTTTTTGTGAAAAGCTGTGCGATATTGGCAAGCGTACCAAAGGTAGGCAGGTGGAAAAACTCGGTAAAGTCGTGATGCACGTGTTAACGGGGTCAGTCGTGAGCACTGAGCACTTCTGTTTCGCTACAAATACCGGTACAGTAGGGGCATAATTGTCACTTTCCTAACCATGCCACCACGACGAAAACTAACGCCAGTAGACCAAGACCGGGCGCTAGCATGGCTGCAGGATGGAATTTCCGGACGAGAAGTTGGGAGACGTCTTGGGATGTCCCATTCAGTGATCCAGAGACTGCAGGCACGATTCCAAGAAACTGGAAGGGCAGAGCGACAACCCTGCTCAGGACGCCCGCGCTGCACCAGCAGAAGGGAGGACAGATACGACCGACCTGTAACGTCAGCCACTCTGCGACGTCAACTGATGCAAGCTGCAAACGTTAACGTCAGCAGAAGCACAGTCTGCCGACGTCTGCGCGAAATTGGCCTGGCTTCATGCAGATCAGCAGTGAGAATACCCCTCACTCTAGATCATCGCAGAGCCCGGGTTGCCTCGTGTCGTCAACATGTGAGGTGGAACAGACTCCAGTAGACTCAGGTTCTGTTTACTGATGAGTCACTGTTCACTGTGTCCTTCAACGACGACAGGGTGAGGGTTTGGAGACGCCAGGGCGAGCGATTCAAGGATGGATGCGTCCAAGAGGTGGATCGCTACGGAGGAGGCTCAGTCATAATCTGGGCAGGCTTTAGCAGGGAAGGCAGGAGCCCCCTCCACGTCATCCGAGGCACTCTTACTGCGCTATCGGGACGAGATTGTGCAGCCCCTCATCCAGCCAGCTCTCCAAGCCATAGGCGACAATGCTGTTCTGCAGGACGACAACGCTCGACCTCATCGCGCCCGTGTGGTGGATGAGTACCTTGAGCAACGGGACATCATGAGGATGGAGTGGCCAGCTCGTTCACCTGATCTGGCTGCCATCGAGCACCTCTGGGACGTGCTGGGGCAACGTGTAGTCAGCAACCACCCCCCACCTCAAGGCGTCCCCCAGCTGACTCAGTTCCTGCATCAAGAGTGGGAAGCGATCCCACAACATGTTCTCCGAACCCTGGTGAACTCCATGCGTCAACGCTGCAATGAATGCTTGGCTGTAAACGGTGGGTACACTCGCTACTCAGACTGGACCAGTCGTGTGTGACTTTTCAAATAAGGGGTGGGTGAACATTCTAAAGCACTGCTGTTCAACAATTGCTTGATTTACTCAAAACTTAAATGAAATTGTTACTGAATAAATTAGCAAAGTACTGACTCCAAGTATGGTTACATTATTTGTGTGGTGTTGTCGGTGCGTCTGCGATAAAAAGTGACCCTTAAGTTTTGACCATTAGTATACAACAACTACTACAACAAATACTACTGCTACTGCTGCTGCTGCTACTACTACCATTCCTCCTCCACCTCCTCATCGTCGAGAGATGGCCTTAGTCGCCTGCTCGACGATAAACCCAAATAACTAAGTAACTAACTAACTACTACTTCTCTACTATTACAACTGCTACAACTACCAGCAATAATCTGAATACAGTCAAACCTGGGTAAGGCGACCACCCAAGCAGTATCAAACGGTGGTCGCTCAGGCAGGTGGTCTGCTTACACAGGGTCATCTAAGTAAGAGAAAGACGACCATGGGACCACAAATGGGTGGTCTGTTTAAACAGGTGGTCGCCTTGACAGGTCTGACTGTAATCCCAGTGAGAAAAAGCTCCTGGGGCCGATGTTCGCCTAATCTGACCCCCGCCTAACCAATAGTGAAACAGGCCTGTCTCGGCATTCTAGTCTGCGCACCAGTTACGTTAATACACCAGCGCGGGATGGTTGTTGCGTCATTACTCCTAACACGGGTAGCGGTAAGTACTATTTACTATTTATTAACCGTAGTGTTAGGAGCAATGACGAAACGATCCTCTCGCGCCTGTGCGTTAACTCATTCGAGACGTGCCGCCTCCGGATAAGCGGCTTATGCTCCAATGAGTTAATAGTACGGCGCTCCTAGCACACAAGGTGAGCGGGGACTGCAGTCTGCGCACTAGTAAGCCTACATCGTGGCATCCTTTACAACGATGTTCCATCTCTGGATCCTAAGTGGTTGCCGTGAACAAAAGGTCTTCAGGCCCACGTCACCCATACCATTACCTAGCCTGCGCACAGCCCTGCACAGTCCAACTACGGCCAACGAGCTTTGTTTACAGAGTGGATTTTTCCCATGTCACGTGTCCATTAAAAGCGCACCACAAAGTATTATTATAATAATAATGGGTATTTATATAGCGCCAACTGAACTTCCTGACGGAGCTCTAGGCGCTTTACAATAGACACGCAGTACGCAAACATAAATATACAAATAAATATTAACAAAATAGAAGAACAAAACTAAACAGCCACAAAAACACGCGACCGCAGTTCAGACGGTCTGACTGTATGAAACCACCTTTCGAGGGACACTGGTTCTTCGATTCGCTACCACGTCAGCGGTAGCGAATCGAGGGAGACAACCAGTGTGCACCCAAAGTACAGCTGACCATAATAGTTAATACTGAGGCTAACAGTATCGCACACATAGCGGGCGTATTTGTACATACCTTTCTTTGGTGAGCTGCTGTCGTCAGAATCTGATTCAGAGTCAGAGCTAGAGTCAGAGCTTGAGTCACGGCTTGACGAGTAGTCTCCATCCAGTGTCGACGTCTGCGATTGCGAACTGGTGGAGCGCGCGCTTCTGGGCGTCCTTGACTCCTCTTCCAGTGACCTTAACCTCTCCAGCTTCTGGGCGTCTTGTCTCTTTCGCTCTTCTTGCCTTTGGGCTTCCTCCTTCTGCCAAGCTTCCTCGCGCGCCCGCTGATCTGCTTTTCTCTTCTCATCCCTGAGCCTCTGCTCTTCCAGGATTTCGGCCTCCCTAGATAACGAGTGTAAAATCGATCAGTCGATCAATAGCGGAATGAATGAATGAATGAATGAATGAATGAATGAATGAATGAATTTGTCAATCAACCATACCCTTTCAATGGCACTGATCGCAGATTGTGATCCGCCCTGAATGATTGTTGATGAGTACCGAACAAACGAACGAACGAACGAACGAACGAAAGAACAAATGAATCAGTGAATCAATCAATCAGCCATAGCCTTTCAATGGCATTGATCCTAAAATCTCCGTTGAGCGCCAAAGAATGAAATCAGTCTAAGGAACATGGAAGCAAAGTGGTGTCAGCAAGAGGCATTGATCGTCATGAGCTCCCGCGCCTGCGGGGGCTCATGAAGATCTATGTCTCTTGCATTTGAATCAAGTTCACCTTTTCTTGGCAGTGAAGGGGTTAGAAAATAATTATTGTGTGGGTCAAAAACGAAATACAGCTGCATAATAATTGCAGATCAAAGTGTGAATGCGATCTCAATGGCATTTTTAAACAACACCAAAGATACACACATTGATGTTCGGTAACCAGAAGTATGTCAAAATTGCACGTGTTTCGGCGGAAACAGTGGAATTAAAAGCCCGGACAAGCATGCGATATCGCAAGTTTGTCCGAGCTTTTCGTCCACTGTTTTCGCTAAAACACGTGCAATTTTGACCTAGTGATTTCCGAAAATCTTGTAGTAAAAAACCACACAGGCCCGACATGCGTATTGCTTCCGGTGCATGTAGTAACAATTCAGCAAGAAATAATTATAATTTTAAAAATTGCCTCCCTTTTTTGCAATTGTTTTAGGGTGTAAAACTTCAATTTGTTTTCCTCTTTGGGCCTTTTGAGCAGCACGAAGTATGACAGGTGGCGAGAAAAAGAGCAAAATTTGGGTAATTTTAGTCGACCTAGTGTGTTCATGGGAGCCTTATATGGGGCATGTGTACAGATGTATGCAGGCTTGCAGACGACAGTTTTTGTCATGGGGTACTTAGTGCACTAAAGTGTTGCGGAAAACGCTAACACAATTTTATTTAAAGTATTGCTGGAAATGTTTCTCCGCCCTGTGATATGCTCCGCGTGGAATTTTTGTGCGGGAGGAAAGATCCTTCGCTTTGTGTTGCAAGAGGCTAATAGAGAAGAGTGTGTGAAAAGGGGGGGGGGGGGGGGGGCGGGGTAGTCTCATAAAGAGAGTTGGCACACACAAAAGCACACTCATCATACCGCTCCTTCTGCGCGCGCAGACGTTCCTGCTCTCGCGATTTCTCGTCCATGTCTGGCGAGATGTTAGTGATGGATCTCTGGCGTTTCAATTCCACCTCCCTCTTCTCCAATTGTATTTTCTCCTCTTTCTGGCGCCTCTCTTCTTCTCGCTTCTGTTCGAAGAAAAAAGACAGATTGTCATATTCATCGCAGTAATTATCATCATCACCACACGAATTTCACCTTTGGCTGTCGGTAGCGCTTTTTGTCGCCACGATTCCTGAAGGAATCATGGCGCCAAAAAGCGCTACCGACAGCCGAAGGTATAAGCGGCAACTCGTTTTAAATTTCAAATAGGCGCCAGGCAGAAGCTTGGGAATTGGTCAAATCTGTAATAAATACCAGTTGTCGGCTATGAGGAAACAGTTGTATTTGCAGAATACTTGAACGTGTGAAGAAAAAAAAGTAAAACGTAAACACAGCACATCATCCCTTTGTACAATGAAGAAAACATGAACATGCTGGCAAATTCCCCCCCCCCCCCCCTCCTCCCACACACCCCAAACACAAACAAACAAACTAAAAATGATAAATAAATAAATAAATAAATAAAATGCTCGTCCTTTTCTTGGAGACTGCTGGTTTGACTGTTTTGGGGGTGGACAGTACTAGTTTTGCTCGGGAACATAACAGTGGAAATTATCATAATTATTGTCAGATTCCTAGCGCAGACACGGCATGTTAGAGTCCTCGGTCCGAAGTCGGCACGAGTTGACCCGCGCACGATGACCTGTTTTATGCTTGCTAGGAATAAATCCAACACTAACCTGCTGCTCGTAGCGCTCTTCCTGGCGCCTGGCCTCCTCAGCTCTTCTTTGTTCGTCCCTCTGCTGATCTCGCTTCCGCTGCTCTTCCAGCTTATCCTTGTACTCCCT
The DNA here is from genome assembly GCA_036245525.1 of Semisulcospira habei. NCBI lineage: Eukaryota > Metazoa > Mollusca > Gastropoda > Semisulcospiridae > Semisulcospira > Semisulcospira habei. Next base: position 163,444,559 of record BTPG01000001.1, on the reverse strand, counting down.
CTGGCGAATCTGGTCCCTCCTCTCCCTCTCCTCCCGCGCGCGCTCTTGCTCGTGCTCTTCGCGATCCAGCAGTTCGACGCTGACCACGGCAGACGTCTGATGACGCTGGTCGTATTGACGACGTTGGTTTTTGACGTCATCCTTGTCGTCAGAGCTGGATGAGGATGACGAAGCGGAGGATCTCCGCTTCGTTCGAATTTTGGTCTCGGCTTCCACGTCTGTGGGACAAAATGCATTGTTTTCATCCCTACGTCACACGATCAGTCACTTTAGCGCAAACCGTACCATGTGACCGTGATACAAAAACCCTTGTAGCAATTTGAAATGGCGGACTTCTTGTAGCCCTCAGTCTTTGTGACGCATCTTGGATGCGAGTTTAGTTCCATAAAAGATCACCAAAACGTTCTAAAATAAAAAGTTGCATAGTGTTGTTCGAAACAACAAGCACACTCAGTACTGGAGACGGCAACGTCATGAAATATTTTAAATTCCGTCATCAGTCTATTATGTATAAATGTATATTCCTTTGACGTCAGTCATGTCTGGCGTGATCCAGGTCGGAAGATGTCTTCTTGCTTTCTTTTAAGGAATGAAAACAATGAGGAATGAAAACAAATACGTTACTGGTAGCAGGGGCTTGCTGCACGGGCACTTGTAGGCCTTCGGGGTGGGGGGCGGGGGCGGTGGGGGTGGGGGGGGGGAGGGTAAAAGGAACAATTGTACCCCTCAGGCCTTCGGCCCGCTTCGGTGTACAATGGTTCCTTTGACCTCCCTCAGGCCTACAAGGGTCCGTGTAGCAAACCCCTGCGACCAATAACTTATAATATTACATACACTGGGATCTATTTAAGTCTTGCACACTCAGTAGCGGATAGCTTTTGTTTCTAATCAGAGAACTTTGCAAGAACGGATCTAGCAAAATTATTTTCGCACGCGGGTGCTCCAGATAAAATCTACGCGCTGTACACAATGTACATGGGCGGATCATTTGCCTGTCGGGTACGAGTGTGGGGGCCAGAAGGCTTCCAACATTTTTTTAAAGAGACACTTGTCACTTTACCTAAGATATTCAATGGCCAGACAACTGACTAATCGCTGCCTCCAGACTCTCGAAATATAACACGATCAGGGAGAAAGTGTGTATGTGGTAGTGGTGGGTGTGAGTGTGGGCGTCTAGGGACAGACGAAACAAAGAAGCAGATTCACTGTTACAAGAACTCAGTTATTCGAAATCATACTCTCCGGCGCTTTGTATTATTTGCATTATAACAGAGGTTAAGTAAAGCTGACTAAAAACGAAATCATCATCATTATCGACTAAAAAAATATTTCTTGAAAAAAAAATGAAAAAAAAGAGAGATGTAAATGCCATATCACTCACCTTCCATGGAGAGGACTTTGGCTTTCTTTACATCGTCGTCATCATCAGTGGAGTAATCATCAATCTGCAAAGAAGTATGTACATCACCTCGGTGCCAGTGGGACAATAAATTGAAAAGCATGTACACATTGGTAAATACAAATATGTAATTAGATAAACAAATAGATAAATGAAAAGAAGTTAAATAAATAATTTATTCATAAAGAAATGCATCCACCTATTGATCAAACAATTTAATGGCATTAGCGCAATATTTCTGTATCTGCTGGTCTGTGATTTTGAACCTTACTAGAAAGGCTCTCAGCCATAAGTTCCCAAGTCCTATGCATTGTGAAGTTATATTTTGCAACCTTTTTATTTACCCCCCCCCCCCCTCTCTAAACCTTCGAGAAATAAAAAAAAGTAAGCAAGAAATTGTTTCGTGCATACTTTCTTTTTTTTCTCGAAGGCTCCAGATCCAGGAAAACTTCAATTGTTATGCTCGCTCTGCCATCCACATTAACTTGGCGCCGGGGATTCAATATTTCTCACAGATCAACAACACTGAATAACCATGTTCGTTCCATTTCTTTTTCTTTTAATTTCAATCAGTCTACCTCCATTCACTGTGAGTGCACACAATAATTTATTTGCGTTTATTGAAATCTTCATTAATTCAACATTAAAGATCCCCGGCCGTGGAAGCTACATGGATGCACAGTGATTTCAGCAAGAGGAATAGATCCTCATGAGCCCCCGCAACTGCGGGGGCTCATGAGGATCTATACCTCTTGCAGACGGGTGTTGTTCGAAATGGCAATCAACCCACCTCCCTTCCAGTATCCTGAATTTTGGGCCGAGGTGACTTTTTCATATTCCGACTCTCACTCCTGTCTGTGGGCGGGGACTGATAGTAGGTCGGGGCAGTCTCCTTCGCTTGCCCTCTCTCCTGCTTCTTGGCCCGGGGGGTGGGTGTGTTCTCTCGTTCCTTCCGCCGAGGTTCTATGGGATTGAAGTGCTCTGCCCGGCCGCCATCTACTGTGAAAAAATAAGGAATTGCTCGCGGTGAACAAGAGTGTTTTTACAGTTGTAGTGAAAAGCATTCGTTATTGTTTTGGTACATATTTCGATCTTGAAGTTTTAGTTAGGAGAACACCCATCCCCCATCCCACGACCAAAGCAAGTCCCACGCATTAGCAAGAGGCACAGAGTATCATGAGCCTTTGCAGCCACAGGGACTTGCGAGAATCTAAGGCTCTCGCTTGTTGATACTGTTTTGGAATCGTCTCCACTGCTTAGGTTAGGTTAGCTCGAAAATTTGAAGTCCACGCCACTAGAATGCAAATGAACGGCCCTAAGGGCGGGTTAAGAGGGCATGGGAGGGGGGACAGGGACATCTAAAGCCTATGGAGTATGACCTGACACTGATCAATTCAGGCGCACTACAGCTGTGCTTCTTTGATTTACCAGGCTGGCCTCTCAAAGGAAATGCTACAGACAAGACCCCGCCTCTTGCACCATTTTACATCCACAGTTAAAATTAATCAACATTTCTCATTGGTCGAAATTCGAAAGTTGGCATCTGAAAGCTATCTAGCACATTATGAGACAGATCGGCCATAAGGTTCAAGGGTGGTGCCAGAATAGCTTGGCGCCACGCTATTCTGGCACCACCTTTTATCTATCATGCTGAACTATCATGGTTGATTTTACATCCACAGTTAGAAATTACTGACATTACACATTGGACCCCAAGGTGGAAATTCCTCTCCTTGCCATTGGTCGCAGTTGTGTTTCTGAAACCTTTGTAACCTGGCGCCAAATAAGAACCCAATTCGTCCAAGAAAAATAGACACAAAGAGTGGCCAGCAAGATAATTAGATACTCATGAGTTTCCTCATCATCGGGGTCTCGTGAGGATCTATGTCTCTTGCAATCAAATCGGGTTCACCTTTGACCAGCAGTGAAGAGTTAATATCTTAAAAATAATAATAATAATCCAAAGTATTATTATTATTATTTGGCATTATTATTGAGACTAATACTAATGATATCGTCGAAAGTATTTATTATGATTATATTATGGACATTACGTTTCTCTGCCGTATTTCAGCGTTTGCGAACGTGTCGTCTCGTTTCTTTGACCTGATCGTAAATGACTTCCGCTGGAGTTGACCGACGCATAAATTTATGATCTGCGAAGTTCAAACACGTCCCGTCATCCTGCTGTTTCTATAGGCTGTGTGTGTGCGTGTGTGTGTATGCGCGTGTGTGTTTGTGCTTGCTTAACACACAAGGATACATGTCTTTTTTACACACTGTGAAGTCCCACCTTTTGGCTTTATAATATACAGGCTACATACCAGTTCATCAAATCGATCGACCATGAAAGTGCAAGGGTGGTGTCAGAATAGTTCGCCGCCTAGCATTCTGACACCACCCTTTAACTATCATGGTCGATTTACATCCTGTAGTTAGCCAGAGCTGAATGGTTTAATGGAAGTTAGTGTAGATAATTACTGACAAATAGGTAAATTTGTGTTGCTTTATTTAATAATAATAATAATAATATAATTATTACTGTTATTATTATATGCGGTCAGCTTGGGGTGGGGACGAGTTGTGAGTGCGCGCTTAGAGTTATAATTATTATAAGATAAGCGCATTATAAATACCGTAATTATTATTATTATTATATGCTTTATTTATCAAGACAGGTTATTCAGAGTGCATGCAGTAACATACAAAACTGATAAAACACATTGAACTTTATACATTTTTCTGATTGTGTTTTTATTTCTTTGACATGCTGTACAATATTATTAACACATCTGACATATCAGTATTAAATTCAATTATCGTAACAACAAAAGGATCTCCCCCCCCCCCCCCTTCACACTCTATTGTACATACATCAGCCGGAGATCAAAGCAAAATTGATTTTAAGCTACCCAGCCTCAAAGGTGGCAACTTTTATTCTGAGAAAACTAAGAGAAATAGTGCATACTGTCGCACTGTACAATATTTACAACACATGCAGCAGATTTCAAACTAAATATATGCACATTAAGATATCACGAAAGGTAAAATGGTATCACAGCTTTTATACAACTGTTCTGGTCCGAAGGGAAAAAGAAAAATACATACTGAGGCTAAAAGCTTCAAATTTGTACACTGTTTCTTAGTTTTGATCACGAAAACATGTTAGCTAGCATAATCCACCCCCCCCCCCACCCCACCCCCACCCCCAATTCCCCCCCCCCCCCCCAAAAAAAAAAAAAAAATCTGAAAAACATGCAACAACTGCATAAAACGTGCAGACTCTTGCAAATGCACATTTACACATTATCAATGAAAGAGATATATACTGACATACACGAAACAAACTGCGGAATTTATGAAAACTTCACAAATTTCATTTACATAATTGTCATAAACTTTTACATATTAACTCTTTCGTAAAGCCGCGAATCGGGATGCGGCACGTCTCGAAAGAGTTAACCCTTGACTGCTGCTGACGAGACCGCGTGGCGGAAAAAAACACACGTGACTACGTCACTATCTAACTACGTAACCACGCGTCTTTTCCGTCACGCGATATCGTCATTAGCAGTCAAGGGATAAAGGACCTTTCAAAATAACCAGTTTATACAGATTCATCATTATTTCACACAATGACCAATAGTTTTACAAAGTACAGCCTTAACATACTGCGGCTAAAAGCTTCAAATTTGTACACTGCCATATGCAAGCTACATTATAGTACTTACAGATGAGGATATATAGACCAATGGCTTTAGTTCAAGGGTGGTGCCAGAAAATAGCTTGGCGCCTACAGGCGGCAAGCTATTCTGGCACTACCCTTGAACTATTTTAGTCCAACGTATTTCACACATTGGTGTATTCCGAATGATAAGGGTTTAAACGTATTCCCATTAACTTGACATGCAACCCAGTCGGCAAGGCCAGCGGCCATAATGTTATGAATATGAACGTATTGTAAATTTTAATTTGATACGAAAAAAAAACCCCATCCGGTCAAGAAAACTAAAATTAGTAACCGATAGCAGCAATTGAAGGCCAGCAATAGGCATAGATCCTCATAAGCCCTCGCACTTTTCCCATCAACTTGTCGTGCAACCTTTCAAAGCCACGACCACATGTTATGCTTATGAACGTATGCAAATCGGACACTAGAGAACCCCATCCGGTCAACAAATTAACATTAGTAACTGATAGTAACAACGGAGTGCCGGCAAGAGGCATAGATCCTCATGAGCCCGGGGCTCATGAGGATCTATGCCTCTTGCGGCTGCCTCTTGCTTAGTTGCGGGAGTGGGGAAAGGTGGGGGAGGGGAGGGGGTGGGGGGGGGGGGGTCATGCTAATGTGTACGCCTCTTGCATTTGGGTGCTTGATGCTAGCCGTGTTTCGTCCGTCCCCTCATCTACCTCTTCTAGACTGTTTAAAATAATAGGTAAGAAGAAGATAGGTGGGGTGGGGGTGGGAGTGGGGGGTGGGAACATGGTTGCAGACGAGAAACTGGTGGCTGTTATCCACAGACGACCGCCCAGTACCCTATTCATTGCATACCGATGAAATCAAGCAAGGACGTGCTCCGGAATACTATAAACATCTTTTCCTTGTTCTCCGTCTTGTGTTCGTGTGACTGCGTTCTCGTCCGTGAATTCCATATCGATGTCGAACGCACCTTGGGGATCATCACCTTCTGTGCGGCTGTGTTCATTCTGGTCATCGTCAGCCTGATCGTTGAGATCAGCAACACGCTGAATGATCTTCTTGTCAGAGCCACTGTCGGCATCGGTGGTTTGCGATTCTTGGTAAGTCACGATGATGGTGGGTGGCATCTCTGAAAACACGTTGGGAGTTATTTCGCATCCATAAAAAGACGCAGTTTTGGCCGGCTCGTTTTTGTCATCAGCAGTTTCAAGCGCGTTGGAGTCAACACCTAAACTTTCGTGAATCTCATTCGTGTCCTTATTTTCTGCCTGATTCTCTACGTCCTCTATGGCTTCTCTCAGAGAAGTTTTCTTTGAGCTTTTCTCGGCGTCAGACGCCTCGTTCTCGGATTCATGAATGACGAAAAGATCTGACGTTATGGACGCACGGTGTAGCAGGAATAAGTCAGATGACGGCAGGTCCTGTGGGCGCATGACGTCCCTTTCCACGTCCTGCATTAAATCCTCAAGGTCGTCCTCGTGCAGCGCGTGACATTGAGGTAAGGGCGTGGTCTGTCCGGCTCGCATGATCTCTTGTTTGCGGGCCATTTCCTCGGGTGTAGCAGGCAGGGGGGAACTGGCGTCTCTGGGTGTTCTGCGGTCGTAATCTTCAGAGAGAGGCTCTGATATATGCTGCTCGGACAACGATTCGGACTTGTGTTCTTCTGACGCAGCTTCCGAGTTCTGCTGTTCCGTGTCAGGAGTTGGTTTCTCATCGTCCGATTTCTGCTCTACTTCCTCGTCTTCAGGATTTTCTTCATAGTCTGCAGTGACAGATTGCGGCTTGTTTTCGGCAGGGTCTTCTGAAAAAGACTCACGTTTGTTTCCCGTGTTTTGCTCTGTCCGTTTCTCGACAGCCAGCTCTTCTGACTTGAGACCTTCAGATTTTATTGACAGGAAACCAGCTCTTCTTCTAGCAGAAGGCGGTCTCGGTAGGTTTCGCCGACTAGGCCCTGAAGAGGATGATGATGACTCTAAACGCCCAGAGGCTGATGACGTAGACGAGCTGCTGCCACTGCTGCTACTGCTGCTGCTTGTACTGCTGTTATCTTTTTTAAAATCGCTGTCGTCGTAATTTACTTCTGTTTCGGCGTTTTCAGCTCCTGAAAGTTGAACATACTTGGAGTCAGGAATAGAAATGTCTGCTTTCAAATTTGACCCTGAGACTAACGCTGGCTTATTATTCGATTCATCTGCGATTATTTCGTCAAAATCTCGTGTGCTCCCCTCGGGGCACACTGGTATGCCGTCTCCATTCTCCTCTGTGCTCTTCCCAGAGTTGCCTCTGGCTGCTTCTTTGGCATTCTGTAAGTATGCACCGTGCAGATTCTTGGTCTTGCTGATGGAATCAAGGTCTCTAATAGGACCTTTATTTTCGTGGAGTTTTAACAGATCCTCCTCGCTGACCCATCTTTCAGCTCGCTGCAAAGACCCGAGATCAACAGGAACGGTGAGGCTGGATCGGCGCCGCTCTCGGTCATACGACGCACTGCTCTCCCTGCCACTGTCCACGTCAGCAGACAGCTTCCTGGTTCGGCCATCCCCCTCATCGGCTACCTGATAGCTCACGGGATCAGGGGAGAAAGGTTCGGCTACTGAGAGTACAATGCTTACGACCGTCTTGCGTTCCTCGTCCAGACGATAGCTTCCAATGGTGTGAGTATCGTTTGTGTCTTTGTGGAGAGAAGTAAACGCATCATCAGATTGGTCAAGAGCGGAGGGTACCACAACTACAGTGTCAGCTTCTTTCTTCTCTGCTGCATCATCAGCCTTTCTCAGTACCACGTCAGAATTGTTCTCGTCACCTACTTGGGTGTCAAAGTCAGGCCCCTGGATGAACTGTTCTCGCTTTGGTGTCGTACTGACCACGATGGTGGGCGTTCCCCGCGCACGCAAGACGTCATCGTCCTCACTGCTCGAGCCATCTTCATGTGCACAATCATCTGCTCGAGCTTCGTCTGCTGATAAACCGTCCTCCTTCTCTGCCTCCTTGTTATCACCCTTTATGTCATTCTCCTCGTTTGTATTCCTGTCTTCAGATCCACCGACTACAGCGTCGTGCTCTTGTTGGTTTCCAGTTTCACAGACATAGCTACGAACTTCAGGAGGCGTGTTCGCATCTGGAAGTGGAGTTGAGGGCCTGTCGAGGAAAATGAAAGGTTCTTCCTTCTTCTGACGTTCCTCTCCTAGTTCCGTGCCTTGCGAGGCGTCGTAGTCTGGCTTCTGGACGACAGAGATGGTGGGTATGATGACGGGGTGCTCCACCTCTACAACATTCTTCCTCTCTCTGTCCCGCCTGCCGCTAGACTTGTGCTCCAGGCCGTGCTTGGCCTTCCCGTGCTTGATGATCTTCACCTTCCTGGTCTTGCTCAGCGTGTAGCCGCCACCGCCTTCCGGCTCCTCCGTCAGGGACATTCTCTCGTCCTTGTTGATGACATTGGAGTAGGTTTCCGAGAAACTGGAGTTGGCGCCGCTCCTGCTGCTGGCGTGGCTGCTGCTGTTGCTGTAGTCCGCGGAGGAGGAGTCGTAGGACGTGGTGGACGTGTCGCTGGTGTGCTTTTGCTGGCTGTGTGCCGTGACAGCACTTTGGTTGTGCACCGTGTATGACGTATTTATGCTCTGATTGTGATCTCCGTGTGACATTTTCATCATATGATTGTGACCAGTAACTGATGAATTGATTGTTTGATTGTGACCTACGAGCGACGCATCAATTCCGTTGTTCAACCCTTCATGCGTCGTATCCATCGTTTTGTCATGCTCTCTATGTGACGTATCAATGTTGTGCTCGTTGTGTGACGTATCCATTTTATGCTCTCTGTGTGACGTACGCGGTGTTCTCAGAGTGCGCAGTTTTGAACTACCTTCACCCCAGGTTCCTTTCTTCTTGTCCTTGTGTAGTGGGGGTTTGGAGAATCCCGCCGCCCTATCACGGTCTGATCCTCTCGTCTCGGAGTCCAGAGACTGGTAGTTGTTCTTCCCGTCCTCTTGCTCTCTACTCGGAGTATGAACCACTTCTTCTTCTTTATCGCTGTCGACTTTGACTACGCTTGGCTCTGATCCTTGCTCTTCAAGAAGTTCTGGCAAGGCAGTGTCTGGCTGCTTTGCATCCGGCCCTCTGGGACTCTGAACAACCGGATCTGAGGGACTTAGGAGGAGGGGTGGATGGCTTTCAACTTGGCAAAAGCCATTCACATCTCCTCCTATGTCCAGAGACAGGTTAGGATCATTCCGCCGCGGCGACACGACCTCGGATTCGATGTCTGATACCTCGTCAGCCGTGTCCGCCTCGTCTTTTGTTGACAGTCCAACCTTGTTATTGTCAGGTTTACCGTTCTTCTTCTCTTGCAATTTCGCGTGGTTTGAGCTAGCTCTGTTGCCACCATAAGCCTCATCGCTTTTCTTCTCCTGCAAGTTGTTTCGATTTAAGTTAGCTTCCTCATCTCTTCCGGCAGCGGCCATCTTTGCGTCGGGTACATTGACTGCTTCCGTCGTTGCGCTGGAAGACCTCTTTGCTTTTTTGTCTTCTACTTTAACTTCTTCTTCCTTCTCTGCTTTTGCCTTTTTCTTTTTCCTTTTCTTAGTTTTCTCCTTAACTGGGGAGGGGGAGCGTGAGGACGGGGGAGTGGATGACGGCGAAATAGAATGAGCAGGTGTAACAGTGTCCGTAAAAGGCGCTCTCTCGTGGTCAGGCGGTTCTTCCTCCTCTTCTATTTTGGTGATCTTCCTGGGTGCTCTGCCTTTGCGAGAACTCTTCAATGCGAGCGAGGGGAGTTCCGTCTCCCCATCCGGGAGCTTGTCGCCTGGTGGCGCGTCCTTGCCACGCTCAAGATTACGCACACCGCCAAAGTTGTAATCTGAAAGTCGAAAAAGAGAACACATTTAGACACCTGGTAATAAGACATTTGCATTTTATAACGATTCACTGTGGACAGCGAGGTAAGCCGTAAAGCGTTCAAATTATGAAATCATGTTTCTTTACCCCACCCCCCCCCCCCCCCCCCCCCCCCCTGTGCATGCATGCAGCCCGGGCACCGGTACCGTAAACAGTTCAGTAGCTTCGTGCTTACAACTTCACTTCTAAACTTTGATCTCAAAGATGCACTGATTGTTAATTTAATGTGCACGCTTCTGATAGTATTGAAATGAACATAATAAACAAACTGTTATCCTGGCTCCTTTCAAAACAAAACACTTCTATGTTTTCGTATGAGTTACATAATTTACAAATGTCATCACAAACTAATCATCAGTACTGGTTAGAATAAATATTTGAAGCAGTTAATCTTGGTTAATTGTTGATTAATGGACTATGCACGCCATGCACTATTACAATACCGTCAACAACAACAACGTACAACAACAAAAAGAAGAAGAAAAAAAGACACTATAATATACAATAAATTGCGTGTCTACCATTATAACTTCCATGCAACATTTATGCTTCGTTTTACATGCATGATCGTTTCACAATAAAACATACAAGTATTTAGAAAAGAGAACACATTAATTCATACACACTTTATGACGTGTTGATGCTAAATTAACCTTTTGGCTGTCGGTAGCGATTTTATCGAGGTAGGAATGACCTCGACCAAAATCGCTACCGAAAGCGAAAGGGTCATTTGTCTTCGGCAAAAACGTAAAATTTAGAAAAAAAGAAATTTTGTTACCGTTTATAAATAAATATTAGATGAAAAATTACATAGTAGCTTTGCATTCTACATTCGCAGAAAAATCATAAAAGTTAACTAACCCGTGAAAGCGGCAAGTGAGTGGCGCAGGCAATCATTCATGTGTGACGTGAACACTGTGAGAGCAGCAGACCGTGACCAAAAACAAGTTGCGACAGAAACACCGGGTGACAAAACATGCAGCCATGCTTGACAACTGAGAAAGGGGGCACATCACAAGTAGAAGGTGTTGCTCTTGGTGAATATACTGCTGTTGTTGGTTTTAACTTCCTATTAGAAATTCAAGCTACTTTTCTTTGACATTATAGACTGACAGCCATACATACACTAGAAGACAAGAATGCTGTGTAAAATATCTTGACAGTGCACTATGGAAAGACATCGACAGCTCTGTCTCTCATGTCAAAAAGAGTACAGCAGAACCTGTTTTGAGCGACCACCCATATGAGAGATCACCTGTCGTTAAAGACCATCACTTAGGTGGCTGTCGCCACCTAAATGATGGTCTTTAATGGCAGGTGACAATTTGACTTTGACGATTTCTCTTGAAACAACTTTTTGGGGGGTCAAAACGGTGGTTGTTCTCTAATATGACAATAGATTTACAGTTTTGTATCTAATGACCGAAAAGAGTAATGTGTGAAAATGTTGACATAACTACGTATGTGATGTCAAATAAAAGTAATGTGAATAGATGTTGAGGACAAGTTCAGCATAACCAAACATCGTTATGTATAACTCTAGACATTAGGTTTACAGCTCAGAATTAATGTCACAGAAGAGTGATGGGTAAAGATATTGACATTTTTTACACATCAGTCTTCTTTGACATTACTCACAGAGCTGTCAGCATGTTTACTCATTACTTTTTTGACATTACTATTTACAGAGCTGTAAAGCTATTTGTCAAATCTGTTAAAAAGTAATCATGCAACCCACTCATCCGTAATGCCTTGGTCACACGTGCAACAGTTGTACAAAGGCAAAATCAACGATGCTTTTCAAAGTGAAAAATGACTCATGCTTTTTAAAGTGAAAAGTGATTCATTTTATTGTGGGGGTAATGTCCTTGCAACAGCTAATGCTGCTGGTGGTTTTTGTTGTGACTGCGATTTCAAGTTGAGAGAGAGAGAGAGAGAGAGAGAGAGAGAGAGAGAGAGAGAGAGAGAGAGAGAGAGAGAGAGAGAGAGTGAGAGAGAGAGAGAGAGAGAGAGAGAGAGAGAGAGAGAGAGAGAGAGATGTAATCAGGTGTCTCCAGCAATACAAAGTTAACCCTTTGTCGGTAGCGGTTTCCGTCGCGATGATTCCGACAGCCAAAGAGTTAAGGTGATTGTGGTCACACTAACTCACTGGAGACGTGTAGCGTCCGGATACGCGGCAAACAGCCGCGTATACAAATGCAGCTCGTCTCGCATGTGCTTAAAGCGACCTACTCCAGGTAGTAAAGGGTTAATAGACCTCGGCATCTCCTATATCAATGTTCTTCGTATGTCTTACAATAATACAATAACAAGGTTGATTGATTGTACATTGCTTAACGTCCCGACAGCAACAAGGCTTTCTCAGGACGTGCCTGCACTGCTTGTGAAAAAAAAAACTAAACAGAAAATTGAATGTATGTCGCCAGCCGGTCAAATACGTTAAATAAACCTACAACATGGGGCCTAAATAAAGCTAAGACCATTTAGCAACACACATCCAATATCAAGAGCTACAGGCAGTGCAGACAGTAGGGAGAGTTTTAAAAAGGCAAATACAGGTGAATGGACAAAGGGTAGACAGAAACACATGCCCCAGAATAGAGAGAAAAACCCACCCTGTGGGGCTGACCAGGGTGACCCTGGGAACTAAAAAATACCTAACCCCACCCAAGTCCCCCAAGGCAGACCCGGGTGGGGTACAATAACAAGGGCTGACTTAAATTATGAAGTGTAAATGTCGTAGGAAGAAAGACTTTTCTGCTCTTCGTCTCCTTCACACGCACAAGAGTTCCTTCAGTTACGCTCAAAAGGCAATGGAAAGCCTGTGGTGCGTGTTCCTACTCACATGGATTGTAAAAGGAAGGATAGAAAAGTCTTAGTTGACGCAAGACAACATTGAGAACCCGTTGTACTGACGAATGTTATCAATCAAAGCCCACCATGGGGCAGATTGCTTTAAAGTAGAGCATTGTGCGACTAACTTCAAATTTGATTTTTTTTTCTTCCGCTTATATACCATCTTGTTTCAAATAGAACAGAAAAGAAAATTGCTGTAAAATAGAGGCAAAACCCCAACCAAACAAAAGGAAAAAGCAGTGACAAAAACAATAGTAGTTTCATTTTCTGAAGTTTTATTTGTAAAGCTACAATCTAGCTTATAACTACAAAACACCAAAAACACCAATGAAATTTGTGCAATTCACCGATTTCTTACCAAAAAAAGAACATTAAAAAAGTTAACCCATACGCCTACAGCAGTTGCTGGATGGACCATGATAAGTCAAGGTCAGCCAAGCTAATCTGGCACTACCCTTCAGTTGACATGGTCGATCCATCTGTTGGAACTGGTACTGGAACTGTTCACTGACACTTCTAGAATCTGGGCACGGCGGCCTCGGGGTGAAATGAGTTGAATGAAAACCCAAGCATACGTATCACCTCTTCGTGCTTTTTGATTCACATGATTATAGTGAGGCGTGGAAGAAAAATAACTTCTTAACATTTCAAAAATACATCTACAGTAAAAGTCAGTCCCCCAAACATCTGTACCTCTGAAAATCTAACGTGCGCAATAGCGCATTCGGCCTCTTTCACTACAACTACTGAAATGAAGGTGAAGACGATGAATCGGTAACTCGCACTACCCTCGAGCTACCGTGAATAAGGCACCTCTAGCAACTGGTATGAAGTACTTGGCAATAAGGCTAGATCAAAGTATGTAAGCTGTGTAAGATTAAAAGGAAAACTTACAGGCTCAAATTCAAAAGCACATTAAACAACTACCCGTACAAAGTACGTGTACAGAATATGGGACTAACAAGAGACATAAATCCTCATGAGCCCCCGCGACTGCGGGGGCTCATGAGGGTTTATGTCTCTTGCAGCTGGATAATGTTTGCCTTGCCCCCGGAGGTCATGGGGTTAGCGACAAAAAGAGATCTCAGACAACAAACCTGTCCTCGATACAAGCTACTGTTACAGAGATCACTTCCTACATAATTATGTGGATGTAAAATAAGGCTACTGGCAATGTCTGGGCGTAACTTCTTTCCGGCTCCACCGCGGAGGTGATACACAATTCTGGCCCCATTCTTGCTGACGAGAATTTTAAAAAGCTTTTACCATCTGACGGCTACCCTGATCCACCAACGGCTGAAAATATATCGCGATGAAAAACGAAATGATCTGCGAAATTGCGATATACTCCTGCTGTTCCAGCAAACAGCTACACAAAGTAGAAGATAACTCTGCTCCTACTCCTAGCCTCACCAACCAAGCGACCAGCCGAGTCACACTACCAGCCGACGTCTGCCAAGGCACAACTCATAAGGCATAAGCGCATGAAGGCTTATTAACTCATTCAGGGCACTCTGCGTCAATAGTTGCGGAAGTGTCTCGAGTTAACTCATTCAAGGTGCCCGCATCAATACCTGCGGAAGTGTCGTATAGCGTTGCCGGCAACTATTGATGCGGGGCACCCTGATTGATACTCCTCGTCCCGAATGCATCAATTCTTCGTTTGTGAAAAAAAAAAGAGAGAGGCACTAGCACGGTCAAACAAATTCCGACCAACTCCAGAGACCATAACGCAATGAAACATACAGGTTCAGTTAAAGGAGCACGCAGTTACGAATGAAAAGACTCGCCACTCTCTATCTCTGAAACACTGACTAGCACGTGCTACTACGACTTTTATGGATGGAATTTGCAACTGAGCTTGAACTTGAACCAAGAGTCACCGAGAATCTGGATCTCCCTCCCCCTCCTCTTCGTCAAAAGTCATTTCATAAATTAGCTGATTTTCAAACAGATACAGACTGCTGAGATATAAGGCATGCCAACAAGGTCCCGTTAACTCATTCGAGACGTGCCACCTCCGGATACGCGGCATAAGCCGCGTATCCGGAGGCGGCACGTCTCGAATGAGTTAAGATTGCCCATGGAAGACAACAAGAAGAACAACTACATAAAGAAAACCTGAAATGACTCCGAGAAAAGTGTAAAATGTCCGACAAAACCAGTTAAAATACACACGCCACTAAGAAATACTCAGCACCTGTGTGAGATCATTCAGTCTGGTTAAAAGATCATATTAAGCATGGTTCAACTTATGATATGTATAGCTTTTCACTGTACGTCATAAGCCCAGCATTTTAACATTAGGGAAACCACTGATATGCCTATCAAACTACATGTACATATCTATACTGACGAGCAAAATAAATCAGCAACATTTCTGGAATCATCGGAAATGCGACATTTCTGGAATTATCAGAAACACTAAATCAGATAACAGACTTAAAACCGATACATTATCGCGTGCTGGTCTGTGATTTTGGACCTTACGGCTGGAAGCCGTGAGGTCCAAAAAGTACAGACCAGCACAACAATATACGTCAACATTTGGTGCAAAATACGTCATGTGACCACTAAGCAAGTAACTATAATACATCATTACACGTTCTTAAAATATGGTTTACAAATTAATGCTCCCACAGCCATCGCCTAGGCGTTTACTGTGGAGAAAATACGCCCATGCAATGTGCATGAACACGAGACTAGAGAACAATCAAGTTCAAAAGAAACGGATTTAAAATCACTTATAAAAAAAAATAAGTGTAGTGATCTTTCAGCCCCACAACTAAACGACTGATCAATATCCCAAGCTTTTGTTGTTGTTGCTGTTTTTTTTTAAAAATGTTTGTTTTTATTCATTTATTTTGTTTGTTTGGTTGGTTGTTGTCGGCTTTTTTTTTTTTTTTTTTTTTTTTTTTTGGGGGGGGGGAGGATGTGTGTGTGGAGGGTGGGGGGGGGGAGGATCGGGGGGAGGGGGGGAGGGGGGGGGTGGCAGTCATGCCTGTACCAGCAGTGGGACATTCATCATTTATGTGGCCTATGACTACCATGGCGGATGAGAAGTAAAAGAGGAAAGGTCAGAAACAAGCCTTCCATACTATTCAGGCACTACCCTTCGACCATCACTGACGGTCGCTCCATCTCTAGGCTGAATACGTGCAAGCACTCGTCACGATATGAAAAACGCAGTGACACCCCCACAGGCGAAACAGTCAGGTCTACCTTTCCGCCAGTCAAGCAACCAGCACTCTTCAGGGTTATACGTCATCTCGTAAGCAAAAGGTTCTCGGGCCGACGCCGGCCGCAGTGCACCCGCGCACGGCTGTGCGCGGGCCCACTACGGCCGGCGTCGTCCCGACGACCTTTTGCTGAAGCCACGCCACTGATTAGTCCAACATAGTCGAGTACCTTAACGAGCAAAACCACAACAACAAAAAAAAAAAAAAAACCAGTACCGTGAATCCCTCCCGCTCATCACCATGCGACAAAAGCCATGTCATTTACCCATCACGGCCGTCAGGTGACAAAATAGCAAACGTATGTGAAGAAAAGCGAAAGGACTTGCAGAATTCACATCAACAAATAAAAACTGAGGGATAAAACCAAAACAAATTCTGAGCAGAAATAAGCGTGAACAGATTGGGGTTGACAAGCTAAAAACTTTGATGGAAAAAAAAGAAAGCTGTGCCTTATTGTGTTTTCGAAGCCATCCTCTTTATTTATTATCTATTTATTATTTGTGTACATATTTATTTACTCATTCATTCATTTATCCATTATTTATCGATTACATTTTTGTACATTTTTTAAAAATCTATTACATTGATGCATCTTTAACTGAAACATTTTCCTGCACACTTTTAATATTTTTTAACTGTTTTTGAACCGTTTACAAGAAATGCTCAACCTTGATTGTATAGATCTCTAACGCAAAACAAGTAAATCAATACAAATAAATTTACTCTTTTCTTTTCGTTTTAATGTTGTCATTGCAAATTTAATGTCAGTCATACATCTTGTGTCTTGATAGTAAAATAACATAATGGCTTTCATGCTCCCACAATGAAGCGTACAGCTTTTCATTAATCATAACATGTCATAGTTTCAAAAATGATTTCTCGTAACCAAATTGAAAACGAACCACAACAAAAATGACAATGTGTGAACAATGGCCAAAGCGGCTTTCGCTGCACTACAAATGGTTATGCGACCACAAATTATTTTTTCAAGCAGACCAGATTACAAGACAAAACACAATGCACAATTTCTTCAAAACATCAACTCTTCAACTACACAGAAGTGTGTTTCATTTTCTTGGGTTTGTGTGAATTTGCATAGAACAGCAAAAAAATAAAAACAAACCTGGCATTATGTAATCAAAATAGAGAGATGATGTGGCCAATTTTGTCCTGTGAAGTGCAATCAAAACCTCACCAAGGTTGAACATATTCTGCTACAGGTTTAATGAGATAGTTTAAAAAACTAATAACAGCTTATTAAGAATCTCATGATAAAGGTACAGAAACGACATAAAACACCCCTCCGGCAAGAAATAAACAAAAAAGGCAAAGCCATTTTGACTCACGTGTATGACCTACTTACATATGTGTGACCTTTGTGACAATAAGTAAAGGGCTGGCTTTTGCACCAGCAAAATCCATGTTTTGTGAAAATGTAAGCATTTTTCACTTATATGTCAAATCACCCCCCCTCCTCCCCTGTGACCCTTGACCTTTGCGATGAGTCGACTAGATTAAGATGCATAGGAAGGTCTTATCATCAGCTACCTTTGTGCCAAATTTGATTGAAAAAAATGTGCAAAAATGTTGATAATACCTATCATTTTATCCAAAATGTTGCATTTCACACACATTTTGCCGGTCTCTTGTGACCATTGACGTTTCCGAGGGGTCATCCAAATTAGTATGCATAGTCTTACCATCAGATATCTCTGTACCAAATTTGGGTTTGAAGTTGTGAATAGTATCTGAGAACAAACATCTTTTGTCAAAATATGGCTATTTTGGACCTATTTCCTGAGCTCTTGTGACCCTTGACCTTCTAGAAGGATCAACCAAATTAGTATGCACAGAAAGGTCTTCCCATCAGGTATCTCTGTAGCAAGTTTGGGTTTGAAGTTGTGAATAGTATTTGAAAAAAAACAACAACAACCATCTTTTGTCAAAATATGGCTATTTTGGCCCTATTTCCTGAGCTCTTGTGACTTTTGACCTTTCCAAGGGGTCATCCAAATTAGTATGCATAGATAGGCCTTATCATCAGGTATCTCTGTACCAAATTCGGGTTTGAAGTTTTGAATAGTATTTGAGAAAAAAATATTTATTGGTCAAAATATGGCTATTGTGGACCTATTTCCTGAGCTTTTGTGACCTTTGACCTTTCCGAGAGATCAACCAAATTAGTATGCATAGAAAGGTCTTACCATCAGGTATCTTTGTACCAAGTTTGGGTTTGAAGTTGTGAATAGTATTTGAGAAAAAATAAATTATGTCAAAATATAGCTATTTTTGGCCTATTCCTCATCCCCTGTGACCTTGTGAGAGGTCACTCAAATTGGTATGTTTAGAAAACGAAAGGTCTTGCCACAAAGTATCCTTGGGCCATGTTTTAAGACTGTGGCTTGAATAGTCTCTGAGAAAATGCCAACGTTAAAGTTTACCACGTATGATGGACGACAGCTGACGGACAGACGACCACTGGCCCAGAAAATAGACTCACTTTTGCTTTGCACATGAGGAAAAAACATCAATCAGTAATAAAATTTGATATTTCAAAAGTATTATGGATTTATCCTGCTTGTAAAATGTGCACCAGCTGCAAAATAAAAACAACTTGTTCTGATAATGCTAATAGTAATAAAAAGCAGCTTAATTACAATATGTATGTCCTTTGAAGATAGGTAGTCCATTTTTGTGAAAAGCAAAACTTTCATTGTAATAAAATTAAAAATAGCTAATCACAAAATTGGACTTACGGTCTTTTGTATTTACAGAATAGATGTTATCTGAGCAACTGTGAGCTTCTACTCATAGTGAGGAACAATGAACACCTCAGCAGACAAGACTAATGTTAACTAAACTAAACCAACAACACAACACAAGGCAGTGGGGTTTTCAACTCAAAAAGGTGTGCAAAGATGCAGAAAAATAGAGAGGGGAAAAAAGCGAAGAAATCAATAAAGGCTTTGGGGTCTAGTCTGCCAACAGGATTCATTCTGCAATAGAAATGAGTAAAAAGAACCTAAATCATGTGATAAAAGAACAAAACATATAAACAAAATTGAACTCGGCAAAAAAACAAAACAACAACTGTTGTATGCAAATGAATAGGTCAAAAACGAAGGTTTTTTTGATGCAAACAGTGGATTGAAAGCCCGGACAAACATGCAATATCACATGTTTGTCTGGGCTTTTAATCCACTGTTTGCATCAAACCCGCTTTTGATTTCTGAACACCGTCTATTGTGTCATAATAACCAAATGTGCGTGGTCTGTAATTCTTAAGCATATGACTTAGAGTTGAGAAGTGAAACATTACAGACCACCCACCATACAAATAAATGGTGCATGAAGGTAATAAAAGGTCTAGCAAGTAACGTGCCTTGTCTCTTACAGTCAAGGAGAAAAGAAGAAAGTTTTGTGATGAATGCTTACAATAAATAAACACAAATAAAATCAGTGCTTGGCAAAATGAAAAAAAAAAATCTTTTTGCCATTTATTTAGAAATGGTCAAACTCCATGACGGATTAAATCAAATCACACCATTTCACCAAGTTATGAAAAAGTTTCTTTGTTTCAGGTGAACCATAAAGTGTTATGGAACGCCCTTTTAGAGAAAGTCAAGCCAAACATAGACGGTTCTAAACAACACATGTATTCCCCTGCCAATTTATTCAGATAAATATCCAGAAAGACTAGACCACACAGCGAATACTGGTATTGTTCTAATACTGCATACATAAAGTCACACGGCAACTCCGCTTGTTATAACGAATGCTAACTAAAGACAGGACAAATTAATAAATGGGTTGTACTTGTCCTTTCCAAGTGTGGTTTGTTTGTTGTTGTTGTTGTTATTTTTTGGTTTGTATTTGGTTGTTGTTTGCTTCTTTTTTTGGGGGTGGGGGGGGCGGGGGTGGGTGGGGGTGGGGGTGGGGGTGGTGGTGGGGGTGGGGGGGTGGGAGGGGAGGGGTCGGGGGGTGTTTGGTTGTGTTTTTTTTTTCCTTTTCCATTTTACACACTTGTTAGTTACATTTTTCGTCTGTGACTTTGAATGGTGGTATTGTGTGCTGATTGGCGGGTGCTGATACTGCACCATTCCAAAAGCATAGTTTCCAATGCCACAACCAATGTTGCTAGAAGAGATGACCTATGTCCTATGTCTAAAGGCCCCACAATTTATGGGGATGTTGTGTGAAGTGCATGATGTTTTAGTATGTGATCAACTAAGCCTTTGACTGTTGTTAGCGCTTTTTGTTGAGGTGATTCCGGCAGGAATTACCTCGACAGAAAGCTCTTCCGACAGTCACACGGTTAATTAAAGCAAATTCAAACTATCCCCTGCAACTCGTCCTAAATCAATGCGGTATACATTTACATATTTGTATGTGAACACAGCAAATTCAAACCAAATCAAACCGTTTGTAGACTGACACTCCACACAGTGAGGGTTAACCCATTAAACCCTGACACAATACATCAAGACACAGACCGACCATGTTAGTTCAAGGATGGTGCCAGAATAGCTAATTGGTGCCCTGAGGCACCAAGCTATTCTGGCACCGCCCTTGAACTATCATGAACTGTAACAAAGTCTCCCAAACTTTGGACCTTTTGACCTTAGGGTTTAATGTGTTAATTATTTCATATGATACAAGTGAACAAATGTAGTAAGAAAACGTGAATTTATCAGTCAAAATATGCACGCAAAAATATGATCACTGCGCTGACTAAGCATTTCACATATAATTTGCATAACTAATTGGCACTGTTCTGTTTTCAGCAACATGAATTCTAGAAAATCACCTTCTCTGTACAAAAGTTCTGTTTAGACTTCTTCAGAAACCGTCTTCAGAAATGCCCATTTTCTACAGAGAAGTTTATCCCTAGCCTTAGTCTTATTGAGCTAGTGAGCTATTATTTGTGATTTCATGACTGTTATATGTTAACATCAATTTCCCTTTGAGGATTAATAAAGTATCGAAAAGACGGAATTTGAATTTAATCCTAAATGTGAATTTATCTGGAACTGAACATAATCTGCATTTGACCTGAATTTGGATTGAACTGAATTTGATCTGGATTTGAATCTGTATTTAAACTTAAGTTGGATTTGAATTTGATATTTTTTATTTGAAATTTTTAAATTGATTTTTGTGATTATATTATTTGGATTTTGACTTGTATTTGGTAGTGAATCTGAATTGAAACTGAAATTGTAAAGTTTGAGTTTGGATTTTGAATTTAGATTGGATTTAAAGTTGCCTTGTATATGGAACTAAAACTGAATAATTAATAGCAGTTAATAACACAGTAGCAAACCTTATTTACACTGTCAAGGCAGTGATCACCTTTTGCTAGTAATCAAACAATCCAAGGTGCGCTGGTATGTGATTTTGGACCTTATGACTAAAAGCTGTAAGGTCCAAAATTACAGACAAGCACACAAGATACAGCCTGCAAGCCCAGACCTCTACAAAGGTCTTACAGCTACACAGACGTGTCAAAAGTAGACAAAGCTGGTAACCTACCTTCATCCTTGCGCGAACTCTTGTGTGTTTCCGTGTCACTCTCCGACTCTGAGCTAGAACTACTGGAGGAAGAGGAGGAGGAAGAGGAGGAGGACTTCGATGACTTTGAAGACTTTGATGACTTCGAGGAAGCAGACGACTTAGAATCCTCGAAGTCATCATCGTAGTTGGCATCTGCAAGGGTCACAAAAAGTAGAACTTAAGTTTTCGGGCTTAACCAGTTTACTGTCAGTGGCTGTAAGGGACGTTTCTGAAGAAAAAAAACCCAACATTTTCCGAGCAGAACCCACAGAAAAAGAAACACGCTTAGAAAAGACAGTTACAACTGTTTTGTCACATCCTTCAGTTGCCACAGTCCTTCTCTGATAAGTGGCGACTGAATTCTATACTTATT
Organism: Semisulcospira habei; assembly: GCA_036245525.1. Classification (NCBI taxonomy): domain Eukaryota; kingdom Metazoa; phylum Mollusca; class Gastropoda; family Semisulcospiridae; genus Semisulcospira; species Semisulcospira habei. The sequence goes on along the minus strand of BTPG01000001.1, from coordinate 163,422,546 downwards.
TGTGTCTCTATTTGTATGCCTTTTCTAAGCGTGTTTCTTGCTCTGTTGGGTTCTTCTCAGCATTTTAAATGCTTGGCAGTCACCCTTGTCGTCTGGATTGTCTTTTTCTGAGTGCATATAAGCGATACACTGATGGTGATGGTTCTACTAAAGGAAAACAGTGAAGAATAATCCTGCGCAGACTAATGCCTGACTTCCATGTAAATGTTCTTAGAACACTGTCATATCGATGGTTTCGAATGCAGCCTGTAAGTGACATGTTGGCACAAAATCATACATAATAATGATGTGGTTGCATCCACTGATTTTTCTCGCATTTCTGAAGAAACCTAGAACCTGTAGCTCAACCTGTAGTTCTTTTCGACCAGCTTGGACCAGACGAGGTAATCTTCCCCGAAGGGCTCCCACTAATTTAAGCTTTTAGTTTATGCAGTGATCAGATCTGACTCAGTACAAGAAATCCCAGTCGTGTATCTCTAGGCTTCCAATGCATGTAGGCAGATGGTCGAAGTAACATGCTCACAGCATGCTTGAAATTCGTATTTAGAACAAGCTGACATATCTAGTCCACCTTTACGAACTCGAAGCTAGAAAAAAAGGATCGCTGAGGACTTTGAGTGGGGGTTGGGAGGAGGGCGGGGGGGGGGGGGGGGGAGGTGGGGGTGGGTGGGGGGAGTGTTGGAAAGGGGGTGCGTGATGAGTGCCCAATGCTCAAAAGGCCACTGGGCCGATGTTAGCCACGATGCCGCGCGGGCCAACAGCAGCCGATGTCGGCCCGATGGCCTTTTGCGCATTGTGTGGGGTCTTGGGTGGATGGGTTTGGTGGGGCGGGGTTGGGGGGTTAGGGGAGGAATCGGGTTTTATGGGAAGGATTCGATATCTACACACACCACAATTCAAACTACCACCCAGTCACTACTCGTCGACTACACTATGCTCTGTTCATTGAAGGCAAAAAGACAGCACGTCCATTTTTGTAAACAGCGAGGTTTCCATTACGTTTACGATAAAAAATCTCGCTTTCACAAACATGGACGTACTGCCTGTTTGCCTTCGCAGGACACCACTAAACACTGAACAAACGATTAACCCCTTCACCGCCAAATTCTTTGTTGATCCACTTTCCTGCATCCATCACAGTTTAACCCTTTTAGCCCCAGTACCCTACAGCAGGAGATGGATTGATCATGATAATTCAAGGGTAGTGCCAGATGAGCTTCAAGCGCCAAGCTCATCTGGCACTACCCTTGAATTTATCATGATCAATCCATCTCCTGCAACTGGTACATGGTCGTTAGGCAACACCTCCAAAATTTGAGAAATGGGACCTTGGGACTTAAAGGGTTAACCACCTCCACATTCAGGTACTGGAATGTAAGTACAGCCTGAATGAGGCATACAAAGGCGGCTTGTGCATCTCTAAGGGCTATTTTCGGATCTACATCCTTTGCAGTTGGCTAATGTTTGCTGTGTCCTGGCAGTGAAAGGGTTAATGCTGTATGTTAAGACGATGGGCACAAAACTGTAACTAGTTCTTCGTAGCCTGTTGATATTTGTAAGCACAGACTAATGAAGAAAAAAAAAAAATCAGAAAATCAATTAAAATAAAATGAAATAAAATAAAATAACTAACTCCTACATCTGAAGCCAACAAAACAGTCAACCTATCATCCTACTGAATGAATCTAGCCATCTGCCTAATTTCAGGTGAAAAACAAAACAACGTTTAATCCCCATCTGCCTACAGTCAACAGTACTAAAAAATGTATCTGTAACTGCATGCACAAGAGGGTTAACTATTAACCCTTTGGCTGTTGGTAGCTGTTATTGTCGCCATGATTCCAGCTGGAATCATCGCGCAAAATACGCTACTGACAGCCCAAAGGGTTAACCCTGTGAGGCTGGCAGTATCACGTACCAATGCAAAACTGCAGCCATCAGGCTTTATTGCTAAATGTAAAGCATGCAGGTAGCCCTAAAGCTAGCACAAGGCACGTATTATTACCTTTTTTAGTTTTCTTCGCTAAAACAAAAGTGAAAAGGAAATGAAATGAAATGAAGCACTTTTCATTTCTGAAATCTTGGTTCATTCAACGACCACAAGCCAACACCGTCCAAGAAAAGTGGATACAAACTGGTCAAAACAAGTGGCATAGATCCTCATGAGCCCCCACAGTTGCAGGGGCTCATGAGGATCTATGTCTCTTGCAGTTGGATCGTGTTCACTTTTTTCTCGGCAGTGAAGGGGTTAGAATTGGATGTGACATGTCTAAATTAACTCATTTGCAGCCAGCCGCATCCGGATGCGCGACATAAGCCATGCATCCGGATGCGGCTGGCCGTGAATGAGTTAACAAACCAGCACAGCTGGGAGGCTGGGACATTGTAAATCTTCACATCAGACATGTGTTAGTGTGTGCAGCAATGAAACACAATTATCACAAGAACATGAAACAGTCTAAAAAAAATCAAACAAGCAGTACTGAAAGTTGAGGAAAATATCTGACACTGAAAATTCATGAAAAGAAAAAACAACAACAAATAAAACCAAAAACAAAGCAAAACATTAACAACAGCAAAATCAGATTATATGAATAATAAAAAAAAAAAAACAATAACAGCAAAATCAGACAATTCTGGCACTTGCAATATATAATTATTCAAAAATCATATTCTTTCTACATAGGCAATGTTTGTTGATTATAAACGTATACTTTATTTTTATTTTTTAAAAATTTATTGCTTGTCTGACTTTGTTGTTCAGATTGTTTTAGATGAAGTGACAAATGTAACATTCTGATTCTAAAGTACAAAACTGCACATGAAATAAAGAACTAGCAACAGAACTTGAGAAATTAAAAACTAAAATTAACAAAAACTATTACAACTCAATCAGATGGAAGCCTTGTTAGAGTGCAAACATGCAGCAACGAACAGCAACAAGCAAACAGGTTAAAAACAAACATAACCCTCAGAAAAAATAGTGGGTTTTTTTCATTGTTGTTGTGTGGACAAAACACTTAACCCGTGCAGTGCTGAGAAAATTTAAACACCACCCAACTGCAAGTGGTATGTATAGATCCTCATGAGCCCCCGCATTTGCGGGGGTTCATAAGGATCTATACCTCTTGCTGACACAACTAGGTCGTCTAGGGCATTTTGGTCTTGCACTAACAAAGACTGCTGAAATAAAGTCTGCGTCAGCTAGCACTGAATGAGTTAAAGGGGGAAGAACTGCTGATTTCTCAATGGGTCAGTTAAATGACACATGTGTAACATCAGAAATAAAAATGTGTATCAAACAAAGTGTCCCCAGGCCAACGTCTAGCTGCTCCAACTGGTCCCTACACCGCTTGCGCCGCCGTCAGCAGTGGTCTGGCCCGCGCACAGCTGTGCGCAAGCCAACCACTGCCGACGTTTGGCCCGAGGACCTTCCGCACACTGGGATAATGATAAAGACAGTGAACACCACACCCCACAGCAATCCATGCATGACTACCTGATTTTTCAGCTTCTTTCTCATTCCGATTGTATTCGCGGCCATCTTCCTTCTCCACAGGAATAACCATGCAAGAATCCTCCTCTGGAATTTGGCATAATTTACACAGCACTGAGTAAAGATGAAAGACGTAAGAAACAGAAGAAAAAGAGGATAGATGGGAAGAATTAACCCTTTGACTGCTACTGACAATACCATTCAGTACCAACAATATGCGTATAGTTACGTGCCTTTTCTATCGAAGAGCACTGTCGGTAGTGTCCAAAGGGTTAAAGCAAAACTAATATTAACAGACTTGATTATGTGAATGACAAAATTACTTTTAATTGATTAATCTTGACACTGTCAATGCCAGCAGCCATGAGTGGAATCTTTCAAAACATCACAGACTTAAGCCCTTGACTGCTAATGACTGTTATCAACCCTATCGTCTTCCCAATGTTTTTGAAACTTTGGACATTAACCCTTTAAGTGTTGATAGCAGTTTTAGTCGCAATGATTCCTGCAGGAATCATCGCAGCTAAAACTGATACCAACACCTGAAGGGTTAAAAAAATGACTGCACAGCAACTTTCTCTGACAAATCAACTCTCATTCTGGGACAACAAATCAACTCTCATTCTGGGACATTGTAAGTTAATTGTCCAAACTCAGGGATGAGTACACAATAATAATATGCTCTACCTTGCCCGTCCTGCTCATATCTGCTGCTGTTCTGGCGATAGTCGTCATTACTCTTGGTGGACACGACGATGACCTCCTCCATGTGACGTTCTGACGGACGTTTTGGCTTCTTCGGGGACGCCTTGTTTCTTACCAGCACACCTTTGGCCACCTGACACCTGGGGGGAAATTAGACCGACAGAAAATGATAATTTTTTTGTTGTCTTTATTTTTCTCCATGTGATGTGATTCACACTTAAGGATCAGGCCAAGCAAGTGGTAAATGATCGAATCAACAACATTGTGCTCACACTCTGCAGTTACTGTTTTCAGTACTGATGGCTGCACGCCCAAGGGGGGTTATGGAGCTAACGTCAACCACTAACAGGTATTAGTAACTGACCATGGCACACCCGTTTTATCCCATATCATGCTGAGGCTAAAAGCTTCAAATCTGTACACTGCCATATGCAAGCTACATTATAGTACTTACAGATAAGGATATAGACCAGTGGCTTTAGTTCAAGGGTGGTGCCAGAATAGCTTGGCGCCCAGAGGCGCCAAGCTATTGTGGCACTACCCTTGAACTATTTCAGTCAAGCTTATTTCACACACTGGTGTATTCCGAATGATAAGGGTTAACCCCTTCCCTGCCACTGTATGCACATTTGTTTCTGAAATCTTAGTTCATTCAATGACCAAAAGCCAAGACCACCCAAAAAACATAGATACAGGGGAGTCCAGTTAACACGAACACGCTTTACACAAATTTCTGGTTAACACGAAACGTTTTGAATTCGCGGCTGAGCGCTCTCTTGTTCTCTATTAAAATTTCATGGTTAACATGAAATGCTTAACACAAAATTCCTGCTTAACACGATGATTTTGTTTCCCCAACAGAACATTTTATAGTATTTTCACCTGTTTAACACGAACAACCATCCCAAGGACTGAGACGATTCGGTGCTCCGTGTAAAACTGCACGCCGAAGCTTTGTTTGCGAGCTCCATTATGTAATAGCTAATACGCCTGAATGACTGCATCTGTGTTAGCTTTCACACCTTGGTCCGATCTGCATCGTCGATGGCCAAGGCTATTTATTGTTTTCAAGCACTAATGCTCAACACGTGCGCTCACGTGTATCGGTACACAAATGACAGAGGATGCTGACGGACAAACTGGTCTCAGCAAGAAGCAAAGATCCTCATGAGCACAATCCAACTGCAAGAGACATAGATCCTCATGAGCCCCTGCAGTTGCAGGGGCTCATGAGGATCTATGTCTCTTGCAGTTGGATTGTGTTCACTTTTTTACTTGGCAGTGAAAGGGTTACCCCCCACCACCCCCACCCCCCCCAACCCCTCCATGCATGCAACCACAATACTACTGGTGGCTGCATGCACAAGGGGGTTAAAGATCAAGTCCATGTTCAAAACTTACTTGTAACAGGGGGTGGCTCCATCCACACTCACGAGGCTGAAGTGTCCTTGCTTCCCACCAATCTTGGCCCCGCTGCGGTGTCGATACTCACAGCACGTGCTGACGCGACTGTCCATCTTACCATCCAGGTACAGCGTCAAGCTGAATGGGTAACCGCGGTGGCGGTACGAGATGAACTCAAATGTAGCTGAAATGTGCAATGTTAGATGCGAGATGTGTGTCACCAGAGGCCATATTACAAAAGATTCATTCCATTAACACAATTTGCAACAATCAAGACAAAAACAAAAACAGCATTAGGCTCCACTGATCTCATGGCATTAGTACAAGATTACCTCAACCATCTCACAAATTACAAGATCTGGAGTAAACTGCTTAACAGGTCAGCCTCACTATACAGTGCTACCTGGGAGTCATAAAGTCAAACGGCGTTTGCATTCACCCATTACATCCTGAGGCTGATTTTTAAAAATCTGCTTATTGTCCTATGAAGGCTACATTACAAATTAGGAGATAGATCAACTCTTTTAGTTCAAGGGTGGTGCCAGAATAGCTTGGCGCCTCAGGCGCCAATCTATTCTGGCACCACCCTTGAACTATCATGGTCAGATTAATTTCAAGCAGAAGTGTATCAGGATGAAAAGAGTTAATGTGGTGCTACACTTACACAGGCTTATGAGAAGAAGAAAAAAACCACAGTAAGAAAAACGTCCTCTGGCTGACTCCAGCCTTTGTTGACCTGCACACAGCTGTGTACCAGCCAACTAAGGCTGTTGTCATGCAGCCACAGAACTTTTTGCGCTTTGGGTGTCTGCATGGGAGCAGCAGTAAACTGAGGGAGACAACCTGTGTGGGGTGAAAATTAGCAAGACAAACTGAATTTTTGTGAAATAAAGAAATGAGTGCAGGTCTCAGAGGCCCACTAGGTGCCAATGCTGTGTAAAAAAAAAAATCTTCAATTTTTCAAGGAAATTTTTGCTTTACTGCAGTAATTCTTTTACTATTAGCGAAAACAAGGATCTGATTTTTCTTCATACACACAGATATTTGCGTAAGCGATAGAGACTTTTAACTTTTAGTTTTCTGTGTTATCATCTGCAAAGTTTCACCCACGTGATACTACAAGCCTTCAGCAGGCTGAAGTTGGTTTGCAATCAATGGAAGAATAAGACTGCTACAACCAGAACTATTCTACTTACTCCCTGGCTCAAGGCGCTCTTTGAAAACTGTCAGCGTATTTCCTCCACAGTGCTGCTGCTCCACAACCACTTCCTGAGTGGGGTCCATCTTTTCACGCGCGAGGTTCAACTGCCAGCCATGGTAGCGCATCCTCACGCTACACATGACCTGCTGCTCACCAGGGTGTGACTTGGCGCTCTCTGGGCGATGCAGACGTCCGATCCTCATCTGTAAATAAAAGAAGACAGGTATTAACCCTTTTCATTCTGATACACTGCTGCTTGAAATTAATTTGACTATGATAGTTCAAAGGTGGTGCCAGAATAGCTTGGCGCCGAGGGCGCCAAGCTATTCTGGCACCACCCTTGAACTAAAATGGTTGATCTATCTCCTGATCTGGAATGCAGCCTTCATAGGACAATAAGCAAAGTTTGAAAATCGGCCTCAGGCTGTAATGAGTTAAACAGATGTAAATCACACCTCCCCCAGACATGATTCTCCCATCTTGAAAAACTGAGGTAAATCATATGGACCAAGCTGAAAACGCAAAAACGAAACTCTGTGCAGATCGAGATGCAGAGGGCAGCTTTATTTGAAAGACAGACTGTGTCAGTTAACCAATTTCACCCCAATGCACTAAAGCGGGTACTGTATCATGGTCAGCCCATCTCCTGCAACTGGTACATATCTGTTAAGTGACATCTCTTAAATGTAAAGCTAGAAATGTGGCCTTAGTGGGTTAAAGACTGATCTACAAGAAGAAGAAATGATCGGTTTGTACGTTTGGCCATAACTCCGTGCTGGTGGTAGATCACCAATATGTCTTTGATGCACTGGTTGTCTCTCTCTATTAGCTACCGCTGATCAGTGTCAGGCAGTCAAGGGAGACGAGCAGTGTGTGCAGATCTGTGATTTCGGACAGAATTGGGCGGCTGAGGTAAACACCTGCAACTTACATCTGTTGTGGTGGGTCGTTTGGGTGAGGCACTCTTGACTCGCCGGGCGCTGCGTGGGGTGCGTCCGCTCATGGGTGTCTTGGGTGGCAGAGGGACTTGTGGCATCAGGTAAGGAGAAGTAAGTCCGCGCCCTTCCTCCATCTGGGCCATCAGCATGGCATACTTGCGAAGAGCAGCTGTGTCCAACTGCAGAATGAATGAATGAATGAATGAATGATGGAAGGATGAATGCATCGTTAACTCATTCAGGACATGCCGCCTCCGGATACGCAGCTTATGCCACATATCAAGAGGTGGTTCGTCTTGAATAAGTTAACCCATTTAGCCCCAATGTCCTACAGCAAGCCATGGGTCGACCATGATAACTCAATGGTAGTGCCAGATTAGCTTGGTGCCTGATGGCGCAAAAAAAATCTGGCAATATCCTTGAATTATCATGGTTGATCCATCTCCTGCAACTGGCATGTAGTCATTATGTGACACCTCCAAAATTTGGGAATTGAGGGGTTAAATGGGTTAAACACACAGAGTGGGAGATGGATCAGCTGTTCAAGGGTATAGTGCCCGATTAGCTAGGGGCCTGTGAAATCTGTTACTAAGACCAGGAAAATAATAATAATAATAATAAGCGCATTAAATAGGCGCTTTATCCCAATTGAAAATCGGCTCAAAGCTCCGCCGCGAACTGAACCCAACAAGCACGCTCACCTGAAACATGCGCATTCACTCACACACTGTACGTAAACACAGAACATTCACGTGGTGCTAAGGGCAAGCTCAAGCGAGCTACTGAAGTTTTGGAAATTCAGAATCGTTTGTATTTGAAATTTGATTAAGTGGGCTGAAACTGATACCAAAAATCAAGAAAAATAGACCATAATAAACAGACCTTTGAATCCAGAAAAATAAACAGCCATTACCGAATGTAAGTGGCGGGTGTCAATCTCGCCCTGAGAGGAGCCACGGTGGTTATCTTCATACTGTGGTGTGATTGGTCGCCCTTCATCGTCAAGGTACAGCACCTGTCCAATCAATACAACAACATCAGTATTCTGTTGACAAAATATGCATAAATTATGTATCCATATCTTGACAAAATATGCATAAATTATGTATCCATATCTGTATACATTACAAACTAGTCCCGTAATACAAATCCAAAATTTGTTATGCCTGGTGTATTACTGGGGGGAAAAAATGTATGTGCTGGTTTGTGATTTTGGAGCTTACAGCTCCAAGCCATAAGGTCCAAAATCACAAGAAAGCAACATAATAATATAATTTGCTTTGACAAAAAAGCTGGGTTTTTTGTGGTCTTAGTACATCTACTACACAAGAATAAAGCAGGTATTCATGAAAGGCACATGTACTCTATGAGAACATACCAAAAGGCGCTGTAATAATAATTATGTGCATTAACCCATATCATACTGAGGCTAAAAGCTTCAAATTTGTACACTGCCATATGCAAGCTACATTATAGAACTTACAGATAAGGATATAGACCAATGGCTTTAGTTCAAGGGTGGTGCCAGAATAGCTTGGCACCTAGAGGCGCCAAGCTATTCTGGCAATACCCTTGAACTATTTTAGTCAAACTTAAACATTTCACACACTGGTGTATTCTGAATGATAAGGGTTATAAGACATATGCATGCACACGGTTTGATGATGGTGTATTCATATTAAAAGCTACTAAGGCACCTATCCATATATAAGACATGCATTGCTAACTGACACATATATATCACTTTAAAAATGAACAATCGCAGAAAAAACAAGTATGTACCCTGTATGTTTAGAGATTGATTCTGTTAAGGTATATTATTTTTAAAGCTTTGTAATAACACAAATATTCAATTAGCATATTTACAGCTTCAAAGGGGTTGAACTACAAACTGTTGCTTCCATATTTTGAATTTCTGTTTCAAAGTATCAACAACATTCTCACGATTCAGTTTCACAAAACTTCATATAAAATGTTTACTTAAAATGTAACAATTGAATATCTGTCTACATTAATTTAAATCATTGTTCCACTCCTGGAATAGGTTCACAAAGTAATAATGAGAGGATCTGACACTGTAGTTTAGGCTCATACACAAGTTAGAACACAAAGCATCACAACAAGGTGAGAAAGCATTACAAATAAAGCAACATGCATGTCTGTGCAACATGACAAGTTTCTATAAGAGCTAGACTGCTTAAATTTGGTTCAATCACTTGAAACGCAAACAGTATAGTATATACCATACTCTACTTCAGGAAGGGCGAATGAAATGATATATAAACCACTGATAATGCCATTAATTGACAGAAAACCAAACAACACTACGTGATGAAAAAGCATTGTAAGATCTGATGGACAAAAAAAAGTATACACTATTTTGGTCTACTGAGTGAGAACTAACCCTCTTGTGCATGCAGCCACCAATACTGTTTAATGCCTGCACAAAGGGGTTAACTCTTTGGCTGTCAGCAGTGCTTTTTGTCAAGGTGATTCCTGCAGGAATCACCTCGACAAAAAGCGCTGCTGACAGCCGAAGGGTTAATCAAACTACATTTGTATATACTTCAGGCAAAACATTACTTACATCCCCTTCTTCCTCTACAGACATTTCAGACACTCTAGACTCTGCCCTCACCCCCGGGGCACTGTAGGGGCGGTACTTAGCACTGTGGCTCCGCCCCCGTGATTTGGCAGGGCTTGAACCCGGCCGGCTTGATCGGGGAGTCAGGAAGGGCAGGACATCTTCATCGCCCTTTCTGCCGCGAGTGGCCTGTGCGCGGTGGGAGGAACATCATTACGGCGTACACATCACAAAACGTTAGCATATACACTGATACGTGCATGAGTGAAAGTTGGCAAATGCAAAATAAAGTACCGGTACTGCCTGTTTTGAGCAGCCACCCTTATGAGAGATCACCTGTCATTAGAGACCATCATTTAACCTTATCTGGGTCTGGATATCATACTGAGGCTAAAATCTTCAAATTTGTACACTGCCATATGCAACCTACATTATATTACTTACAGATAAGGATATAAACCAATGGCTTTAGTTCAAGGGTGGTGCCAGAATAGCTTGGCGCCATCAGGCGCCAAGCTATTCTGGCACTACCCTTGAACTATTTTAGTCAAACTTATTTCACACACTGGTGTATTCCGAATGATAAGGGTTACTGATAGGTGACATGTACTTACGCTTGAGCACCTCTGTTAAGATCACTTTTTGTCGCAAAAGAAAGGTGATTGCTCATAAAAATTCTACTGTACAGAGGCACAAGTATGCAGCCTTGTGCAGAAACAACAAAGGCATAAACAATGATAGGGTTCAAGCATTTTTGTTTCTCTGCAATCTAGTTATGAAAATTTCAAGTGTTAAGTATGCAAAAGTATGGAAATTTCTTTAGCATGATTTGAATTTATGGATTTCTGATTGCCAACTTTCAAACAGGTATGTGATCTGGCCTGAGATTTAAATACCTTATGGACATAAACATATGGTAAAAAATCACAAACCATCACACAAATATCAATAGGAATTCAGAAATCAAGAAGCAGGTCAAAAGCGTAGTATTCTGACCAAAACCATGGATTCAAAGCCTGGACAAACATGCAATATTGCATGTTTGTCAGGGCATTTTTACAAATTCGGAATACACGAGTGTGTGAAATAGGTTTGACTAAAATAGTTCAAGGGTAGTGCCAGAAAAGCTTGGCAACTCTAGGCGCAAAGCTATTCTGGCATCACCTTTGAACTAAAGCCATTGGTCTATATCCTTATCTGTATATACTATAATGTAGCTTGCATATGGCAGTGTACAAATTTGAGGCTTTTAGCCTTAGCATGATATGGGTTAATCCACTGTTTTTGTCAAAACTTGTGCAATATTGACCTGTCTCTGAAATTGTCTGTGGGTGCACAGGTGATATTTTCTCCACATGGGAACAACCTCACAGAAATGCTGAAGAAAAGAAAGACAATAGACACATTGCCCCACATTTGTATAAAAAAATCTATTTAGACACCACATGCATAGATCCAATAATACAGCTGGAACATCTATATAGGGCATTGTGCACATAGTTCTTGTTAATTTAACCCATTATATCTTGAGGCTGAATTTTTACATTTTGCTCATTATCCTATGAAGGCTCTATTGCATATTATGAGACAAATCCACCATTTTAGTTCAAGGGTGATGCCCTAGGCGCCAAGCTATTCTGGCACCACCCTTGAACTATCATGGTCAAATTTATTTCAAGCAAAAGTGTATCAGGATGAAAAGGGTTAAAAAGTACTTTATGTGTAATAAATGGTGGAGGATATGAGCCTCATAGATGACAAAATGTGACTATGTAAATAGAGAATGGTAAGTCAGTGTTGATGAAGACAGAGAAACTGGAACATCCACTCCCAAATAAAATTGTAAGTATTGTTTCCAATGAAAAAAATAAAATGAAAAATGTGATTAATTCCTTTGCTGATTTGTGATTTATTTCTTTCCTGTTTGAGATTGATTTATTGCTGTTTGTAGCAATTAATTCACCAAACTTATAGGTAGTACCGGGTAGTGAGTACCGGGTAGTGTTTTTTAAAAAAAGCAGCTGCTATTCCTATCCACAAAAATATACAATCAAAATACTAATAAATGGAAGGCAGCAAGAAACTCCATGCAAGAAAAATGTGCAAAATGCTCCTTCCCAATAAGGCATCTGTAATCTGCCTGTGAACTTTAATTATTCCATCTGAAATAACAGCTAGTCTGAACAGGGTGCAAATTTAGTCAGCACACAACCAAGCCATTAAACTCTGAAACAATTAAAAGTCACCAAACTGCAAACGTGGACAACGAAAACCCAACAAGAAAAAAAGCATGCAGAACGGGAGGGACACAGTCATGCGCACAGAGATCCAGTTCCAATTCCCAGAGAGCATGTCATATAGCTGACGTCGGCCACAGTTTTTCCATGAACGTGGGTGAACTACGAGTCTACGGCCGACGTCAGCCTGATGACCATCTGTATAAGATTCTGTCCTTCCAGTGCCAAAAGAAGGAGACAATTAAATTGACCATGATAGCTCACGGATAGAGCTGCAGGGGTTTGCGATTCTGGACTATACAGCCTGGGATGGCTGTCAGGTCCAAAAGCACAGAACAGCGCACATTCAATTTTCTATTGCCCCACAGTTTAACCCCTTGACTGCTACTGACGATACAATTCTGAGGAAAAGACAAGTCATTAGCTGTCCTTTTTGCCAAGCCATATCGTCAGTGTCAAGGGGTCCAGTTTGGCACCTCTACCTCATTATCGTAAATCCTGACCGACTTAGTGCACTTCACCCAGTGTGGAGCATAGGGTGGCACCATAAATTCTATTCTGTATAATTAACAGGAACAGCCCTCTAGCTGATTATACCTGCTATACACTTGAACTTGCTCCTGCGACATGAGCTGTGATATGCAAATAATATTAACAAACACCATTTGGCACTGGGGGTGAAATGGTGAAATAACCACAGAAGAGTGCAGGCGTGCTTTCTTTAACCCATTTAGCCCCAAAGCTCTACAGCAGGAGGTGGATCGACCATGATAATTCAAGGGTAGCGCCAGACTAGCTTGGTGCCATTAGGCGCCAAGCTAATCTGGCACTACCCTTGAATTATCATGGTCGATCAACCTCCATCAACCTCCATAGTCGTTAGGTGACATCTCCAAAATTTGGAGAGAATCTTGGGAACTGTGGCCAAGGTGGTTAAATGAGTTAATTCACAACAGAATTTGTTAGGAATGGACAAACATAAACTCTGGTCAGCATCCAAGAAACACAACAGCTAATGACCACAGGAAACCATTTTCAACTCCCTTGTGAATGTCTCCACTGGTACTGTACAAAGTACCAGTGGCTGCAAGCACACGTGGGCTAACTAACCCTTTGTGTGTCAGTAGCAGTTTTAGTCACGATGATTCCTGTAGGAATCATTGCAACCAAAACCGCCACCGACATGCAAAGTGTTAATTTTTACAGTATGTATGTACCCGCTCAGATTTCACCACTACGTTGTTTCCGCTTGCAGACACGCGTTTGTGTTTTGCATGCCGAGGGGAAGGGGTTCGAGTACAGTTGGACCGAGATGTCAAAAGAGGAAGGAGGGACTCTTCATACAAGCGAGTCCGTTCGTCCTGTTGATCAAGGGCGTGTGATTTAAAAAAAAAAACAAGGATGTAATTTGTAAAAATGTAAATCAAGAAACACAAATAAGATCCAATTAAAGTAAATAGTGATAAAACACAAAATCACAATAAAGAAATTAAACTTTAAAAAGATACAAAACCAAATTGACCAAATAAAATAAAATAAAATAAAATAAAATGAAATAAAATAATTTCTGAATTTCAAAGTAGACAACTGATTCCCGCAACTTTATGATACTTCTTTTAATCAAAAAATATCATCAATTCAAATGTATGCGATTCTGTCACACAAATGGTTTTAAACACTCACCCCTGGCAAAGAAAAAACGGGACACCCGCACACAAACACACAAACACACACACACACACACACACACACACACACACACACACACACACACACACACACAGAGAACAAATCCACTTGCATGTCTTAAAATGGAGAAAAAGAAAGGTGGCACACACACTGTTACTTAATCTTTATCTTTGAAAGTTCCACAAGCAAAAAAACTTATAAAAGACAACCCAAACGTACACTCACTCCTCCAAAACCAAAACATGCCCATCATCCAAGACAACACATGTAGACCCTCACCCCAAATGCAAACACACTTTCACACGTTTTTCTTTTCTCCTTCTTCTTAAATCCACTTGAGTACATGTAGTGTATGTGCGGATGCATGCACCCTGTCTCTGAATATAAGTGTTGGTCTGTGATTTTGGACCTTGTAGCTCTTAGGCCATAAGGTCCAAAATCGCAAACCACCACAGGTCCAGAGATAACAATTGTGAGACCCATACCCACGCAACACCTACCCACAAGCACACACAAAAATACACAAGCGCACCTTTACTGTATATTCTGTTAAATCTAACCCATAACCTAACAACAAACCAGATAAATACGACATCAAACAGACCCTTCAACTTTTAATGTAACACGAAGCAAACCATATCTTTATCACATACCTGCTCAAGAATTTGGAGCAAAACCTATATTGCAAGTAAGCATTAAAACTTTATCAACGACTATCTTCTACAGGGTCAGTCTGACCGAAGACCTCAACCCGTCTGTGCAATGATTCACGCAGACACTTACGGTTTGTCGCATAACAACCCCTTCAATGCTGAGGGGAAAAAAGCTCAAACTGCAAGAGACACAGTTCATCATAAGCCCCTACAGTTGCAGGGTGATGTCTGCCTCATGCTGGCACCACTTATAGTCATGTTCCTCAGATGGAGGACCTCTTTCAGACCAAATGAACCCATCACATCCAGATGATGATTTAAAAAAAAAAAAAAAAATTCTCATTACACTATAAAGGCAGATTACAGATTAGGAGATAGTTAAACTGTTTTAGTTCAAGGGTGGTGCCAGAATAGCTTGGCAACTTTCGGCGCCAAGCTATTCTGGCACCACCCTTGAACTATCATAATCAAATTTATTTCAAGCAATAGCATATCAAGGATGACAAGGATTAAAAAAAAGACTGCAGAAACAGTCTGCGCTCACTAGCAGTGAAGGGGTTAAGGTACATTTATATATTGCACATTAAACACTATCAGAATGTAGTGGCTTGCGGGTCACATGAAGGTGATTTTTTTTTTTTTTTTTCATGTAGCAGGAGTCTTTCACTTAGGTGTGTGTGATCATGGGAATTACATTTTCCCAAGGAATGCAAATGACAGCAAGGATGATCTGAGTCACCACATGACAAGCATGCAGCATAATAGACAAAACAACTGGAATCACTCAACATCTGACATACCGGTACACAAACACAATCAGTCAGTTCTCTGGAACAGGGATCCGACTGTTTATGTGTTCCAGCATTGACTCTCAATAACCCAATACTCAAATGGTCATTGGGCCTATGTCGGCCACAGTCAGCCCACGCACAGCTGTGAATGGGCTGACAGTTGCTGACATCGGCCCGATGTCCTTTGCTTTCAGGGCATGTGCCCAATAAATAACCATAGACGCTACCGGCTCCACACCAGTAGACCTTGTGGGATGTTACCTAGACTGCTGGGTTTTTCGCAGCACAGTAATCAACCACTCTGAGTATGCAGCCACCCGTACTGTAAACAGTACAAGTGGCTGCATACACAACAGGTTTCAGATAAAGATCAACTTACCCGCACTCTGCGCACAAGCTGGATCTTGGCGATTTCCTCCAGCTTCTTCTTAATTTCCGACTGTCTGGCTCGCTCCAGGTCAAGGGTCTTGTGCACGATGGCTTGGGCCAGCATGTCCTTCACGTGTTTCTTATGCTCCTTGCGACTCATGTTCAGGCGGTAAGTCGACTCTGAGACAATCTCACCCCGCTTGGACACCTGCAGGGTAGAGAATAAATTTTTGAATTACCTCCCTCGCGGTGGTGACGCATGAACAAGGGGACAAACGGATGAATGAACAGATGGAAGGACAGACAGACAGATGGATGGATGACCTTACATCTGCAAATGACACAGATTCACAGAAGCTCCTGCAGTGTCTGCCTTGCCTCTGGTTTCACACTTTTATATTCCCCTTGTTCGTGCAGACTCTGGTACTGTAAACAGTACCGAAGGGCTGGATACACAAGGATGACTCTACATAATTGTCCTACCACTCATATACTGATGAGAAAATGAAATGCAACATTTTTGGAATCAACGGAAACACCTTCGTGTTTCTGATGATTCCAAAAATGTTGCATTTCCTTGTCAGTATATTATTATGACCACTCATTACTCACCAGTCCTGACTTGCGCAAGTGCTGACGCATACGGCCATTGGCAAAGTAGCCGGCCAGGTGGTGGTCAGTCAGACTGTTGTAGGTGGCCAGCGGCCTGAAAAAAAAAATCAATGTCATATTACATACATGTATAAATATCACAGGCATATGGTGAAACAATCAGTATGCAGACATCGGCACAGTTTACAGTGGATGCCTGCACAAAAGAGTTAATAACTTTGGTAGTGGCCACTACCCTGACAAAATTCATAATTTACCGATATGGATGTGATTCATCAGTTTCATTCTGTGATGCTTAATATGGCAGAACCTGGTTTGTGCGATGTGGTCTTAAAAGGAAGGTGCTACCTAACCCATAAAACGCTGACGTGCTACAACAGGATGTGGATGGACCATGATAGTTCAAGGGTGGTGTCAGAATAGCTTGGTGCCTGTAGGTGCCAAGCTATTCTGACATCACCCTTGAACTATCTTGGTGGAACTGTCTCCAGAACTGTGTTGCAGACCTCAAAGGACATCTACAAAAATGGATAACTTCATCCTCAGGTTGTGATGCATTACAAAAAGGTCTTAAAGGGCATAACCTGCTACTGTCATTAAAAACCACCTCAATGATGGACATTAATAACAGGTGACCTTTCATAAGGTGGTCACTCAAAATGAGTTTTGCCATAATGTTTGCAACTTTATGAAAATTGACAGACTGTGCACTATAATTGTCATTCGGACATGACTGATAAATTTCACACCTCATGGTGAATTTCATAATTTGGGACAAATCATTAGGCTGGTGTGAATTAGTCCAGCGGTGCTTTGCTGTATTCACCATGCCAACTCAAAGCTATTACTGACAAGCTTGGTGCCTTAAGCCATACCATACTGATGGCTAAAAGCTTTAAATTTGTACACTGACATATGCAAGCTACATTATAGTACTTACAGATAAGGACACAGACCAATGGCTTAAGTTCAAGGGTGGTGCCAGAATAGCTTGGCGCCTACAGGCGCCAAGCTACTCTGGCACTACCCTTGATCTATTTTAGTCAAACTTATTTCACACACTGGTGTATTCCGAATGATAAGGGTTAACCCATGGCTCTGATCAAGCTACCTGGCACTACTCTAGAACTATCATTACTGATCCCCCCCCTTACTCTGTGACATGTTAAGGGCAAATGTACCGGTACATACAGTAAAAGCTGTTTTGAGCAACAACTTTTTACAGGAAAGAAATGATCATAAACAACGGGTTCTCTCTCAAGAGAAGTCTTGATAGGCAAAAAGTTGTTCAAAACATCTTGTACTGTGCTGGTACTGCCTCATTAGCCGGATCAATAAATCTCCTGCTGTAGTGTGAATCAGATCAAATAGCTTTATTTCACTTCCACGCCAACATGGTTTACATTCAATTATCTTACACTAAGCACTACCTTGAGCTAATCACAGCCCATACACTCTCAATGTTTTTGTAGATATTTTTCAAACAGCTGTCAGTGATTTGAAAGGACTGTACTGCTTGGTTTAATGAAAATAAATGTACTCAAACAAGATATAAAAAAGTCAATGTATATTAAATATTGACTACAAATTTTGTAGTCTGATGATGACTGTTCTGTGTTTCACCCTACATGACTATATTAATGTTTTACTTGCTGACAGCTGTTGTACAAAGGTGATATGATATAATTGTATACTTTGCAAAATGACATAAGAATTACAGTATAAGAACTGACACTAATTACTAAAGTTGCAAATATAGACGAAAAAGCCATTATTCATCATGGGTACAGGTTTACACTTGATGTTTTACAAATAAACAACCATCATCATTTCATCTAGACATATGATGCATGCCAGTTATATCTGCTGGAAGAAAAATGGTTAAATGATTACCGCAAAATCAATGATTCAGTCTCTATGCCTTTAAATTTAGTTGGAAGTGGTACGATGAAAGTGGATGTTTTATAGGTTACGACACGCCACCTTCCCACAATGTTGGATCAATGTCAAATTATATGCTTTAAACAACTCATGTAGAAAAACACTGGACTTACCCGCCATCTATGTGACTCATTTTGGAGATTCTTTGGTCCTTTCGACAGAAATATGCAGAAGAACTTATGTCTTGAGGCAAAAAGCCCGGTATTGTGCGACCGTCAGGGTTAAAACATCGCCTGTGTCAACATTGCTCTTTGGCTGCCATGCTCCAAACACCATCCGTCGCCCGGGTGAGATCGGATCACGTGATCAAACTTTCTAGGGTCGTGCCAGATGCTTTCGTAGAAAATTAGCATACACTGACTCCCTTGTAATTTTCGGTTCGATTGTTTTAAAATTGACAATGTATATCAGCACTAACTAGCAATATATTATTATCTTGACTTTTAAATTACGCATCGATTGGTTAGTAATTATTCGTCTGGCTTAAAATTCTCATACAGTCTATCTTTAAATGGTCTGGATTGTTTATCTTTAAATGGACGGTAAATGAATTAATTATCAATTCACCACAAACGAAAATAAATAAGCAATCACTACGACAGAGACAAACACGACTTTTGTCATTAAAACGACTACTTCAATTACGGAAAATATGGTTACAAACGATTATTTTGTGATGAATGAGAATATATGGATATCCACCTGAATTATTGTTTTGAGTTTAGTCGATACTGCGGTTGCTGTAAATATACGATAAGGGACAAAGTGCCGGTAAAATGGCTGCTGTTCAAGCGAAGAAAACGTCGTCTGCTGAATCTTCTGAAAGACGTAATCCTGCAACAAACCTGGGCGAGAACAATGCTGTTAAAGCCTATCTCATCGCCTTCAATGTCAGCCAGATGCTTGGGTATGTGTATTTTAAACGCGCTTTGGAAACACTCTCCAATAGGGTCGAATCACGACCCTTGCCCGCGAAAAAAAATTCTAAAAATAGATTTCCGAGCGCAAATGCCTACTTCCGGTGACATGGCACTGACCGTCGAAAATGCCGACGAAGCACTGCAGCTGGGGAAAATGCAACATGTATCCTCATATTGAGTTTCCAGCTAAAATATTATGCTGTAAAGTGTTCTCATAATTCATATTTTTAGATAATATAATTTTTGTATGCAATGAAAAATGAATAATAAATAGCTGGTAAATTTATTTCAGATTTGTCTTAGTGGTTGCTTTTTGTTTTCTGACTATGCTTACATGTATGGAAAACACTGATTTTCAGCGTCAACAAGTATTACTCGATTTGCAACACAGATAAAATAACACACAAGACATGGACAAAGATGTCAACCCTAAAACACTGAAAAGTAGAACACTATTAAAAGAATTTATTAAATTGGTGCAAAATAAATACCTTATGTTACAGATAAAAATACCACTCTTTTTGTAAATAATTGCACTTAGAAATTATTTAGACGGAAAGATCTGTAAGTTGTTAAATTCAATTCTCTGAATCGAAATACATCCCTCATTCCGTAAATAATTGAAAATTGTCCTAAACCGGGCATTTCCCAGAAATAGCTGAATTTGTCTACAGGCATTTCCTGAGAATGACTGATTTCTTGTTCTGACTGCACACACATGCACAGCGGCACACACACACACACACACACACACACACACACATACACACACACATACATACAGGGGTGGCCAAATCTTTTTTTTTTTCTGAGGTCATCTGGCGGACTAGCTCAAGAAAAAAAATGAATTAGTCTGCAAGAATCTTAACTAGTCCGCTTACTAATCACCAAAAATCAGAATGCTTGTACAATGTTAGTGAAAAAATGAAGGAAAAAAACATTTAATGAAATAACACATTTAGTATTGTAATTGTATTTTTTTCTATAAGTTTTCTTAAAATAAAAAAAGTTTATATTTCTCACCCAAAAAATACTTAACACAGCGTTAGATAGGCCTACCTTCTAACTGCATATGGTAAAAAGCATCAGAAAAGTAGCACTGTAAATTAAATGAACATTTATTATTTATCCACCATTGCTTAAAATCTTTTGCAAAACGTAATCGTTTAAAAAAGAAAAAAAATTCGCTTCATCTGTTGTTGTTTTCTTCTTCTTTTCTTAATGATCGCTTTCTAAAACAATACAGTGAGCCATCACAAAATCAAAACAACATAAGAGTCCTGTCGTCTGCTAGCAGAAAGTCGTGAAAGTTATCACATGGTCACATGACTATAAATAAAATGGTGATAATTTCGAGATGTAGACGACGCTTGTGTTCGTCATGCCTTACAAATCGGCGAAAAAAATAATAGATGACTGGTCATATAATAGATAACTGGTCATAATTTGAGGTAGTCCGTCAGGCTACCAAATCTAGAATGTGAGGTAATCCGCAGCAATTCGAGATTACATACATACATAAAATATATAACAGTATTGATATTATATGACTAAGATATATTACAATATTATCACCATGATCATCATGTCTTGTCTGTTCAAAAAGTCTAAGATCGACAGCTACCATCCAAAACACAAATTAAATTCTTTTACAACGTACTAGTTGGACACCGAGTGTTGTCACCGGAAGTAGTTAAAACGAAGATTTTTACCGATCATTTACGAAGATGACGTCGCACGAAGCAGACGCCTTAATTTCGTGATTCGTCCCTATGGCAAAGCGTACTTACAGTCTTGTTCTCAATCTCAGCAGTCACACCATCTAATGCCAATGATCTATTGATTGGGTCACATGGACATGCCATTTATTTTATGACATACCTCGTGGTGTTATATCAGTGAGGGTAGCGAGATAACGCACGATAATTGGTGGTTAACTGCAGCTTACGTTTACAAACGGATCATGCCACTACGAAGTGTTTAGAACATAACGCTATACATGTGCACGAGCTAGCTCTTTACAACATAATACATTACAACACAATACAACTTTATTGTCTGTTTGAGTCAAAGCACGACAGAAATTTGCCTTCACAAGGCAGGACCACCTGGTTGCCCCTCTGTCCTCATTTCAGACCTTTTTTTTTACATTAAGAAGTGAAAAGATGTAATTCGTCACCTGCAACAAAATGAATATTTAACGTCATATGAACATACATATCTGTGAGCTGTTTGAAAAAACAAGAGGGTCATACTAATAGTATCACAGCCAGAAATACAGCCTCTAAGACAAGAGACTCCCACCAAAAAATTAAAAATAAAATTAAAAAAAAAAAAAGGGGGGGGGGGGGGGGATGGGGGAGTCATACAGATTTATGCCTCTTGCTTGCCTTACTCATATCTGTAGACCTCAGACTGGTTTAGAGACATAGTTATCCATCAGGGAATCCGCAATGCTTTTAGAGACATAATTACTAATGCAGTCAGTGGAAATGAAGGTTAAACACATAATGCAATGATGATTGATGATGTCATCAGTTGACCCTCTTGTGCATGCAGCCACCAGTGCTGTTTACAGTACCTGTGGCTGCATGACCAGGGGGTTAATATGCATGGCTGTTATGACAGATGGACAGCCCTTATGGTGATGATGGTGTCCCACCTCTATCGGGAGGGCAACTCCAGCAGGCTGTACACTGAGGTAGAGAAGGTGGTGCAGATTTTCCAAACAGCTGCTGTGCTTGAGGTACAAATACTGTATTATATTAAACCTCCCAAATTTTTCTGTTGTCTTCTAGACATTACAATACAGGTAATGGGACAGATTAGCCATATTAATTCAAGGATGATGAAAGAATAGCTTGGCACCTACAGGTGCCAAGCTATTCTGGCTGTTATGTGGTGGTCGTAGTCGTAGTATGATGCAATCACACCAGATGCACGCACGTAGTGTTCTTGTAAAAAAACTTCACTCAGCTGCAACTCGTCACACTGACGTGGTACAAGGTTGTAAACCACACTGGAGTAACAGTTCCAACAATATTTTATTGCAGTGATACGATCTCAGCACAATGCATCCACAAATACACTGATACAATGTCTCCTCTACACTGCATCAACACTTTTGGCACACTGTGTCTCTCAATCAATTTACACACATATGTCCTAACATGCTCTTTTATAATATTACAGATTTCCAGAACAATCCAGCAAATTCACCCAACACAACCAATCAGAAAAGAAAACGTAACCACTACTCATTAATATTCATTAAAAAAAGAACTCTCTAGAAATAACTACAGCTTCCACTAACACATAGGCGTATTCGATATAATGTTACGAAATGTTCCCAACAACTTTGAAGTAATATTTGAGGTCACTACAATAATCGCGTTGTTTCGAGAACATTCTAGGTCAAACAAGGTCGGACTATAGCAACAATGTAACGAAAAGATGTGTCATTTTAGCTACACAACAGAAATTGACCATGATTCTCCAAGCAAAAGAAAATGAATCCTACTAAAAAAGGTACATAATTCTTATCCAAAATAACTAAAATAAATATTGGATCTTTCCTATGATTAACACACTCTTGCTCTCAAAAAAATAACACAACCACAAACGTAACGCTGGCACCACCCTTGAACTTGTGTGGTTGAACCATTCATATGTTGTTTTAGTGTGGCAGGATGGAATGAGTTATTGGTGTATTTTGTACATTTCAAAGTAAAAGATCACTTGATTACAGCTGAAAGTTTCGCAATGAAAACTACTATTGTAATTCATGACCACCACAAATTTAGTGTTAGCTGTTTTTCCACTGTTTGGCATATGCAGTAAACTTTAGATTAACAAATCGCCAAGGGATCCAATTTTTCTTGTTTATAACTTATAAGCGAAGTAATTTGCATAGAAAGAGTGCCGCCAGGACCTCTGAAAAAGTGTTGTCATATATATATAATGACTTTAGTTATATCTGACCTTGTTATGAGTAAAGTCGACTTATATTTTCAGTATAAAAATATATATAATTTCAGATTGATTAAGAAATAAAGCAATAGTAATGAAAGAATGTGATACATTATATGTTGAATGATTTTATCATTGGTACCACTGTTGTGACTTTTACTCTGCTGCGCTCATTTTGGGATGACTTCAAAAGTTTGCATGTGTATAATTTCTCTTTTATTGTGTCTGTGTTTAGAGGCATTAAAATGTACTTGTGTGAATTGCAAAAGAAATATTTGTTCTCTTGCAGATTGTCCACAGTGCCACAGGTTTGGTGAAATCTAACCCAGTCCTTACAGGGTTTCAAGTCTTCTCTCGTGTCTTCCTCATTTGGGGTGTGGTGTGGAGTGTACCAGAGGTACCATAGAATATATTTGTTTCCCCAAAACACATTACCGATGACATTACTGTTAGGAATAGTGTCCTAGCTAGCCTAATTTGAGCAAAAATTAGTTGTGTACCTATAATTATGGCAGGAGAGGCAACAAGGGGCGAGATAAGCCTAGACCAGCATCCCGAGTAGCCTCCCTTCCATTCCCATCTGGGCAACCACTCACCGGATTCCCGCCAGTTTGTTTCTTAACTTAGGCGTGAAAGGTTGTGTACCTCTGCTTCTGCTTTTTGGTGGTGTACTTTGTGACTGGTTGCCTTGTGGCTTGGACTCTGCCGTGTTCTCTGTACTCGCCTGGATTACTTTTTCACTGTGCTAGCTTGACGTTTACATTCGTCGGTTTACGAGTGAATTTCCACCGGACTTGTGGTGATGGAGACTTGGATGTTCGGTGTTGACTGTGCACGCTGTAACCGGCTGCCTTGTGGCTTGGGCTCTGCCATGTTCTCTGTGCTAGCCTGGATTACTATTTTACTGTGCTAGCTTGACGTTTACCTTCATCGGTTTACAAGTGATTTCCACCGGACTTGTGGTGACAGGGACTTGGATTACTTCCCGTTTTCGGTGTTGACTCTGTATGCTGTGCCTGGTCGCCTTGTGGCTTGGGCTCTGCCGGGTTCACTGTAATAGACTGGGATGACTACTTCACTGTGCTAGCTTGGAGTTTACCTTCGTCGGTGTTACGAGTGACTGCCACCGGACATGTGGTGCTGGGGACTTGGATTACTTCCCGTGTTCCACATGACTCTTGGATTAATGTGTTCACAGTGCTTCTTCAAGCTACCTTCGGGGTGCGGGCGCTTCTGTTGGTGGTACGAGGCTTCGCTCGGGCGGCACGGTTGGTTACTACGGTCCTTGGTTGGCCTTCGGCCTCTCCGACATGGTCAGGTAAACCTTGGTTATTGTCGCTGACCGGCGCTCAGGGAAGGGGGCTTAGACAGTGCCGGGCGTCGAAACTGGCCGTGATTTGGCATTCGGTTCGAAGTCTGCCTTCACGCGCGTACGCGGGTCGCGTGGCCTCGGGGAGCCACGTTCGCTCGCCTGTCATTGTTCACTATGTTTTGCAGTTACAAGTCCGCACCTACATTTTTGTGGGGACTTCCTATGGCGAGTGACGAGCATGCCGTCTGCCGATACTGTGCTGGCGGAGCCTACACTCACCGTACGATGCGCGGCATCCAGGGCTGGATGAGCAGTGGTTACAGCTTGCAGCGTCTATCACCGTGACGGCCCACACCAGTCCGAGAACAGACGCTGGTTAACGGTCATCCCTCCTCCGCAGCTGTGACAGAAGACGAGTTTACCAGGGAGCCGAGAGTGAGCACCCGCACCGGCAGCTGCCACAGATGGGCCAAGATGTGTTTCCCTGGTTGTGTATGCTGGACTGATGCGCGCCCGCTCGTCAGATAGATATAATATGGACGAGACGGGGTCGAGTGAGTTGACGCCGTTCGCTGCAACCTGGGGGATACTCCAGCATGGATAAGACTATGACGTCCCGGCCGCGGTGAGTGACAAGTACCCTCGGCGGGACGAGAATGTTGGACCATGCGGTGCTCGTGTGACTTACACCGCAAGACGGGGACTACTCCTAGAACATCGGCTGGTGCGCGCCAACTCATAAGTACTGAGAGCACCCGCTCATCGGATAGAAGTAATATGGACGAGATGGGATCGCGACGGGATGACACACCCCATCTACCCTCCGGTGCCGCCGTTCGCTTTAACCCGGGGGATACTCCAGCAGGGATAAGAATATGACGTCCCGGCCGCGGTGAGTGACAAGTACCCTCGGCGGGACGAGAATGCTGGACCATGTGGCGCTCGCGTGGGAGTACGGCCCTCCAATCCTCGACACTAGTCCAGCACAGACGTTAGGCGCTCTGCTCATAGGGCGGTGACAGGGGACCACGACAGCCAAGACTGCTGGACTAGTGTGCACCCGCTCGTCAGGAATGGTAAGTGACGAGTTGGGATCACAAGGAGATTACTTGAAGCTTCAGCGTCTCGCTTCAAAGGTCAGTAACATTGTTTATTGGTTGATTGGGGGTTAACGCCCACAGGCGACTAAGGCCGTCTCACGGCGGAGGGTCAGTAAAAGCGGTTCACGACCGGACAATACTGCTGGACTTGCGTACGCCCGTCCGTCGGATAAGAGTTATAGGACGAGCTGGGTTCACGTCGATATCGCACGCCCCGGCTACCCTCAGAACGGTGCGGACGGATCATTGGGTGTTAGAAGACCGAGCGGGCTTCCGTTCCTTGACGGCGCCCATGCTCGCGGGACAGGCTGCCGCTAACACAGACTGTTTCCCGCGAGTTGGATGCCGCCCGTCACCTTAGGCCTGCTGTCGGGACGAGAGTACGGCCGACCAAAACCTGCCACAGGCCAACAGAATTGTTCCGCCTCAAGCTCAGTGCAAGTACCATCGCCCCAGGCGAGACTACGGGATCAGTGTGCAGCGTTCGCCTGACACTCACGGACAGGTCGTCTCGGGCTGCACGGGTTACGACGCACGGCTTCCGGCCCACCACAGATGTACGGCTTCCAACCCAGGGGCCTTACCCTGGACAGGATGAGGCTGCGGGGCTTGGCGCCTGCGCGGCACTTAGAGTACTACGAGCGCAGCATTAGCGTCGGCCCGCCACGACCGCTAGTAAGGGTTGGGTGTACACATGTCGCGGGTTTTTTAAGGGTGTACACATTGTAGAGCGTTACAGCTGGAAGGTAAGTTAGCGCTGTAGATTATAATCCATTTTATTCCCTTAGTAGCTTCGACGCACGACACAGGGTTCCTGCCGGCACCCCAGGGCGTTAGGACAGTTTTCTACGGTCCCGGGACGTTGCGCGTCGGCCCGTGGAGACGGCACTTGACTACACATGACCGAGCATCTACCGGGCTTCGTTCCGCGCATCAAGGATTGGAGACTCCCTGCGCTCGCCGGGGTTAAGGCTTCCTCACACGGAGAAACGAAATGAAACATTTCGTCGAAATGTCTGCATTTCAGACATTTCTTCAACATTTCACCATTTTACGAAATGCGAAACGGTACATTTCGAGCAATAGAACCAGTCTCTATTCGTGAAACATTTCACCGAAACATTTCTACTAGTTGCCCAATCAGCGTCGTCCGCTCGGTCATATGCTAAATCTGACATCATTCAAGCCAAAACACTGAGATGGCGGGCCAAAGCGATGCTGTGGATTCAGGTCTATTATGGCTAAAAACGCGTGATGTGACGCACGATTCTGTAAGATTTAAGCGGGGGGATCATTTTCGAAATGGAATCTATAAAGTATCATCACTAAAGTACCACCAAAATATGATTTTAGGTCAGTTTTCTGAACCCCACTTTTATTGGCTGCTCTGCGAAGCCTACAAGATGGCGGCTATCGCTTCGAGACGGCAGTATCCTTGATTCACTTGAAAGATCCCTGTTTACGCATTTAAAAGCGCTTAAGTTTATTCGATATGATCGGGAATTCACTTAATTGTGTACGCGAAGACACACATGTCTTATATGTTTAGTTTTTCAGCGTCAGTAGTCAGAAATATGACCCGATATCCACCGATACAAACCAGAGCATGTGTCAGTGAAGAGTTACCACCCCTGTACCAATCAAAATGAATTTTCATGGTGTTTCTGCGTGTGCGGAGGAGGCATTTCGATGCAATGAAAATGTTTCGTTTCTTGTGTTTTTCGTTTCTCCGTGTAGGGAAGTATTTAGGAGCTTCCAGGCTGGCCGGTCATCTCCTGCTACGCTGCGTACCCCTCCTGGGTCGACGCCTTGCTGGCTACCACTTCGTGTGAACTGGTGCTTTGGGATACCCCCTGCGCTGCGGCCTCGCCCTCCCGACAGTTGGTAGTGGCTACCACAGTCGGCGTGCGCTCCACTCTGTACAAGTTCATCGCCGCCCCGACCTTTGGCATAGAGACCACCCAAGCCTTCGCACCACAGTACAGCCTTTGGACTGGGTCGTCGGTAGGGACTCGTCGACATTCCTTGACGATCTTCTCTTGCGGATGATTGGCGGTTGAGGAACCAGTCGGAGACCTCCTTCGAGAAGGATACGTTCTGCACGTCCCCAGGCAGCCCGTCTCCAGCCGTTTCCTCCGGTTTGCCTTTGACGGTGTGCTCTACCAGTGTTGCGCACTCCCTTCGGTGTCAGTTGCTGCCTCTGGGGGTTCAACCGTAGCTCTTCGTTGTAGTGGACACGACCTGTCAGACATCTCCGTGCTCCCTGTCGACTTCCCTAGATGATCTTCTCGTGTGGAACCGGTCGGGGTCTTCGTTGGAGAAGGATCGAGATGCACTTCTGGTTTTCCTTTAAAGGGCTGGGCGTCCTGGTCTACGTGGGCAAGTCTAACGTCACGTCCTAGCGCCGCTTGGCCTCGGGTTGAAATCATGCATCGACCTCACGAAAGACGACTTCCGGAGTGGCGGATTCAGTGGTTTGCAAACCCAGCATGGCTGGTGTTTTCAAGAGTAGGCGTCCCGCGGCAGACGATGACTTCAGCGTCGGGTGAGTACTGCGGCGGACCTACGTCCCCTACGATGCCTCTACTGCCCCCCGCTTCAGCTGCTCCTGCTTCTCCATGGACGGCCCTCGACGAACGACCTCGAGTCTCAGGTTCGGGTGCGGCCATTGCTCCGTTCTCACCTTCTTCGCTGGGCAGATCCCTTCTGCCTCGCGACGGGAGATCATTCTGCTCGCCTTCACCCCAGATGTCCCTGGCGCCGTCGCAAGTCTCGCCACCGGGGGTGCTCACATGCTACAGAGATTCTGCTTAGCCTCAGGCAGATGTCCTCCGGACCTCGGGGCCCAGCATTGGATGTCACGTCGGCGATGTCAGGAGCTTCTCGTCCTCTCCAACGTCGCCTACCTTAGAAGAAGCGCAGGACGCGGCTCCTCTCCCTTCCTTCCTCCTCTGCTGGGGGCTCCGTTGGTGCGCGCGTCGCGGCCAGCAGCTCCGCACCGAGTGGATGCTCTGTGATCCGCACGGCTGTGAGTTCCCCATGATCGCCGACCCTCCTACGGTGCTAGTTCCAGCGGCGACGTTAGGAGCTTCTCGTTCTCTCCAACAGCGCCACAGTAGTCGCCTACATTTGGAGCAGCACGGGACGCGGTTCCTCTTACTTCCTCCTCCTCTGCCAGGGGTTCCGATGGTGCGAAGATTGAGACAATCGCTACCCGAGCAAGAGTCTTCATGGGACTTCCGTAGGGCGTGCTGACTCCTTCTCATGCAGCTGTGGGAGCTATCGATACAGTTTTTTAGACACTCAACCGGACGAGTCTACGAGGGAAGCGGCGAATCCTGGGCAACTGTGGTGACGACGGGCACATCTTCCACATGGACCAGACGGTTCCTTGGCGTGTGAACTTCTTCCTCTGGCTCTTCACCGATCATCTTGTTAGGGACTTCCTGACCAGGATCGCTGTTGCGGACCGGCCTAGACCGACCGACCCCGGTGCCAGTAAGACCTCACCGACCTTCTCACGCTTCAGTCTACACCTCTGGCCTTCGTTCATGTTGCTGCGATGGGACCTTACCTCGGGGCTACGGTGGCTTGTCTTGAACCACTTCGACCCGCTCCAGTTGACGTGGACAACCTTCGTGCCACAGAAGACCTACTCCCTACTGGCCTTCGCCACGGTTGCCAGGGTCTGCAGACTGCACGATCCTCGGCACGCCTCTCAGACTTACAGTTTGGATGGTTGGCTCTGCACATCTGATGCCCAACCCGGCTTCCTAGCCCAGACCCGGTCCACCTGGGTCGCCACAGTGGTCACCATTCGGTCCTTCAGGCTTCAGACCCTGCTCGGGATAAAGACAACAGGATCCGGTGAGAGCCCTATGTGGACACCTGCGACGGACCAAGCCGATACGCAGGGGACGTGCTCGCCTGCCAGGTAGGGATCACAGCTCAGCCCAGACGGTATACCTCTGGGCTCCGTGGCGTTACGCGCCGCATACCAGGACCTCTTCCTCAGGCAGCCAAAGTGAGGAATGTCAGGACTTACGACGTCAGAACCACGGCTGCAACCTCGCAATCGACTGCGCCTGAGCCATCAAGGACATTGCGGTGGCCGTACCCTGGGGGTCGCAGTCAACTTCGCCCGATTCTACCTGAGAGACCTCTCCAGACAGGGCGAGGTTCTCTTGGGTCCTCTCCAGCCAGCGGGAAACAAGGCACTGGTGGGAGACATCCCCGGAGTGCAACACTCCCTCCCGGCACCCTCGGGGATCGGTGCCGTAGGCTTCTCAGCTAAAATTATCGGGAGTTTGCTCCTGGAAAGGCGGGCCTGGTTGGCAGTGGGGGTTAGGGGCGTTGTAAGCGGCACCCACCTCCTCTTCGTAATTCTTCCTAACAGTAATGTCATCTTTAATGTGTTTTGAGGAAACAAATGAATTTTTCTCTAAAATGTATTTTTTCGAAAAATACCTACCGATGACATTACTCGAATAACCCTCCCACCTGCCCCGCTTGCCGCTCGTCAGCTAAGTAAAAACAAACTGGCGGGAATTCGGTGAGCGGTTGCCCGGATGGGGATGGAAGGGAGGCTACTCCGGATGCTGGTCTAGGCTTATCGCGCCCTTGTTGCCTCCCCTGCCATATAGGTACACAACCAATTTTCGATAAAATTAGGCTAGCTAGGACACTATTCCTAACAGTAATGTCATCGGTAAGTATTTTTCGAAAAAATACATTTTAGAGAAAAATTAATATTTTATTGTTTACTTTAGTCAGTATCAGTTTTGGTTATGGTATGGTATGGTGTCTCCGAGGCGCACATATCCATCTAATTAAAGATGCTCAAGGCGCCGTATGGATGGAAGCTGAAGCTTTGAAAGCCTGCTGCTACTAAGTGCTACTTTATGTGCAAACCTCCACACGTGCGCACTTGATGATTATGCGTGCTGTACACACGAAGGCGAGACAGGCAACCGTAAGCCGAGTCTGTACGTAAATTTGACTCGATGGGAATGAGGAAAAGTCCACATCCCATTCCAGCCCACCAGGGAATTCGAACCTGGGATCTTACGACTGCCTTATCCACTAAACTATGTCCCCATGTCATCACAACCCTTTTACTGCCTTTCTTTTTCAGTTGAAAAGAAAGGAACGCTTTTTAATCTAAAATAATAAAGTCATGTATGAAAAGAAAATGTAATATAATATATATGTGACATTGTAAGAAAAGAAGATAACTGAAAACGGTATTTGGACTAACTATGCCCCTTAATAAATGGCCAGCAAGAGACATAAATTCTCATGAGCCCCTGCAGATGCAGGGGCTCATGAGAATTTATGCCTCTTGCAGATGGAACAGATGGCTGAAGGACTGTACATGTTCTGTCTGAACAAAAAGCTAAAATTCAGCTTTCTGGGATTTTGGAAAAGCTGAATCAACCTACAAGACTGAAGACTGTCGCCTATGATAATACAGTCAGTGGCTGATACTCTTAAGGCCCCGCCACACATGCCGATTTTGAGGCCGATTCTCGAGCAGTTTCCAAAACCGTTTCAATCGGGGTGTGATCGGGCCGGACTACAAAACGTGAGCACTGCCACACGTTCCCGACTTAGCCGACCGGTTTGAACTGAAGATCAAGGTTGTAAACAGCTTCCTGTTCTGCAAAATGGCTGCTAGTTTTGACAGTGATGATGATGTGCTTGCATTAGCAGCAGTTTTGCATCATATTCAGGAAGAGGCGGGCGAAACATCGGCAACGAAGGTGGTACTGATCTTCTTCCATTTTCACACTGAAACGACGTGCTTCGCGTGACATGCTCTGATTGGTTGAAGCTTACAATTGGGGCCAATTCGTGTTGCAAAAATAGAGCAGGCTCTAAACAAGATTCCCAGCCGATTGGGATCGCATCGAATACAAAGAGGCATTCTGGCGTCATCCGCTCGCAATCGGATCAGAATCTGCTACAAAATCAAGGCACAATCTGAATGTGTGGCGGGGCCTTTATGTATTAAAAAAAAAAAATCTGAGTTATTATAGTTGACGAGATTGTATTCCAATGAGAAAATTTGCTGGACTCCTGTATTGGTAGCTGCCTGCAAAAGAGGGTTAAATACGTATTTGATTGCAGGTTCAGACAGCGCCATACATCCTCTATTTCCTTCTTGCCTGGACTGTGACGGAGATCATTCGCTACTCCTTCTACTTCTTCTCTCTGCTGGGGGATGTACCATACTTTCTGAAGTGGTGCAGGTCAGTGCATAGGTATTAACAAGACTGATTTAGCTCGGAAACACTATAACAGGATGTAGATTGACCATGATGGTTCCAGGGTATGGGTTGGTATGGTGTATCTGAGGCGCACATAATTATCCATCTATTTCAAGATGCTCAAGGCACCCCGTGGATGAGAGCTGGAGCTTTGAAAGCCCTGCTCCTACTAAACGCTACTTTATGTGCAAACCTCCACCCTGCTGTTAACTTTGGTGTATGCGATCTATTTAAGTTTCCATTCCACTGGCCCTAATGGGCCTTCTCTTTGTTTCCTCAAAACACATTACCGATGACATGACTAACTGGAAATAGTCTACTTGCTTACCAATTTTAGCCTAAGACCCAAAGGGTCCCCCCCAGGAGGCTCTCGGGGATCCCTGACAGGGACGAGAGAGCTTTCGGGGATCCCTAACAGGGACGAGAGTAGCCTCCCCTGCCCATCCGGTCAGGCGCCAGGTGGTGTCTCCTTTAGCCAGTTGTCTACTTCGCTGCTAGCGTTCGGACGCTTTTACCTGAGCCTCTGACCCTTGGAAAGACTGTGTACGGTTCGACCGTCCCTTACCGGCCTGCCTTCGCCTAGCCTCTCGGCTTCTGCTTCTGGCGTGGCCTCCGTCTTCTCTGCTAGCCCTCGTCTGGGCCTCGTGCTCTTGGCTGGCCCTGGAACCTTCTAGGCTCCCGTCGCGCGGTGGTTGTGCTTCGTCTTCCTGCCGTTCCGCCATGGACAGGTAAAGTCTCGGCCGTTTCCGACGTCTCGCCTGGCTGGGTCGGACGTCGGGCTTCGCTCGAGCTACTGTTGTTTTCTCTCCGCATTTCACGGTGAGTTTCGAGTGTTTCTTGCTTTCGAAGCTTTAAATGGCGCCCCCGGTCGCCTTCATGTTTGGGTATGGGCTGCAGTTACCTAGTGCGCCTCTCCCCAGTACGCCGACCTCCCGTGACCTATTGTCCGGTACTTTGTGCTTCGTCACTCTGCCGTTCCGCCATGGAAAGGTGGAGTCTCGGCCGCTTCCTACGTCTCGCCTGGCTGGGCCGGACGTCGGGCTTCGCTCGAGCTACTGTTGTTTGTCTTTGCATTTACTGTCAGTTTCGCGTGTCTCTTAATTTTCGAAGCTTTAAATGGCGGGGTTTGTTACCCGCCGCCGGTCGCCTTTCATGTTTGGGTTTGGGTTGCAGTTACCAAGTGCGCCTCTCCCCAGTTCGGCGACTTCCAGTGACCTAGTGTCCGGTGCTTTGTGCTGCGTCACGCTGCAATTCCGCCATGAAAAGGTAAAGTCTTGGCCACTGCCTACGTCTCCCCCGGCGGGGCCGGACGTCGTGCTTGGCTCGGACTTCTGTTTGTTTTCTCTCCGCATTTCACGGTGAGTTTCGCTCATTACTTACTTCGGAGCTTTACCTGGCGGCCTTAGTTGCCCGCCGCCCATCACCTTTCATGTATGGGTATGTGTTGCAGTACCAAGTGCGTTTCTGCCCAGGACGGCGGCTTCCAGTGGCCTGGTGTCCGCCACACTGTAGACTGGGTGCCACCTGCTCCTCTGTCATCGGCTGCGCTGGCTGCCCTGCTTGACTGGAGGTTCTTGGTCTCTACTCCGGTGTTCCACCGCCGAGCGACCCGCGACTTCCGCCTTCCTTGGGACCTTCCGCGGCACGGTGGGATTGTTCAAGCGGCCCTCCGACATGGGATCGCCACTCCTATCGTCCCTGGTAAGTTTGTAGCTCTTTCGTAGACGCGTTAAGCCCGCTGACTCCTCCGGCGAGTCGCCAAGCTGGCTACGTGCCCCCCTCCCGTAAAAAGGAGCCCTGGGCACCGCGACCACGTCGCCTTAGTTCACGCGTCGGCCCTCGGCCAAACCTCAAGCCCGCTGACTCCTCCGGCGAGTCGCCAAGCCGGCTACGTGCCCCCCTCCTTGAGCCCCGGGCACCGCGACCTTGGTCGCTAATTAAGCGTCGGCCTTCGGCCCTTCTTCTAAGCCCGCTGACTCCTCCGGCGAGTCGCCCAGCCGGCTATGTGCCCCCCTCCTTGAGCCCCGGGCACGGCGACCTTGTCGCCTGTTACATGCAAAAAAAAAAAAAAAAAAAAAAGAAGAAGTTGACGCTCGGCCTCAGCCTAAGCCCGCTGACTCCTCCGGCGAGTCGCCAAGCCGGCTACGTGCCCCCCTCCTTGAGCCCCGGGCACTGCGACCTTGTCGCTAATTAGTTAAGCACCGGCCTTCGGCCCTCCTAAGCCCGCTGACTCCTCCGGCGAGTCGCCTAGCCGGCTCCGTGCCCCCCTCCTTGAGCCCCGGGCACCGCGACCTTGTCGCTAACTAGTCTACGCGTCGGCCTTCGGTCCTGCTCAGCCCGCTGACTCCTCCGGCGAGTCGCCAAGCCGGCTACATGCCCCCCTCCTTGAGCCCCGGGCACTGCAACCTTGTCGCCTATTGTGGACGCGTTGGCCTCCTACGCCTGCGGACTCCTCCGGCGAGCCGCTGTGCCCCCGCCTTGAACCCTGGGCACCGCGGCCTTGTCGCCAATTAGTTCACGCTTGGCCTTCGGCCCCAGCTTAAGTCCGCTGACTCCTACGGCGAGTCGTTTACCCGACTATGTGCCCCCCTCCTTGAGCCGGGCACCGCGACCTTGTCGCCTTGTTCTTACTTCGGCCTCGGTCCTGGGCCCGCTGACTCCTTTGGCGAGTCGCCTATCTGCTTGTGCCCCCTCCTTGAGCCCCGGGCACCGCGACCCTTATCGCCGGTTGGTGCCCTAGTCGGCCCTATGGCCTTCCTTCCTACCCTCTGACTCCTTCGTCGAGTCTCCCAGCCAGCTACGGTGCCCCCTCCTTGAGCTTCGGGCACTGCGTCTGGATCGTCTTTCATATACCTCGGGACTTCGGGCCGTTTTCCCCTGGCGCCTACGGCCTTTCCACGTGTTCACCGATTCTCGTCTGTTCACCGAAGTGAAGCTACTTCGCGCTCGGTTCGCGTGGATGGGTGCCCCTTGGGTACACCCAGTGCAAGTGGGGATCGACGTCTTCGCCCTCGTCACCTGGATAGTTGCGGCGCCCGACGTTCGTCGCCCGCCCGCTTGACGCCCTCCTGTGTCCCTGCCGACCTTCGCCTTCTGCTCGGCCCTGTCATTCTCCGCGGGACACCCTCTTCCCCTCTCTCTGCACCGTTCGCCTCCAGCGTCTCCCCGACCCTCTTCGGTGGATGACTCGGCGTCCTGCGTTCGCCGCTGGCCTGCTGGCGTTTTAGCCTTCGGCTCCCCGGTTCGCTGGCCACTTGCTCCTCTTCGTGCGCGCTGCCTCTGGTGGTTCTGCCGGCGCCCGTCCTTGCGGTTACACCTCCCAGCTCTAGTGGATGGCTCCTTCCCTGACTATCTCCCCTGATGCGACGTCGCAGCTGTACCGTGCTCCTGTGGCTTCCCACGCTCTTCGGCCCTGCCTGGTAGTCTCCTTAGGACCCCTTCTAGGCCTGTGGGCCCAGCGCCACCCGTGTGGTTGAGTTCCCGCCCGCTCCGACCAAGGCCCTCGCCCTTCGCGCGCAGGTCTCCGCTCTGCCTTGAGATGTTGCGTTGGTGCTCGTCGCTCGGCGCGGCTCCCCCCGCCTCGGACCCTTCGCTTCGCCTTCGGCCCTTGGTCGTCGCCGCCAGCCGGGATCTGCCCCTCGCTTCCACGCGTCCCCATGCCTCCCGACCCCGCTGTTGTCTTCGCTTGCCGTCGACGGGTCCGTTTCCAGCCCGGCCTCTCCGGTGTGGTCTCTCCCTCAGCCCTGGGTCCTTGCGTGGATCGTGGATGCCTTGGTTGCCCGAGACCTTGTTCTTCCGTCAGCCGTTCTCCTCCTGGGTCGACCTGCGTCTGCGGTATCAGTCAGCGGTCCCACTTCGTAGGGCAGCGATGTTCTCCTCCTCCGGTTGCTCGCCTGGGCGCCCTGGTCAGCGCCTACAGTCCGACCTCTCGCCACTCGTTCACCTGGGTATGGATTCGGTGACCGACCGCGCCTTGGTGCGTCTTCACGAGCCTCGGATCCAGTCCTTGCTGTTCTAGCCCGAGGGTAGCTGCGGACGCGGCGCTCCCCACCTTACTGCGGCTCCAGCTCCTCCTCCTGGTGAGTGCGGCGGCTGATCTCCTTCCCTCGGTCTTCTGTACTCCGCCTCTGGAGGCCGTCCTCCGGCGATCTCTCTACCCTGGTGCCGATCTCTCCTGTGCTGCGCCACATCGGCTTCGCTGGACGGACATTCTTGGCTCGGCTCCCGGATTCCCCCTGACCTCGCCGCTGCCCGTCTCTCTCTGCGTCGTTGCCGGTCTCGACCGTTGGGGCGCTCTCCTTCTCCCGAATTCCGCTCGTCCGCCGGCCGCTGGCCCGAGAACCGGACTTCGCGGCACGTCAACCCGCTGGGACTGGTTGCAGTTGGCAGGCCCTCTGCGCTTGGCGATACGATCTTCGGACACAGGACCTCCTCGTCCTTCCGACAACCCCTCTTCGTGGCTTGCCTTCAGACGCAGGAGGAACCCGCTCTCCCGACCTCTGCTTCCTCCTCTATCGCCCCCTTCGCTGGTGCGAGGACAGCGTCTTCTCCCTCCCAGCCCGCCACAGTCCACGTCGCCTGTTCGTCCTGACAGTCTACCTCTTGCGACGGTGGCAGCTTCTTCACACGGATTGCGCCCTTCGCTGGGACATCCTTCGCTGGTTCTGCGCCCGTCGGGAGACTCCCCCCTTGTTCTCTTCGCCACGAAGTGGAGCCTCCGGCTTCCCCGCTTCATCTCCCTGTTCCCGACCTCTGGCCTGGTCAGTCGATGCCCTTCGATCCCTTGGGGCGGACTGGTCGTTTACACCTACCCTCCGGCGGTCCTGGTCCTCAAGTCCTGCTCAGCCTCCGGGGATGCAACGCAGTCCTTCTCCTGGTGGCCGGTCGCCCGGACCGGTTCGCGGACTTCCGACCTTCTCAGTCTCGCCACAGGTTCACCCTCCCTTTTCCCACCTCCCGCCGATGCTCTTACAGCGCCGATAGCCGCTCTTCCACCCCTGCCCCGAGCGACTTCTCCTGCACGCCTGGCGATTGTGTGGCAAGCTCTCTCTGCTGGAGGCTTCTCGAGTGCAACAGCGGATGCTATCGCTTCTGCCCGCAGACCTACCAGACGTGTCTACGAGGGAAAGTGGCGTGCTTCGTGCCTGGTGCTCTGACCGCCGCCTCTCCACTGTCGGCCTGACGACTCCTCAGCTCACGGACTTCTTCTCTGGCTCGTCCAAGACCTAGGTTGGCTCCCCTCTGGTGCAGCAGCTCTTGAGGGGTCTCTTGATCGCCGACGCCTACCGTCACCTCGGCCGTCCTGACCCAGCGCTTGCAAGGACCTGCCCGACCTTATGGCGCGTTTCGGCGTGCAGCGTCCGGTCTCCCGCCCACTTGGCCCGCGCTGGGACCTCCCTGGTCCTCCCCTGACTGACTTCGGACCGTTGAGCCGCTCCTTCTGGCCCGCTTTGCTGACGTGACTCGGAGGCCTGCTTCCTGATGACCCTCGCCACGGCGCCCCGCGTCACCGAGCTCCACGCTCTCGTCTCGCCCCGCCGGCCTGCAGTTCCGAGTGGATGGCTCCGTTCAGCTACTCCCGGATCCTTCCTTCTCGCTCAGCCTAGGTCTCCCTTGACAGCGCCTCCGGTCCTCGCCGCTCGGACCGCTTACACGACCCGGTTCCTCGGGGCACTCCGCAGCAAGATCCGGGGCAGGCACTTCGTATCTACCTGCGGCACTCCAAGTCCGTGCGGAGGGGACGGTCTCGTCCCTTGCCGCCGACCGCTGGCAGAACCGGCTTCTCAGCCCAAACGTTCTCCTCTTCGCTCCGTTGGGTATTCTGGTCCGCCTATCGCGACCTCTCCCCACAGGGAGCCGAGGCACTGAGGATCCGCGCCCATGCAATGCACGCTAGGGCCGCACGTCTCGTCTTCGCCGCGCCGGTGTGGTTAAGGACACTGTGGCGGCGGTGGGGTGGCGGGAATCTACCTTTGCCGCTTCTGCTCTGCGCCCTTACAGTCCAGCGCGACAACCTTACGCTGGTGGGCAACTTCTGCGGCGCGACACTCCCTCCAGGCGCCCTCGGCGCTTAGGCGGCACTTCGCTAAAATTGTCGGGAGTGGGTGATCAGGAGTGACGGGCCGTCTTTGTCCCTGAAGAGGTTTCTAAAAGGGGATTGTGCGGCACCCTCCTCCTCTTTGCCATTCTTCCAGTTAGTCATGTCATCGGTAATGTGTTTTGAGGAAACAAATTAATTTTTCTCTAAAATGTATTTTTTCGAAAAATACTTACCGATGACATGACTCGGAGGTCCCTCCCTCCTCCCCGCTTGCCGCTGGTAACTCCGTAGACAACTGGCTAAAGGAGACACCACCTGGCGCCTGACCGGATGGGCAGGGGAGGCTACTCTCGTCCCTGTTAGGGATCCCCGAAAGCTCTCTCGTCCCTGTCAGGGATCCCCGAGAGCCTCCTGGGGGGGGACCCTTTGGGTCTTAGGCTAAAATTGGTAAGCAAGTAGACTATTTCCAGTTAGTCATGTCATCGGTAAGTATTTTTCGAAAAAATACATTTTAGAGAAAAATTAATTTTTGGCTCACTTGCGAAGCAAAAGTGAGTCTATGTTTTGGACCAGTGGTTGTTTGTCCATCGTCCATCCACCATCGTCCGTGGTAAACTTAACATTGGCATTTTCTCAGAGACTATTCAAGCCACATTCTTCAAACTTGGCCCAAGGATACTTTGTAGTAAGACCTTTCTAAACATACCAATTTGAGTGACCTCTCACAAAGGTCAAAGTCACAGGGGATCAGGAAATAGGTCCAAAATAGCTACTTTGACATAATTTATTTTTTTCTCAAATACTATTCACAACTTCAAACCCAAACTTGGTACAAAGATACCTGATGGTAAGACCTTTCTATATGTACTAATTTGGTTGATCCCTCGGAAAGGTCAAGGGTCACAATAGCTCAGGAAATAAGTGAAAAATAGCCATATTTTGAGAAAAGATGTTCTTTCTCAAATACTATTCACAACTTCAGACCCAAACTTGGTACAGAGATACCTGATGGGAAGACCTATCTATGCATACTAATTTAGATGACCCCTTGTAAAGGTCAAGGGTCACAAGGGCTCAGGAAATAGGTCAGAAATAGCCATATTTTGACAAAAGATGTTTTTTCTCAAATACTATTCACAAAGCAGTGAAAGCAGTGTATGGTCCCAAGCACCTGGTACAAAGTCCCCTGCGAAGCGCGAATGGCCAGGCACTCCTCACAGATAATACCTCCATCTTGAACCGCTGGTCGGAATACTTTCAGAGCCTCTTCAGCGCTGAGCGCACTGTTCAAGAAGCAGTCGTCCTACAAATCCCACACCTCCCAGTAAAGGTTGAATTGGACGAACCGCCCACCGCTGAAGAGACCCTCACAGCCATCCACCAGCTCAAGAGTGGCAAAGCAGCAGGCATTGATGGAATACCGCCAGAGATCTGGAAACATGGAGGCACAGCACTGCACAACAAGCTCCATGACCTCTTTCTCTGCTGCTGGGAGGAAGGAACACTACCAAAAGATCTCCGTGATGCAGTCGTTATCACCCTGTACAAGAACAAAGGCGAGAAGTCTGACTGTTCCAACTATCGGGGAATTACCCTGCTGTCCATTGCTGGGAAAATCCTTGCAAGGCTGCTCCTGAATCGGCTGGTACCTGCCATCGCTGAAGACCAACTCCCAGAGGGCCAGTGTGGCTTCAGAGCAAACAGGAGCACCACCGATATGGTCTTTGTGCTGAGACAGCTACAGGAGAAGTGCCGCGAGCAGAACAAAGGGCTGTACGTAACATTTGTCGACCTAACAAAAGCGTTCGACACTGTAAGCAGGCAAGGCATGTGGCAGATCCTGGAGCGACTTGGCTGTCCCCCAAAGTTCCTCAACATGATTGTCCAGCTACACGAGGACCAGCAAGGCCAGGTCAGACTCAACAATGACCTCTCAGAACCATTCCCTATTCTCAACGGCGTAAAGCAGGGCTGCGTGCTGGCACCGACCCTCTTCACCATCTTTTTTAGCATGATGTTGAAGCAGGCCACAGTGGACCTCGATGATGACGATGCAGTGTACATCAGGTATCGTCTCGATGGCAGCCTGTTCAACCTCAGACGACTGCAGGCCCACACGAAAACCCTAGACCAACTGATTCGTGAGCTGCTTTTTGCTGATGATGCTGCCCTCGTTGCACACACAGAGAGAGCCCTGCAGCGCATCACGTCTTGCTTCGCAGATGCTGCCCAGCTCTTTGGACTCGAGGTCAGTCTGAAAAAGACAGAGGTCCTCCATCAGCCGGCACCCAAGACAGTGTATCGCCCTCCTCACATCACCATTGGCGAGTCTGAACTAAAGTCAGTGCACCAGTTTACTTACCTTGGCTGCATTATCACGTCGGACGCCAAGCTGGACAAGGAGCTTGACAGCAGGCTGGCAAAAGCGAACAGCGCTTTCGGGCGACTTTTCAAGCGGGTGTGGCACAATCAACAGCTGAAAACAGGCACCAAGATCAGCGTGTACAGAGCTGTGGTCCTCACCACCCTGCTGTATGGTTCCGAGTCCTGGGCCCTCTACCGCAGCCAACTACGACTCCTCGAACGCTTCCACCAGCGCTGCCTGCGTACCATCCTGGGCATTCACTGGAGTGACTATATCACCAACGTCGAGGTCCTTGAACAGGCTGAAACTGTGAGCATCGAGGCTTTGCTGCTGCGGACACAGCTCCGCTGGGCGGGGCATGTCTCCAGGATGGAGGATCATCGCCTACCAAAGATCACCCTGTTCGGCGAGCTTGCTACTGGACACCGTGACAGAGGGGCACCAAAGAAGAGATACAAAGACTGTCTCAAGAAGTCACTTAGTGCCTGCCAAATCGACCACCACCAGTGGTCTTCGCTTGCTGCGGACCGTGACACCTGGCGCTCCACCATTTACAAGGCAGCTGTCTCCTTTGAGGACTCTCACAGAGCTAGCCTTAAGGACAAGCGGCTCAGGAGAAAAAACAGAGATGCCGCAGCTCAGAACCCTGGCCATACCTTCCCCTGCAGCCACTGCGGTCGAACCTGCCTGTCTCGGATTGGCCTCCGCAGCCACGAACAAGCCTGCAGACGTCGTGGGCAACTCCTATAAAATCTTCGTTCGCGAAGTCAAGCCAAGAGATTCACAACTTTAAACCCAAACTTGCTACAGAGATACCTGATGGGAAGACCTATCTATGCACACTATTTTGGTTGATCCCCCAGAAAGGTCAAGGGTCACGAGAGCTCAGGAAATAGGTCTAAAATAGCTATATTTTGACAAAAGATTTATTTTCTCAAATACTATTCACAACTTAAAACCCAAATTTGGTACAGAGATACCTGATGGTAAGACATCTATGCATACTAATTTGGATGACCCCTTGCAAAGGTCAAGGATCACAAGAGGCTGGCAAATGTGTGTAAAATGCGGATTTTTGATAAAATTATAGGTATTCCCAAATTTGTGCAAATTTGTCATCCAAATTTGGTACAAAGATAGCTGATGATACTAATTTAGTCGACTCGTACTAATTTAGTTGACTCATGACAAGGTCAAGGGTTACGGGGGGGGGTTGACAGATGTGTGAAAAATGCTTACATATTCAGTGCTGGCACCAACCCTCTTCACCATCTTCTTCAGCATGATGTTGAAGCAGGCCACAGTGGACCTCGACGATGACGACGCAGTGTACATCAGGTATCGTTTCGATGGCAGCCTGTTCAACCTCAGACGACTGCAGGCCCACACGAAAACCCTAGACCAACTGATTCGTGAGCTGCTCTTTGCTGATGACGCTGCCCTCGTTGCACACACAGAGAGAGCCTTGCAGCGCATTACGTCCTGCTTCGCAGATGCCGCCCAGCTCTTTGGACTTGAGGTCAGTCTGAAAAAGACAGAGGTCCTTCATCAGCCAGCACCCAAGGAAGAGCATCGCCCTCCCCACATCACCATCGGCCAGTCCGAACTGAAGTCTACCTACCTCGAACCAGTTTACCTACCTCGGCTGCATCAACACGTCAGACGCCAAGCTGGACAAGGAGCTATACAACAGGCTGGCAAAAGCGAACTGTGCTTTCGGGCGACTATTCAAGCGGGTGTGGCACAATCAACAGCTGAAAAAAGGCACCAAGATCAGCGTGTACAGAGCTGTCGTCCTCACCACCCTGCTGTACGGTTCCGAGTCCTGGGCCCTCTACCGCAGCCAACTACGACTCCTCGAATGCTTTCACCAGCGCTGCCTGCGTACCATCCTCAGCATTTACTGGAGTGACTATGTCACCAACGTCGAGGTCCTTGAACAGGCGGAAACTTTGAGCATCGAGGCTTTGCTGCTGCGGACACAGCTTCGCTGGGCGGGGCACGTCTCCAGGATGGAGGATCATCGCCTACCCAAGATCACTCTGTTCGGCGAGCTCGCCACTGGACACCGAGACAGAGGGGCACCAAAGAAGAGATACAAAGACGGTCTCAAGAAGTCACTTAGTGCCTGCCAAATCGACCACCGCCAGTGGTCTTCACTTGCTGCGGACCGTGACACCTGGCGCTCCACCATTCACAAGGCAGCCGTCTCCTTTGAGGACTCTCGCAGAGCTAACCTCAAGGACAAGCTGCTCAGGAGAAAAAACAGAGTTGTCGTAACTCAGAACCCTGACCAGACCTTCCCCTCTAGCCACTGCGGTCGAACCTGCCTGTCCCGGATTGGCCTCCGCAGTCATGAAAATGCCTGCAGACGATGTGGGCAAGCCCTATAGAATCTTCGTTCGCAAAGTCAAGCCATGATGATTCAGAAAACATGGATTTTGCTGCTGCAGAAGCCAGCCCTTGTCACAAAGGTCACACATATGTAAATCGGTCATACACGTGAGCCATAATTGCTTTGCCTTTCTTGTTGAATAGTGGTAATGGGATTTAAATGTGCGCACTTGATGATTATGCATGCTGTACACACGAAGGCGAGACCGGCACCATAAACCGAGACTTACGTAAATTTGACTTGATGGGAATGAGGAAAAGTCCACATCCCATTCCTGCCCACCAGGGGATTTGAACCCGGGACCTTACGACTGCCAGTGTAGTGTCTTATGCACTAAGCTACATCCCCAAGAGGCACCAAGCTTCTCTGGCACACCCTTGAACCATCATGGTCAAGGTTACCATTGCATCATCATTTTGTGTACAGAAACATGAATTGCAAACGTTTCGAAAATTTTGGAGAAAAAAAGGGGTTTTACAGT
The DNA here is from genome assembly GCA_036245525.1 of Semisulcospira habei. Taxonomy (NCBI): domain Eukaryota; kingdom Metazoa; phylum Mollusca; class Gastropoda; family Semisulcospiridae; genus Semisulcospira; species Semisulcospira habei. Next base: position 163,379,075 of record BTPG01000001.1, on the reverse strand, counting down.
GCTTTACACAATGACTGTGTATTTCTCTCCCCCCCCCCCCCCCCACCCACCCACCCACCCCCACCCCACCCCTCCTCTTGGCATACAATACAATATACAAGCATGCAGGCGCAGAAAGCAAGCACAACTCCACACATAATTGCAGTCCAGTGATACAAAGTATTTTCTGTATTTTCAGATACACATTTTTCATTGTACTGTACCCCATTGGAGTAGCGGTGAGTAGTCTGTGTTTGATTGTGTGTTTGTGTTGTTTTATGTGCTTTAGTCTCATGTGAGTCTAGTTGGCTAAGTACTTCACCATTAATAATCTTTGGTATACACTGTCATTTTCTAGCTATTCAACCCATATCATACTGAGGCTAAAACTAAAGCTTCAAATTTGTACACTGCCATATGCAAGCTATATTAAAGTACTTACAGATAAGGATATAGACCAAGGGTGGTACCAGAATAGCTTGGTGCCTAGAGGCGCCAAGCTATTCTGGCACTACCCTTGAACTATTTTACTACTTTTTAGTCCCAACTTATTTCACACACTGGTGTTTGTTTCCTCAAAACACATTACCGATGACATGACTAACTGGAAATAGTCTACTTGCTTACCAATTTTAGCCTAAGACCCAAAGGGTCCCCCCAGGAGGCTCTCGGGGATCCCTGAAAGGGACGAGAGAGCTATCGGGGATCCCTAACAGGGACGAGAGTAGCCTCCCCTGCCCATCCGGTCAGGCGCCAGGTGGTGTCTCCTTTAGCCAGTTGTCTACTTCGCTGTTAGCGTTCGCACGCGTTTACCTGAGCCTCTGACCCTTGGATAGACTGTGTACGGTTCGACCGTCCTTCCAGCCTGCCGTCGCCTAGCCCTCGTCTACTGGCTCTGACGTGGCCCGTCTTCCCTGCTAGCCCTCGCCTGTGCCTCGTGCAGTTGGCTGGCCCTGGAACCTTCTAGGCTTTCGTCGCGCGGTGGTTTGTACTTCGTCACCCCGCCATTCCGCCATGGACAGGTAAAGTCTCGACCGCTTCCTACGTCTCGCCTGGCTGGGCCGGACGTCGGGCTTCGCTCGAGCGGCTGTTCTTTCTCTCCGCATTTCGGCACTGGCAGTTCACATGTTCTTAAATTCGAAGCTTGTAATGGCGGGGTTCGTTTACCGCCGCCATTCGCCTTCGTGTTGGGGTATGGGTTGCGGTTACTTAGTGCGCCTCTTCCCTCTGCGGCAACTTCCAGTGACTTAGTGGCCGGTGCTTTGTGCTTCGTCACTCGGCCATTCCGCCTTGGGAAGGTAGAGTCTCGGCCGCTTCCTATGTCTGGCCTGGCTGGGCCGGACGTCGGATTTCGCTCGAGCTACTGTTGCTTTCTCTCTGCTTTCACTGTGACCGCCGTGCTTTGGCCGCAGTCGCCTGCGCGGCGTTAAACCCGAATAACTATCTAACCATATTTCACTGTGAATTAGCGTGTCTCTCATATTTCAAAGCCTCAAATGGCGGGGTTTGTTGCCCGCTACTGGTCGCCTTTCATGTTTGGGTTTGGGTTGCAGTTACCAAGTGCGCCGCTCCCCTGTACGGCGACCTCCAGTGACCTAGTGGCCGGTGCCTTGGGCTTCGTCACTCTGCCGTTCCGCCATGAAAAGGTACAGTCCCGGCCGCTTTCTACGTCTCGCCCCGCTGGGCCGGACGTGGTGCTTGGCTCGGCCTTCTGTGTAATTCTTCTGCATTTCACGGTGAGTTTCGCTTGTTACTTCGGAGCTTTAACTGGCGGTGTTAGCTAACCGCCACCCGTCGCCTTTCATGTATGGGTATGTTTGCAGTTGCCAGGTGCGCCTCTGCCCCGGACGGCGACTTCCCGTGACCCGGTGCCCACCACACGGTATCGACCGGGTGCCTGCTGCTCCTCTGTCATCGGCTGCGCGGGCTGCGCATCTTGACTGGAGGTCTTGGTCTCTACCCTGGTGTTCCCCGCGGATCGACCCGCGACTGCCCGTCTTCCTCGGGACCTCCTGCAGCACGGTGGGATTGTTCAAGCTCCCCTCGGACTTGGGATTGCACCCAGCTCGCATCCCTGGTAAGTCGTGCCCCGCTCCTTGTGAAGGAGCTCCGTGCACTGCGACCCCTGTCGCCTGTTAGCAGACACGTCGGCCTTCGGCCTCTCCGTCTAGTCGTGCCCCGCTCCTTGTGAAGGAGCTCCGTGCACTGCGACCCCTGTCGCCTGTTAGCAGACACGTCGGCCTTCGGCCTCTCCGTCTAGTCGTGCCCCGCTCCTTGTGAAGGAGCTCCGTGCACTGTGACTCCCGGCGCCTGTTAGCAGACACGTCGGCCTTCGGCCTCTCCGTCTACTCGTGCCCCGCTCCTTGGGAAGGAGTCCCGAGCACTGCGACCTCTGTCACCTCTTCGCACACGCGTCGGCCTTCGGCCTCTCCATCTAGTCGTGCCCCGCTCCTTGTGAAGGAGCTCCGTGCACTGCGACCCCTGTCGCCTGTTAGCAGACACGTCGGCCTTCGGCCTCTCCGTCTAGTCGTGCCCCGCTCCTGGTGAAGGAGCTCCGTGCACTGCGACCCCTGTCGCCTGTTAGCAGACACGTCGGCCTTCGGCCCCTCCGTCTACTCGTGCCCCGCCCCTTGTGAGGGAGCTCCGTGCACTGCGGCCCTGTCACCTGTTAGCAGACACGTCGGCCTTCGGCCTCTCCGTCTAGTCGTGCCCCGCTCCTTGTGAGGAGCTCCGTGCACTGCGACCCTGTCGCCTGTTACCAGACACGTCGGCCTTAGGCCCCTCCGTCTACTCGTGCCCCGCTCCTTGTGAAGGAGCTCCGTGCACTGCGACCCTGTCACCTGTTAGCAGACACGTCGGCCTTCGGCCTCTCCGTCTAGTCGTGCCCCGCTCCTTGCGAAGGAGCTCCGTGCACTGCGACCCTGTCGCCTGTTAGCAGACTCGTCGGCCTTCGGCCTCTCCGTCTACTCGTGCCCCGCTCCGTGTGATGGAGCTCCGAGCGCTGCGCCCTCGGTCACCTCTTTGCAGACGCGTCGGCCTTCGGCCTCTCCGTCTAGTTGTGCCCCGCTCCTTGTGAAGGAGCCCCGTGCACTGCGACCCCTGTTGCCTGTTCGCAGACGCGTCGGCCTTTGGCCTCTCCGTCTCAGTCGTGCCCGCTCCTTGAGCCCCGGGCACCGCGACCCTTATCGCCTGTTGGTACCCTAGTCGGTCATGGGCCCTCCTTCCAACTCGCTGACTCCTTCGTTGAGTCGCCCAGCCAGCGACGGGCCCCCTCCTTGAGCCGCGGGCACTCCTTCGGGATCGTCCTTCTGGTATTCGCCCTTCCACGTTCACCGGTTCTCGTCTGTTCACCGACGTGAAGCTACGTCGCGCTGTTAGCGCTTGGATGGGTGCCCCTAGGGGTACACCCAGTGCAGTGGGGATCGGCGTCCTCGCCCTCGTCGCCTGGATAGTTGCGGCGCCCGCCGTTCGTCGCCCGCCCACTCGACTCCCTCCAGTGTCCCTGTCGACCTTCGCCTGGTGCTCGGCGCTGTCGTTCTCCTCGGGACATCCTCTTCCCCACTCCCTTGCACCCTTCGCCTCCAGCGTCTCCCCGACCCTCTCCGGTGGATGACTCTGCGTCCGGCGTTCGCCGTTGGCCTGCCGGCGTCTTAGCCTTCGGCTTCCCGGTTCGCTGACCTCTCGCTCCCCTTCGTGCTCGCTGCCTCCGGTGTTCTGCCGGCGCTCGTGCTTGCGGCAACCCTTCCCAGCTCTAGTGGATCGTCCGCTTGGCTTCGAACCCTCCGCCCTTGCCTTCCTTCGTTCGTGGCGGCTTGGCTCCTTCCTGACCTTCTCCCCTGATGCGACGTCGCAGCTCTACCGTGCTCCTGTGGGTACCCGCGCCCTTCGGCCCTGCCTGGCAGTCTCTGAAGGAACCCTCCTAGGCCTGTGGGCCCAGCGTCAACCTTGTGGGTTGTGTTCCCGCCCTTCGGACCAAGGCCCTCGCCCTTCGCGTGCAGGTCTCCACTCTTCCGTGAGAAGTTGCGTTGCTGCGCCTCGCTCGGTACGGCTCCCCCGCCTCGGACCCTTCGCGTCGCCTTCAGCCCTGGGTCGTCGCCGCCAGCCGGGACCTACCCTTTGCTTCTACACGTCCCCAGGCCTCCCGCCCCCGCCGTTGTCTTCGCTTGCCGTCGACGGGACCGTTCCCAGCTCGGCCTCTCTGGTGTGGTCTCCCCTCAGCCCTGAGTCCTTGCGTGGATCGTGGATGCCTTGGTTGCCCGAGACCTTCGATCTTCCGCCAGCCATTCTCCGCCTTGGTGGACCTGCTTCTGCGGTTTCAGTCAGTGCTCCCTCTTCGTAGGGCAGGGATGCTCTCCTCCTCCGGTTGCTCACCTGGTCGCCCTGGTCAGCGCCTACTGTCCGACCTCTCGCCCTCTCGCCACCTGTTCACCTGGGATTGGTTGGCGACCGACCGCAACTTGGTGCGTCTTCACGAGCCTCGGATCCAGTTCGTGCCATTCTAGCCCGTGGGTAGCTGCGGACGCGGCGGTCCCCTCCTGACTGCGGCTCCAGCTCCTCCTCCTGATGAGTGCGGCGGCTGATCTCCTTCCCTCGGTCGTCTGTCCTCCGCCTCTGGAGGCCGTCCTCCGGCGATCTCTCTACCCTGGTGCCGATCTCTCCTGTGCTGCGCCACTTCGGCTTCGCTGGACGGACATTCTTGGCTCGGCTCCCGGATTCCCCCTGACCTCGCCACTGCCCGGCTCGCTCTGCGTCGTTGCCGGTCTCGCCGGTTGGGGCGCTCTCCCTCTTCCGTATTCCGCTCGTCGGCCGGCCGCTGGCCCGTGAACCTGACTTCGCGGCACGTCAACCCGCTGGGACTGGTTGCAGTTGGCAGGCCCTCTGCGCTTGGCGATACGATCTTCGGACATAGGACCTCCGCGTCCTTCCGACAACCCCCTTCGTGGCTTGCCTTCAGACGCAGGAGGAACCCGCTCTCCCGACCTCTGCTTCCTCCTCTATCGCCCCCTTTGCTGGCGAGTGGACAGCGACTTCTCCCTCCCAGCCCGCCCAGTCCAGGGCACCTGTTCGTACTGGCAGACTACCGCTTGCGACGGAGGCAGCTTTTTCACACGGTTTGCGCCCTACGCTGGGAAATCCTTCGCTGGTTCTGCGCTCGTTGGAAGACTCCCCCCTTGTTCTCTTCGCCACGAAGTGGAGCCTCCGGCTTCCCCTCTTCATCTCCCCGTTCCCGACCTCTGGCCTGGGCAGTCGATGCACTTCGTTCCCTTGGGACAGACCGGTCGTTTACACCTACCCTCCGGCGGTCCTGGTCCTCATGTCCTCCTCAGCCTCCGGGGATGCAACGCAGTCCTTCTCCTGGTGGCCGTTCTCCTGGACCGGATCGTGGACTTCCGACCTTCTCAGTCTCGCCGCGGGCTCACCCTCCCTCTCCCCACCCCCCGCACGATGCTCGAGCTGCGCCGACAGCCGCTCTTCCACCCCTGCCCGAGCGACTTCTCCTACACGCCTGGCGATTGTGCGGCAAGCTCTCTCCGCTGGAGACGTCTCGAGCGCGACAGCGGACGCTAGCGCTTCAGCCCGCTGACCTGCCAGACGTGGCTACGAGGGAAAGTGACGTGTTTCGTGCCTGGTCCTCTGACTGCCGCCTCTCCACCGTCGGCCTGACGACTCCTCAGCTCGCGGACTTCTTCTCTGGCTCGTCCAAGACCACGGTTGGCTCCCCTTGGTGCACCAGCCCCCCTCTGGATCGCCGACGCCTACTGTCTCTTCGGCCGTCCCGACCCAGCGCCTGCAAGGACCTGCCCGACCTTATCGCGCGTTTGGCGTGCAGCATCCGGTCTTCCGCCCCCTTGGCCCGCGCTGGGACCTCCCTGGTCCTCCCCTGACTGACTTCGGACCGTTGAATCGCTCCACCTGGCCCGCTTCGCTGACGTGACTCGGAGACCTGCTTCCTGATGGCCCTCGCCTCGGCGCCCTGCGTCAGCGAGCTCCACACACTCTCGTCTCTCCCCGCCGGCCTGCAGCTCCGAGTGGTTGGCTCCGTTCAGCTACTCCCGGATCCTTCCTTCTCGCTCAGCCTCGGTCTCCCTTGACAGCGTCTCTGGTCTTCGCCACTCGGCCGCTTACACGACCCGGCTTCCTCGGGGGACTCCGCAGCAAGACCCGGTGTAGGCTCTTCGTATCTACCTGCGTCGCTCCAAGTCCGTGCTGAGGGGACGGGCTCGTCTCCTTGCCGCTGGCAGATCCGACTTCTCAGCCCAACGTTCTCCTCCTCGCCCCGCTGGGTTTTTCGGTCCGCCTTCGCGACCTTTCCCACAGGGAGCGGAGACACGCACGGTCCGCGCCTTGAAGTTCGCGCCTTGGCCGTAAGTCTCGCCTGCGGCCGCACCTGTGCGGTGAAGGACTTGGCTGTAGTGGGGTAGGGGGCCGAATCTACCGTCGCCCACTCCTACCTTCACGCCCTGACGTTCCAGCGCGACAACCTTACGCTGGTGGGCGGCTTCTGCGGCGCAACACTCCCTCCAGGCGCCCTCGGCGCTTAGGCGGCACTTCGCTAAAATTGTCGGGAGTGGGTGATCAGGAGTGACGGGCCGTCTTCGTCCCTGAAGAGGTTTCTAAAAGGGGATTGTGCGGCACCCTCCTCCTCTTTGCCATTCTTCCAGTTAGTCATGTCATCGGTAATGTGTTTTGAGGAAACAAATTAATTTTTCTCTAAAATGTATTTTTTCGAAAAATACTTACCGATGACATGACTCGGAGGTCCCTCCCTCCTCCCCGCTTGCCGCTGGTAACTCCGTAGACAACTGGCTAAAGGAGACACCACCTGGCGCCTGACCGGATGGGCAGGGGAGGCTACTCTCGTCCCTGTTAGGGATCCCCGATAGCTCTCTCGTCCCTTTCAGGGATCCCCGAGAGCCTCCTGGGGGGACCCTTTGGGTCTTAGGCTAAAATTGGTAAGCAAGTAGACTATTTCCAGTTAGTCATGTCATCGGTAAGTATTTTTCGAAAAAATACATTTTAGAGAAAAATTAATATTCCGAATGATAAGGGTTAAGTTACAATCTTCACACTTGGCTCACAGATACTTTATAATGATACCTTGTGCATACCATACCATTCTGAGTGACCTTTCAGGTAGAGGGCTCTTTGGTTAACTCATTCTACCCCATCACCGAAATCCCCAAATTTTGCCGTTGTCTTCTGAAGACTGCTATGCAGTGCAGGACACAGATCGACCATGATAGTTCAAGGGTGATGCCAGAATAGCTTGGCGCCTATAGGCGCCAAGCTATTCTGGCATCACCCTTGAACTACCATGGTCGATCCATGTCTTGCTGTGGTGTGTCTGGGGTAGAATGAGTGAAACAAATTGACAGCATTTTAGTTGTAGTGTAATTGTATTTGCTGTTTGCTTTGGAGTTTGGTTTGGTTTTCATGAACCCCCATGTGCATGCTACCACCAGTACTGTTTATAGATAGACTGATATTGCAGCACCATATTTAGCATGTCGATGTTAGGTCCGATTTATTACTCGTGTCTAGGGTGAGACGATGACAATCTACATGGCACTGCCCTACGTGCTGCAGTCGGGTCTCTACTCTGTATCACTGCCCAACGCCGCCAATGTGGCCTTCAATTACTACTACTACCTCTGGTGTATTCTCTTCTCCTACATTCCCAGTAAGTGTATACTTATTCACGTTCTCATAGCCTGTTTAGTGCCAGTGGATGCAGACTGTGTTTCTGCAAATTTCGTTAATTCAACACCAAACACGCCAAGCTGTTGCAGGAACATGGACCCACAGGGATTTTGGCAAGAGGCATAGATCCTCATGAGCCCACGCGACTGCGGGGGCTCATGAGGATCTTTACCTCTTGCAGTTGGGTGGCATTCAAATGTTCTCGGCACTGAACAGGTTAACCTCTTTGTGCATGCAGCCAAAGGTGCTGTCAGCGGTATGGGTGGCTGCATGCACAAGAGGGTTACAGTCACATACTGTCACGCACATAATGGTAAAGCCCAAAACCTGTTTTGAGTGACCAGCATTGTGAGAGATCATTTGTCATTAAAGACCATCATTTAGGTGGCTGTAGCTGTGACTGTGGCTGTCGCCACCTAAATGCTGGTCTTTAATGACAGGTGGCTATTTTTGCCATTCCGAGACTGCTCGTAAGAGAACATCTGTAGCAGCACTTGCTTTTCTGTGTTTACGGTGTACGAGTGACACAGTTGTTTGAATAGCCATGTACCTACCTGCATTTTCTATTTGGAAAGATGGGTAAGGAGGAGATGGTTGTCTGTGTGCTAAGGCTGGTTGTTCTTTTGCTCACACCACCACCACCACCCCCCCCCCTCCTCCTTTATGTTTGCAAGAGGCATAGATTCAGTGCAGTGCAGGGGCTCATGAGAATCTATGCTTCTTGCAGCAATGTAGCAGAGCTCATTTACTGACAAAGTTTCAGAATGCTTTATTATAGGAAATTCAGTGGTAACTCGACAGGAAAATGAAAAGATGCACAATCTGTGTTGTGTGTTTCAGTCTTTCCCCAGCTGTACGGACACATGTTGAGCCAGCGGAGGAAAATCATCTCTGGGCCGCAGCATGCCAAACAAGCGTGAATGAAGTGAAGTGGATTAACTCACTCAGTCCGACGCACGTATTTCCCACATTTTGGAGGCGTCATCTAACGACTATGCACCTGTTGCAGGAGATGGATTGACCATGATAATTCAAGGGTAGTGCCAGATTAGCTTGGCACCGACAGGCGCCAAGCTAATCTGGCACTACCCTTGAATTATGATTGACCCATCTCCTGCTGTAGTGCGTCAGGGCTGAATGAGTTAAATGAGTTAACAGATTTGAGAACTTTGTTTTCAGGGACCAGCATCAGAGCAGATTATTGGCGTAAAAGCAGGATTGCATGACAATGGATTTGCCGGCTGACGTGATGATAAAAGATAGTAAACCATTTATAAGAAACAAGATTTGTTTCCTCAAAAACATTACCGATGACATGACTTTGTGGAAATGTCTACTACTAGCTCAATTTTAGCCTACTTACCCGTTGTGTGCCTACACAACCCGCTAGGCACTCGGGGAACCCCAGAGGGGCCGAGAGTTATCTCCCGCTCCTTCCTTACCAGTTCCTGTCACGAGACCAACCAGTCTTGCTACTTCGCTCGTGCCGAGAAGACGTGTCGGGCTTTGCTCCGCTGTGCCTCGACCGGTCTTCGTCGTGCCTACGCTCGTTTCGACTTCTCTTCCGTGCCTGCCGCCTTCTAGCGCTGCCTGCTTCTTCCTTGGCGCCGTTCCGGGTTCCCTCGGCTCTCCTCCGTGCTGTGACTGCTGTATGGCTACCCTTTCCCCCGTTCCCGCTTCGGCTTGGAGGTAAGGTAACGGTAGCTACCCACAGCCGGCCCTCGGGTCGAGAGCCGGCTGCCGTGGGACTCGTCTTTCGTTGTGGTTACGACATAAGGGCACCAACTATTGAAATAATTTCCGTGCCTTGCACAGCCTTCTTGCGACTCTCCTAGCGGGACGTCGCCTTCTCTCCCCTGGTTCTGCCTCATTAGCTTACAAGTTGATTTTGCCTTTCAGACGCTGGTTTTCGTAGGGCCTGGCGGCACTCACGTTCCGTTCGTCCAGCTTAAAGGCCCTTTAGCCCTTGGAGAGTATAACCATTGTTTCACGCGCCGGCGGTCACGGCGCCTGGGGTTCCTTGGTGGACAGGGGGAGGTAGCTTAGTGGATAAGACACTGTGCTGGCAGTCGTAAGATAATAATAATAATAATAATAAGCGCATTAAATAGGCGCTTTATCCCAATTGAAATTCGGCTCTAAGCGCCGCCGCGTACTGAACCCAACAAGCACGCTCACGTGAATCACGCGCATTCGCTCACACACTGTACGTAGACACAGAACATTCACGTGGTGCTGGGGGGCAAGCTCAGGCGAGCTACTGTAGTTTTGGAAATTCAAAATCGTTTGTATTTGAAATTTGATTAAGTGGGCTGAAACTGATACCAAAGATCCCGGGTTCGTATCCCCGGGGGGGGGGGCAGGAATGGGATATGGACTTTCCTCATTCCATCTAGTCAATTTCTACAGACTCGGCTTACGTTTGCCTGTCTCGCCTTCATGTACACAGCACGCATAATCAGGGGCATAGGATAAAAATGCCATTCCCACTAATTGAAAAGAGAATGCCCGGTCGGGCTGGTGAGATGAAACAATGATATCACAAAGGAGGGCTCGGCGCCCTCTTGCCTGTGTTTGCGACCTTGCTATACCCTTTGTCTGTTACAGAACCCAAGTGCTTATGTGCTCCCTATGGGGAAACTTCCAGTGCCGACGGATGACCATGCGGTCTGCCTACCTTGTGCGGGCTGCTACCCAGACCACCTTTGTGATGTCTGTGCGACCTGGCCGGAGATGTTTGGTCGGACCTCTGGAGCATGTACCGACGAGAGTGGCCCCTGCCTGCTTCCTCACTTCCGGCTCCGGTTGATTCTTCTGCAGCCTTACGGTGCTGACCGCCCTTTCCCGCTCTGGCCTCACGGAAAGGATTCCTGTTGGGACTCGGTGTTGCTGGCTGACCAGAGGATCGCCACTGCTGCCACGCCCGCTGACCCTTCCGGAGGGTCTGTTTGCCGGCAGAGCGCCCGCCTCACTGAGCCCGGCCTGCAGCAGTCTGCCCTGAGCCGTCCCACGTTGACTGGCCTTCCTCACCCGTCTCTCACCACAAGCCGCTGATCCTTCCGGAGGATCTGAACGCCGGCATAGCGCCCTGCTCTCGGAGTTTGGCCAAGAGAGGCGTCAGCTTTAGCTTGCGCGACACAGTCGCGCCCCGACTCCCACCGTTCCACTTTCAGTTCACTTGCTGGCTGATCAGAGGACTGCCACTGCTGCCACGCCCGCTGACCCTTCCGGAGGGTCTGTTTACCGGCAGAGCGCCCGCCTCACTGAGCCCGGCCTGCAGCAGTCCGCCACGAGCCGTCCCACGTTGACTGGCCTTCCTCCTCTCTCTCTCTCCACGATAAGCCCGCTGATCCTTCCGGAGGATCTGTACGCCGGCATAGAGCCCTTCTCACTGAGTCCGGCCAGGAGAGACCTCAGCCTCAACCTACGCGACACAGTCGCGCCCCTGACTCATCCCGTTCCACCGTCAGCTAGACACTCGCGCTCGCCCACGAGCGCCGCCGGAAGGATCATTCCCCGCGCCGGGATCGTCGCCGCTCCCACCGCCACTCCTCGTCGTGTGCGCGTTCGCGCTCGCACCGTTCGATGCGTCCGCCGCGTCGCCGCCATCATCGGCCCTCTTCCTGTGGTCGGCGCCCCTCTTCGGTTGTCCGCTGTCCTTCGTCCAGACGTCGTTCCCGCGCACCGGACAGGACCCCTCCTCGCTTCTTCTCGCGTTCGCCTCGGCGATCCCCGCCTCCGTCGTCGCTGCCGGCTCGTTCCCGGGCTTCCCGCGAGGTTCGACACGCGTCCCCGCCCAAGCTTCGGCCTTCCTCGGTGCCTCGCCCACCTTCTCGCCGCCCCCTGGACGAAGAAGCCATCAGTTTGCTGCCCGAGGACTCCGTCTCAGCCCTGTTGGGTGAGGATGGTCGCTCCCTTTCGCCCGCCGACGTCGGTGTTGATGTCCCCTCGACCCTTCCGTCGTCGTCCCGTGCGGAGACCCTCTTAGCTTTGGATGAAGCCGCCAGGATCACCGCAGCCACTCTGCCAGCGGACTCCTGCCCAGCCTCTCCCCCCCTGAAGAGGAAGGTGGATGCCGAGCATCAAGTTAAGAGGTTCAAGTCGCTTCCCCAGCCGCCTGGATTTGAGGAGCTGCGAGGTGCCTTCTCAGCGCACCTGCAACTTCCCGCGTCTTGAGGGCCGGTGTTCTTCTCTGTTCGTCGCTGGCCGGCTGGCCTGGACATCACCCTCCGTCGGGACTGGTATGCCGGCCATTCCCAGGCTTCCTCCATCCCTCTTCCTGCGATGGACCCCCCCTGCCGTGTCGCTAGCTGGCGGCTCCGCTCTTCTTCCCCGTTTCCCCCCCTCGTGGCTGGGATTTGACTGCGTCCCTGGTGCGGAACACCTTAGCCTGCGCTGGGTTCCTGGAGCTGCTCACTCAAGCCCTGGTTCGTCGTGTGGAAGACGCCTGGCTTCCTTCTATCACGCCGCCGGGTTGATCGGCTCTTCTTAGCGGAGTCGCCTACCGTGCCACCTACCTCGCGTCGGTCTACGCTTCGCTGCCTCCGCCGACTGTGCCCTGACCCCGTCTTGGCCGTCCTTTTCCCTCAAGGTCTCATGTTCCCCGTGTTTCGCTGAGGCCTCCGCGCGGCGGGAGGTGTCTCCTCCCTCAGGTAAGTTGCCACGGAGGTTTTCCGATTCTCAGACTCGCCAACCTTCTACAGCCGCCGATTTTTCGTTCCGAAGCCCGGAGGAAGTGGCGTCAGGTTTCTTCTCTCGGCCTGTACAGATTTCGGCCCTCCTTCCGGATGGAGACTGCCAGAGCCCTGAAAGCAGCGGTCCAGCCTTGGACTGCGCAGGCGGCTTGGACCTTTCCGATGTGTACCTGCTGTCTCGATGCTCCAGGCCCCCAGGAAGTTCGCTGTTCGCGATCGACGGCGTCTTCTCCAGTTTCCCGCGCTCCCGTTCGGTCTCAACCTCTGCCCTGGCGGTTCACCGGGCCGATGGACTCCTTAGTCGCCAAGGCCCGACAGTCCTCCTCCAGTCCGACGTCGATCTACCCAGACGACCTCTTCCTTCGCCGCCAGTCTGAGAGCTCTCTCGCGACAGACAAGGACGCGCTACTGCACCTCCTGACGCACTTGGGGCTTCCTAGTAGCATCTCCTACTCCTTGGGCGCCCGGCTTCCGGCGACGTATCAACGATGGCGCCGGTGCCCCAGATTCTCTCACCTTCGTCGGTGGACCGACGCCGCTTGGCTGGATTCGGCAGTTCCCCGGGCATCTTCTCCGCCCCAGTACTCTCTGGGTTAGACGCGAGCCTCTCTGCGTGGAATGCTCATCTCCTGCCGCGGTTCCCCTTGACTTCCGGCCCTTGGCCCTCGGATTAACACACTATCTCATCGTCCGGCCAGTGATGCAGGCCGTTGACGAGCCCTTCATTGCTGGGATGACCTCCTCAGACACCAGGAGCTGCTCGCCCTCTCTGACAACACACCTTTGGTGGATTACTTCCAGGTACAAGGTGGCACACGCTCTCTCGAGCTTGGTATGCTTCTCTACCAGAGCTGGGGTTGGTGCGAGGACCGGACCTTCTTGGCGAGCCCGACACATTCCCAGACAGCTGTACGTCGGGACCGACTCGCTGTCCCGTCGCGGCCAGCTCTTGCATGCGGATTGGACCCTTCGGCAGGACATCTATCGGTGGACCCGCGCCCGTTAGGAGTCTCCCCAGGTCGACTGGTTCGCCACAAGGTGGAACCGTAGGCTTCCCCTCTTCGTCGCCCCGATTCCCGATCCCTGGGCTTGGGCTGTCGATGTGCGCTCCATTCCCTGGGACGCCCTGGCGGCCTCCGCCTTTCCTCGACGATCCTCGTACCCAAAGTCCTCCTCAACCTTCGGCGCTGCCCAGCGGCCCTCCTGTTAGTCGCTCCGTTCGCCTGGATCCGCCACAGGAACACCGGCCCTTCTCAGCCTCGCCACGGGCCCCCCCCCCCCCCCCCCCCCCCCCCCCATGCGCCTTCCCACTCCTCGCACCATGCTCAAGCCACTGCGCCAGCCGCTGTTCCTCCCTGCCCGGAGCGGCTCATCCTTCACGACTGGAGGTGTGCGGCAAGCCCCCGGTGCTAGAGGCTACTCGGGTACAGCGGTGGAGGCGATCGCTGCGGCCCCCAGACCTTCGGCCATTCGAGCCTACGTGGGACACGGCGAGTCCTGTTTTCCTGATGCACCGATCACAGCCTGAACCTCACGGATTTGTCGTATCCGCAGCTGGCGGAGCGCTATCGGGCTCGGCTGAGACCTAGATCTAGCCCTTCACGGTGCGGGGTCACCTGTCCAGGCTCGCTTACACGCTGACACCGCGGACACCCAGACCCGGGCGCCTGCACAGACTCGCCGACCTTATGGGACACTTCGGCAGCCGGCGCCAGGCCTACCGCTCGCTCCTTCCCCGCTGGGACCTACCCTGGGTGCTAACGTGGTTGAATTCTGCCCGATTCGAACCCTTACTGCAGCCCGTTCGCAGATGTGACACGCTACACGTGCTTCCTGCTGGCCCGGGCTACCGCCTCGCGGGGGAGCGAGCTACACGTGCTTAGGCGCGTCCTATCTGCTTACAGTTCTGAGCGGACGGGTCCGTGCTACTTCTCACTGCCCCGGCCTTCCTTGCCAAACAGGTCCCTCTGACCGCGCCGCAGGTTTTTACCTTACGGCCGCTATGAAACAAACCCCTGTCACAGGAGACCAGGTAACAGGATCCCGTGCGCACCTTGACTGCTCTGCGACGATCTAAAGCCTTCCGCAGAGGGCGTGCACGCCTCTCCCTACCTCTGAGATCGGCGGAATGACATAACGGCCCAGACGTTCTCTTCCTGACCCCCTGAGTCATTTGCTCCGCCTATCAAGATTTCTCCCTGCAGGGAGCGAAGAGGCTGCACATATGCGCACACGAGGTACGAGCCATGGCCACGAGCGCCACGTTTGTTAGAAAATGCGCTGTCACGGACATCGTGGCTACCTAGGACGGGAAGACTGAATCTGTATTCGCCCGCTTCTACCTCAGGGACCTGGCGGGCCAGCGAGAGAATCTCGCAATGGTGGGGGACATCGCCGCGGCGCAACACTCCCTCCCGGCGCCGTTGGTATGCACTTCGCTAAAATTGTCGGGAGTTTGCGACTGGGAGGACGGCTCTTTGTTTCTTCAAAAACATTACCGATGACATGACCTTATGGGAGATGTCTACTACTTACGCAATTCTAGCCTAAGAGCTCGTTGTGTTACCACACAACCCGGGAGGCACTCGGGGAACCCCGAGGGGGCCGAGAGTTATCTCCCGATACTTCCCATCTGGGACAGAGTACCCATAGTCCTTCAGTCAGTCTACTTAGGCTTACGCTGTTCAGACGTGTTTGCTCTAGCCTACGGACTTGGGATTTTCGACCGGGTCGCCGGTCGTCGACGGCCTGGGTTCTTCGCTTGAATTCTTCTTCGTCCGTCCTCCCTGTGCCTCGCGTGGCTCTGGTGTCCCCTTTTCGTTGGCAGCTGCCCTTTGGCTTCTTGGTTCCGGCCTGGGCTGTGCTGTCTGCTTCGCTGTGACTTCGCCGCGCGTGCCTTGGTTGAGATTTTCTCCCCCCTTCCCCGGTCCCGTTCCGGGAAAAGGTAAGGTAGTTGGGTTGGCCCTCGGCCGGTCCCCGCGCTGGGCACTGGTTGAGCAGGCTCGAAGGCGGTCTTCTTCGGCGCGGTTGCTTTGCGCCAAGATTCTTGACTTTTCCTTGGCGGGCCTCGCGCCCGTTCCCTATCTCCTTCCGTGTTGGTGTGGCATTATTATTTAACAGGGTCAAAATCTCCCTTTCTCAAAAGAGGGCGTTTACGCGTGAGGAAAGGAATGAGACGTTTTTAGCTGGAACGGTCATTCTTAAACGGCTCAGATCCACAGGTGGTCAGCTTCGTTTTCCAAGATGGCGTCTAGCGATGCAGAGCACCTTTTCCTCGCGGTTAAAACCTCTAATGGAATGGGAGTGGTGGGAAAGATCGGTGACAGTTAAGTCTAACTTTATTCGGGCGCTTACCTACTCACTTGTTCCTCACCTACTCTTTTTGTACCTTGTGGGGTTCGGGGAATGTGTTATGCTCCAGCATTTCCTTGACGCATTGCGTTGGTGAGTGTGGCGAGAGCCGACGCTTACTTTGGTACTGTGTCGGTCACGTAATGCCTGGTTTGCGTAATGCAGCCCTGTTACCTTACTCGGGGGCTTATTAGGTACACGATTTGGCTGGTGGGTGAACATTCTTGTGCACTTTTATACTTGGCATCACATGTTTCTGTTCTTGGATGTCAGGCGTTTGCCTACTTGAGCGCAGGGCCACTGGTCGCCACGCCTTGCTGCCGTTTTTTAAGGTCCAAGATGACCTTTTTGTGGCTGTAAAAAAAAAAAAAAAAAAAAAAAGTTTGGCTTGCCGCCACAGGTGCTGCTCACATTTATGCATGCGCTCGTTCCGCAAGTTACAGGAACAGAGCTACGAAATGGACATTGCTTTCGGACGGGTGGAGCCCGTCGCCTAGGCAGCTAAGGGCCGGCGCCAGTGACCTCATCCCAACCCGAACCTACCTGACGGAAACAGAGTGCTAAGACAGCCCTATGTCTCCTGAACACTTTAGTATATGCTCTTTGGTTAAATTCCTCCTTGCCTAAGGCTTGTGCATGTGAATACAAATTACGGTCGAAAGGAGATTAATGGCCTGTATAGGCAACATAAAACTACGATCAAAGCTGCACCTGGAGGCCCGTCGCTATAGTACAGCGCCGGTGTTCAGCGGAGGGCGCCACTCCGACTAAGGTTACTGTGCCTGCCGCTTGCTTCAGGCCTATACTTGTCATGACATGCTTGAGTTGTTGTGCATGATGTGTTGCGAAGGTTAACCTTACCAGGGCAGGGTCCCTCAGGCCCACGCCCGCGTGCCTTCGGTTTTTATATGTTGCAGTGGTCTCTGGACGACCTGCTCACTACATGGAGGATTCCAGTGACCGTCGGACTCGCACAAGGTCTGTCTACCATGTGCCGGATGTACCTCCGAACGTTGGTGTGACGTCTGCTCCACGTGACCGAAACGGCGCTGGGCGCTACTTGGGGCTTCCTTTGGCGAGTTCGCCCGGCACCTGTGACTGGTTCCAGACCTGCTGAAATACCGGCTGCTGTTCCCGGTACTACGATCGCTCGAGTTCCGACGAGATGACGGAGAGATCACCATGCCGGACGCGTCAGTATAGTGTGCAGAGTGGGTTGATCGATGCGGTGGTTCCCAGGAGGGAACGCACCAGGACCAAACATTGGGGCAGACAGGAAGCCCGCATCGACACGGAGCTCGGTGCGGAGGGACGTGCGCTATCCGTCCTTGATCCTATGCCGATCCCCGCTCGTCTCCTAGAAAGCCTGCTGGCTCCTACGCGGAGTCTCCTCGCTGGCAGCGAGCCCACCTCGCCATAGAGCTCGGTTCGCGGAGACATTCTCGCACGCATGCATCGTCTCGGCACAAATGGAATCCGCTGGGCGCACAGTACGGAACCCACACACCGCTCAAGGTCAGCTTGGAAGCCGTCCAGGCAGCCGATGACGAGGCGCAGGTTATCGCGCTCGGAGCGGGTATGCTGGCACCGCCCTCGCTCCCTGGAGGGGGCTCCACCAGGACAGCGCTGCTCGTCGGGAGACACACTGAGCCGGCTGCTAGTGGTTACAGGGTCCTGTTGGTGACAGCCGGCTAGACAGAGGTTCCAGTCTCCGTTCTTACCGCTCGATTCCTTGACGATCTTGGGGAGAGATCACCACGCCGGTTGCAACGTTCCAGTACGCGGAGTGGGTTGATCGATGCGGTCGTTCCTAGGAGGGAACGCACCAAGAACAAACCTTATGACAGACAGAAAACCAGCACCGGCACGGAGCTCGGTGCCGAGGGACGTGCGCCATTCCGTCCTTGATCCAATGCCGATCCCCGCTCGTCTCCTAGAAAGCCCGCTGGCTCCTACGCGGAGTCTCCTCGCCGGCAGCGAGCCCACCTCGCCATAGAGCTCGGTTCGCGGAGACATTCACGCACGCGTACACTTTCACGGCACGATTTGGAATCCTCTCGGCAACATTGGACCTCCTCTCTCGAACTCCTACACGCAAGGAGGGACCGCTCCATGGGATGCTCGTCCGCTACGGTTCGCCATCGTTGGAGTCACTCCTCGAGCACTCTACGTCTACACTCCGCTCTCTCCACTGCGGGCGTGCTTACGAGTTGCCGTTCTTCACGTCGCTCCAGGGATCCTGTCCAGTCTCGCTCGTCGGTCCCCTTCGCGTCCGGCTGCCGTTCATCCCATTCCTCTCCCCTCACTCAGCCATTTCCCCTTCTTCGTGCTCCGTCCCAGGGCGCCTGGCTGCAGTCGCTCCATTTCTGGATGCTCGACCTCCTCCGGTGGATCCTCGGGGAGGACGCTGTCGTTACTTCGCCTAGCACAGACCTGTTTACCTACACTTGGGGGTTAAAGTACACATATTTGCTTGGGTTACACTTACATGTACACTTTCTACACAGTTATACACTATATACACCTTTGGAGATCTGACTACTCACTAGCTTGTGACCTTTTACGCGTGAGATCCAAATTACCCTTAGTCAGTTGGAAGGGTTTTGACTTCACACGGGGGGTAAACAGGTCTGCGAGCGCTTCGGCTTCTGTCTCCACTGGTGCCCTCTCGGATACAGCTCGGAGTTGGCCGCGGCTGCCGCACTTCGTGACAGGCGCTTCGACTACCCTGCGCTTCTTCTCTCGGTTCCCGGAGCTTCTTGCTTCGCCCTCCTTGGAGTGGTCAGCTGTTGGCTTCCCTCGGCGGGACCGGTTCTCGGGAGGTCTCGGGAGTTTGCCTGCCCCTACCGGCTGCGGATCCGCTCTTGACTCTTCTTGGACTAGATGACCTCTCTCGTCCGTAACAACCTACACTGCGTGGGATCGGGGAGCTCCTTACCCTGCTCTTTGTTCTCCAGTGGACGGCTCCTGGCCCCTGGCAGGGCGTCTGGCCGCGGAAGGACCCCCTGTGCTGACGACTCGGCTGACCCAGGTTCTTCGGAGTTCCTGGACTTCACTTCGGGGAGCAGACCGGAGGAGGCTGCTAGGACCTTGGTTGCGCTTACGCTGGTGCCAGATGGCGATGGGATGCGGTCCGCGCAGGTGGTCTTCGGCTCCGCCTCCAGATCTTGGGCTGCGCCTTCTTCCGGAGCTGCCGACCCTTGACTCCAGTTACCCGTGCACTCGGCCTCCACAACGTTCCTCGGTTCACCTGCGAAGGAGGAGTCACCGCTGATGTAGGCTCCGCTCCTGTTCGGTTTTCCGTTGGATTCACCGGGGGTCCTCAACCTACCCATGGACACTGTGGAACCAAAGCGCAGCGCCGTCTCCCGGGTGCCTAACCTATTCGACATCCCCATTGGGCGCACAGGGGTACGCCGGAGTTTGGACAGGTGGTACAGCTGCGGCGGTGCTCGCGGTGGAAGGGCCTAGCCACTGCTTAGAAGTCGGCTCTACTCTCCGTCGGTCGTCTCGCAGCCCGGCTGCTATAGCTACGCCCCCTACTTCCGTGGTTCTTCTCGAGGTCCAGCCTAGCCTCCGGACCTCGAGGACAAGAGCGTGAACGGCTTGGATCCGACACGGACTAGGAGGTCGGCTCGTGGGAGGTCTGCGCCAGCCTTTTCCCCGATGGAACCAGTTGCTTCACTCGGTATGCACGAGGATACCTTCGGAGGATCGGCGAGATGGCTTAGTGGACCTGTTCGCCGCAAGGTGGGATCTCTGGCTTCCCCGCGCCTTCGTGGGATATAGCCCTCCTGGACGAGATGCCAACGCTCTGACCTAGCCTGGGAAGGATCCTCCTCTCGTCCTGTTGGTCACCCCTTTCCCTGGCACCGGTCCTGAACCTCCTTCCCCTCAGCTCGCCACGGACCCCCCGCTACTGCTTCCCGCATTCTACTAGGTCCGCATGCAGCCGCGATGGTCACTGTTCCGCCTTGCTGGAGCGCCTACCCCTGCACCTTGGCGGTTTGCGACAGACCCTCAACGCTGGAGTCTGCGCATGGGCAGCGGTCGAAGCCTCGCTACGGCCCGCTTCCCCAACTTGACGCCTCTACGATGAAGTTGGCGAGGCATTGTGCTCTTGGACGGCGTCCGTCACCTCTCCCCTACCGACCCTGCTGACCCCAGCTGGTAGACTTATCCCCAGGAGACTAGGCAGGATAGCCTGAGCTTGCCTCACGTATGCCTACGACGACATAGCCGTCCGGGCGGACGCGCACGCTTCTTGGCCGTGCCCGGCAGCTCTGAAGCTACAGGGCAGTCGATCCTCCTGTCCACGCTCAGTCATACGATCCAAAGTCCAGGATCCCTCCCTCAGGGAGCTTAGAGGCTAATTACGTCCAATCAGCTACGTGCAGGGCCATGAACGCCACAGCCGTCAGGAACTGGGCTGCCCTCATCGTGGCTATTGGAGGGCTGGCGCGCAGGTGCTCTCGATCGCAGAGTTCTGTCAGCCTAGCGAGGTTACTCGCTCTGGTGGGGGACATCCCGGGGGGGGGCTCTCCTCCCTCCTGGCGCTTCAGCGCCGTCGCTTATACCTTCCTAGAGTTGTCGGGAGTTTGCGGTTGGGAGGACGGCCCTTGGGGCCTTAGGTGTGCTAGAGCGCGGCACCCTCCTCCTTTTCGCCATTCTCCCATAAGGTCATGTCATCGGTAATGTTTTTGAAGAAACAAATGCATTTTTCTTTAAAAGGTATTTTTGCGAAAAATACTTACCGATGACATGACTCGGACGACCCTCCCACCTGCCCCGCTTGCCGCTGGTAAGCTAAGTATCCTGACTGAAGGACTATGGGTACTCTGTCCCAGATGGGAAGTATCGGGAGATAACTCTCGGCCCCCTCGGGGTTCCCCGAGTGCCTCCCGGGTTGTGTGGTAACACAACGAGCTCTTAGGCTAGAATTGCGTAAGTAGTAGACATCTCCCATAAGGTCATGTCATCGGTAAGTATTTTTCGAAAAAATACCTTTTAAAGAAAAATGCATTTTCCCTCCTAGGGAGTTGTCATGCGGCTGTAACGACGGAGTTTTCGCTACTGAATTAAATTATTACATATCTAAACGTTTATTCTAATGGAATGAGTGTGTGCGTGGGTTTGTTCTGATAATCAGTATAAAGGTGGGTGTACTATCTCTGTTCACTAGACTCTTTCATCCACCACACACGCGCTTACAAACAAGGACAAAGGCCACACAGTTATTTCCCTTTGCCCTCTGTTTAACTCTTAACACGCACTCATAACATACATTAAACCATACAATTCACATCATATTAACCAATCTACACAAAATAACAATCCACATCATATAAACCAATGTGCACAAATAACTAACAAGTGGCATACAGGTTATTCACAACTTCAGCGCTCACACATTCACTCGCTACCGTAGAGGTCGTTGTCTCTCTCGAGAGACGTCACTCGACTCCTCTTTATACTAGTGTCGACACAGTCAATATCACATTGACGACTTGACGGAGATTCCTGAACTGAATATTACTATTCAATGACTACTCACAGATTTAGAACATTCCTAGGCGTGAAATTACGGCGCTAGGCGACAATAGCTACACTGACGGAACACTGCATGTGGTCCTGTAGCACGAATCTGTGGCTTACTTCGCTACCGTTGCTGCTCGTAGCACCAGTGATGGTAGGACGAAGGAGAGATGAAGGCTCGATGATGTCCGCATTCCGGTCACGTACGTGATGCTCAGGACAGCTTCATCGGCCATACACCAGGGGTTTCCGCTCCGTACCGGTCCCGCTGTACACAACATTTATGCACTCATAAATATTCGCTCTTATACCCAAAAGTCTGAATGTGTCTTCGACACATTATACTTCAGAGCGCTCTAGATCATTTCCTCTGAAAAATGTCTTCTTTATGCCACCATACTACAGTCACTATTGTCATAATTCTTATGACAATTCCTATAGCCACTTTAACACAGTGCACACAATTCCTATAGCCACTTTAACACAGTGCACACAATTCCTATAGCCACTTTAACAGTGCACACAATTCCTATAGCCACTTTACACTTTACACACATTTTACGTACCTACACCCAATGGATTATGAGCCAAATATTACAATCACAGCTCACCTTCAATTCGTAACATATTACTGCACATTTCATCATTAGATCACTAAATATATACTGAATTCTATTCCTATTTCAGTTCCACATATTCACATATGAATGAATACAACATGACATCCTGGTTATAAACTATATCACATAATTACATGACTAAACAAGTATTGACACGAGCCATCGCATTTCCTTCAAACATGGCTCTTCTGCACTCTAATAATTCATAAAACAATACTTTCTTTTTCATCTGAATAGCGTTACAGATTATAAATACCGGTAATAAAAGAATAAATACCTGTATTCAATATACAGCTATCAAATTCTCTAGACAGAATTCTTCCTCGGAGCCCTAGCGAAAACGACCGCTCGGCTCGACTGGTATAGCATCTCTAACTGGTAATTATTCCCAAACCCACACTGTCACTCCCACACGTGACACGTGAACATCGCTCACCTACATTACCGCACGTGAACATGGCTTATCTGTACATTACCGCTCGTGAACAATGCTTATCTCTACATTATTCGCATGTGTACATTCGGTCCAACTGCTAATGACGTCACACCATCGTCCGACCGAAATCTGCACTAAAGGCGTTCGTTACAGCGGCACCCTCCGCCTCATCGCAATTCTTCCACAAAGTCATGTCATCGGTAATGTTTTTGAGGAAACAAATTCATTTTTCTCTAAAAGGTATTTTTTCGAAAAATACTTACCGATGACATGACTCGGATGGCCCTCCCACCTGCCCCGCTTGCCGCTTTCGAGCGAAGTATCTGACTGGTTGGTCTCGTGACAGGAACTGGTAAGGAAGGAGCGGGAGATAACTCTCGGCCCCTCTGGGGTTCCCCGAGTGCCTAGCGGGTTGTGTAGGCACACAACGGGTAAGTAGGCTAAAATTGAGCTAGTAGTAGACATTTCCACAAAGTCATGTCATCGGTAAGTATTTTTCGAAAAAATACCTTTTAGAGAAAAATGAATTTTCATTGTATTCCATTGAAAATCTCACTTTTCACCAAGACATGGACTTGCTTTCTTTTGTCTTCACAGGACAGAGGTACAATGTACAGTTGTGTGTGTTTTTCAGGATTCAAATATACTTCATTTATAGATTGAAGTTGCTTACATCTTACAAAAATTTCATAGTTGAAATTATATAACCCATTTAGCCCCCAGCGCACTACAGCAGGAGATGGATCAACCATGGTAATTCAAGGGTAGTGCCTGATGGTGCCAAGCTAATCTGGCACCACCCTTGAATTATCATGGTCAGTCCATCTCCTGCTACTGGTAAATAGTGGTTAGGTGACACCTCCAAAATTTAGGAAAAGGGGCCTTGGGGCTAAATGGCTCAACCCACTGTGTTGGCCACACTACATTGGAAACACGAAAATGGTCACAATCATGTGGCTTTGGACACTAAATACACAGTGTCAAACCATCTGTAACCGGCACACTCTGTGAAATGTCTCTTATTACATTATTTACATTTAGTAAATGTTATTGTAGATCATAATGAAATAATATAATCTACAGATTTCACAAGTAACTTCCGTTCCTGTATCTGTACCTGATTGGTAATCATTTTCAGTTTCTTTCAACTTGAATTATGTTATTTTGCTGTGTAGTGTACATTTTGTTTGCTTCGGATGCGTTTCAGGGTGTGTGTGATTCATGGACAGTTGTATTTTTAACACACGTACTGATTACATACTCCGCTGTGTGAATGTATAATGGGAGATATAGTAACTCAGGCTGTTACATGGAAGAATCTTAATTCGTTTGTTGAATAAATGAAGACAAATTGTGCAAGTTGGTTAATTCTTTCGAGATGTGCCGCAACCGGATTCGCGGCTTTATCAGGGTCCGTACGGTCTATGAACATTTGTGAAAGTTGTTAAGAAATAATGACAAGGCTTTTTCAGGGCCCTGGAAAGTCTGTCAATTTCAGTCCTTTTCCTTAAAGTCTGTTTGCCCCCCTACACCCCCGAGGTGAGGGGATGGTGTTCACATTGCACCACTAGGCGGATGAGCTGTTTCTGACAGCCAACGGCTAGAGGACGGAGGAGATCAGGTTGGATCCAACGGCCAAATGTGGGGGAGTAAACCCTTCAAATCAGGAGTGGAGCCCCGAAGGCAGACAGTTGCCTGTATTCACGCACTGTTCTGGCAGCTCCTGCAGCCAAACTGGTGCCAAACGTACTGCTTTGCATTCCTTTGGA
This sequence comes from Semisulcospira habei, assembly GCA_036245525.1. NCBI lineage: Eukaryota > Metazoa > Mollusca > Gastropoda > Semisulcospiridae > Semisulcospira > Semisulcospira habei. Next base: position 163,354,990 of record BTPG01000001.1, on the reverse strand, counting down.
TACATCAGCGAGGCCGAGAGGGGGATCTTGACGACTGGGCACCCCATGATCTCCATACACTTTGCCCAGGCTTGCGCCCTGGAGAGGTCACTCCAGTGACTGACCCAGCAAGCGCATATACTCCATTGTCTTCCGAGACAGGATGCCAAAAAAAAAAACAAACTTAAAGTCTGTGAAAGTTTGTAAAAAATGACGAAAAGCTGGCAAACTTTTGTCTACTTCTTTTTTTTTTTCTCCCCCAATTTGTGACTATTCCATTGTGAATGATCATGCTGACGCTTGTTGCAAGTGATTTGTATATAGCTCTGATCATAAAGTGACTGCATGGCCTTTCTGCCGAACATTCTGATTGGTTGTTTACGCTTCTACCGAGCTCCGTTATTCGCTAAGCGTTCTTTTATTTTGGTATCTCTTCATGCATTAGGCATGAAAGCTTCAAATGAGCTGCTGATACAGAGTGATCTAATTAAAGTGTGTAAACCTTCAGGCTTCAGTTTGGGTTTGTGAAACGTTTATGAAAAGTTTGTGAACTTCGTCCCTGCTTTTCTGTACGGACTCAGTTTATGCCGCGAATCTGGTTGCGGCACGTCTTGAAAGAGTTAACCCCTGCACTGCTGAGAAATGTGAACACCATCCAGCTGCAAGAGACATAGGTCCTCATGAGCCCCCACAAGTGCGGGAGCTGATGAAGATCCGTTCCTCTTGCTGGCATCCCTTTGTACCATGTTCCTTACATGGCTTTGGCTCTTCTGCGATAGGCTAACTAACATTTCTGGAATACAGCCTGCGACAGCTAGCTATGAAGGGGTGAGCCCCTATGTGCTTGCCGTCACCATGTACTGTGAACAGTACCGGTAGTTTCATGCTCAATGGGTTGACTCGTCCTACCCTGGACACACCACAGCAAGATATGGATCGACCATGATGGTTCAAGGGTGATGCCAGAATAGCTTGGCGCCTCTGGGCGCCAAGCTATTCTAGCATCACCCTTGAACTATAATGGTCGATCTGTGTCCTGCACTGCAATGCAGTCTGCAGAGGACAACGGCAACATTTGGGGATGTCGGCCTTATTAGGGTACAATGAGTTAACTGAAAGCTTAGATCACATGATTCCATGCGCAAATTTTGCCATTATTTTCATGGCATGGAGAGCTGCGCACAGGCAGTGTCATCATCATCATCATCAGTCCCTTGCCCGAACTGGGCGTTGGGGGGACTGAAAGGCAGCAGCAACAGACAGTGCTCTCCACTGAGTTCTATTTTGGGCGGTGGCAAGCAAGTCTGGCATCTCGAGTTCGGTCCATTCTTTTATGTTTGCGACCCAACTCTTTCTCTGACGACCTCGCCGACGACTTCCTTCGAGAGTGCCTTGGAGGATAGTCTTGGACAAGGTGTTGTGTCGGGTCACGTGGCCAAACCAAGCAAGCTTGCGCCGTTTCACGGTTGCCAGAAGGGGTTCATGTGGGCCCACCAGGGAAGTGACGATGCTCCGTACATATTCGTTGGTCTTGTGCTCGCGGTACGAGATGCGGAGCAACTTCCTCAGGCACTTGTTCTCAAAGGCCTGGATTTTCTTTTCTGAGTCTGCAAGCAGTGTCCAAGTCTCACAGCCGTAGAGTAGAATAGACACTACGAGGGACTTGTAAAGCCTGTACTTGATGGTGAAGCTGATGGAGTTACTTCGCCATATCCTGTCCAGCCTGGCCATTGCGGATATCAGTCTGATAAGTCACCCTAGCAAAGTAATGCTTAGAATCATTCTCAACCGCCTCAAAACTTTCGCCGAGGAACTGCTGGCAGAAGAACAGGCTGGCTTCAGAGTTGGAAGAAGCACTGTAGAGCAGATTTTCAACTGCCGCGTCCTGATCGAGAAACATCTGCAGCATCAGCGCGAACTCTACCACAACTTCATTGATTTCAGGAAAGCATTTGATCGCGTCTGGCACGACGGACTCTGGCAAGTCATGAGATCGTTCAACATAGAGGAGGGACTGATCCAAATGATAGAAGCGCTTTACAAGAACGCCTGCAGCGCGGTTCTACTTAACAATCAGTCAGGCGAGTTCTTCAGGACGACGATCGGTGTCCGTCAAGGATGCCTGCTCTCTCCTGTCCTTTTCAACATATTCCTGGAGAAGATCATGCAGGAAACCCTCCACGACCACCATACTTCAATCTCTATTGGTGGCAGATCCCTGTGCAATCTTCGATTCGCAGACGACATTGACCTCATGGCAGGCAGCAATAGTGAGCTCCAAAACCTGACAGACAAACTTTCAAGTAGCGCAGGGTCTTATGGCATGGAGATCAGTACGGATAAAAGCAAAGTGATGATCAACACCACAAGCGACAGCAGCAGCAACATTCACATGAACGGCCAGAAGCTAGAAGAGGTCAATAGCTTCAAGTACTTGGGAGCCACCCTGTCCAAAGATGGTAGTTGCATAGCAGAGATCCGTATCAGGATAGGTACAGCAACATCCGCAATGGCCAGGCTGGACAGGATATGGCGAAGTAACTCCATCAGCTTCACCACAGGCAGTGTGCAGACTCACATTTTGTTCTTCGTGGTTTTGTGTTTTGATGGCGTTTGTTTCAGTATTAGATTTCTGATGAACAAACCCCCTTTGCGCATGCATCTACCAGTACTGTGAACGGTAGTGGTGGATGCATGAACAAGAGGGTTTAATTCATCATTTAACGTTTGCTTTTTGCTTTAAATGTTTGAACGTGTACTGCCATAAAACAGTGTTATTTCACGTCATCATTTTTATGCTTGAAAGGTTACCATGTGACACTTTTAGTTTGTGTCTTTTTTCACCTTTTTTACGTGAAATTTTCTTTCTTTCTTGTCAAGCAGGGCATAGATGCAAGCCAATTATGCTTTAGTTTCTTGTTATTGTTTTAGTACCATTGGATTTCAGCCTAGATTACTGAAGTCAGGGTTATTACAAAAGATTAGCAAAGCATAAAATAACATTGTGCTGGTCTGTGAAATTTGGCTTTTCAGCTTGGAGCTGTAGTGTCCAAGGTTACAGACCAGCTTATGATGGTTGTCCAGCTTGTGGTTGTGGCATAGAACGGTTGCAAGGTGTGTAGGATAATAAAACTAACATAGGATATAGTGTATTCTTTTTACCCCTAATCTTTCGGAAAACACCAGTGTGTGAAATAAGTTTGACTAAAATAGTTCAAGGGTGGTGCCAGAATAGCTTGGCGCCTCTAGGCGCCAAGCTATTCTGGCACCACCCTTGAACTAAAGCTATTGGTCTATATCCTTATCTGTAAGTACTATAATGTAGCTTGCATATGGTAGTGTACAAATCTGAAGCTTTTAGCCTCAGTATGATATGGGTTAATAAAGAGTTAATTTTTTCATGAATATTGTGTTCTTCTGTTGCTTTAACCCTTTGGCTGTCGGTAGCGGTTTTTGCGACGATTCTTGCAAGAATCATCACGACAAAAACCGCTACCCACAGCGTTAACATTTGTGCCGTCGTTATTCCAGAATTTAGTTACTATTGTAACCCCTTCTATTGGCGATACCTCTTGGTGGAAGATATGTAACGCCGTCTTTTCTGCCAAACAGTATTATCGGTAGCAGTGAGGATCATAAAGATTAGTCTGTTGTGTTTCAAGCTTTCACACACGTACGCACACATACAATGTCCATGTTTATAAATACGTTTAATGAGAACTCAGAACCCACATGGACAAAAAGCAATGAAACGCATGCACATTTTACAGACGCCCCCGAAAGATGAATATCACACCGTGAAAACAAATCGAACCCCTTCAGTGCATCTCTAAACAACCGAAACCATTTCTGCCTATGAAGGTGAAAGGCAGTAAACCCATTTTTGTGATAAACAAGATTTTCCTTGTATTACAATGAAAATCTTGCTGTTCACAAAACGGACATGCTGTCTTTTGTCTTCACAGGTCAGGTTAACCCATTCAGCCCTGACGCACTACAGCAGGAGATGGGTCGACCATAATAATTCAAGGGTAGTGCCAGATTAGCTTGGCGCCTGTCGGTGCCAAGCTAATCTGGCACTGCCCTTGAATTATCATGGTCGATCCATCTCCTGCAACAGGTGTATAGTCGTTAGATGACGCCTCCAAAATTTGGGAAATACGTGCACAGGGCTGAATGAGTTAATACTAATAATGCTTGCACACATCTATCAACATTTTTGTTCACTTCTAATTTACGATCACATTTATAAGTGTATCCAGAAGTTTGAAATCAATTACGTTAGCATCTGATCGACGCTTCAAAATATAGCAAATGGCGACCAAACGCTGTGGTTTGAATAGTTTGTGCTTAACATAAATCAATAAATTCATTTAACCTACTTTTAATCTGTCAATAAGCATAGCAATATATACAGCAAATGGAATTCTGCTCTTGTGCAAGATCTGATCAGTAGTTAACCCATTTAGCCCCAACGCCCAACACCAGGTGATGCACCGACCATGATAATGTGAGGGTAGTGCCATCTAATCTGGCACTACTCTTGAATTATCATGAATGATCCACACAGCTGGTACAAGACACCTCTAAAATTTGCAAAATGCAGCCTTGGGGTTAAATTGGTTTAGCAAACTGTCTTTCATACATGTATACATGCACACACGCACACTCCCGCACACTATTTCAGTCTAAAAAAGCAAAGTACAACAGAACCAGTCATGAGCGACCACCCTCATCTGAGATCACCTGTCACCATGGACTATTAACCCTTTGGGTGTCGGCAACAGTTACCGCTACTGACACCCAAAGGATTAAGGTGCCTGCAGCTACCTAAATGATGGTGTTAAACTCGTAAACTCCAAGGATTTAACGACTCTCCATTCTACAGAATGGAAGTCATTTATTCCTAGGAGTCTAAGAATTAAAGGCAGGTGGCACTTTCTGAGAGAGCGTCCCATTTTTTTTTTTTTTGTTGCAAAAAAGAGGTGCTTGCTCAAAACATGATCTACTGCTGTACAAGTTATATGCTATGGCAAGGTCCTCACAACGGCAGCTCCTGGTCAAGAAAATGGGTGAATGAATAGCTGATACCATAATCAGAAAATGTAGAATGTTATTACGACTGACGGAAAAAGGCTGCTGTAGTATAATTTGACTGATCCTTTATTACTGAACACAGACAATTCAAAGCAAAATCTCCATCATCACCTACTGCTAAAGACTTTAACAAAGTCACTACCAGTATACTATTGTCAATTAACTTTTTGGCTGCGGTAGTGGTTTTTGCGATGATTCCTATCGGAGTCATCACGACAAAAACCGTTAACGCCAGCCAAAGGGTATATGAACCAATGTGAATTAGGATGTCATGTCATGAATATGTCAAATGCACATGATACCTGCTTACAATGTTTTGCTTTTTATTAAAAAAAAGACACATCATACACATGAGTCTTCAACACGAAGACCAGCAGTAATCCAAGCACAAAAAAGCACATTGAACCCCGTGTGCATGCAGCCAATGGTATTGTTAAACTGTGTATGTATTATAAACATGTGCAAGCCTGATGAGTCATTTGAAACCAAGCCGTTAGTGTTATAACATAGGTACCGCCTGCTCTGCGGCTGCAGCTAAAGGTGTAGACCAGACCCTATAACAGAACTGGTAGAAGTTAAAATTAAAATTAAAAGGAAGTTAAAATTACACACATACAAATTCTCAAACAGTAAGGGAACAAATATGGGACGCAGGAATTCCCAAGAAAATCAACAGAAAAAGTCAACAACAAAATGGGACGCAAAAGCTATAAAAGACGAACTCATAAGTACTAAATGGACAAATGAATAATACATTGTCAACACAAATGCTTGGAAAGAAAAGGCCCACCTTAGCAACCCGGTTTCCTAACCCCTTTGCTGTACATGTAGTTTGGTTAAGTACAGTTCAGTCAAGATGAGATTTCTGCGCTCGGAAAGGCACACTCCACCCAACCCATCAGAAGACTACCCAGAGTTCCTTTCGACATCGTACCAATATATGGACCTCTCATGTCCTTTCAAGCCTGCCCAACTCCCGCTGCCTTTCTCCACACCTCTGATCTGAAGGCAATCGAGTGTCTGGTAGGCGATCACTGTAGGTATAGTGAACACCGTCCAACTGCAAGAGGCAAAGAACCTCATGAGCCCCCGCAGATGCTGGCGGCTCATGGAAGTTCTTTGTCTCTCCCAGGTCTCGTTTATATCTGTAGTCCTCAGACAGATAGGATTCACAGGGGCTAATCACTACTTTTCATCTTGCAGGTCACATTTATATCTGCATTCTGTGGGTGGACAGCACTTTGCGAGGGCTCATCTTGACCTCTAGCGGGCACCAATTATACATCTATCTTCCAAGGATGGATGGATGGGGCTAATTGACATTTAATTTGCCATTGTTATAAAGACACAAACTGATCCACTTAGCAGTGAAGGGGTTAACCCTTTCCATCCTGACACACCCACTGCTTGAAATAAATTTGACCATGATAGTTCAAGGGTGGTGTCAGAATAGCTTGGTGCCTCAGGCTCCAAGCTATTCTAGCACCACCCTTGAACTAACACGGTTGATCTATCTCCTAATCTATAATGTAGCTTTCATAGGAGAATAATCAGATTGTAAAAATTCAGCATAAAATGGGTTAATAATTATACAGAAATGAATCATGATATAGTTTGCCATGTTAGCTGATTGCGGATGGCTGCTAATTGGTCCCTACTTTAGTAGCTCCTGACAGTTGCCCTACAAGCCGTGTGCACGACTGTAAAATTCACGACAGAAAAATAAGACCACAGCCATCAACCTTTGTGCAGACAACACAGTGAGTTCACATGATAACGTGATAAGTGCTACGCCAAACACATGTTGACAATCCGAAGATCAAGAAAAATTCATTTTTCTTTAAAAGGTATTTTTTCGAAAAATACTTACCGATGACATGACTGAATGGAATGGAAGTGTCTACTACTTACTCATTCTAGCCTAAGAGCCAGTTGTGTAAAAACACAACCCGGGAGGCACTCGGGGAACCCCGAGGGGACCAAGAGTTGTCTCCCTATACCCACCACCCGGAAGCCGGGTACCCATAATCCCTCAGTCAGGATACTTAGCGCACCAGTGGCAAGCGGGGCAGGTGGGAGGGTCGTTTGAGTCATGTCATCGGTAAGTATTTTTCGAAAAAATACCTTTTAAAGAAAAATGAATTTGTTTCTTCAAAAACATTACCGATGACATGACTGAATGGAAGAATTGCGAAGAGGAGGTGGGTGCCGCGCTCCAGCACACCTTAGGGCCCAATGGCCGTCCTCCCTAACGCAAACTCCCGACGACCCTAGGTAGGTGAATACCTACGGCGCTGAGGCGCCAGGAGGGAGTAGTGCCCCCCGCAAAACGCCCCCAGCAGAGCGAGGAGTCTCGCTGGCCTGGCAGAACTCTGCGATTGCAGAGGGCGAAGTCATCCCACCCGCCAGCCTCCAGTAGCCACGAAGTGTAAGACCGAACAGTCCCTGACGAATGTGACGTTCGAGGCCATGCAAGTGCCTTGATAACGGAACTGTAGCCTCTAACCTCCCTGAGGGAGAGGTCCTGTAATTCCGAACGTATGACTGAGCTGAGCCAGGAAGAACGTCCGGCATGTAGCGTCAGTGGTGCCAGAACCGGCAAGAGGTGAGCACGTCCGTAGCGAACGGCTATGTCGTAGGCACACGTGAGGCTTGTACAGGAATTGTTACGTGGTCTCCTGGTGGCATAGCGCCCCGTAAGCGGGCACAAGGTGAACCCGTGGACCAAATGCGGTCCAGGTAAGGTATGGTCCGAGAGGAGCTGTACGTAAGTGTTCCCTCGAACTGTAGGCAGACTGGGCGAGTCGTAGCTCCTGAAGCTCGTTAACCAATCTACCATGGCGACATCCCTCAGGCGCCGTATGGCGGCAAGGGCAAGACGTAGCATGCGATGACTCCTCACCCGGGGAGTCGACAGGAGGCTCCGGACGAGCGTGTGTAAGTCTCTCCGAACCGGGCTCCGAGGAGAGGCGGGTTATCTGCCGGCAAGTACCCCCAGCAGGATCCCGGCGGCTTACTTGGAGACGAGTGGGTACCGAGATTGGACGTGGGACGTCGCCCCGCGCGACTCTCTGAACTGGGCTCTGTGAGGCGAGTTCTCTGCTTCTCAAGCTGTGTCCGGGCTCGCTCCGTCCGGGTAGCGGCCTCGGTCAAACCCCACCCTGTGCCCTAGTCCACTGCAATCGTTGTGGAGACCCTCCACAGGATCATCTTAGTCTCATGCGCCGATCCTCCGAAGGTGTCCTGGTGCATTCCGTGTGTAGCCACTGTTCCCACCGGGGAAGACTGGCCCAGATCTACCGTCGGTCCAGGTAGCGACACGCACGGAGGTAGTTGAAGTTCTTTCCCCAAGCACCAGGGTAGGGGTTACGCACTGGTCAGAGGATCGCCAGCTGCCCTGATCCTGGAAGAACACCTCCGCTGTCGCGTTGCCGGAGAGGAGAAGCTCCTGTGACCTATCCTTTCTCCCACGAGCAGAAGAAGAAGGCCTAGTAGTCCGCGTCGGATCCAAGCGAAGCACGCTCTTGTCCGCGAAGCCCGAAGGTCGGAGGGTTGGACCTCGAGAAGAATCACGGAAGTAGGAAGCGTAGCTTGAGCAGCCGGGCTTAGAGACGACCAAGGTGCGTAGATCCGACTCCGTGTAGTGGCTAGGTCCTCCGCCACGAGCACAGCCAAGCGGTACGAAGTCTGTCACCCCCCGGGTGCCCAAAGAAACTTGTCGAGACGGCTAGACGGCAGGGGGCAGAGGCTGCGCCTTGGTTCCCCGGTGTCCACGCTGGATGAGAACCCCCAGTGAGGCAGCTGGCGATGCCGGGCAAACTTCCGCAGAAGGGCGGCGGCGATGAGCTTGGAAGTCCCGTCCAGCGCCGGCCGAGTGTCCATCCGCGCAGCACAGGACTGCCGGAACCGCAGCACTGGAAGCCGAAGAAGAGGGAGAGGAGAACGGCTGAGAACGTCCGAGCAACCAGTCCGAGGGGTCGCCAGCCGTCACCCTCAGGGTGTCGAAGTCCCGCTGACTGGAACCGGCGACCGAGGAGGGCTCCGCGGGAAGGAATCCCACTGACGGCGAACCACAGAGGTCGAAGACTCCCTCCGAAGGGGAGAGCGAAGACGGAGCGACGCGGCGAGGGTCTCCTGAGAGCCGAAGGCGGGTCCCGACGAGGAGAACGGCTGCGACGAGGAGGAACGGAACGGAGAGGACGAGGGAAGGGGGAGTGGCCGGTCGATGGGAAGAGGAACGGGACGAAAGGGAGTCCGAACGAGATGGGGAACGCGAAGAAGGCGAAAACCGTCTGAGTCGAGGGAGACCTGATCCGTCAAACGCTGAGAGGAGAAGGTCCTCCTTCGCTCTTGCGAAGCAGAGCGGTAACGGTGAGTAGAATCCCGGCGCCTACGATCTTCGCCAACAGGAGGCTCCGTAGGAGTGCGTGTCAGTCTCTGCGAACCAGGCTCTTGGGAGAGGCGGGTTGCTTGCCGGCAAGGGGACCCCTGCGGCCAGAGACGAGTGGGAAATGAACCAGGGTCTTGGAAGAGGCGGATTTCTGGGCACTAACCGTTGAAACTCAGTGCGCCTACCGTGTCGGATCATGTTGGCCTCGCACATACCGTGCTGGGGGCACAGCGAAAGGCGTCTCGGTAATCTCCCAGGGGTGTAGGGGGCTCTGGATAGAGGTAGCACCTTTGCTGTTCGGCAGCTGCGTCCTACATAGGACGGACGGGCATCACTGGTCCTCATCCATCTCCTTAATCTCTCACGTGCTGGCTCCAAGCGCCACACCCTGGCTAACCACCTCGGCTGGTGGGCTAAACCACGTGAGGGGGTGGTGTTCACATTGCACCACTAGGCGGATGAGCTGTTTCTGACAGCCAACGGCTAGAGGAACGGAGGAGATCTGGTTGGATCCAACGGCCAAATGTGGGTGAGTAAACCTTTCCAATCAGGAGTGGAGCCCCGAAGGCAGACAGCTGCCTGTATTCACGCACTGTTCCGGCAGCACCTGCAGCCAACTGGTGCCAACGTACTGCTTTGCATTCCTTTGGCTACATCAGCGAGGCCGAGAGGGGAACCTTGACGACTGGGCACCCCAGGATCTCCATACCCTTCGCCCAGGCTTGCGCCCTGGAGAGGTCACTCCAGTGACTGACCCAGCAAGCGCATACCCATGGTCTTCCGAGACCGGATGCCAACAATCTCCCAGCCCCCGAGCGGGAAGGTCCTCCTATGATCTTGCGAGGGAGAGCGATAACGTCGCGTAGAATCCCTGTGTCTACGCTCTTCACAACCAGGAGGCTCCGGACGAGTGCGTGTATGTCTCTGTGAACCAGGCTCTTGGGAGAGGCGGGTTTCTTGCCGGCCAGGGGACCCCCAGCGGAATCCCGGCGGCTTCCTGAGAGACGAGTGGGGAACGACGGTGGAGGAGGGACGCCACGAGCGTCCCACCAAACCAGGCTCTTGGGAGAGGCGGGTTATTTCCACCAGCTGTGTCCGGGCGCGCTCTCTAATCCCTCGATTACTCAGTGGCGTTTCCTGTGTCGGATCCAGTTGGTCTCGCACGTCCGGTGTCAGGGGCACAGCGGAAGGCGCCTCGGCAAACTTCAAGTACCCGCGAGGGGAGGAGGCTCCCTCCTATAAGTTCCAGAGATTAGACCATCGCAGCTCTGGCCAGGTAGCACAGACATCACAAGTGTGGTCGGAAGCACACCCAGCGCACAGGAGACAGACTGTCTGGATATCCGATGGCCACTGGAAGCCTCCGCATCGTATGCAGGTCACCAGTAGGCCCATGCAACACACCAAACCTGAGGTGGCCTGGAACTGTGTCGATAGTAGTCTCCCCTTCCTTGGAGGCGAGCATCCTTACTAGAGTCTCTGGACGTGCACGTGAATGTCTCTGAGCCGGGCTCCGAGGGAGGCGGGCTTTCTTGCCGGTAAGGGGGACCCCCAGCGGGATCCCATGGACTTTCTTGGAGACAAGGGGGACCGATAGTGGACATGGCTTCATAGAAGGCTTCGTCCGGGCGTGCTCCCTCCTGGAAGCGGCCTCATCGATCCAGGCCCACTACGTGCACTAGTCCACTGAATCCGGTGTGTAGCTTCCCACAGAGACGTCCTGGTCTCAAGCGACCGGTGCCAAGGAGACGTTGGATGGCGTATCCACATCCTGCGCCTAGGAGACCCGACCTAGTGGTTGTCCGACGGCCACCGGCACATCTGCCTTGCGTGAAGGACGTCAGCATGCCCCCATCGGGGCGGAACGGGATCCTTCAAGCACCAACAGCATAGGTCGCTCCCACCTGCAGACGCTTCAATGCTGCCATCTGCGCTGCTGAGGCCAGGTGACACAATCATTCCAATGTGGTAGGAGGCACCTCCAGTGTCGGAAGACAGGCCTAGTCCCAAATGGGCGCTGCCTGGACATGAAGAACACACCTACCAGGAGCAGCCGGGCTGGTGCTTACAGCCGAGACGCTGCTTGTCCTCTCCAGGTGGTAGTGTACTGCAACGTCCTAAGAAGTCGGACGTGTGCGTAATTGCCATACCGAGCGGGCCTTGCCAGAGGTTGTTCCTGTGCGCTCCCCCTGGCAGCGGCCTCCACGATCCACGCTCGCGCACTAGTCGTGACATTCGGTGTGGCTTCTCCATGTCAGTCCGTTGTCCCTGCAACAGACAACACACCCGAAGGCCTGCGGGCGAGTCCTGTGGGACTAAGCCACGAAGGTAGCCTTCGTAACAACAAAACACACAAGCACCAAAGCGGGGTAACAGACTGTCAAGCCTGCCCGCCAGCAGTGTAGTAAGAAGGTCGACTCACTGCCATCAAGCACTAAGGTGAGCAACCAACATATGTAGCAAAAGTCAAACATGTCATGACAGAAGCGAGGTACCAAACTGCACGCCTACAACTAGCCGTGCAGTAAGCAAGTAGGCCCACTGCCGCCAAGCGCTAAGGCGAGGGGACAACATATGTACACAAAAGACGAATACGTCATGATGGAAGCGAGGTACCAAACTGCACGTCTGCAATCTAGCAGTGCAGTAACGAGGTAGCTTCACCGCCGTCAAGTGCTAAGGTGAGCAACAACATATGTACCAACCCCTGTCATAAAAGGAGTCAGGCCCCAACAACATTGCTAAGGGTGACCGTGTGTGGAAAACAACACCGGCCGCCTGCTGCACAAATCAATACGCAATGACAACCAAGACAAGAAAAACATCCGGGGCAGTAAATCACCACTTAATGTGGACATGTCACGAGGGGCCCGCCCAGCCAAGGAGCGTAAACCCCCAAGCTGCCCGCCGGAACGTATATCCACTCTCTAAGGTACGTGAGCACTTGTCCACAGCGTATGCCTGCATATGCGCGTGCGCTTAAATTCATCACCCGTATCTATACCAACATCCCGCAAGGGAAAACAGAAAGGGCCAGAATAGGCGCTGGTGCCGAACAACTACGCGATGACAAGGCGTGCCCCAAACTGCCACTCAGCTAATCAGGCCATGGAGTAAAAGAATTCTCCACACCCAAGGTACAAATGCGTAGGAACTTAGCTACGATTCACCGAAGGTGAGTGGGAGCACGATTACAGTGAGAAGAAGACGAAAAAGTTCGTACCTGCACAAACCAGTGCCCAGCCCGGGAACCGGCCGAGGGTCAACCCCGCTACCTTACCTCTCTGCCGAAGGGGAACGGGGGGAGATGTCCAAAAACCCGCCTGGCACGACCGGCGAAGCTCACCGGACAGATCACCAGCGGTCGAAGCGTAGGCGCTACGCAGTGGGGACGAGAAAGCCACGCAGCAGCACAGGCAGGGCCGACGAAACGATCCTATCTCCCGCTCTTCATTCCAACAGCAAGTCCAAACCGAGAACCGGTCGAAAAACCAAAGTCCGTAGGCTAGAGCAGAGCGCAAGACGACCGAATCGTGCGCCTAAGTAGACTAGACTGAGGGATTATGGGTACCCGGCTTCCGGGTGGTGGGTATAGGGAGACAACTCTTGGTCCCCTCGGGGTTCCCCGAGTGCCTCCCGGGTTGTGTTTTTACACAACTGGCTCTTAGGCTAGAATGAGCAAGTAGTAGACACTTCCATTCCATTCAGTCATGTCATCGGTAATGTTTTTGAAGAAACAAATCACCAGTATACAACCAACAGTATAGTTTAACTCATATAAGACATGCCGCCTCCAGATAGGTGGCACGTCTCGAATGAGTTAATATCTCTCTCAACCCATAATGAAATAAAAGTTTCAAAGTTCCTATCTCTCTATACACACATACAATGGTATGCGCATACACCCGTGCACACACACACGCATACACACACACACACGCAAAGGACAAACTGGGCACATTCACTCGAGACCACATCCAAATTATAGTCATACATTAATTACATATATAATTTTTATAGATACAAAATATGAAGTAGCCCACCATTACATGTGCAAATCACAAGCTGTCTCTTTCTTACACTTTCACCCCCTTGCGCAAGCAGCCACCGGAATTGTTAGAGTGCCGGCGGCTGCATGGACGAGGGGGTTAAAGGTTGTGGGCGTAGAGACCACCTATATATCATCAGCCGTTACACCCGTTACACTTCACATCATAAAAAAGATTGATTCCATGCGTGCACACACCAAACCAGAACAGAAACTTACAGAAACTTCAAGCCGTTCATGCAGCTATACCACTTGAGAATCAAGGACAACAACAGTTCACAAACTAATTTTTTAAAATTTTCTGTACAGATGTATTTAACCCTCTGGCTGTTGGTAGCACTTTATGTTGCAATGATTCCTATAGAAATCATTGTGAAAAAAAAAGTGTGATTAACACCCAGGGTTAAATTTGCTATATGTTATTAACATCTAAATCACATTAAGCCCCATGTGCATGCATCCACTGATACAGGCTACAGTACCAGTGGCTGCATACACAAGGGGGTTAAATTAACATATTGCTAATGACCATATGTACACCTTCAACACCTACTTCTAAAGCACAGTCTCACATTAACCCCTTGGCTACTACTGATGATACTGCTTGGTGGAATTGACACATAGTTACATGTCTATTCAGTTGAACGGCATCATAAGTAGAGAGTTATCCGGTTGAAACCCCTAAGAAACCGTCCCAGCACCACAAGTGTTTACACCGGTGATATTTTCCCCCAACAATGCAAAGTTCAAACAACCCCTGACTGAATCACAGTGAATGTGTTTTTGTCTGTGATTCTAGATCCTACTACAGCTCCATGTCCAAAATCACACACCAGCACACACATTTATGTCATCTACTCAGTTTTACTCATTCGCGGCCAGCCACATCCCGATGCGGCTGGCTGCGAATGAGTTAAAATAAAATTAACCCTCTCAATTAAACCTATTTAACCCCAAAGCACTACAGCAGCAGATGGACAAACCATGATAATGCAAGGGTAGCGTCAGATTAGCTCGGCGCCTGAAAGCACAACCCTTGAACTATCATGGTCTAGGCAACACCTGCAAAATTTGGAAAATGCAGTCATGGGGTTAAATTGGTTAAACGTGATGCAAACTACAAAGTTTATCTCACATCAAAAACAATTTAGATATCACTACTGCATCTCTTGATAGTGGTTTGTCTTCATATCACCTCATCAACAGTCTAAATTTGCATCACAAGCAGGGCACTAGGGACGGACCGCAGGCAATCTCTTTGAACCAGTAACTGCCAACCCATCGCCCTTCTAAAGTTTGTCTGAGTAAATTCAAACTTTTCATGCAAGCTTCAAATGATAAAACTAGTTTTACAGAGATCATCCCCATCATTACAGGTGGGTCAGAAAAAAACCACAAAATTCAACCAGCCTGCTCCACCAGCACCATAATTTATGTTCTCTAACCCATATCATACTGAAGCTAAAAGCTTCGAATTTGTGCACTGCCATATGCAAGCTACATTAAAGTACTTTCAGATAAGGCTATAGAGCAATGGCTTTAGTTCAAGGGTGGTGCCAGAACAGCTTGGCGCCTAGAGGCGCCAAGCTATTCTGGCACTTCCCTCGAACTATTTTAGTCACACTTATTTCGCACACTGGTGCACTGCGAATGATAAGGGCTAAACTGCTGTCGCTCAGGAGATTGTTTGCCTCTTGGTCACCAGGTCTGACCTTGCATTTGTTCTTTCTAAACCTCTTTCTCTCCTTCTTTCTTGGAATGTTCCGTGCATTTCACATTTCTTGGCAGTCACCTTTTTGATCTGAACAACTGTACGATTGTCACTACAGCACACGCTGCAGTGATCGTAGCGACCGAGAAATGCAGTTCCTGCATACCAGCAAAACCTGTTTTGAGCATTTGCAACCACCCTTTCTGGCAAGACAAGTGGTCACAAAATACATTAGCTCTCTCAGAAGAAGTCTTGAAGGGCAGAAGGGGTCATCTGTCATTAACCCTCTTAAAGCCAAGTAAGTAAAGCCAAGGCCCCATTTCCCAAATTTTGCAGTTGTCACCTGACAACTATGTACCAGTTGCAGGAGATGGATGGACCATGATAATTCAAGGGTAGTGCCAGATTAGCTTGGCGCCTGAAGGCGCCAAGCTAATCTGGCACTACCCTTGAATTATCACGGTCCATCCATCTTCTGCAGTAGGGTCTTGGGGCTAAATGGGTTAAAGACCATTGAGGTGGCTACAGCCACAGTCACAACTACAGCCACCTAAATGATGGTCTTTGACGACAGGGGACCCCAAAACAAGGTTCTGCTGTACTCTGTGCATGTCCTAACAGAAATGGACACTTCCTACTCTTCTCTGACCAGACTGACTTACTGCTATCAGAAACTAGTGCAACCCACCACAGACTTCGAAATAAACATGTCAAACACGTAAAAATAGTGGTCCTACATCTTCAAACATTGGCAGCTGCGAATCAACTTAAAACTACGTCATCAAAGGCACCTCGCATCGATAGCTGCAGAAGTGTTGACTTGCCTTGCCACTGGCAACGCTATGCAATGCTTTCCCAGCTATTGATGCTGGGCGCCTTGACTGAGCTAAAAACAACACATTGCGACACCCTAAACTTTCTCCTTTTGAAAATCTAAATAACTGAGAAAAAAAAGGCGATGTCAACCATTATGGAAATAAATGGCAAATTGCGATCACTGTCACTCAAATAACAAAACAAAAAAAAAAGTGTTTTAGACGCAGCATGAATGATCTAATACAGATGTCTTGTTAAAATGTTGAACGATGAAAAAGTACAACGTAAGATTACAAAACAAATAAACAGACAAAAGGCTAAAGTAACTGAAATTTTAAAATATGCATTTTTCTTTAAAAGGTATTTTTTCGAAAAATACTTACCGATGACATGACCTTATGGGAGTGTCTACTACTTACTCAATTCTAGCCTAAGTACTCGTTGTGTTAACACACAACCCGGGAGGCACTCGGGGAACCCCGAGGGGGCCAAGAGTTGTCTCCCGATACTCCCCATCCGGAACAGAGTACCCATAATTCCTCAGTCAGGATACTTAGCTTACCAGCGGCAAGCGGGGCCGGTGGGAGGGTCGTCCGAGTCATGTCATCGGTAAGTATTTTTCGAAAAAATACCTTTTAAAGAAAAATGCATTTATTTCATCAAAAACATTACCGATGACATGACCTTATGGGAGAATCACGAATAGGAGGAGGGTGCCGCGCACTAGCACACCTTGGGGCCCCAAGGGCCGTCCTCCCAAACGCCAATTCCCGACGACCCTGGGGAGGTGTAACCTATGGCGCTGAAGCGCCAGGAGGAAGAGGAGCCCCGGAGCAGTTCCCCCACCAGAGCGAGTAGCCCCGCTGGACTGGGAAACTGTGAGCGAGAGAACATGCCCGCGAGCCCTACAGTAGCCACGAAGTGGAAGACAGCACAGTTCCTGACGCCTGTGACGTTCGTGGCCCTGTACGTAGCTGATAGGACTTAATTAGCCTCTAAGCTCGCTGCGGGAGGGATCCTGGAATCGGATCGCATGACTGAGCGTCGTCAGGAAGATCATCTGACTTGTAGCTTCAGGGCTGTTATTCCTAGTGACGAGGAGAAGCTCGATCCTTGTTACGCTCGCGAGGGAGCGCGAGGGTGGCGGTCCGACTTCGAGCGAAGAGAGGATCCCGAAACGTGTCGTGACGTGGTGTGCGTGTGAGAATGTCTCCGCGAGCCGGACTCTGTGGCGAGGCGGGTTCGCAGCGGCCGAGGAGGATCCAAGGCCTTCCTAGGAGACGAGTGGGGACCGGTTGACCATGGAGGCGCGAAGCACGCCTCTCCGAACCGAGCTCTGTAGCGAGATGGGTTCTCTGCCTGGCATAAGGCTTGGTCCAAGCGCGGTCCCTCCTGGGAACCCGCGCCTCGAACTCCCGACTCCGCACACTACCTTGCTGTGTTCAACGTTGAGGCCTGCCGCCACAGACGAAGGCGAAGGAGTAGGGGCCCCATCAAAGCGAAACAGCGAGCGTCGCGGCTGCAGGAGCACCTTGCAGAAGCGGGAAGCAGTAGCGGGGGTCCGCGGCGAGGAGAGGTGTAAGAGGTACAGGACCGGAACCCAGTAACGGGGTGACGAACAGGAAGAGCGGAGCAACCGTCCCAGGCTAGGCCAGAGCGTCGATGTCTCGTCCAGGCGGGCGAATCCACAAAGGCAGGGCGAATCCTCAAGGACGGGGCACGCCAGTGAACCCACCTAGTGTCGAACAGGTCCGTGAAGCCATCTCGCCAGTGCGCCGGTCCTCCGAAGGCATCCTGGTGCAAACTGCGTGTAGCAACTGGATCCATCGGGGAAACAGGTTGGCGCAGCCGTCCCACGAGAAGGTGACCTACTAGTCTGCGTCAGCTCCAAGCCGTTCGCGCTCTTGACCGCGAGGTCCGAAGGCCAGGCTGGAGTTGGAGAAGAACCACGGTAGTAGGAGGCGTAGCAGAAGCAGCCGGGCTTAGAGACGACCAAAGGAGAGGAGATCCGACTTCCGAGTAGTGGCTGGGCCGTCCAACCGCCAGCACAGCCGCAGCAGTACCACGTGTTCGAAGCCCGGTGCCCTCCTGGGTGCCCAAGGGGAAGTCGAGTTGGTTAGACACCAGGGAGACGGAGCTGTGCCATGGTCCTACAGCGTAAGCGAAGCGAAGGTTCTAGAAGCCTCCACCGTTCTGCTCCCCGTAGCGAAGTCCAGGAACCCCCCAAGGAACTGCCTTGGTCGAGTCGTCAGCACAGAGGTTCCGTCAGCATCACACCGCCCCGCTCGGCGCCAGGAGTCGTCGACCTGGAGAACGAAGGATAGGGTAAGGAGCTCTACCATCTCACGACACGAAGGGAGGTACGTACGAGAGGGGTCGTCTAGTCCCAAGGAGAGGCAAGAGCGGATCCACCGCTGGAAGGGGAGGCAACTCCTGTGACCTCCCGAGCACCGTTCCGACCGAGGGAAGCCAACAGCCGGCAACTCCATGGGGGTGAAGAAGATCCGTGAACCGAGAGAAGAAGCGCAGGGTAGGTGAAGCGCCTGGCACGAAGTCCGGAAGCCGCTGCCAGCTCCGAGCTGCATCCGAGAGGGCACCAGGGGAGACAGAAGCCGACGCGCTCGCAGACCCGTTTACCACCCGTGCGAAGTCAGAGTACTTCCACTAAGTCAATGGGACTCACGTGTAAGGCCACCAGCTAGTGAGTCGTCAGATCTCCAAGGAGTATTAGTGCACAACTGGGTCGAACCGATTGATTGATTGATTGTACATTGCTTAACGTCCCGACAGCAACAAGGCTTTCTCAGGACGTGGGGTCGAACCGAGTACTGTAACCGCAGGAGGAGGTAAACAGGTCCGAGCAAGGCGAAGTAACGACAGCATCCTCCCCGAGAACCACCGGAGGGGGTCGGATGTCCAGAAGAGGAGCGACCGCAGCCAGGCCGGAGCACGAAGAAGGGGAAGGGCTGAGTGCGGGGGAGAGGAAAGGGACGAACGGCAGCCGGGCGCGAAAGGGATCGACGAGCGAGGCAGGAGAGAATCCCTGGAGCGACGTGAAGAACGGCAACTCCTAAGCACGCCCGCAGCGGAGAGAAGCGGAGTGTAGACCTAGAGTGCCGGAAGGTTGACTCCAACGAGGGAAATTCGTAGATGGACGGGCATCGAAGGTGCAGAGTGGTCCCTCCTCGCGCGCAGGAGAGCAAGAGCGGAGATCCGATCCTGAGGGAAGTGGATTCCCAGTCGTGCCGCCTCTTCCTGCCCATACGACAGGGCAAGACTGATATCCCAGCCCAGACGACCTCCTCCTTGGCTGCGCTGGGTAATACGAACTGCATACATGGATCTCTCCCGACGGGTAGCGCAGAGACTGAAGATCCGCGCAGATGAAGTACGCGCCATGGCCACGAGCATCGCATACGACCGGAACTGCGCTGTCAAGGACATCGTGGCCGCTGTGGGCTGGCGAGCAGAATCTACCGTCGCTCGTTTCTACCGTCGGGAACTGGCGGGACAGCGTGACTCTGCGACCCGGGCACTGTATCGAGGTGGGTCTCCGCCTGACCGCAGGCTATGTCCAGGTGCGTACCCTCCTGTAACGCCCGCGTCGAGAACCCCTCTCCGCGCAGTAACTGAAGCGGTCCGCGTAGCCATCCCTCCACAAGATCGTCAAGGACTCGGGCGGTAAGGAACGGAGACAGGCACCTCCGCCCTGCTGGCTGGCCACCAACAGTACCCTGCAACCACTAGCAGCCGGCCCGAGTTCGATCGAAGAGCAGATCCCGAACAAGTCGAGACGTGGTGTGCGTGTGAAATTGTCTCCGCGAGCCGGACTCTATGTCGAGGCGGGTTCGCAGCGGCCGAGGAGGATCCAAGGCCTTCCTAGGAGACGAGTGGGGATCGGTTGACCATGGACGGCACGAAGCACGTCTCTCCGAACCGAACTCTGTAGCGAGAAGGGTTCTCTGCCTGGCATAAGGCTTGGTCCAAGCGTGTTCCCTCCTGGGAATCAACGCCTCGAGCTCCCGACTCCGCACACTACCAAGCCGTGTCCGACGTGTCGATCCCCCGATGCTAGGGCCGTCGGAACTTGAGAGGCTGGAGAACCGGAACAGCTGGTACTTCCTCAGGTCTGGAACAGTCACCGGTGTCAGGCGTTCGCGCCGGAAACCCCAAGTTGGTACCAGTGTACTCTGTAGGGAGGCCGGTTGTCTGTCAGAAGGCTTTTTTCCAAGTGCACTTCCTCCTGCACACTATACTGACGCGTCCGGCATGGTGATCTCACAGTCCACTCGTCGGAACTCGAGCAGTCGGAGTACCGGGAATATCCGCCGGTATCTCAGCAGGGCTGTAACCAGTCACAGGCGTCGGGCGCTCTCGCCGATAGAAGCTCCAAGGTGAGCCCAGCGCCGTCCAGGTCATGTGGCGCAGGCGTCACACCAAGGTTCGGAGGCACATGGTAGACAGACCTTGTATGAGTCCGACGGTCACTGTAACGTCCGCGTTGTGTGCAGGTCATCTAAGGCCCCTGCAACATACCAAAATCCGAAGGCACGCGGGCGTGGGCCTGACGGACCCTGTCCTGGTAAGGTGAACTTCCGCAAGACAACGGTACAACCAGCGAGGAACCACCTGTCAGCAAGCGCGCGGACCTGCAATACATCCCCGCAAGGTAGAGAGTGCAGCCAGTAGGGTCCCGGTTAACCCCAGGTAAGCACCCCACCTGTGTGACCTACCTTCTGCGAAGAAGAGGAGTCGCGGCTAACGGCACTGTCTGTCCATCCTGCCACGGCAACTCCCCCAACCACCAAGGTGTGTACCTGTCTTCCCAGCGTATACGTCCTACGCCGGGCACCTCCCGGCCCCTACAGGTGTGGAAGCCACCCTTGGTCTGGGAGGACCGCCAGGCTAAGTTGAGCCTACAACACATCCTGCACAACAAACTCAAGCATGTCATGACAAGTATAAGCCTGAAGCAAGCGGCAGGCCCAGAACCTTGGTCGGAGCGGAGCCCCCGCGACACACCGGAGCTGTACTATAGCGACGGCCTCCAGGTGCAGCTTTGATCATTGTCTTAAGTTGCCAGCAGGCAATTACCTTTCAACCGTAAAACGTTACTGTCGTTCATGTTAACTTGTATTCTTATGCATGTTGTTCATGTTAACTGGTAGTCACATGCCCAAGTAGGAATATAACCAAAGAGCAGAAACCAGTGCGTCCAGGAGACATAGGGCTGTCTGAGCACTGTGGTTTTTTTTGTTTTTTTTTTTTTGTTTTTTTTTTTTTTTTTTTCCCAGGGAGGTTCGGGCCGGGAGACGGTCACTGGCGCCTGCCATGAGATGCGTTGGCGACGGGCTCACCCGTACCAATCACCGTCCATCTGCAGCCTGTCATTGTAATATGTGGAATGAGCAAGTGAGGGTATGTGAGTAGCACCTGTGGTGGCAAGAGAAGTTATTGCAGCTTATGACCTTCCCCCATGACAGCAACAATAAGTCATCTAGGTGCCGTCAGTGTCCCCTCAACTGACGAATACTCTGCATCTCCCATGTATCTAATACGCCCCCGTATGTGGTAAACAGGTCTGCAGTATGCATAACAAAACAGGCACGACGGGACCGACTCAGTACCGAAGTAAGCGTCGGTTCTCGCCACATTCGCCAACGTAATGCGTCAAGGGATGGCTGGAGCATACATTCCCCGAACCCAACCAGGGACAAGAGCATAGGTGAGGAAAAAGTGAGTAGGTAAGCGCCAGAAATAAGGTTAGACTTAGCTTCACCGATCTTGCACACCATTCCCCTTCCAGTAAAGGTTTTAACCGTGAGGAACACGGAGCTCTGCATCGTTAGACGCCATCTTGGAAAACGAAGCTGACCACCTGCGGATCTGCGCCGTTTAAGAATGACCGTTCCAGACTACAACGTCTCATTTCTTCCCTCACGCGTAAATGCCTTCCGTTAAAGCGCGGAACTTTCAACAACCACGCTGCTAACCACAGCGAAAAAAGGGAGACTTGACCCTGTCAATAACAATACCACACCAACGCGGAAGGAGAGGGGGAACGGGCGCGAGACCCGCCAAGAAAAAGTCAAGAATCTTGGCGCAAGCAACAACGCAAATGAAGACCGCGTTCGCGCCTGCTCAACCAGTGCCCAGCCCGGGAACCAGCCGAGGGCCAACCCAGTCACCTTACCTTTTCCCGGAGCGGGACCGGGGAAGGGGAGGGGGGGGGGGAGAATCCAAACCAAGGCACGCGCGGCGAAGTCCCAGCGAAGTTCACAGCGTAGCCCAGGCACTTCAGGGAGCCAAGCGGGCAGCTGCCAACGAAGAAGGGATACCAGAGCCACCCGGTACAGGGGGGCCCGACGAAGAACAAGTCAAGAGAAGAACTAAGTCCGTCGAAGACCGGAGAACCGGTCGAAATCCCCAAAATCCGTAGGCTAGAGCAACACGTCTGAACAGCGTAAGCCTAAGTAGACTGACTGAGGAATTATGGGTACTCTGTTCCGGATGGGGAGTATCGGGAGACAACTCTTGGCCCCCTCGGGGTTCCCCGAGTGCCTCCCGGGTTGTGTGTTAACACAACGAGTACTTAGGCTAGAATTGAGTAAGTAGTAGACACTCCCATAAGGTCATGTCATCGGTAATGTTTTTGATGAAATAAATGCCCGAATGCTCATCAACAGCCTTCGACTAGAAAACTGTTCATGAACATACTGGTATATTTTTTAATTTCCTCAACAACAACAAAGCAATCACAAGTTGACCCACAAATAAGGTCTATCTATCCTCTCCTTCAATACATGAAACATCGGCAAGGTTTTAAAATGTTGTTACAATTATGAAGTTAGTTATGAAGCTCTTCCTATGACTTTTTATAGAATTTGTGAAAAAATACATCTGCATAAGATTACTTTTACAACTTGCATTTATACGAACAAGAACTAAAATCATATCATTTACGGGACATGATTCAACCATTTCAGCTGGAGGGTAGTACCTGATTAGCCAGGTACCTCTAAAGGTACCAAGCTAATTAGCACTACCCTCAATTCATCATGGTCCATCCAGCTCCAGTGCTAACATTAGTAACAAGTTTAGTACAAACAATTTCCCCTCTCGAAAACATTGGAACATTCTGAGATTGACGTAAGTGTAGCTGACAATATGCACCTGGCAAATTAGGCACTACCTTAAGCCATCATGGTCCATCCAACGCCAACGTTAACAAGTATGACACAAAACAAACGAAAACTCCTCAACCTCATCAGCCATAGAAAGGTTGACAAAAAAATGTGGCCCTCACGTCAGTCCATCTTGAGATTGACATAAATGTAGCGGACGAACTTGAGAGACGCGAAAAAGGAGACGGTGCCGAGCATCAGGAAAAAGACGTAGCAGCTGAGAGCAGTGTAGCCAAAGAACTCAATTGTCTGCAGCACACCCGACATGTTGGAACGCTTGAAGTAGTAGAACATGGCGTACAGGAACACAAAGATGCCGGTTGACCTGCAGCCAGAACACACAAAAAGTGACCAATTTTCAGCCTGTGTACCAGTTTCAGGCCACTTCTAAATTTCAAATGCAAGCAATCAAAAGTTCCGAAACCTCAGTAGCTGAGCTGACCCTTCGCACCACGTGAATGTCTGTCTGTCTAGTACTGTGTTTGTATTCAGAGTGAATGCATGTGTGTCATTTGAGTGTGCGTGTTGGGTCCAGTTCACGGTGCTATGTGCCAATTCGCAGAGTTGGGTAAAGCACCTATATTATAACCGGTATTATTTTCATTTACAGTACAACACAGTTTGCTCAACCATCTTTTTTTTGCAAGGTCATAATAGTCAGTTTCTCTATTTACCCCTTCCCTGCCGCTGCAAGTACACTGCATTTTTTAAATCTTTCTTCATGCAATGATCAAAACCCACAACAGTCCAAGGAACATGGATATAAATTAGTCTCAACAAGAGACATAAATCCTCATGAGCAACTGCGGGAGCTCATGAGGATCTATGTCTCTTGCAGCTGGGTTGTGTTCAATTTTTCTCAGCAGTCAAGGGGTTAAAAGACCACCATTTAGGCGGCTACAGACACCCGAGTCTTTAATGACAAGTGATCTCTCATAAGGACGAGGTACTGTTTAGAGCCAACACCACCGACACGAACGGCAACTTACCCAGCACTAAATATGGATCGCCACCACCACCGGTAATCTTCCGCCGACAGCTGGAAGTAGGTCAAGGCCACGGAGATGCAGGCGGTGACGCTGAGCAGGATGCCGTAGACGATAAAGAGAATTCCAAACAGCGTGTACTGCTCACGACCCCACAGGGTGGCAAATATGTAGTACAACTCCACAGAAATGGCACTGTCAACAAACGTCATTTATCTCTGTTAGCCTCCATCACTGCCGGCGGTCACAAGCTGTGTTCCTGAAATCTTTGTCAATTCAACTTCACAGAACCCCATCTACTTCAAGCTTATAAGAAGGCTGGATATAAGAAACGTTGGATAAAACGATACTATATCAGGGGTGCCGACAGCGCTTTTACAACGTAAATTATTTTGTGTATAACAAACTTCAGATATAACCACAGGAAAACTGTGTCTGCTGGTGATCTGTTATGTCCAAAGTTTACTGTATAACTATAGATCTACGTGTAATAGATACAAATTGGGGTCAGCAAGAGGCAGAGACACTCAAGCGTCCCCGCGCCTGCGGGGACGCATGAGTGTCTATGCCTCTTGCAGTTGGGTGGGTTTTACTTTTTCTCTACAGTGAACGGTTGAATCCGTGTTCTTGCGCATCCTAGTCTGTAGCTACGTCAAGAGACATTTACAGACATGAGACCAGGTTGAGATCCAATCCTAGGAAAGCAAAGAGTCCAGGACTCGCAACTCGCAATCAGTACATTTTCATGTGGGGGAACTTCGCAAAACAGCTACATTCATCGTATAGTGTAAGCAATGAGTTCAAGAAAAATGTCAAATTCAACATGTAAACATGCACCATAATTCCCAAAAATTTTCTCAACGAATTTGCACTGATCTAAAAAAAAATAAGCAAAATGCAGGAAAAAAATTCGGATCTCCGAAAAAATTCGGAAAAGTCCCATGTCTGCATTTAAAAACACATCAGCCATACGCAGTGAAAACCTGCCGCTTGCTGCTGTAAACTCATTTCCATTTGGTTCAAGCGAAATATTCTCTCTTATTTAACTCATTACATCCTGAGGATGAAATCATCGTGTGCAAATATCCACTGAAATCTTTAACACAGTTCTGGCGACAGATCGACCAATATATTTTAAGGGTGGTGTCAGAATAGCTTGGCGCCTACAGGCGCCAAGCTATTCTGACACCACCCTTGAACTATCGTGGTCAATCTACAAACTGTTGTAGCAAGCCTGAGCTGCATGACATGAGGCATGGGGTAGAGTGTAGGCGTTGGGTGTGTGTGTGTGTGTTTTTATTTGGGGGGGGGGGGGGGGGTCAGGGGGTGGGGGTGGGGGGGGGGGGGGGGGGAATATGGAAATATATTCACAGTGCTATCAAAGAAAGTTTACTGCATAAACATTGCTACAGTACAGTAAATGGAGAGAAAAAAAAACCACAAAAAAATCCCACACTAATGCTAACATCTCACCTAAAAGGTAGAAAACCGCCCACAACACAATGGGCCAGACTGGAACGGTACAGGGGCACCGGTGGAATTTCACGCGCTATATTTTTTGTACGGCATGGGGCATCAAAGCCTGTTGCCCAGTTTTTCCCAAAGATCCCACCGATCACTGTCAGAGGGTAGCCCACTGAAACATACAGAAGAGAAAAACTGAGTAAGAAAAGGCAAATGCAAATGCATTTTCTAAGAAGTCATTATCACATCAAACTGTCAGTGTAATACGATGACATTTGTTTTCTCAAAACACATTACCGATGATATTACAGTGAGGAAAAGCCCTTAGCTAGCCTAATTTTAGCCAAAATTTGGTTGTGTCCGTATAAGGGAATGTTGGCAGGAGTGGGGCGCCATAGACCAGGTCATGACCCGAATAGCCTCCCCTTATTCCCATCCGGTACGATACTACCCGTCATAGCCCAGTTTAGTTCTTAGCTAGCACTAGGAAGGTTGTGTCTGTTCGTGCTCTGCGTTTTTTTTAACTTGAACCGATCGCCCGACCTTGGTTACTGTGAGCTTGGAACTTTGGAAGTGTGAACTGTAGAGATTGAGTCGTTTTTGGGACGGCTTGTTCTCTCTGCTGTGCCGATTCTCTTTCATCGACTTGGGGACTCACTTGCCGACGAGATTTTGGCGGTTGGGACTTCGAGCTCACGCGACCTGCCACGGTGTCGAGACTTCGGAGCCTGCCTGGTCGTGACTGGCGACGAGTTTCTACGACCGGCTGACAGTGGTCCCACTTCGGTGGAGAGACGTGGGTTTGCTACCTTTTGCCGCCATGGACAGGTAATATCTCGGTGAATGCCCTCGACTGGCGCTCTAGGGTGGGAAGGAGCGCCGAGCGTAGGCACGCGCTGTACTCGCCTTCGAATTCGATAATGTTCGTTGTTTCATCGCGCGCGATTTATTTTGCGTGACCTCGGAGGCCACGTTAGCTCGTTCTTCATTGTACCCTCTTGTTGCAGATACCAGGTTCGTACCTGCACGTTGTGTGGCGACTTTCAGTGGCCCTCGGACGTGCATGCAGTCTGCCTACCCTGTGCTGGTTGCGATTAGACCCATACGTGTGTGGTGTGCGCCCCATGGCTGGAAGAAAGGTGGTCGCAGCTGTGGGGGTTTTACCGCCGAGAGCGACCGACTCCTGTCAGGGACCGACTGACAGACCCGGTGCGGACTACCAAGGCGGGGACCAAGCCGGTACCAGTGGCTAATACGTCCCGACTGGCTAATACGTCCTGACCAAGTAAAGCTTGTAAGTGGCGACCAGGAGATCTGATACTGAACCCTTGGCAGCGGAAGGGGTGACGCTCAGTACGCCTCTGGAGACGGCAGAGAAGAGCGATCCTTCCCCCGGGCTGGCGTCGGCTACCGAATCTATGACGCTACCAGTCCAGAAACACATGGCGGATCGCAGACATGACAGGCAGAAACGACCACGTACAAGTAGTCACACAGTGACACACGAGTCTCGGGTACAACGGGACACGGCCTCGAGAGATGACCACGCTACCGCCCACCGGCAGCCCAGAGTGGAAACACGACGGACGGACGAACCAGATGCCAGGGCTCGCTCCTCGCCTAGGTCACAGGTCAGTGGAGGCATTCCGATCTCTTCCTCTGTTTTGGTTAGATACAGCCCACTACCCAGGCGCAGCCCGCAGAGACGACGCTCTTCGCCTCGTAGGGATCCTGGTCGCCGCTACCGCTCTCGGGCGGGTAGCTCGTCGGACTCGAGTGGTTACACCGACACACACAGAGACAGATTACGCGTAGCGAGTCAACGTCGGCGGACCAGTACTGGGGGACCAAGACGCCGTGATAGTCCTCTCTCTTCCTTTCGTTGTTCCTCGTCTCGGGGCTGCCATCGTCGTAGACGGTCGCCCACGCGGGCTCCTCCAGAATCACGTCGGACCCGCCCAGCCTCACACAGCTCCCGCTCTTCGCGCCGCAGCCGTTCCCCGCGGGATCGCTACCCCGTCGCTCGCTCTGACTCTCTCTCATTCGCTGCGCTGCAGAGGTCACCTCGTCGACTCAGCAGACGCCGACCTACACACCGGACAGCCTCTCCTTCACTACACCCCATGACAGCTCCGGCACCCGTTGGTCCCGCGAAGGCTCCCGATACCTCGCTTCTTCCCGCTCGTGTGGATGACGCCATCAGCCTGGCCCCGGAGGATTTGGTGTCGGCCTGGCTGGAATCCTCCCCTACCCCTCGCTTGCAGTCACCGGAAGATACAGAGGTTCCCCCCGCTTCACTGGGTCACAGGACGGAGACCATGCGCGCCCTGGATGAAGTGGCTCGGCTCATCGCGGCTGCTCTGCCTGCGGAAGATTGTCCTGCTTCTCCCCCTGCTAAGAAGAGAGCATCGGCGTTTGTGGACGCCGAACTTCACGCTAAACGCTTCAAATCCCTGCCTCAACCTCCTGGGTTCCGAGACATTCGCGATGCCTTCTCCGCTCACCTGCTTCAGGGATCTCTCGGGGACACCGGCTTCTTTTCTGACAACAAGTGGCCTGCTGACCTGGCGATCGCGTTCCGGCAAAGTTGGTACGCCGGACATTCGCAAGCCTTCGCATGCCCGCTTCCGGCGGTGGATCCCCCCGCGCTGTCATGTGCCAGCCTATTCCAACGAGCTGTCTCCACCCCGGGCCTGAATACGACTGCTACACTCATCCGCAATGCCCTTGCGTCAGCGGGTTTCTTGGACTTAGCAACACAGGCCATAGTACGACGTGTTGAGGAAGCATGGAATCCGACCATCGCACCCCTTTTGGCAGACATCCTAGCCTTGGCGGTTTCTGGTAATCGTGCAGCCTACCATACCTCCGTTAACGCCATGGCAGCGGCGGCAAACTGCGACCTCATGCGTCGAGATGCGGTATTGACAGCCTGTAACCTACCTGTTGAAATTCAGAACCAGCTTTGCCGGGCCCCTCTAGGCAACGAACTCCTCTTCGGCCCACACTGGCAGTCCGTCAAGGAGTCAAATAAGGATTTGTGGCCTACCCGCGTCGCTCCGCAGCGCTTTCCTCCAGCCCGCAGGCCTGTGGGTCGAGTCTTGCAGTCCTCCAGACCCCCCGCTCGCCCCTTCACCAGTCGTGGACGTCTCCCCCTCCCGTAAACCCGCCTTCGGTCGACCCGGTTTACCGAATCCCGCTTCCTCCAACGCCCCCGCTTGGCCTAGACCTGCCCAACGTCCCTTCGGGCGGGGGCGGGGGCGGGGTCGGGCCCGTTGACTGCACACCGTCTCCGCCTCCGCCGACCGCTCCCAGGTCTCCTGTCGGCGGAAGGCTAGCACTACACAGCGTCGCGTGGATGGCGCTGTTTCCCGACAACCCATGGATCCTGTCGACTGTCTGTCAGGGCCTTCAGCTGTCCTTTCGGTCTCCCCCTCCTCTGCGCCGGTTTCCACTTTGGACTTCGGTGCCGACCGACCTGCTCAGGGCCGACGCGCTACGCAACGAGGTGGACGCTCTGCTCCGGAAGAACACCACGGAGGTGGTGCTACGACACGACACCCCAGCCTTCTACAGCCGTCTGTTTGTCGTTCCCAAGCCGGGGGGCAAGTGGGGTCCAGTGATCGACCTTTCCGCTCTGAACAAGTTCATAGTCGCCCCGGCTTTCCGTATGGAGACCGCTCGAGCCCTCCGAGCCGCGGTGCAGCCCATGGACTTCGCCGTCAGCCTCGACCTGTCAGATGCTTACCTTCATGTTCTGATGCATCCGACGGCCAGACGCTTCCTTCGGTTCGCCTTCGACGGAGTAGTCTACCAGTTCCGCGCCCTCCCCTTCGGCCTCAACCTCAGCCCTTGGGTGTTCACCCGGATCATGGACGCCGTCGTTGCCAGGGCCAGACGGACGAGCTCAAGTCCTACGTCGAACTATCTCGACGACCTACTCCTGAGGAACCAGGTAGACTCCACTCTGGAGAGGGACAGAGACGCGTTCCTAGTCCTCCTCGACTCCCTCGGGTTCATCGTCAACATGGGCAAGTCCGACCTCTCGCCGTCCCGCCGCTTTGTTCACCTGGGAATGGATTTCCACACCGACCTCAACGAAGTGCGACTTCCGGAGGCGCGTATCAAGAAACTCGGCGATCTGGCGTGGCAAGTGGCACAACAGGACAGTGTCCCTGCTCGCGTGTGGTTACAACTTCTGGGGTTGATGAGTACGGCAGCCGACCTGCTTCGCCTAGGTCGACTCTACTCCCGGCCTGTGCAGCTACACCTTCTACTGCATTGGCGACCCTCGAAAGACGACATCGACACGCTGGTTCCGGTGCTCCCGATGTTACGCCCTCACCTCCTGCGCTGGGCAGACCCTATCTGGCTGGAGTCAGGAGTCCCGCTTTATACGCCACCTCCTCACTTGTCTCTCTGTGTCGACACAAGCCTCACCGGTTGGGGAGCTCACCTACTACCTTCGTTCATCACAGCCTCGGGTCTTTGGCCTCAAGATCTTCTGACCCGACACATCAATTGGTTAGAGCTGAAAGCGGTTTGGCAGGCCTTGATGACGTGGGACTCGCATCTCCGGGGACAGGAGCTCCTTGTGCTGTCCGACAACTCCACCGTCGTCGCCTACCTACAGAAGCAGGGCGGGACTCACTCTCCATCACTGTGCATCCTCCTTTACCAACTGCTTCGCTGGTGCGACGATCGGGGCATCACCCTGCGGTCCAGACACATTCCGGGGCATCTCAACATGCTCGCCGACTCCCTGTCGCGATGAGGACAGCTTCTCCACACCGAGTGGACGCTACGGCCGGACATCTTCCAGATGATCGGGGCCAAATGGGAGACTCCCATGATCGACCTCTTCGCGACCCGATGGAACCACCAGGTACCGCTGTTCGTCTCAACAGTGCCGGACCCGCTAGCTTGGGCGGTCGATGCGATGTCCATTCCCTGGGACGGGCTCGTCGCCTACGCTTACCCTCCATCGGTGATGGTGCCCAAAGTCCTCCTCAAGCTCCGCGGCTGCAACACGATCCTTTTCCTGGTGGCTCCTTTCAGCTGGACCAAGTCGTAGACTACAGACCTGTTGAACCTAGCCACGTGCCCGCCATTACAGCTCCCCTGCCCGCGCACGATGCTCAAGCAACCGCGTCAGCCACTGTTCCACCCGTGCCCAAAGCGGCTCCTCCTACACGCCTGGAGGTTGTGCGGCAAGCCCTCACCAGCAGAGGCTTCTCTAGTGCGGCAGTGGAAGCTATCGCTGCTGGACGCAGACTCTCCACCAAACGAGTTTACGAGGGAAAGTGGAGAGTGCTTTGCAACTGGTGTGGTGCCAACGACCTCCCCCCTACGACTTTGACGACGCCCCAGTTGGCGGAGTTCTTCCTCTGGCTTTTCAACCTCCAGGTATTGGCGCCAATTACCGTTCGGGGATACCTTGCCATGATCGCTGACACTTATCGTCACCTGGGCCGACCCGATCCTGGTGGCTGCAAAGACCTCGCTGATCTGATGGCACACTTCGGCTTACAACGCCCGGCGTTGCGTTCGCTGTTGCCTAGATGGGACCTACCTTGGGTGCTGACGTGGCTCAACTCTGTCCGGTTTGAACCCCTGCAGTTGGCGCGCTTGCCGGATGTTACTCGAAAGACGTGCTTCCTGTTGGCCCTAGCCACGGCGTCCAGGGTCAGTGAGCTTCACGCGCTGTCCACACGCGCAGA
Source organism: Semisulcospira habei (assembly GCA_036245525.1). Taxonomy (NCBI): domain Eukaryota; kingdom Metazoa; phylum Mollusca; class Gastropoda; family Semisulcospiridae; genus Semisulcospira; species Semisulcospira habei. The sequence goes on along the minus strand of BTPG01000001.1, from coordinate 163,323,595 downwards.
CTGCCTGCAGTTCCGGGCAGACGGTTCCGTGCAGTTACTACCTGAACCATCCTTCCTGGCCAAGATGAGGTCGCCTTTGACGAATCCACAGATGATGACCATTCGCCCATTACGTACGACAGACTCCACCCGGGAGACCAGACAACAGGACCCGGTGAGAGCCTTACGGGTATACCTGCACCGGACCAAGCCGCTGCACCGAGGACGTACCCGCCTCTTTCTCCCTTTGTCCCCAGGTAGACTTGACATCTCAGCCCAGACCATCTCCTCCTGGATCCGTTGGGTGATCCGCTCCGCCTATCAGGACCTCGCCACAGGGGCCGCCCAACTTATGAACATCAGGGCACACGAGGTCAGAGCCATGGCCACCAGTCTCGCCTTCGACCGCAACTGCGCAGTCAAGGACATTGTGGCGGCAGTGGGATGGCGAGCTGAGACCACGTTCGCTAGATTCTACCTGAGGGATCTCTCCACCCAGAGGCAGAACCTCGCGCTGGTGGGAGACATCGCAGCGGCGCAACACTCCCTCCCGGCGCCATAGGCGCTGTAAGTATCTTAACTAAAATTATCGGGAGTTTGCTCCGGGCGGGCGGGTCTGAGGTTTGGTCTGAGGTTTGGTCTGTTGGCAGTAGGGGCGTTATACGGCACCCACCTCCTCTTCGGTATTCCTCACTGTAATACCATCGGTAATGTGTTTTGAGAAAACAAATGAATTTTTCATTAAAATGCATTTTTTAAAAAAATACTTACCGACGGTATTACTCGAAGGACCCTCCCACCTACCCCGCTTGCCTCACGTCCGCTAAGGAACTAAACTGAGGTATGACAGGTAGTATTGTACCGGATGGGAATAAGGGGAGGCTATTCGGGTCATGACCTGGTCTATGGCGCCCGACTCCTGCCAACACTCCCTTATATGAACACAACCAAATTTTGGCTACAATTAGGCTAGCTAAGGGCTTTTCCTCACTGTAATACCATCGGTAAGTATTTTTCAAAAAAATGCATTTTAATGAAAAATTCATTTTTGTCAATGCTCAAGATATTGTAGATGTCTCCAAGGCAGAAATGACGACTGGAACAAAACAACGATTACAGTAGAACCTGTTTTGAGAGAGCATCCTTATGAGATATCACCTGCCATTAAAGACCATCATTTAGGTGGCTATAGCCACCTAAATGATGGTCTTTAATGACAGGTGACACTTTTTGCCCTCAAAACTTCCCTTGAGAGAGTACCTGCCTTTTAACCCATTCTACCCCCAACACCGAAATCCCAAACTTTGCCGCTGTCCTCTGGAGACTGCACTCTAGTGCAGGACACAGATCGACCATGACAGTTCAAGGGTGATGCCAGAATAGCCCATAGGCGCCAAGCTATTCTGGCATCACCCTTGAACTGTCATGGTCGATCCTTATCTTGCTGTGGTGTGTCTGGAGTAGAATGAGTTAAGACCACTTCTTTCTTGCAAAATCAGTGGTTGCTCAACACAGCTTCTGCCATAGAATGAACAATGCATACCCCACCCTATCTCAAATGTTTATTAAAATGAAGAGACGTATATACATGGGTGGGACAGAAAAAAAGTTGAATCCTGAAGCGGGGGGGGGGGGGGGGGGGGGGGGGGGGGGGGTCTGGGGGCACTTTTTAAGTGAAAAAAAAAATAAATAAAATAAACGAAAAGTTTTTGGGGCGAATCCGGAAATCCGGCTGTAGCCAGAAAAGTTCCACCCATGCATATAAAAAACACATGCACGTACACACACACACACATGCCAACTTACCAAAGACCCACAACATCATGAGCAGAACAACTGTTGTCCACGGCAACGCCTGGGTGGCTCCGTAACCCCAGGCAACAGAGTTCACCACCGCCCACACCATGAAAAATGGACCTGTGTGCAAAAAGATAAGAAACACCGACTAGTATGAAAAAGGCAACAGTTGAACATTTCTGTTCCTCATTTTAGAAAGAGCAAACTGTGGATAACAAAATGCTGTTCAGCGTGTGCATGGGTTCTATCCGAAGTCAAGTTTAAGTAAAAAAGTGGGGTTTGGGACTGCTGATGAAGCAATGTTACATCTGAATTTTGCTATCTCCAATATTTTTGTAAATAAAGTTTGACTTAATCCCTTAAGTGCCAGGGCAAGGAGAACGCTACCCATGTGCAAGAGACATAAATCATCATGAGTCCCGTTTCATTTGTGTTCTTCACGCCAATGTCGGTCAGTGGTTTCAGACGCAAAATCTGCGTCCATTGGCACTCAAGGAGTTAAACAAAATATTTTCTGTATTAACGTATTAAATGCCAGTGATCACATATTCTGTTTCTAAAATTTTTGTTAACCCTTATCATTCGGAATATTAATTTTTCTTAAAAATGTATTTTTTCGAAAATACTTACCGATGACATTACTAATTGAAACATTCGCTTAACACATAATTTTAGCCCCAAAACATACTGCGTGTCCCTCATACTAGGGGAGGCAACCAGTGGGGCGCCATAGCCCGGATACCTTATCCGGTGGCGCACTCACCCTTTCCCGTCAGTCACTGAGTCTAGCACCACTGCGGCAAGCGGGGTAGGAGGGAGTAATGTCATCGGTAAGTATTTTTCGAAAAAATACATTTTAAAGAAAAATTAATTTATTTTCTCAAAATCATTACCGATGACATTACTAATTGGAATTACGAAAAGGAAGAGGGTGCCGCTAGTTTGGAACCCCCCCAAAACCTGCGAAGCGAGCTGACTATGGATGCCCCTCCCATTGCGCCCACTCCCGATAATTTTAGCTAGGCGAACCTATGGCGCCTGCGGCGCCGGGAGGGAGTGTTGCGCTGCCGAGATGTCCCCCACAAAGACAAGATTGGTGCACTGGCCGGATAAGTCTCTTAGGTAAAAGCGGGCGAAGGTAGACTCATCCTGCCAACTCACGGCTGCCACAATGTCTCTCACTGCACAGTTTCTGTCAAAGGCGATACTCGCTGCCACAGCTCGGACTTCATGAGCCCGGATGCGCATCGTTTTTGCCTGTTCTGGGGCGAGCTCTTTATATGCCTCACAGATAACCCAACGTATCCAGGACGAGATAGTTTGCGCCGAAATGTCTCATCTGCCTGGAGCCAAGGGCAGGAAAAGGCGTGAGCGCACTTGTCTTAGTTCTGTGCAGATACACTTTAAGAGCCCTCACAGGGTCCTGAAGTCGCAAGTCCCGTGTCTGATCCCTTGCCCTGAGCGGTCAAACTGTAACGACTTGTGGGGCGACAGTAGGAACTCGGTTCTTAGCCCAAAAGGCAGGGTCCATCAGCAGCTGAACCGATCCATCACTCCTACGTTGGAGACAGGCGGGACGTACCGACAAGGCGTGTATTTCACTAACTCGTGAGGATGTGGCAAGCGCAAGTAGGAAACAGGTCTTCCTAGTAACATCTCCCAACCTTGCTAACTGGAGTGGCTCGAATCTCTTAGAGTTCAGCCAGGTGAGCACCCAAGACAGGTTTCATCGTGTAACTAATGAGCGTGATGCCGGGCGTTGCAGATCAAAATGGGACACAGATCTGCCAAGTCTTTGCAAGCTCCTGGATCGGGTCGTCCCAAGTGTCTATATGTGTCTGCCACCATTGCCAGGTAACCGCGTATGGTGAGAGTGCCAACTTCTGTCTGACGACAAGCCACAGGAAGAACTCGGCGAACTGGGGAGTAGTTAGATCCGTGGGGGAAAGTCGCTCCGCGGTGCACCAGGACTGGAGCACGCGCCACTTCACTTCGTAGACATTACGAGTTGAGACCCTTTTGGCTGTAGAGATAGCCTCCACTGCAGGACCCGAAAAGCCTCTAGCTGAGAGGGCTTGCCGGACAATCTCCACGCGTGTAGCATCAGCCGTTCCGGGTACGGGTGGAAAAGATGCTGCTTTGGTTGTTGAGCATTGTACTCGGCGTGGGAAGTATCATAGGCGGATCCGTCGCCAGAGCCAAGAGATCGGTGGTCCAGCTCTTGGCCCAATTGAAAGGGGCCACTAGTATCATAATCGTGTTGCTGTCCCTGAGTTTCTAAATGATCTTCAGAACCAGCACTGTGGGAGGAAACGCGTACGCCTGGAGTCCTTTCCAAGAAATGGATAGCGCGTCCACGGCCCAGGCTAGTGGATCCGCAATGGGGGAGACGAACAGGGGAAGCTTGTTCCATCTCGTGGCCAAAAGATCGATCATCGGTGTCTCCCAACGCGTGCAGATTAGCTGGAAGATATCTGGCTGAAGAGACCACTCCGAGTGAAGCATATGACCCCGCCGAGAGAGAGAGAGCATCTGCCAGAACATTTAGGTGTCCCGGAATGTGTCGCGCCCGAAGGGCAATGCCCCGGTCCCTGCACCACAGAAGATTTGATATACAAGTATGCAGAGGGAGGGTGCGCGCATACCCCCTTGGTTCTGGATGTATGCGACGACTGTCGAGTTGTCGAAGAGCACAAGCCCCTCGTTTTGCGTTAATCGATCTTCCCAAGCAATGAGTGCTAGCCACACTGCTTTCATCTCCAGCCAATTGAAATGTCTGCCTGCCTCTACTTCTGTCCAACAGCCCGAGGTCGTGGCAAACTGCGGTAACAGGTGGGCTCCCCAACCTGAGCTGCTCGCATCCGTGCAGATAGATAGGTGAGGCGGCGGGGAGAAGAGGGGAATCCCTGACGCTATCCAAGTACTGTCCGTCCAACTCCACAGATGAGACGGTACTAACTCCGTTGTCGGGATCAAGGTCTCCAGATCGCCCGAGAAGGGGCGCCAAAGTAGGAGTAGGTGAAGCTGAATTGGTCGCGCATACAGTCTGCCTAGAGCATGGAGATCCGCTGCTGCGCTTAGCAGGCCTAACAGACGAAGCCAGGATCTGGCCGGTAGGGCTTCCGCACGAATCGCTCCAAGTGCTGCTTCCATTACAGTCTGAATCCGTCCCTCCGGTAGTCTTACTCGATTTAGATCGGTTAAAAACTCCATGCCCAGGTGGACAAAATGGCCAGATGGTACCAAATCGGACTGCCTCTGTTGACTAGAAATCCCAAATGACGGAGTAGTGCGAGCAGGCCATCTCTGTCGGTCTCCAAAATGCATGCCACCTGGTTCCGTAACAGCAAGTCGTCCAGGTAGTTGGATGTCGGACTGGAAGCTGTCTGTCGGAACCTTGCCATCACTCCGTCCACAATTCCGGTAAAAACCCAAGGGCTGAGGTTCAGTCCGAAAGGTAGGGCCCGAAACTGGTAACAATCTCTTGAAAGGCGAAGCGTAGGTAACGTCGCAAGGCTGGATGGATGGGAACGTGCAGATACGCATCCGCGAGGTCGAGGCTTACTGCAAAGTCTTAAGGCCGTTCCGTTTCCATCTTGAAGAGTGGTGCCACAATGAATGCGGGGGAGTCGCAACGTATCCTTCTGTAAAAGTGCCTCCACTTCGCTCTGTAACGCTGTCGACAGAGCTCATTCTAATGGTACTCGCGTCCAAAGGGGGGAGTGTCTCAGTGGGGGAGGTGACAGGAAGGAGATCCTCACGCCCTCCGTCACTGTCGAGATGATCCAAGGGTCGTCCGAAAACAACTGTTTCCATGCTCCGCTGTGAACAGCTAACCTCCCACCGACCGGAGACCCAGCAGGTATCGGTGGGAGGATCGGGGACTGGTCAGCGAGCCCGGCTGCGGCCCCGTTGCCGAAAGACTCTGGACCAGGGAGTGGAGGCTGCGGGGAAGGGTGCGGGGAAGGCACGCGAATGCACCGGCAGGGAGAAAGCTCCGCCTCGGCCTCGGGACTGTCGGGAAGAGGAGGGTCTGAAGAACCGCAGGGCACGACCCACTGCTCTGCGGGCTGACTGAAAGCGTGCCGAGACTACTCTAGCTGGGGCTGGCCACAGATCCTTGTTGGACTCCCGTACCTCCTGCCACGTCAGTCCGAACAGCAGGTTGCCACCCAAGGGTGCATCGTGTCAGACGCTCGTCCCATCGTAACAGATCGCAATTCAAAGCCGCTGCCATGGCGTTGACTGAAGCATGGAAGGCCGCTTTAATCGCCGCAATCAGTACCACGTGGATCTCCCGTAAGGGAGCTGAAGCCCCAAGATCCCAGGTGTTCTCCATCTCCTGACCACCAACTGTATCGCCATCTCCAGGAAACCAGTGCACGCCAGTGAATTCTGAACCAGTGCGGCTGTGTTGTCCAGTCCTGTCGACAGGGAACGCTGTGTTAATCCTGTTTGGACGAAAGCCTCCTTGTCCCCCGTAGGAAGAGTATAGCTGAATGCCTGGGAGTGTCCCACATACCAGTCTAGACGGAAATCCACGTCGATTCCCACCGGCCAACGCCTGTCGGAGAAGAATCCCTGCTCTCCAACTCCGTCCGTGCGAAGATGCGCTGAGAACGCCTCTGAGAGGTCCCTGAAACCTGCCGGTTGAGGTAGAGTCTTGATGCGCTTGGCCTGCTGAGGTGTGTCGACCATCGCCACCGCCTTACTCTTCACAGGTGGAGAAGGTGAACAGTGTTCCGGCAGAAGAAACGCAGCAATGAGGCGAGCCACTTCATGCAAATCCCGACGAGTAGAAGACATCGAAGTCGCATCCACAGCAATGCTGGAGATAGGAGAACGCCGTCCCAGTGAAGTCGGTGCTTCGTCGATTCCCAGCACTGACACCGAATCCTCTGGATGAAGACTAAGTGCCTCCTCGTCCACCGCCGCGCGCCGAGAAATAGAAGCAGTAGTGGTAGGTCCCAGTGTCGACCGGAACGAAGTCTCTGCCGAGCGTCTGTAATCCTGGCCTGTGGAAGGCTGATGAGGACTGCTCCGATCCCGCCGAGAGGTTGTCTCCGTCCACCGGTTGTCTCGATGTGCGGGATGGAGAATCCCTAAGGTTGCTACTAGGCTCAATCGTCCGCGCAGGACGAGGCAGCACTGCACGAGGCACCTGTGGGGTCAGCAGGACCCGTTTTTGCGCTGACACACAACCGATGTCTGAAATTGCATATTTTTCTCTAAAATAATTTTTTTTGAAAAATACTTACCGATGACATTACTGTTAGGAATACTGTCTCGCTAGCCTAATTTTAGCCCAAAATTGAGGTTGTGTGCCTTTAAGGAGGGAAGGTAAGGGGGCGTTATCTGCTAGGCAGAGCCACGGTAGCCTCCCTTCCCTCTATATCCGGAACGCGGTCACCTGATTCGCCATTCTGTATCGTAGCGAGCCAGCGGCAGCGGGGTAGGAGGGAGGGTCCTTCGAGTAATGTCATCGGTAAGTATTTTTCAAAAAAATTTATTTTAGAGAAAAATTAATTTTTCTCTAAAATATATTTTTTCGAAAAATACTTACCGATGACATTACTGTCTGGAAGTGTCTACTACTTACTCAATTTTAGCCTAAGAACTTGTTGTGTTCCTTCACCACCCGGGAGGCACTCGGGGAACCCTCATTAGGGCTGAGAGTAGCCTCCCGTCCCAGTCCAATGATGCGTCCACTACGTGGCCCAATCACAAATCAGTCGTGATACTTAGCTTACCAGCGGCAAGCGGGGCAGGTGGGAGGGTCCTTCGAGTAATGTCATCGGTAAGTATTTTTCGAAAAAATATATTTTAGAGAAAAATTAATTTGTTTCCTCAAAAACATTACCGATGACATTACTGTCTGGAAGAATGGCGAAAAGGTGGAGGGTGCCGCGCCCAAATACCATCCGAAAGGGCAGACGACAGAGCCCCACACCCATTCGCCAAACTCCCGACAATTTTAGCTAAGTGCATACCTACGGCGCTGCCGGCGCCGGGAGGGAGTGTTGCGCTGCGGCGATGTCCCCCACCAGTGCGAGATTCTCTCGCTGGCCCGACAGATCCCTGAGGTAGAAGCGGGCGAATGTTGACTCTGCCCGCCAGCCCACTGCTGCCACGATGTCTCGAACTGCACAATTGCGATCGAAGGCGACACTCGTGGCCATGGCCCGAACCTCGTGTGCGCGGATCCTGAGCCGCCTCGCCCCGTCAGGGGAAAGATCCTGATAGGCGGACCGAATGACCCAACGTAGCCAGGAAGATATTGTCTGAGCTGTTATGTCATTTCTTTTGGGGTTCAAAGGTAGAAAGAGGCGTGATCGTCCTCGGCGGACGGGCTTGGATCTGCGTATGTAAATGCGTAAGGCGCGCACGGGATCCTGCTGGCGCGTCTCCTTAGAAAAGGTCGCGTGTTTCAAAGGTCGAATATTGATGACCTGGGGGGCAGTCAAAGGAGACCGGGTCTTGGCGAGGAAGGCCTGGTCTGTGAGTAATTGTACAGAACCATTCGCTCGGAATTGGAGGCAGGTAGAACTCGCTGACAGAGCGTGTAGTTCGCTTACCCTGGCCGCCGTGGCTAAGGCCAAAAGGAAGCATGTCTTCCGTGTCACATCCGCGAAGTTAGCCAGTGAAAGGGGTTCAAATCTGTCCGAATTAAGCCACGTCAAGACCCAGGGTAGGTCCCAGCGAGGAATCAGAGAGCGGGGAACCGGACGCTGCAGTCCAAAATGTGCCATCAGGTCTGCGAGATCTTTACATGCGCCAGGGTCCGGGTGGCCTAGATGACGGTAAGTGTCCGCAATCATGGACAGGTAACCCCGTATCGTGATGGGAGCGAGGCCGAGGTCTCCAAAGAGCCAGATGAAGAAGTTTGCGAGTTGTGGAGTAGTTAATTTGAGGGGTGAGAGATGTTGGTCCGAGCACCATGACTGGAACACTCGCCACTTGCCCTCGTAAACACGTCGAGTCGAGGGTCGACGGGCTGAAGCGATCGCCTCCACTGCAGCACCCGAGAAACCTCTTGCGGTGAGGGCTTGCCGGACAATCTCCAAGCGTGAAGAAGGAGTCTCTCCGGGCACGGGTGGAACAGCGGCTGGCGAGGCTGCTTGAGCATAGTTCTCGATGTGGGGAGACGAAGGGGCGGACCCGTGGCGAGATAGAGAAGGTCGTTGGTCCAAGACCTGGTCCAAGAGAACGGGGCGATCAAGAACAGGATCGCGTTGCAACCTCTGAGCTTGATTAGGACTTTGGGGATGAGAACCGTCGGTGGAAAGGCATACGCAATCAGTCCGTCCCACGGAATGGATAGCGCATCGACCGCCCAGGCGAGAGGGTCTGGAATGGGGGAGACGAAGAGGGGAAGTTGATGATTCCACCTTGTGGCAAATAAGTCGATCATGGGAGTCTCCCAGTGATCGCAGATCAGCTGAAAGATGTCCGGGTGAAGAGTCCATTCCGTGTGGAGAAGTTGGCCGCGTCGAGAGAGGGAGTCGGCCAAGACGTTCAAGCGTCCGGGGATATGTCGAGCTCGGAGAGAGATGCCGCGGTGCTCGCACCAGCACATCAGGCGGTAGAGGAGAATGCAGAGATCCGGAGAGTGGGTACCTCCCTGCTTCTGAATGTATGAGACGACCGTAGTGTTGTCCGACAGGACAAGAAGCGTCTGGTTGCAAAGGTGGACTTCCCACACCATGAGCGCCTGCCACACTGCTTGTAGCTCGAGCCAGTTGATGTGTCTGTCTGTCAGGTCCGGGGTCCAGAGGCCGGACGTCGAAAGGAAACTCGGAAGCAGGTGTGCACCCCACCCAGCGAGACTCGCATCCACACAGAGCGAGAGCTGAGGGGGCGGTGAGGCAAGAGGGACACCTGAAGCTAGCCAAGAAGTGTCCATCCAACGCCGTAGGTGAGAGTGAAGGATTGGAGACACCGGCACCAGGGCATCGAGGTCGCCGGAGGATGGCCTCCAATGAAGCAGGAGGTGTAACTGAAGTGGGCGGGAGTGAAGACGACCCAGGGGGAGGAGATCCGCCGCTGCATTCATCAAGCCGAGGAGTTGTAGCCAGACTCTGGCGGGAACGGATTCCGACCGGGCAACCCGAGAAGTGAGGGAGGTTAACTTCGTGATCCGAGGTTCTGGTAAACACACACGGTTGAGGTCGGTTGCAAATTCCATCCCAAGATGAATAAACCGGCGAGATGGAGAGAGGTCCGACTTGCGGGCATGGAGTAGAAATCCCAAGCGGGACAAGAGTAGGAGTAGAGCGTCCCTGTCCATCCGCAGCACCGACTCCGACGCATTCCTCATGAGAAGGTCGTCTAAGTAGTTGGAGATCGGACTGGAGGAGGACTGTCGAGCCTTGGCGACGACTGCATCCATGATGCGAGTGAAAACCCACGGGCTGAGGTTGAGACCGAAGGGAAGGGCGCGAAACTGGTAGATCACGCCTTCGAAAGCGAAGCGGAGATACCGTCTGGATGCCGGATGTATGGGAACATGGAGATACGCATCTGAAAGATCGAGGCTGACTGCAAAATCCATAGGTTGCACAGCGGCCCGGAGCGTCCGGGTGGTCTCCATGCGAAAAGTCGGAGCCAGTATAAACTTGTTCAGCGCCGAGAGATCGATGACAGGACGCCACTTTCCGTCTGGCTTCGGAACTACGAATATGCGGCTGTAAAATGCCGGGGAGTGGAGACGAGACACTACCTCCGTGGCAGCCTTCTGTAGAAGGGAGGCCACCTCTCCGCGCAAGGCGATAGCTCTTAACTCGTCGGATGGAACGTCTGTCCATACCGGAGATTGTCTCAACGGCGGAGGGGAACGGAACGAAATCAAGAGACCCTCAGAGATGGTAGTAAGGACCCAAGGGTCGTCCGGTAGCAGCGCCCGCCATACGACGCTGCAAAGGGCCAGTCTCCCGCCGACCGGAGACTCCCGAGGGGTCGGCGGGAACTGGAACGGAAGATAGTCATTGAAACCTGCCGCGCCCTCGACCCGGGCGGCGGGCAGGCTTGGGCCAGGAGGGGATAGAGGTCTGAACGGGTTTACCGCGGCCGAAAGCGGGAGCCCTCCGGGACGCGTTGGAATGACGGGGAATGAAGGTCGAAGAGGGTCTGGAGTTCCGCAGGGCGCGACCCACGGCCTTGCGGGCGGCGTGAAAGCGAGAAGTGGTAAAGCCTTTGGGCCAGCGGTCTAAATTTCCGTCCTTCACTTTCTGCCAAGTCTCCCCAAAGAGGAGACGTCCACCAAGAGGAGCCCGACGCAGTTGAGACTTCAAATCAGGGGGCAATCCACGACAGGCTTGTAGAACGGCATCCCGACGCATGAGATCGCAGTTAGCAGCAGCCGCCATCGCGTTGACGGAAGAGTGATAAGCTGCCCGGTTAGCCGCGACCGCTAAAGTGAGGAGATCACCAAGAAGGGGTGAAGATTCTCGTGAGTCTTCAATGCGACGAATAAAAGCTTGTGTGATAAGCTCCAGAAAACCCCCACAGGCCAAGGTGTTCCGCACTAGGGACGCCGTCTTATCCAAACCACGCGGGGAAAGTGTAACGTAGCTTAGAGTTGCCGCCAAGTTGCGCCACAACTGGAGGGTCCAACGTGGGAAGTGCGCACTGAAAAGACTGTGAATGGCCCGCGTACCAAGATTGGCGGAACGCGATGTCAAGGTCAGCCGGCCACTTGCGGTCCGTAAAAAAGGAGGGATCTTGTGAATCCGTGTGTAGATGAGCGGAGAATGAATCCCGCATATCTTGAAATCCAGGCGGTTGAGGCAGCGACTTGAATCTCTTATGTTGCCGGTCCGAATCAACAAAGGCGGACACCTTCCGTTTGAGCGGGGGGGACGGAGGGCATTCGTCTTTCGGTAGGGCGGCCACGACAATACGAGCCGCTTCATTAATGCCAAGAAGCGTTTCCGTGCGCGACGACGAAGGGAGTGTAGTCGACACAAGCGCATCCGATATATCAGAGTGCGGCGAAAGGGAGCGGCCGCCAAAGTCGAGGAGATTAGAGACCGAATCCTCAGGAAGTAGACTAAGGGTGTCCTCCTCGCGTGTAGGGAGGGAGATCCGATGGAGGGTCCGTAAAGGAGAAACGGCGCGGAGCCCGTCCGGATGAGAAATTGTAGCCACCGGCGAACGTCGTACCGCGGGAGGATGGCGAAGCGGGTGCAGGGGAAAGGTATAAACGGGAGGGGGGGACCTAGAGGGAACCGTGTGACGTGAACGGGGAGAACGACTGCGATGACGGGAGCGGCTGCGATGACGGGAGTGGTGGACACGGTGAACTTTACCAGCGGAGGTCCGAATACGGGGCCGAGGAGGGGAAGGGGACGGGTGACGGGACGGAAGGGGAGGGACAGACCGAGACAAGCTGGAAGCCGAACGGGGAACCGAAGCGGGAGAAGGAGATGAAAGGGAAGATGATGATGAATGCCGAGGACGGCGGCGATCGGAACGGACAGTAGAACGATGCTCCTGACGGTAGTCACCCGACGCGTGAGTGTGTGGAGTATTGGAGGTCACGTGAGAAAGAAGAACACGGTCATCAAACCGATGACGCCTGGACCGGGATCTCGCGCCAGTCTCTGTATGGCGGGTACGTTGCCGCATAGGCGGCTCTCCGTAAGAGCACGCAGACTTGTGCAAATGAGATCGCATACGACGATTTTCGGACAATGGACTGCGCGAAGCATGTTGTGTAATGCGTGCCCCCGGAAGGCAAACGCTACGCCCTAAGGCGGACTCCCCGTAAGAGCCAGCAGGCGTTGTCCGTTTAGAAATCTTTGTGGATGAGCCAATGTGCAGCGGCCGACAGCGCAGTTGATCGTCACGGTCCATTAGAACGCGACTAGCTGCGGACAACGTACTACGCGAATTATGTCGCGGTATGCGCGCCCCCGTAAGGCAAACGCTAAGCCCTAAGGCGGACTCCCCGTAAGAGTCAGCAGGCTGTGTCCGGTTAGAGAGTTTGGAGGATGAGGAAATCGCCAGCGGAGGATGATTCAGCTGATCCGCACGGTCTCCAGAAATTCGATTAATTTTGGACAACGTACTACGCGAGGGTTGTCGCGGTATGCGTGCCCCCGTAAGGCAAACGCTGCGCCCTAAGGCGGACTCCCCGTAAGAGTCAGCAGGCGGTGTCCGATTAGAAGTGAGGGAAGATGAGCGAAGCTCAAGCGGCCGACGGCTCAGTGGATCCTCACGGTCCGCGCCCACACGTTTGGAAACAGCGCCAAGCACTGATGTGGGCTCTAGGAAAGAAGCCCTGTCACTAGGCGAATGCGGACGCTCGCGCCTGTAAAGACTCCAAAGCTGCGACCATTGCTGCTCGGGCCAGGCGGCGCAGACGGTGCAAGTATGGTCCGAATTGCATCCCGTACAAGGAAGGCAAAAATCATGATCGTCACACGGCCACCGGAAAGATCCACACTTGTCGCAGGTACGCACGGGGTTACTGCAACATACAAACAGAAATAGCAGGCGACTGGGCGCAAGCACTCGGAATGCGCGAAAACGAGAACGAAAGCGATGCGCGATCCGACGAAACAAACGGAAACAGGCACCCGGGCCGGGGCCTTGTGAGGGAGGGGCCAAGACCTTACCTCTCCTGCGACGTGGCGATGGATGGAGGAATCTCCATAGCCGGAGCAGTAAACACCACAGGGAGTACCTTCCTTTGTTTGTTTTGTTTTAGTGTTTTTTTTTTTTTTTTTTTTTTTTTTCCGTTATCACCAGAACGAAGAAAAACACAGTTCACTCGAAGCACAATCCTTGAAAAACACACACAGGCACATAAATCCAAGCACACAAGTCGGAAGGAACACAGTAATCCACAGAAAGAAGAGCAGGGAAAAAGCCGTTAGCAACGGTCGGTGGAGCGATAGGCTAACACGTCTAAACTTCAGAGCTAAGTAGAAACGACTGATTTGTGATTGGGCCACGTAGTGGACGCATCATTGGACTGGGACGGGAGGCTACTCTCAGCCCTAATGAGGGTTCCCCGAGTGCCTCCCGGGTGGTGAAGGAACACAACAAGTTCTTAGGCTAAAATTGAGTAAGTAGTAGACACTTCCAGACAGTAATGTCATCGGTAATGTTTTTGAGGAAACAAATACATTTGTTTTCTCAAAACAACATTACCGATGACATTACTGTTAGGAAGAATATCGATGAGGCGGTGGGTGCCGCTAATAACGTCCCTAAGCAAAATATTAGGTCCCCGAAACCCGCCCTCCTAGGCACAACCTCCCGATAATTTTAGCGAAGAATACCTACGGCACCCGGGGTGCCGGGAGGAAGTGTTGTGCCGCCGTGACATCCCCCACCAGCGACAGGTTCTCGCGCTGGCCGGAGAGGTCCCTCAGGTAGAATCTGGCGAAGGTTGACTCTGAACGCCAGCCCATGGCCGCCACAATGTCCTTGACTGCACAGTTGCGGTCGAATGCAAGGCTCGCCGCCATGGCTCGTACCTCATGCGCCCGGATGTTTAGACGTGTGGCGGTCTCAGGGGCGAGGTCGTGGTAAGCGGAGCGTATCACCCAACGGAGCCAGGCGGAGATCGTTTGGGCCGTAATGTCATTTCTACCTGGAGACAAAGGAAGGAAAAGGCAGGTGCGGCCCCTGCGCAAAGGCTTGGTCCGGCGCAAGTAGATACGCACTGCTCTCACCGGGTCTTGTTGTCTGGAGTCTCGGAAGAAGCCAGGTCCCCTCAGTGCTTGTATGGAGACCACTTGTGGGGCGGCTAGAGGAAGCCGTGTCTTGGCCAGGAAGTTCGGGTCCGGCAGCAGTTGTAGCGAACCGTCCACCCGGAACTGCAGGCACGAGGGGTGGGTCGAGAAGGCGTGAAGCTCGCTGACCCTGGCCGCAGTGGCGAGGGCTAGTAGGAAGCACGTCTTCCGCGTCACATCTGCCAGTCGCGCCAGCTGCAAAGGCTCGAAGCGGCTAGTGTTGAGCCACGTCAGTATCCATGGTAGGTCCCATCTCGGCACAAGGGAGCGGGAGGTTGGTCGATGAAGGCCGAAGTGCGCCATCAGATCCGCCAGGTCCTTGCAGGCGCCAGGGTCGGAGCGGCCCAGGTGCCGGTATGTGTCGGCTATCATAGCCAGATAGCCGCGAATGGTAATGGGAGCCAACCGCTGATCGTTGAAGAGCCAGAGGAAGAATTCCTCTAGCTGGGGAACCGTCAGATCCATGGGGGAGAGTCGTTCGACGACACACCATTCGCAGAGAACCCGCCATTTCCCCTCGTAAACTCGCCTAGTGGATCGCCTGCGGGCTGTAGCGATCGCATCCACTGCCGTACTTGAGAAACCTCTGTTGGCGAGGGCTTGCCGCACAATCTCCAGGCGTGTAGGAGGAGACGCTCGGGGCACGGGTGGAACAGGTCCTGCCGGGGCTGCTTGAGCATCGATGGCGGAGTGGGCAGCTGTAGTGGGGGGGCCGACGCCAGGTTCAGGAGGTCGGTTGTCCAGGACCGGGACCAGGAGAAGGGGGCCACTAGGTACAGAACCGCGTTGCAACCTCTGAGCTTGAGCAGGACCTTGGGAACGAGGACCGTCGGTGGATAGGCGTACGCGATGAGGCCGTCCCAGGGAATGGATAGAGCGTCGACCGCCCAGGCTTGAGGATCTGGGATGGGAGAGACGAAGAGTGGAAGTTGGTGGTTCCATCTCGTGGCAAAGAGGTCGATCATGGGCGTCTCCCAGCGGTCGCAAATCATCCGAAAGATGTCTGGTCGGAGTGTCCACTCGGTGTGGAGAAGCTGCCCGCGTCGAGAGAGGGAGTCTGCCAGGACATTGAGATGGCCCGGGATATGTCTGGCTCTGAGGGAAATGTCGCGGTCTTCGCACCACCGCAGGATCTGGTAAAGAAGAATGCAAAGAGACGGGGAGCGTGTCCCGCCCTGCTTCTGGAGGTAGGCGACGACTGTAGAGTTGTCGGACAGGACGAGAAGCTCCTGATGACGCAGACGAGGTTCCCAGACGAGGAGTGCTTGCCAAACCGCCTGGAGCTCCAACCAGTTGATGTGTCGCGTTGCTAGGTCCGAGGTCCAAATGCCGGAAGCCGTGGTGAACCTCGGAAGTAGGTGAGCTCCCCAGCCGGAGCTGCTCGCGTCGACGCAAAGTGACAGACGGGGTGGAGGCGTGTAGAGGGGGACTCCCGACGCCAGCCAGGCAGGATCCGCCCATCGACGAAGATGCGGCAGCAACATCAAGGGCCCTGGTACCATCGTCTCCAGGTCGCCCGAGGACGGTCGCCAGTGTAAGAGTAGATGGAGCTGAAGGGGACGGTAGTACAGGCGACCCAGGTGGAGCAAGTCTGCCGCCGCACTCATCAGGCCAAGGAGCTGTAGCCACACTCTGGCGGAAGCCGAGCGAGTCTGCGCGAGGTGCAGGGCGAGGGTCGCCAGCTTCTGTATGCGGGGTCCCGGGAGACGAACAAGGTTGCAGTCTGTGTGAAACTCCATACCCAGATGGAGGAAGTGGCGGGAGGGCACCAGGTCGGACTTGCCCCAGTTCAGCAGGAAGCCGAGATTGTCGAGGAGGTGCAGCAGCGCATCTCGATCCCTGGTTAAGGCCGTGACCGCCTGGTTCCGTAGGAGGAGGTCGTCGAGGTAGTTCGACGTCGGGCTGGACGACGTCCTTCTGGCCCGGGCGACGACTGCATCCATGATGCGCGTGAACACCCAGGGGCTGAGGTTGAGACCAAAGGGCAACACTCGGAACTGGTAAATCACTCCTGCAAAGGCAAAGCGTAGATACCGTAGGGACAAAGGGTGTACCGGCACGTGAAGGTATGCATCCGAGAGATCCAGGCTGACGGCAAAATCCATCGGCTGCACCGCGGCCCGAAGGGCTCGGGCCGTCTCCATGCGGAAGGGGGGAGCCACGATGAACTTGTTCAAGGCGGAGAGATCGATGACCGGTCTCCACTTGCCATTTGGCTTGGGCACAACGAAAAGGCGGCTGTAGAAAGCAGGCGAGTTGGGCTGCGAAACCACTTCCGTCGCCGTCTTTAGTAGTAGGGAGTGCACCTCGTCGCGAAGAGCAACGGCCCTGTCTAGGTCGGGGGGCACAGGGGTCCAAACGGGAGAGCGGCGGAGGGGGGGCGGCGACCGAAAAGTGATCCGAAGACCTTCGGAGACTGTAGAAAGCACCCAGTCGTTGTCCGGGAACAGCGCATGCCACGCCTGGCTGTGGCGCGCCAGCCTCCCGCTGACAGGAGAGAGGGGAGCGGTCGGCGGAGGCGGAGGAAGATAAGCGTCAGTGGGCCCTGCCCCTCCCTGGACGGCGGGCGGGCCGGGGCCAGGCGGGGGCGGGGGCGGAGGTCGAGTCGGGGCGAAGGCGAGCGCGCCCAAAGGCTGGGGCGCGAGGAGGGAGACGTCCGCGCACTGTAGGGGGGCGGGAAGCGGGTCTGGCGGACCACAGGGCGCGACCCGCGGCCTTGCGGGGAACCCGAAAGCGGTGTGGCGCCGGTCGGCTGGGCCACAAGTCCTTGTTGGCTTCCTTCACCGCCTGCCAGGTGGGCCCGAACAGCAGTTCCCCTCCAAACGGCGCCTGTCGAAGTTGCTTCTTCAAGTCCGGGGGAAGATCACAGGAACGGAGAAGAGCATCCTGTCGCATCAGATCGCAGTTGGCCGCGGCCGTCATGGAGTTAACAGCGGAGTGAAATGCCGCCCGGTTGCCTGCCACTGCCAAGGATAGGATGTCCGCCAGAAAAGGAGAGGTAACAGGGTTCCAGGCTTCTTCCACCCGGCGAACGATAGTCTGGGTCACCAAGTCGAGGAATCCCGCTGTAGCGAGGGCATTCCGTATGAGGGTAGCTGTCTTGTCGAGGCCTGGGATGACGGGACCCGGACGAGGGGAGCCAGCGAAGGAGAGGGCCTGGGCGTCCAGTTCCGGTAGCGGACAGGCGAAGGACTGTGAATGCCCCACGTACCAGCGTTGCTGAAAGGCAATCTGTAGATCGGCGGGCCACCTGTTGTCCGAAAAGAAACCAGCGTCTCCAAAGGAATTCGTTCGAAGATGCGACGAAAGGGCGTCACGCAGGTCTCGGAACCCTGGAGGTTGAGGGAGAGACTTGAACCGCTTCGTCAGGATGGCCGCATCCACAAACGCAGAGGCTTTTCTCTTGACCGGCGGTGAAGGTGGGCAGTCTTCCGGAGGAAGGGAGGCCGCGATAAGGCGAGCCGCTTCATCCAAGGCCCGGAGGGTCTCCATCTTATGACTGAGGGAGGGCTGCCGAACGCCGGCGTCGTCCGAGAGGGGGGAGTGTCCGGACGCGTCGGAGGCATCGTCACGCAGTAAGGCTGACATCGAACCCTCAGGAACGAGGCTGAGAGCGTCGTCCTCCACCACAGGATCTAACCCCTGAGGGGGGGAAGGTCGGACACCAACACTGGAACGTCGCTACCTAACTCACGTCGTGTCACTGTAGCGCTGGGAGGCGAACGGGCCCGTCGCGACGAAACGGAGGGGGAGCGGGACGTCGGTGAGAATCTCGTCGTCGGACGTCTCGAAACGGAGTGGTGAAGAGGGGAGCGTAGCCGCGGGGAAGGACGGCGTCGGGAAGAGTAAGTCCGGTGGGAGTGGTAACGCTGGCTCTGGGAAGGAGAGGGCGAACGGGACCGGGGTCGATAAGCCGAGCGGTTTGGCGAACGAGGACGGAGATCTCTATCCCGGTGAGAGTACGAAGTACGCCGGTCGGGAAGAGGGCTGAGCCTCCTAGGCGCTCGGCGCTCTCGGGAAGTCGAGCTCGAGCGGGAAGAACCACCCAGGAGCGAGAAGAAAGGCGTTCGGAGCGAGCGACGTGAGAGTCACGGGAACCATTAGAAGCGCGGGAGTTGCGACCGCGTGGTCTCTGAAAAACAGTAACCTCCCCCTGTGCCAGGGGCCGGGCCGAGGGGGCCAAAACAGGAGGCACCTTAACTACACTCGCTAATGTGTATTTGGTAGGTTTTTTACCCTTAGTGCTAACTAAGGCACTGACCTCCGCACCAGAAGACTTGTGCTTGTCAACGGAGCTTCTCACGGTCGTAGACGCGCTGCGATCCCGCGGGCGCTGTCGGTCAGCCTCGGTGGGACCCAGCGAGCCGACAAACCCTGTAGGCGCCCGGTGTTGGCCAAGCTCGGGGTCAGGAACTGCCGGCGAGCTGACAAACACCGATGTCGGAGTACTTCGTTGGCCATGCTCGGTGACAAGTAACCCCAGCGAGCTGACAAACCCTCCGTCAGGAGCGTGAGGCTCCGGATCCGCATGTGCGTCCCGCATCGTGAGAGCTCTCGGTGTTTCCTCCACCACAGTAGACGGAGCGGCCTTCTTCGGACGCTTCCGCCGGTAGAACCGCCACAGTTGCGACCACTGCTCCTCCTCCCAGGTGGTGCAGATGCCGCAAGGGTGGGTGGGGGAACAGCCAGAGCACGGAAGACAGACGTCGTGGGCATCACTCGGCCACTGGAAGTCTGCGCATCTCGTGCAGGTACGAACTTGCCAACTGGAATACATAGAGCAGAAGAACAGGCTTTCAAGCATAGAAGAAAGACCAGTACATGTGGCAACAACGAAACCTCACGGTGTAGTTCCGCCCAGTAGGGTTGAGTTAGCAGCGCCCTTGTTGCTAATTCACCCCCGACCGGTCGCTAGAACCGGTCTTGCCGCATGTACACTTTTCTCTTCCACGTCTAATCAACGAAACCGCACAAACGGTCACACTACGAGCGCCTCTGCCCAGTGCTACTGCCACCGTAGCGTCGGCCGAGGGCACTAACTACAAGCCACAATGCCTACCTGGTCATGGTAGAAAGAAGGAGGTTACCACTGTGAGGGACGGAGGACGAGGGCCCACGAAAGATGGCCGCAAAGTCCCGCCAAGGACGAGAAGGCACAGCCCGGTCGCCACTGCAGCCGGAACAGAAGACCGCTCTGCCGCAGGCAGCTCACAAGCCAGTAGTAACCCGTCAACCTCCAACCACGAACTCGAAGAAAAACAAAGTCGCGAGAGAACGAAGCCTGAACGGAGCTAGGTAGGGCACACAACCTTTCCACGGCTCAGCGAAGAGACAGAATGGCGAATCAGGTGACCGCGTTCCGGATATGGAGGGAAGGGAGGCTACCATGGCTCTGCCTAGCAGATAACGCCTCCTTACTTTCCCTCCTTAAAGGCACACAACCTCAATTTTGGGCTAAAATTAGGCTAGCGAGACAGTATTCCTAACAGTAATGTCATCGGTAATGTTGTTTTGAGAAAACAAAATCCTTCTTTCTTTCTTTTCTTTTATAATCTTTTTCCTTTCCTTAAAAGGACCAAGAATCACACAAGTCCAGATCCCAAGTAGAGTTCACACAGTGAAAGCACGAGTGCACACGACCGGCTTAAAGCTGAGGTGCAATGAGAAAAACCCGCCCAGCGCGTGTTTTAAAAAGACTACAGGACCCAGCTTGGGCCCTGCCCCTAAGTGGGTCAAATCGGTTCGTAACTCAGTTGACGGAGTTGGCAACTGCGTATCCCGAGCTTGCAAAACTCTCGGAAAACGACAGACCACTTCCTGTTGCACGGAAATCATCGCGATTAGCAGATCGGACAACAGCAGACGATTCTGTGACACTTTGAAACTGACCGACAGCCACGGATTTTACACGCTGGGGAGTATGATGGCAGAATGCACGGCTGTACATGCTGTAAGTATGACTCCTGACACTTTGTAGTTGTGAACGAATTTTTTCAACACGTACCTCCAGTCCAATATAGGCTAATATAAATAAATAAAGAAGCATTGTGATGTACAACCAACACAGTAAATTGGATGAGAGAGAGAGAGAGAGAGAGAGAGAGAGAGAGAGAGAGAGAGAGAGAGAGAGAGAGAGAGAGAGAGACAGAGAGAGAGAGAGAATCGACTGTTTACATAGATGCCAAAAGATACAAGGTCGCCATGGGTCAAGCTGATATTTAGTAGCTGCCCTTCGTATGGAGAAAATTTTTTGCTGTAGGCCACTCCAGATGAAAAGATATAACAACAAACACTAAACGACAAATAACCCCTCCTTCCTCACCCTTCCGATATCAAATAAGCTTCAGGCTGTGTAACTTACGGATAGCTCGGCCTGGTCCATATCCAGTGTGCGTCCAGGCAAGGCACAAATGGCCTGCTCTGTCCGTCGGGTGGTCGAGTGTCGTCTGCTACTGTTGATATCAGTAAAATTATCGCTGGTTTAGATCAGTGATCGCGGTGCCCACTCGCTGCAAACAGGAAGTGGCCTGTCTTTGTCACAGGAGTTTTGCCAGCACGACAAACGCAGTTGAAAACTCAGTCAACTGAGTCAGTTGCAAACCGGTTTGCCGAAGTTAGCCGAACGTTCACGAAGACAGGTCCCTCGCTGGGTCCTGCAAAGTTTTTTTAAAACACGTGCGGGGCGGAGTTTTTTGACTGTTTCTCAGCTTTAAACTGAGCAAGCGAAGTCACTGGCGGGAAAGGGTGAGTGAGCCACCGGATAAGGTAGTACGGGAGACCACTCGGGGTATCCGGGCTATGGCTCCCCAGTGGTTGCCTCCCCTAGTATGAGGGACACACAGTACGTTTTTGGGTTAAAATTATGAGTTAAGCGAAGGTTCCAATTAGTAATGTCATCGGTAATGATTTTGAGAAAATAAACACCAGTGTGTGAAATAAGTTTGACTTAAGTAGTTCGAGGGTAGTGCCAGAATAGCTTGGCGCCTGTAGGCGCCAAGCTATTCTGACACCACCCTTGAACTAAAGCCACTGGTCTATATCCTGATCTGTAAGTACTATAATGTAGCTTACATATGGCAGTGTACAAATGTGAAGCTTTTAGCCTCAGTATGATATCCAGACCCAAACAGCCCCAGCTGCCCAAGGAACATGGCTACAGAGCGGTGTTGGCAAGAGGCATTGATTTTCAAGAGCCCCTCATTTGCAGGGGCTCATGAAGATCTATGTCTCTTGCAAGTGAACATGTTCACTTCTCGGCAGCGAAACACTTTATAAGGGACATGAGCATGCTACTACAATCATAACCAAATGACCCCCCCCCCCCCCACCCCCCCCCAGTGAACATGTTCACTTCTCGGCAGCGAAACACTTCATAAGGGACATGAGCATGCTACTACAATCATAACCAAATGACACCCCCCCCCCCCTCCTCCCCCAAGTGAACATGTTCACTTCTCGGCACTGAAAAGCTTTATAAGGGACATGAGCATGCTACTAATATCATAACCAAATGACACCCCCCTCCTTCCCCCCCCCCCCCCTCTCCCCCCCCCCCCCTCTCCCCCCCCCAAAAAAAAAAAAAAAAAAAAAAGAAAAAAAGAAAGAAGAGAAAAGGACTCACCGGCGAAGAGTGCGGAGGTCAGATTGATGTTCCACACCCAGCTCTCTCCCCCCATCTTTCTATACATGTTCGATGCCACGTACCCACTGATGCCTGTCCAGCGAGTAAGAGGCACAGTAAGTAAGGCAAATAAACAGTAAGGCTAAACCCACTTGTGCAGCCACTGGTGATGCATAATGCAAACTAGTGAGCATGCGGGGGTCAGGCCCTTGACTGCTACTGACTGTACTGCTAGGCGGAAAAGACGCAACCATGCGTCTTTTTCGCCGAAATGAATCGTCAGCTGCAATCTAGGGATAAACAATATCAAATAATATTGATACCAGATTGATGAGGCATACAAAGACAAATTGGTTCATGTCACATCTCGTACAAGTTTTTAACCCATTCAACCCCACGGCTGCATTTCCCAACTTTTTGAGATGTCTTTTAACAACTATGCACCACTTGCAGGCGATGGATCGACCATGATAATTCAAGGGTAGTGCCAAATTAGCTTGGTGCCTGACGGCGCCAAGCTAATATGACACTACCCTGGAATTATCATGGTCAATCCATCTCCTGCTGTAGTGCTTTGTGGCTAAATGGACTAAACTGGTGCATAAATATGGCAACAGGTGTGCCCTGTCACCAATAAAATTAAAAATCTAAAATGGATCCAGACTTTCATTCACAAATTATTTGGAAACCTGAAATAAACATTGAACACATTCTAGTATAGACACTACTTTTGTAGTTGATTATTATTTTCATCTGAATCGTAATGGCATTTCAACACAGTACTGAGAATGCCAAGAATGCCATCTGACTCATGAGCCCCTCTGAAACAGAACACTAAAGGGTGTGACCCATAAACACGACTCCAATACGAATTCAATCTGAATCCGAAGCGGGTCTGAAACAGAAAAGTTTGTGGAAGTCCTTTTCATGTGTGTGTGTTTATATATGCCCGATGTGGTACACAAATTTGCATCTGGCTTTAAACAAAAATGACGCAATTTTTGAAGGAAAATAGCATCACTGCATCGGAATCTGATCATATTCGTATCTGATTTGTGCTTATGGAACCGAAGCTCAAGTCTGACCTGTACCCATTTTTTCAGACACAAGCAACCCTGCTTACATGAAGTAAAAGCATAGAGGACAATAGACGCTGAGTTGATGGATCCGTGACGATGGACGTTAAACATTCCCAGCACAGCCATCATCAAAATCCCTGTTGCCAACGCCAGGAACTGTGAGCCCACACCTGCAACACATCACATAACAGTCTGTAACATCCCACATGATAGTCTCCAACGTCCCATAAGCGTCAGTAAGGGACCGTCTGTAACCTGACCTGCAATATCCTGAAACTAAAATTCAATAATGTAATATGTACACAAAACTTTCACTCATTCAGTCCTGACATACCACAGCAGGATATGGATCAACCATGATAGTTCATGGGTGATGCCAGAATAACTTGGCGCCTATAGGCACCAAGCTACGCTGCTTAAACTATCATGGTCGATCAGTCCCCCCAAATTGTAATGCAGTCCTCAGAGGAATGTGGGTATTTCATACCTGGGACTCAATGGGTTAAATGAGTAAGGAGGTGGAGGGGGTGTTCCACAGAGGATGGGAAGAGGGAAATGCATTGAGGACTCAGACTAGGTGCAGGGGTGAGGATGAATGTTCTGTGACCCCAGTAACACAGTAACCACTAACGACTGCTCTAGTGGGACAATCTGCATCCAGACATGGTCAATCCATCTCCTGCTGAAGGGCACTGGGACTAAAAGGGTTAAATTAAAATCAAATCAGAGTTCTGCCTTACCAAGTATGGCACAGAAGATGTTTTTTGCTGGTGGGAACCGGAACACGTCTGTCTGGATAATTTTCCAGCCATTGTCGTCCTGATCCAAATCTTCGCTCTCATCTTCTTCACCGAGGTTGTAGCGAGCAAAATCGCTCTTCAGCACACGGGTCTGAAAAAAGGGGGAATAACATACCCATAATAACCCATTTTAGCCCCGACATGCTAAAAAAGATATTAAAAAATCATGACACGTTAACCTGTTGGCTGTCAGTAACGACTTTTGTCACGATTCCTACAGGAATCATCTTGAAAAAGGTCGGTGACAGCCAATGGGTTAACTTTGTATATATATTATAGAATGCAGTGGATCCAAATTTGTTTCTTGTTACAGTAGAACCTGTGTTGATCGACCACCCTTAACCCTTTTAGCCCCAAGGTCCCATTTCTAAAAGTTTGGAGGTGTTGCCTAATGATTATGTACCAGTTGCAGGAGATGGCTTGACCATGATAATTCAAGTGTAGTGCCAGATTAGCTTGGCGCCATCATCATGGTCAATCCATCTCCTGCTGTAGGGATCCGGTGCTAAAAGGCTTAAGGCATATCACCTGCCATTAAAGACTGTCAATCAAGTCGCTGTAGCCACCTGAATGAGGGTCCTTAAATGACAGGTGGCACTTTCTGTCCTTCCAAGACTTCTCGTCAGAGCACCTGTCTTTGCCGACCAGCTTTTGTTGTGCATTAAAAAAAAAAAAAATAAAATAAAGAAAAAAAAAGTTACTTGAAACAGGTTCATATATCTTCTATGTCAAAAAGAACTTTTTACCAAACCGTACCAGAATAATGACGACAAAACCAATTAGCAGGAAGACGAGCACCATGGAGTTTATGATCGACAGCCAGTGAATCTGAAATGTGTGAAATTAACAAAATCAAGTACTTGTGACCAAATCGCCAAAAGGTAAGGCTAACTGAGGCAGTTTTCAAGGGTAGCGCCAGATTAGCTCGGCGCCTAGCTAATCTGGCACTACCCTTGAAATATGATGGGAGGTTGCTCATAACAGTTTCTACACTACAGTGTAGTTGCTTTTCTCAAACTTTGATAATTGCCTTTTTTTCTTTTTACACCTTTTGCCCACTGGGCAGCAAAAATTGCATCCTATCCCCAGAGGAGACGATGCGTGTTTAGCATTTAGCTAGTGGTGTCAGCAGTCTTGCTCTCACTAAGCGATCCTTGAGCAAGCTCGCACCCCAAGATAAAGACGGTTAAGTTAACACGAGCAATGAAAATTGTGTGGTCAAATGGCAATAAAGTATATTTACAAGTTTTGTAAACCTACTCAGCAAATACATTACATTTCTGTAACATTAAATTGATAATATCGAAATGAGTGTAATAAGCACAAAAGAAAAATAAATGATACAAAAAGTCGTTATTTCCAATTTAGAAAAATTGTACGGTAACATTCCAAGCTGATTTTCTTCTACACCAACCAAGGACATAAAAACAACGCAAGGGGGATAACTGGACTCATGGAAATGAGTTAATTTCAAGATCACAACATAAGCAAATTCAGCTCCCAGGAATCTCCTCAGAAAAACATATTTCATGAAAACATTTAGAGCATAAGAAGGCAAAAAACTTGAGTACTATCAGTGGAATTTAGCATAACAGTAAGCACCCATCAAAACAATTCACTTGCATCCTCATCTGTCTTATACTTTTGTCAATAAAACATATTTATCTCCCCTGATGAGACACAGAACCAAAGAAAAACGTTTTCATATAAGCAATATATCAGTCAAAGCCCTTACATCTGTCAGCGACAAAGATGCAGCTGCAGGGGCTCATGAGAATCTTGTCTCTGAGAATATATCTTGCTGACACAAGCATGGCTCTAGCACAAATTAAGGGCCTTAATCCAGTTTAACACTTGTCCTTCAACACAGAAAAAGCACCCGCACTAATTGTAACATGACAATCATGTGCATGTATTGTTATTTTCTTCCAAGATATTCAAAATATACTGCAGAACCTGTTTAGAGACACCACCTTTATGAGAGATCAACTTCATTAAAGACCATCCTTTATGTAGCTCATAGACCAAGCGCATACCAAGGAACAGTGCTTGGAGTCCCTGCTATGTTAAAAACGTGTAGGAGTGATGGCGCACAAATACCTGACAAAGGAGGACGGAAATAAGGCCTAATATTAATGCTATACTGTGTCCAAAGCTGTTCTGCTACCTGAAAGTACGTCGCAACTTTGAAGCAAAGCGTCACCGTCTTGGAATCGACCCACTCGGGACTGGACACGGTGATCTTGGTTTAGGAAATTTGTGGTGCAAATCACTTCAGGTGAAATCATGAGACCTGTCATGTGATCCCCAGTCTAAGAATAGTAACATGCGTGCAAATGGAAATCAGCTTGTGCATGCAGAAACGAAAGAGCAGATGACAAAAAAGATCATGCGTTTTTTAATACATCCGATTGTCTGTTGTTTACCATAGTATGTGTGTGTATATATATATGTGTGTAATGTCCTCTTGTGCCTACAGTGGCAGTAGTTCACAAACCAAGCACATACCACGGAAGAGCGCTTGGAGTCCCTACCGTATGTTAAAAACGTGTAGGAGTCGTGGCGCGGCGCTAAATGACAGAAATAAGAATAAAAGAAAGGAAAGAACCACAGAAGCAACCTACCTGAAGCTCCTATGTCACCATAAACTCATGTAGAAGGTTTTATTAAATGCACAAGAGACTGTCAGCTACTGCAACGTGAAAGATTTCAGACCTCCCGCGTATCTGTCCACAAGAAATTGAAGAATTTGGGCGGATAAATAAATTCCACATCATTAACAAGAAAACATTTACGTCACTCGACAGCAAGATGACGTCATATTCTTGTTCATAATTCCTTTGACGCCTCATTCTTGCAGTACATATGAAAACAGTGTACTCCTTGGGAAGGCTCTTTACGGGAAGAAAAAGAAAAATACTAAGTAATTCTGCACCACCAGCTAATACTTTTACCAAGACAACTCTGCGGCAGCGATACAAGCATCACGTGTTCAAAATTGGAGATTTCTTCCAGTCTAACGATGAAAACAACCTACCCGAAGCAACGATCTGCTCCGATTCTAGTGTGCGCCATGACACTTACAGTCAATTTAGACTTTCCGAGAGCGCGAGGATCCCAAATATCTTGTGCGCCACCACCATCTTATCAGCTAAGTTAGTGCGCCACTGATTTTCAACGGTTGGATTCAGGGCCTCGGTTTTAGAGCCCCAAAGAATACCTGAGGCCCCGACCAGGGTTATACTTTAGGTGGCTCTAGCCACCTAGATGATGGTCTTTAACTCATTCCGTCCGGCGCACATTTTTCACAAATTTTGGAGGCATCATCTAACGACTATGCAACTGTTGGAGGAGATGGATCGACCATGATAATTCAAGGGTAGTGCCAGATTAGCTTGGCGCCGACAGGCACCAAGCTAATCAGGCACTACCTTTGAATTATCATGGTTGACCCATTTCCTGCTATAGTGCATCAGGGCTGAATAAATTAATGACAAGTAACACTTTTTGCCCTTCAAGACTTCTCTTAAGAGAGCACCTGTCCATTAAGACCATTTTCATTTTGCAAAAAAAGATGAATGCTCAAAGCAAGGTCTACTGTAACTGCTCAAGTGAGCGAGTCTCAGAATTAGGCAACGTTACCTCCAGAGTCTTGGGGAAGAAATAGTTGTCTCTGATCCTCTTGCTACGCTCCTCATACTTCAAGCTGAAAATACATTACACCTAACACATTTAACTTCGCAGGCAACAAAAACAGAAATGAAAAAAGCCAAGAAAAACACTAACCAGTAGATGATCTGTACCATAGAGCTGTCCGAAGGATAGCTGCTAGCATTGTCAATGATCCTCGTCACCCACTCTCTGATCAGTTTCAAATGCTACCATCAGGCAGACGTTTCAACATGCCACTTGCCAAAAGGAATGTTTTTAAGAAGTCTTTTATTCCAACTGCTGTCTCAATTTTGAACTCTCGTTTATAACGCCGCGATAAGTATGATCTACTTAACATTACCTCCCATCTTGTGACAGATTGCTTGTGAGAGATTGCTGCAATGATAATTTTTCATGATATGTTCTTGTAGCGTTTGTTAATGTCTTATATTGTTGTTTCATGACGAGCCGAAAGGCAAATTTCTGTTGTGCCTTGACTCGAACAGACAATAAAGTTGTATTGTATTGTATTGTATATTGTAACAATTCCCCCCTCTGTCTCCCAACCACATTACACCACACAAAGAAGAAAAACAACAACAAACAAACAAACAAACATGGCAAACAAAATTCACCAATGTAACACTATTACTAGCAACAATGATGATTAGGTATTCAGCATAAAGCCTACATAATCAGCTTACCATACAACGCAACAGCATGCAACAAAGCCGTCTACAGGATGTTAACAAAAGCTAAGTCAGCATATTACCCCCCTTGTACATACAGCCACCAGTACAGTAACAGTACTGGTGGCTGCATGCTCAAGGGGGTAAAGTAATAAAATAGCAAGAAACCAGCACTGAACACTCACTCGCTAGGGTGCCATTTTACGCTGTAGGTGAAGGCCACTTCAAATGGAGTTGTCACAGCATCTAAGCTAACTGGCATTTGTTCCTTTGTGGACACATTCGCATAGATTATCTGAAACAAATCAACGAAACAAAGAGTAAGCTTAACAAAAATAAGCAGCAGTAGCACCCTTGCTATAAAGCAACCACTGGCGCTTTCTACATACACAATAGTTTTGTTCTGCCAAAGATGATGATATGAGTGGTTTCATGTAATTACACCTTAACCAGTGCAGACAGATGCTAATACTTCTTTGTCTTAAAAAGCTGAAATATCACACAAATGATCTTATGCACAAACACAGATATAATATGTGTGCTCACACATAGTGAAACACAAGCACGCAAACACAGTGATATAAAATCCATATGGAAAAAGTGACTGCTAAGTGTAATGCAGAAACCAGAAAAATCAATTACTGCACAGTTTACTCATATTTATTAATAAATGTGTACTTGTTTGCATGTCTGTTCTGAAAAACAGTAGAACCTCTTTTGAACGGTTTTACGGTTACCTGCCATTTCTGGTCATTTTGTGTTAGTTTGGGATGGTAGTACTCGAGTGGTAGCGCTCATAGTTCGCACCCCGGAAGCAGGGGTCATCACATACATGTTCAACATTTTACAAGGATAATGTACATGTGTATTATTCTTTCCACATCTTTTGTCTGCCGTGTGATCATTCTACACACACAAAGGCTGCAAACTTGAACTGTAGGGGAGATACACTAGCATACACTAACTAGTAGTGGCTACGTTAGCGCAGATTTACATTTCAGTGTGCTTCTGGGTCCACTTCTGTCGCACCTGCCGTGAAAGGTCACCTGCCGTTTACGGCCACTTTTTCTTGGCAACAGGGATGATCACTCAAAGGAGGTTCTACTGTACAAACAAGTACACATTTTGTTGCTTCATCTTTTCTTTGGTGACTGGAAGTGTAGTGACAAAAATACACACACAGCAAACAAACAGTCAAAAACAAACACACAGCGACACAAATAGTGAAATACACACACATGTATACAAATGCACAACCTTCACCTGCAACTCACATTTTCTCCATTATATTCGATGTTAAAGTGGAGATGAGCCCAGAGGTACACTTTGTGGTTGTGTGGCAGGAACCCTCCCTCCTCCAAGTGACCAATGAACCCTCGGATCGGAATGTCATCTGCAAGGGTAATGTAACACTAATCCTTTGGCTGTTGGTAGCGCTTTTTGTTGCAATGATTCCTGCAGGAATCATCGCCACAAAAACCTCTACTAGCAGCCAAAGAGTCAACATGCTGTTTACAGTATCAGAGACTGCATGCACAAGAGGATCAGAAGTTTATTATCAATAAATATTTGCAACTTCTAGTTTCATAGCAAAAGTCGGCATGTAATGCTGAGGGCAGCACATGCTTGAACAGTGATTTTCCAGTGTCTAACTAACCCATTTAGCCCCGACACCCAACAGCAGGAGATGGCTGTTGGTTGTACATTGCTTAACATCCTAACAGCAACAAGACTTTCTCAGGATGTGCCTGCACTACTTGTGAAAAAAACCCAACTAAACAGAATATTGAATGTATGTCGCCAGCCGGTCTAATACGCTAAATAGACCTAAGACCATTTAGCAACACACATCCAATATCAAGAGCTACAGACAGCGCAGACAATAGGGAGAGCATAAAAAAGGAAAATACAGGTAAATGGACCAAGAGTAGACAGATACACATGCCGCAGAATAGAGGGGAAAACCCACCCTGTGGGGCTGACCAGGGTGACCCTGGGAACTAAAAAGTAGTTAATCCCACCCAAGTCCCACAGGGCAGACCCGGGTGGGGGAACAGCAGGAGATGGATTGACCATGATAATTCAAGGGTAGTGCCAGATGACCTTGGTGCCTGTAGGCGCCAAGCTCATCTGGCACTACCCTTGAATTATCATGGTCAATCCATCTCCTTCAGCTGACACATAGTTGTAAGGCGATACCTCCACAATTTTAGAAATGTGCCTGTGGGGTTAATTGTGCACATTTCTGACCACAAATGAGAATTTCTCGTTTTCATGATTTTTTTTTTTGCCTCACCCGCAAAATAAATGAGAAAACTCTGTCACATGTACTTTTGTTTTCACTACTTTACGAGCAGAGTCCTTGTGGACGTTTATGAAAGGAGATATCTCTAGCCTCCCTTTGTGTTTAGCGTGCATGTAAGATGGTAAAATCGACCGATTTTTCAAAGGGAAAAGAAATGGCTTGTGAGATCACTTAAAGATGCAAAGAAGTAGAAAAGAAGAGTGACGAAATGGACAGTGATTCTACAGACCTTTTTTTCTCCAACTTGCGATAGAGATAACAAGATTGTTTTCATCGCTGATGAATAGAACTGGTCACTGTTGCCCCTGGTGGACAATGACCAGTTCTATTCATCAGCGACTGCAAGTAAAGGAACTTGTGGCAGAACTTTCAGAGGAACAAGTATGAGGGGGCATGACAGTGTTTACATAGTCATCAATTATTTCTGCATGTTTTCCTACAGATGGAAATAAGAAAGCAGTCACATATGCACAATACTTCTGAAAAAAGCATTTTTCTCTAAAAGGTATTTTTTTGAAAAATACTTATCGATGACATGACTTTATGGAAGTGTCTACTACTTACTCAATTTTAGCCTAAGAACCCGTTGTGTTACCACACAACCCGGGAGGCACTTGGGGAACCCCCAGAAAGGCCGAGAGTTGTCTCCCGTTCCTGCCCATCCGGTTCCAAGTCACGTGGTGACCAACCAGTCAGTATACTTCACTCACCAGCGGCAAGCGGGGCAGGTGGGGAGGGGCCTCTGAGTCATGTCATCGGTAAGTATTTTTCGAAAAAATACCTTTTAGAGAAAAATGAATTTATTTCCTCAAAAACATTACCGATGACATGACTTTATGGAAGAATTGCGATAAGGAGGAGGGTGCCGCACCTAACACAACCCCGTTAGGGCCAATTAGAGCCATCCTCCCTGCCACAAAACTCCCGACAATTTTAGCATAGTGCATACCTACGGCGCCTGTGGCGCCGGGAGGGAGTGTTGCACCGCAGTGATGTCCCCCACCAGTGTGAGGTTGTCTCGCTGGCCTGCCAGATCCCGGAGGTAGAAGCGGGCGAAGGGTGATTCTGCCCGCCAGCCCACGGCTGCCACAATGTCTTTGACAGCGCAGTTCCGGTCGAATGCGATGCTCATGGCCATGGCGCGTACTTCGTGTGCACGTATCTTTAGCCTCTTCGCTCCCTGTGTGGAGAGGTCCTGGTAGGCGGATCGTATGACCCAGCGGAGACAGGAAGATAATCGTCTGGGCTGTAATGTCAGGTCTGCCGGGCTTTAAAGGTAGGAAGAGGCGAGAGCGTCCTCTCCGGACAGCTTTGGTTTGGCGTAGGTACACGCGTAGGGCTCGCACAGGATCTTGTTGCCTGGTCTCCTGGGGGAAGTTTGTCCCTCTCATCGGCCGTAAGGTGATTACCTGTGGCGCGGTCAAAGGAGACCTGGTTTTGGCAATGAAGGCAGGGTCCGTAAGCAGCTGCACGGAACCATCTGCTCAAAACTGCAGGCAGGCAGGGCACGCTGACAGCGCGTGTAGCTCGCCAACTCGGGCCGCTGTGGCAAGGACCAACAGAAAGCATGTCTTATGAGTCACATCTGCGAAGTGGGCCAAAGGCAGAGGTTCTTATCTGGCAGAATTCAGCCAAGTCAGTACCCAGGGTAGGTCCCAGCGAGGAATGAGTGAGCGGGGCACCGGACGCTGCAGGCCAAAGTGAGTCATAAGGTCGGCGATGTCTTTACAGGCGCCGGGGTCCGGGCGGCCGATGTGCCGGTAGGTGTCGGCAATCATGGACAAGTACCCCCTGATGGTGATAGGGGCCAACCCTTGGTCTCTGAAGAGCCAGCGGAAGAAGTCCACGAGCTGGGGATTAGTTAGGTCGGTGGGGGCGAGGCGTTGGTCGTCGCACCAGGAGCACAGTACTCACCATTTTCCCTTGTAGACGCGTCGTGTCGAGGGTCTGCGGGCTGTAGCGATAGCTTCCACTGCTGCACTCGAGAAGCCTCTAGCGGCAAGGGCTTGCCACACAACCTCCAGGCGTAAAGGAGCAGGCGCTCCGGAAACGGGTGGAACAGCGGTTGTCAGGGCAGCTTGAGCATCGTGCCCGGCGTAGGCAGCCGCAGTGGGGGGGCCGTGGTGAGGCTGAGGAGGTCGGTGGTCCAGGACCTGTTCCAGGAGAACGGGGCGACCAGAAAGACGACCGCATTGCATCCTCGAAGATTTAGAAGCACTTTGGGGATGAGGACTGCCGGGGGGTACACATACGCGATGAGACCGTCCCACAAAATGGAGAGCGCGTCGACTGCCCAGGCCAGCGGGTCTGGGATCGGGGAGACAAATAGGGGAAGCTGGTGATTCCACCTCGTGGCGAACAGGTCGATCATAGGCGTCTCCCAGTGCGCGCAGATCATCTGAAAGATGTCCCGGCATAGGGTCCACTCCGTGTGTAGCAACTGGCCGCGCCGGGAGAGAGAGTCGGCTAACACATTCAGGTGACCGGGGATGTGTCGAGCTCGGAGGGAAATGTTGCGGTCCTCGCACCAGCGCATCAGATGGTAGAGGAGCATGCACAGGTCGGGTGAGTGCGTCACGCCCTGCTTCTGGATGTAAGCAACCACTGTCGCGTTGTCGGAGAGGACAAGTAGCTCCTGGTGACGGAGTTGTTCCTCCCACGCGATGAGGGCTTGCCAGACTGCTTGCAGCACCAACCAGTTGATGTGCTTGTCCGCAAACTCCTGAGGCCAGGGGCCGGATGTCGTGAGGAAACGCGGTAGTAGGTGCGCTCCCCAACCAGCCAGATTTGCATCAACACACAGGGAGAGATGAGGAGGCGGACCGGTCAGGGGAACTCCCGACGCGAGCCACGCCGTGTCCGTCCAACGTAGCAGATGGGGGCGAAGCAACGGAGACACGGGTACCATGGCAGCCAAATCGCCGGAGGAGGGACGCCAGTGAAGCAGGAGGTGCAGCTGTAGCGTCCGGGCATAGAGACGACCGAGGGGGAGTAGATCCACAGCTGCAATCATCAAGCCAAGGATCTGCAGCCAGATGCCCACGTTGACTAGGAAACCCAACCGCAACAAGAGCCATATCAGTGCATCCCTGTCTGATGTCAGGTCGGCCTCCGATTGGTTGCGTAGGAGGAGGTCGTCGAGGTAGTTCGACGTCGGGCTGGAAGACGTCTGTTGCGTCTTGGCCACTACTGCGACCATGATGCAGGTGAAAACCCAGCGGCTGAGGTTGGGACCAAACGGCAGTGCCCGAAACTGGTAAATTACTCCGTCGCAGGTGAAGCGGAGGTACCTCCTGGATGCCGGGTGCATGGGGACATGGCGTCGGACAAGTCTAGACTGATCGCATAGTCCATGGGCTGTACGGAGGCTCTGAGGGCCCGGGCAGTCTCCATGCGAAATTTCGGAGCTGTGATGAACGCATTCAATGCTGAGAGATTGATGACCAGTCGCCAATTGCCTCCTGGTTTGGGTACCACAAAGAGGCGACTGTAGAAAGCTGGGGAGTCGGGGTGCAGCACGACCTCTGTGGCGGCCTTCTGCAGAAGCGCGGCGACTTCTCCGCATAGAGCGCAGGCCTTGAGCTCGTCTGACGGCACCTCGGTCCACAAGGAGGGGAGCGAAAGGCGATCCGAAGGCCCTTGGTAACAGTCTCCAAAATCCAGGGGTCGTCCGTGAACAGCGAGCGCCACTCTTCGCTGCACAGCACGAGCCTTCCGCCGACTGGAGACCCGGGTGCGGTTGGCGGAAGCAGTTGAGGGGAGAAGTCAGGCGGCCCGCCCGCGCCCTTGGCGATGGGCAGGACGGGGCCAAGTGGGGGCAGGGGCGCTAGCAGGTCTTGGGCGGCCAAAGGCGGGGCGGTGACGAGGGGCCCGCAAGGGCGGAAGACGCGGCGGGTCTGGAGGTCCGCAGGGTGCGACCCACGGCCTTGCGGGCAGCCTGAAAGCCTGGAGCTGTCCTGCGAGTTTGCATCCTTCACGGTCTGCCAGGTCTCACCAAAGAGCAGAGAGCCACCCAGGGGAGCACGGTGCAGCTGAGTCTTCAAATCAGGGGGCATTCCGCGGCAGGCCAGCAACACGGCATCCTGACGCAACAGGTCGCAGTTGAAGGCGGCCGCCATGGCGTTGACCGACGAGTGATACACTGCCCGGTTAGCCACTTCCGCGAGAGCGAGTAGGTCTCCTAGGAGGGGCGTCAGGGAGGGGTGCCAGGCGTCCTCGATGCGGCGCACGAAGGCTTGGGTCAGCAGCTCCAGAAATCCCGCGCAGGCCAAGGTGTTACGGACGAGCGAGGCAGTCTTGTCCAGTCCGCAGGGCAGGGCGTGCTTCAGCAGAGCGGGGCCTCCAGCCTGAACCAAAGCCGGCGGATCCATGGCAAGAAGAGGGCAGGCGAAGGCCTGGGAGTGGCCCGAGTACCAGTCCTGATGAAAGGCAATGTCGAGTCCATCTGGCCACCTAGGGTCCGAGAAGAATTCTGAGTCCCGGGAACCCGACAGGAGGTGGGCGGAGAAGGCGTCGGGCAGGTCACGAAAGCCGGGAGGCTGCGGCAGAGACTTGAACCTCTTCACCTGACTCCCAGAGTTGACAAACGCGGAGATCTTCCTCTTGAGCAGGGGTGACGGGGGGGCAGTCATCCGCGGGAAGCGTGGCGGCGATTCGTCCAGAGAAAGCACGGTGTCCGTACGCGACGAAGAGGCTAGCTTGGGGGAAACTGAGTCGTCGGAAGAAGGAGAGCGAGGCGAAGGCAAGCGGCTAAGCCCACCGAGAAGAGCGGAGACAGAGTCCTCGGCCAGAAGGCTCAGGGTCTCCTCCTCCACCGGGCGGGGGGAGGAGTACCGGCAACGCAGACTAGGGCTAGGGGCGACAACATCCAAACGCCGGAGGCCAGAGGAGGAGGAGGGGAAGCGACCAGATCCGAAGGGGGGCTGTCGACGATGAAGGGGCGGTGTCCGAGGGGCGACACGACGAGGCGAAGACCTGTTGACGTGGCCAGGGCGTCTGGTGCGCGACAAGCGACTGCGACTACGCGAACGGTACCGACAAAGCCGAGGGGGGGTGGGGCTCCTACAAGGGCGCCGACGAGGAGGGGGCGAAGGGTGGCGGGCCAGGCGCGGAGGGAAGGGATGACACGAGCGGGCGGCCGGACGAGGGAAGGACGTCCGCGAGCGGGTCGAGTGCGGCGAAGCCGAAGATTGGTGGGGGTTGCGGTCCCTGGCGCAGAGCGGGGCGTGGTCCTTCCTGCGCTCGCCAACAGGGGAGCGTGAGTGTCTGGTAGAGCTGGAGTAGCGTGAGGGCCCAGAACTGCCTGAAGTCATCGGACGCGCGGGTAAGGATCTCTCCGAGCCGGGCTCAGTGAGGCTGGCTCTCTGCCGACGAAGCAACTCCCCGTAAGAGTCAGCGGGCATTCTTGGAGACGAGTGAGGACTGACAGTGGACATGGGCTCAATAAGGCGGGCTCTCTGGATGCAAGTAGGCTCCCCATAGGAACCAGCGCGCTTTGTCCGTGCGGGCTCCCTCCTGGAAGTGATCGCGCTGATAGCAGTCCTGCTCCGAGCGCTGGGCTCCTGCGTCCGGTGTGGCGTCCATTCCACAAGGTCGCTGCGGTCTCGTGCGGACACTGGTCCGGGCATGGGGGATGGCGCCTCCACTGTAGTCGGAACACACAATGGTGCTGGCCGCTTGCGTCTGTAAAAACTCCATAACTTTGACCAGCGCAGCTCAGGCCAGGTGGAGCAGGTGTCGCAAGCGTGGTCGGAGGCGCATCCGGCACAGGGTTGTGGTTATCCGACGGCCATTGGAACCCTCTGCATTGCGTGCAGGTCAGCACTTGGCAACAGCAACACATAGCATATCTGGAGGCACGCGGGCGAGGGCCTGTGGGACCCCCCCAGGTAAGGCGAGCCTTCGCAACATAATGGCACAAAAGAACAAGGTACAAGCCTGCCAGTAAGCGTCTGGTCCTGCAATACCTATCCACGTCACAGCTAGTGGGCGCGGGCACATGGGGCCCCGCCAAGCTAAGGCAAGCATACGACGCATCGGGTACAACAAAACACAAGTATGCAGGCAAGAGCCCGGTACTGCAAAACCTGTCAACCAGCCATGCAAGAAGCGCGAGCATGTGGGGCCCTGCTAAGCTAAGGCAAGCACTCAACACAGCATGTCACGACAGGTACAGGCATGAAGAAAGCGTCTGGCACTGCAACATTTATAAACGTAATGGCGACAGGGCGCGGGCACGAGGGGCCCCACCAAGCTAAGCGAGCCATGGATGCATAAAAGTACCCCAAAACAGC
This sequence comes from Semisulcospira habei, assembly GCA_036245525.1. Lineage (NCBI taxonomy): Eukaryota > Metazoa > Mollusca > Gastropoda > Semisulcospiridae > Semisulcospira > Semisulcospira habei. The sequence continues at coordinate 163,286,638 of BTPG01000001.1, read as the reverse complement.
AAGGCACAAGCCAGCAGGTAAGCGCCAAACGTGCAACACCAATCAGCTGAAAGGTGAGCGAGCGCGGGCACGTGGGGCCCCGCCAAGCTAAGAGGAATGTTTGGCTCGAAAAGCCACAGCGAAGATGAAGCAAGCTTTGTCTCTGCTTGAACCGGCGCCCAGCCCGGGAGCCAGCCAAGGGCTAACACAGCTACCTTACCTCTCCGCCGGAGCGGGGACGGGGGAAGAAACCTTGATAACATCCACAGCGCGCGAACGCGGGCGGCGTCCCAGCAAAACGCACCAAGCAACCCACGGCGCAGGCAAGGGCAGCAGCCAACGAGCAGGGAACAAGCAGACCCACACAGAGCACAGGCCGGGCTGGTGAAGCAGAAGTCAAGTCGTCCGGAAGAGCTGCGAAGCAACCGGTCGAACAAGTCAAGTCTAAGTCCGCAGGCTAAGGCAAACACGTCTGAACGGCGTGAGCGAAGTAGCATGACTAGTTGGTCACCACGTGACTCGGAACCGAATGGGCAGGAACAGGAGACAACTCTCGGCCCCTCTGGGGGTTCCCCGAGTGCCTCCCGGGTTGTGTGGTAACACAACGGGTTCTTTGGATAAAATTGAGTAAGTAGCAGACACTTCCATAAAGTCATGTCATCGGTAATGTTTTTGAGGAAATAATGTTTGAAATCCATACACAGACAACACCATACAGTTCGTTTTTCTGACTTGACCCTTTATCTGTCATGCAGAAGTAAAAATAGCTTGGTCCAGGGATAGTCATTCAGAACTGTTTGGTCAGAAATGTGTTAAAGAATAATGTACAGTGCATAGGTAGACCTCTTGACAAGTGAAATGCTCAAGTCTGATACACAGAAATCCTTTACTTAATAACAAGTCTTCTGACTTATTGTCATTTGACATAATGTAATGTTCTATGCGTGCAATTTTTGAAACAACACTGTTAGTTGACACTGCAGGTCTTGCATTGTATGTGTGTGTGGGCGTGCGTATGTATGCGTGTGTGTGTGCACATGCATGTGTGGTGTGGCAAGCAGATGCACAAAGAAGAGTAAGATTTTCTCACTGCTGACAGAGGACCAAAATAGTTACAACCAATAATTCTGAAGCAAACACAAAATAGTTGCTAAACTTCTACATTTTTAACCCTTTGGCTGTTGTTAGCAGCTCTAGTCACTATGATTCTTGCAGGAATCATCGCGCCAGAAACCGCTACCAACAGCCAAAGGGTTAATTATCAGATGGAATAATAATTTTAGCAGTGTTCAAATGTGTATATATATGCAATTGTAAAAGATCATGCTCACTGTCTGCGACGGCTGTCACAGTACACGCCATGTCCAAAATTGAGTCATAATGACACTTCGCAGACATCAGTCTGCATCGTTTTATATTTCCACATTTCCCATGATACAGATTATTGTTGTATACCTAATCACAGAACCTTCATCAAATATTATACGCTGACTAAAATTACCACATGCATTGCGAACTTACACTGTAATACGCTTACTGAGAGTTAATACCTTCGAGCATGCAGCCACAAATACTGTATGCAGTACTAGCAGCTGCATGAACAAAGGGATTAAAATTATAGTCCCTCAGCCCACACTGCCATCTGGTCAAGAGTACGACTAGGCGTCAAGTGCCGGTTTCGCTACCTGACTGACAAAACAAAGCCTTCAAACTCAAAATCGGGCATGCATCTCCCACAACCATATCTCAACTGGTTAGAAATTGAACATACCTTCTAATCCTGTGTCATTTTTGAATACATCCGATGGGATAAAACTTTAAAAGAGTTATTCATTCTTTTGTGCGATCGAGCGGCAAAAGCCAAAATTTCGAAACGTGACATCACTCACGTGTGTTCGCTTTCAGATAAAAAATTGGGGGGAATGAAATAGATTTTCGAAACCAAGTTTAGGCCTATAGAGAGCCAATGCAAGTTACTATTTTGATACCATATGGTCGAGTTTGACATGTGTCTAAGTTTAAAGTAGTTTGAGGGCAAGTAAAGGCTAGAATGAACATAACGCGTGTCGTCAATTTCACACGTGCAAATCTCGCTGTGAACCGGAACACAAAAAACGTACCCTGAGGCACCTAATTAACATATCCTAGACAACATTACTCTTCATTCTGATTACCGTAAACAAATTCGAAATCCTTTTGAGAATTGAACAAAGGCTGCATTTTAAACTTCTTCAACCCAAAAGTTGAAAATTTTGTGTTACGTTCAATCACGGGAAAAAATCTCGCAATCATCAACGCGCATGATTTTCTGGAATCGTTGGCCATTTTGAGATTTGCATTTGGTCAGTCCTATGTACCTCATACCTACAGGTGACATCGATGGAGCAGGGAAGCGACAAAGTTGAAGGTAAGTTTTGGTTGTAAATGGTTATGTTCATGCAAAATTGATGACTGAGCACCATAAATGTTTAAAAAAAGCAATGTAAGTGTACTGTTTTTCTAATTACTTCAAATGAATGTTGACGCAAACAAATGTAAAATCAATCGGCTCAATGACCGCGTGTTTTGAACAAAGGAAGAAAACATTACTTGATGGAATTTGCCTCCATCCGACGAAGACGGTTTAGTTTTGGTTGTAACAGTTATGTTCAAGTTTCTGAATGTGATATTCAATATTTCAAAGGATAAAACAGAACAAAGAAGTACCCAACGGAGGAAGAAACATGCTTAGAAAAGACGGGTACAACACTACAACACAATTTATTAATATTTCGGGTAAATACCCTTTGTCAAAATAGACAAACAAACAAACAGTCTGTTTGTTTGTTTGTCTATTTTGACAAAGGGTATTTACCCGAAATATTAATAAATTGTGTTGTACCCATCTTTTCTAAGTGTGTTTCTTTCTCCGTTGGGTACTTCTTTGCATATTACAAGCTTGGCAGTCACCTTTTTGGTCTGGATTGCTTAAAACAGAACAAGTAATGTATGTTCGGATTAGTTTTGTAGCGCAGAAACACTTTGAAACAATAATTATTACCGTTTACCGGCACCGCTAACTAGTACATAACTTTACATACGGTTGAAGGTTGTCAGCGTTATGTTCAGGCAATTACTGTTATTTTCAAAGATTAAAAAGAACACTACGTATCACACATTTTCGTCGATTCAGTATTGTTGTCTTTATCCTTCCTGATATAAAAAATAGAGTAAATGTCTTTTGCTCCTGCTGTTTGATTGTTCATAACTTTACACAGTTTGGCCAGGTACATCTTTATGTAAAGTTATGTTCAAACCATGAGTTTTGCATTTTGGGGGAAGAACAAGTCATACATTTTTTTTAAACCAATTTTTGTTGGTAGGAAGAGATTTTGTGCTAATTTGATTTATACTTCGGGTCATAGATTATGAGTTGCTGAATTATAGCGTTTGTACATAACATGACGCAGTGCAAAAGGAAACAGACATAGCACCTTCAATCAAAAAATGGTTGTTTTTCTTATCTTAAGCTGTGATAATGTTCCCATTGTCTTTATGTACTTTATATTATTGTTTCTTTGTCATGTAACATAAGATTAAGTAAGAATAACTCTGTTCTGGCAGTATTGGACTGAACATAACATGACGTAACACTTAGGGTGGTTGGGTTGGAAAGTTCTGTTACACTGTGCTTCATGATATTTTTTTATGGTTTAGTGTTCTATGATAAGTACAGATAGTCTGTGCATTTTTTTAAAAACTTTTCTGCACCCAAGAAATGACAATTTTTAAGAAATGTCTTGAACATAACTTGACAACAATTATGTTGTCAAGTTATGTACAGTTAAAACAGTGCTCAGCTAACATTTTCCTTCATAGTAACAGTCTCTTTTAAAGTGGAAGACTGGTTTGATTATTTTGTCTATTGTAACTAATGGACAAACTATTATTCTAGCTAGCTGACTGTGAACATAACTTGACAAACTAGACTGACATGTAAAGTGTAAAGTTATGTTCATTACTGTGGCACAATTTCTAGTATACTGTCTTTTGGATACCCACTTTGCTAGTTGTTATTTATCAAAATACAGCTTGGGTACTAAAATATAACGTGTTAAACCCAGAGTATACATTTTTCTGTTTTAAATAGTTTGTACATAACATGACAACATCATGTGTTGTCAAGTTATGTTCAACCACAGTTATGTTTGGTTCACACATTGTCTTCCAAGTTACAGTCTGATCATGCCTTTTACTCTTTATTGTGCTGGCCAAGCTTGATAGCTGCCATGATATATCATAATTTAATAATAACCAGCCATTTTAGTACAAAGCTGTTGAAAAATAACCAGACATATTAGGCTGATGCTAGCTAAAAACAAATCGCAAACATGGGCACAAATTGAAATTATTTGACCCTCTCTGTTTCAGTTCTTCGGGATTTGTTCCTGAATCGAAAGTTTCAGAGGCTAAAGGGTCTTTCCCAGCAGTGAAAGCACCCAGAAAATGGATGCTAAACACGTGTCATGGTGCAGTACCCCGACAGGTTGTACCCTGGTGAGCAAGATTATGTCAGCATACTTGTGCTTACGAATAATAGCAGCCAGGAATCTTTTTAAAGTATTTGAAACCAGAAAAATGTGGATTTTTAATATGTTTTAGCTCCATTTAAGTTTGAGATGGAGACATTAAAAAATTATAAAAGGTTGTAAGGTACGGCCCAAAACAAGTGGGACTGGTTGTCACTGGCCAATAAAGAAAAGGAGTTTGAAGTTTCCTTAGGAAACTTGATCAGCAGGAAGCTTGTTATGGGTTGCTTCAAGAAAGCGCTGTGATCATTATGCAACATAAATAAAGCAGTCTCTTTTTTCTGTTTCAGGAGTGATTGTCGGAGTAGATCCTCTGAGGGTCAAATTCCTCAAGCCTCACCAGACAAAACAAGGAGTATTTGTTTACCTTGAAATAGATGACATCCAAGAAGTAGGGGATGATATGATTGTAGCGTCGAATGTAGATTTCCTGCCACTCTCCAACAGTGCACGAGAGTGGAGAGTGGTTGGGTTTGATCAATTTTAATTTGTTTCTGCCACGTTTAGCTCAAGTATGAAGCTAACTAAAGTGAGTACTTTCTGTGCCAGTGGTCTGCTGAAAACCATCGGTCGTGGTAAACTTAGGTCAATCGGTGCTAGATTATATATATGTTTGAAAGTGGTACAGAAAAGTGTTTCTTTGCAGAGGTATTTGGGCAAAAGGTAGGCTCCGATGTCACACGGCCCATAGCAAGCATGAGCAATGGCTAACTAACGTCGGTGTTCAAGAGTGTTAAATGTATTTTGGGTGTTCTAAAATGTATTGAAAGTTTAAACTTTTTTCACTTGGTGCTTTCTCACATTGTGGAACCACATTGAGCAGAGATTTGAACCCCATGTTGTAAAGTTATGTACAAACATATACAGATTTGTTTTGCTATGTAGCGTTAAACATTGTAGACACAATTATTATAACTGGTAAATGCTGGGGTTTACTGACCACATAATTTGATGTAATTTTCCATTTTTATCGTTTATTTTGACTTCAGTGTTGATAATACCAACATGTTTGGTTGTAAAGTTATGTTCAAACTTGCCATTTTCACACATTATTCCCTTGTATTATCAATTTCAAACCTGATAATTACATCACTGCTGTTCTGTAGTGTAGTAGAAAGCTACAGGTGATTGTGATTTTTATTTTCTGGTTCTTGTCCATTTGTGGAGGCACTTTTTTGCTGAAATTTGAAGCTCGTGGTGTAAAGTTATAATGTACAAACATTACAATATGTATTTGCTGCTTTCAATTTCATTACTCGTTTAGACACAATTTTGGGATAAATAAAAGTGTATTTGTTAAAAACACATCACTTGAGTAGTGTTTTGTTATTTTTGGATTTATGCATGTTAGTTAAAGAGCCTCAAGTTTGTTCGTCGCGGTGTAAAGTTATGTTCAAGCATTGTGTGTTTCTTGTTTTTAGCCTTCATTTCATTCTATGTTGTGAATGGTGTATATTTCCTAAATTATTCTGTAATCTACAAGAGTTTAGTACATAATAAAGGGAAAACACACCATCTTAATTGACTTTCTTTGCTGTGTTGTCAAGGATTTCAAACTTTTTGTTCATAAGCAAGTTGTCCAATTTTTTTATAAGTTATAGCTACTGTGTTCACACTTATCTCAATTAGGATAGTTTAGAATCTATCAATGTGCTATTGAAATTGTGTGTTTAACACCACACACAATTTTTTAATATAATTTATGCATTTTTTTGCATAAATGTATAGCTGAGTGTAAAGTTATGTTCAAACAATTTCAGTGTTGCACCATTGTGTATCTATTCACCCCATCAAACTTTCTTTGAAGTTTAAGCATAGCCTAGTAAGGAAAGAACAACATGATAATTTTATACAGCATGAATCTACTTTGTGAAAGCTAGAAAAATTAATTTTTCTCTAAAATGTATTTTTTTGAAAAATACTTACCGATGACATGACTGTCCGGAAATAGTCTACATGCTTACCAATTTCAGCCTAAGACCCAAAGGGTCCCACCCAGGAGGCTCTCGGGGATCCCTAACAGGGACGAGAGTAGCCTCCCTTGCCCATCCGGTCACGTGCCAGGTGGAGCCTCCTTTAGCCAGTTGTCTACGGAGTTACCAGCGGCAAGCGGGGAGGGGGGAGGGACCTCCGAGTCATGTCATCGGTAAGTATTTTTCGAAAAAATACATTTTAGAGAAAAATTAATTTGTTTCCTCAAAACACATTACCGATGACATGACTGTCCGGAAGAATGGCAAAGAGGAGGAGGGTGCCGCAGAATCCCCTTCAGAAATCTCTTAGGGACGAGGGCGGCCCGTCGCTCCTGATCACACACTCCCGACAATTTCAGCGAAGTGCATACCTAAGGTGCCGGGGGCGCCCGGAGGGAGTGTTGAGCCGCAGAGATGTCGCCCACGAGTGAGAGGTTGACGCGCTGGAACGTCAGGTCGCGGAGGTAGAAGCGGGCAAAGGTGGATTCGGCCCGCCACCCCACTGCAGCCACAATGTCCTTAACGGCGCAGTTGCGGTCCAAGGCCAGACTAGCGGCCATAGCGCGAACTTCGTGGGCTCGTATCCTGAGGGCCTCTGCTCTCTGTGGGGAAAGGTCGCAATAGGCGGACCGAATAACCCAGCGGAGCCAAGAGGAGATCGTTTGGGCGGAGATGTCAGTTCTGCCGGCGGAGAGAGGCAAAAAGAGGCGAGTCCGTCCCCTCCGTACGGACTTGGAGCGCCGCAGGTAGATACGGAGTGCCCGCACCGGATCTTGCTGCCGAGTCTCCCGCGGAAGGTCGGGGCCTTTAAGCGGGCGAATAGCGATGACCTGAGGCGCCGTCAAGGGAGATCTAGTTTTGGCGAGAAAGGAAGGATCCGGGAGGAGATGAACGGAGCCGTCCACTCGGAACTGCAGGCAGGACGGGCGAGACGAGAGCGCGTGGAGCTCACTGACGCGGGCTGCCGTGGCGAGGGCCACCAGGAAGCAGGTCTTTCGAGTGACGTCCGCGAAGCTGGCCAGATGGAGCGGTTCAAAGCGGTCCGAATTCAGCCAGGTGAGGACCCAGGGCAGGTCCCAGCGTGGAACGAGGGAGCGGGAAACCGGACGCTGCAAGCCGAAATGTGCCATAAGGTCGGCCAGGTCCTTGCAGGTCCCCGGGTCGGGACGGCCGAGGTGACGGTAGGTGTCGGCAATCATGGAGAGATAGCCACGGATCGTGATGGGAGCCAAACCTTGGTCTTGGAAGAGCCAGAGGAAGAAGTCCGCGAGCTGAGGGGTCGTCAGGTCGACGGGGGAGAGACGACGGACGGAGCACCAGGCACGAAGCACTCGCCACTTTCCCTCGTAGACACGTCTGGTGGAAGGTCTGCGGGCTGAAGCGATAGCGTCCACTGCCGCACTCGAGAAGCCTCTAGCGGAGAGGGCGTGCCGCACAATCTCCAGGCGTGTAGGAGAAGTCTCTCGGGGCAGGGGTGGAAGAGTGGCTGGCGGGGTTGCTTGAGCATCGAGCGAGGGGTGGGAAGTGGGAGGGGCGGATCCGTGGCGAGACTGAGCAGGTCGGTGGTCCACGATCTGTCCCAGGAGAACGGGGCCACCAGGAGAAGGACTGCGTTGCACCCCCGGAGCTTGAGCAGGACTTTGGGGACCAGGACCGTCGGAGGGTAGGCGTAGGCCACGAGACCGTCCCAAGGGATCGAGAGCGCATCGACCGCCCAGGCCAGCGGGTCGGGAATCGGGGAGACGAAGAGGGGAAGCTGGTGGTTCCACCTGGTGGCGAAGAGGTCGACCAGAGGAGTCTCCCAATGCTCGCAGATCAGGCGGAAGATGTCCCGGCGTAGGGTCCATTCTGTGTGAAGAAGCTGGCCCCGCCGTGAGAGTGAGTCTGCCAGAACGTTCAGGTGACCTGGAATGTGACGGGCTCGGAGGGAAATGCCGCGGTCCTCGCACCAGCGAAGGAGTCGGTAGAGGAGGATGCAGAGATCGGGGGAGCGGGTCCCCCCCTGCTTCTGTATGTAAGCGACGACCGTGGAGTTGTCGGAGAGGACGAGGAGGTCCTGGGTCCGAAGATCGGATTCCCACGCGCGGAGGGCCTGCCAAACTGCATTCAGCTCCAGCCAGTTGATGTGCCGCGACGCTAGGTCCTCGTTCCAGCGGCCGGCCGCATAGCGAAAACTCGGGAGAAGGTGAGCGCCCCAACCGGAGAGGCTGGCGTCGACGCAGAGAGAGAGACGGGGCAGAGGTGAGGACAGGGGAATCCCGGAGCCGAGCCAAGAAACGTCCGTCCAGCGAAGCAGATGGGGCCGCAGCACAGGAGAAACCGGCACCAGGGTGGAGAGATCGCCGGAGGACGGTCTCCAGTGGAGGAGAAGGTGTAATTGAAGAGGACGAGAGTACAGACGACCGAGGGGAAGGAGATCCGCCGCCGCACTCATCAGGCCAAGGAGCTGGAGCCACACCCTGGCGGGGACAGCTGCTTCCTGGGCTACCAACCGGGCGAGATCGGCGAGTTTCTGGATCCGAGGCTCGGGTAGACGCACTAGGTTGCGGTCGGTCAGAAACTGCATCCCCAGGTGCACGAAGTGGCGAGAGGGAGTGAGGTCGGACTTGCCCGCGTTGACCAGGAAGCCGAGGCGAGACAACAGGAGGAGAAGAGAATCTCTGTCCAGGCGGAGAGAGGTCACCGACTGGTTCCGCAGAAGGAGGTCGTCCAAGTAGTTGGAGATCGGGCTGGAGGAAGAACGTCGGGCTCTGGCTACCATCGCGTTCATGATCCGCGTGAAGACCCATGGGCTGAGGTTGAGGCCGAAGGGGAGGGCCCGAAACTGGAAGACAGTCCCGTCGATGGCAAAGCGGAGGTACCGGCGCGAGGCTGGATGGATCGGAACGTGCAGATAGGCATCGGACAGGTCCAGGCTGACGGCAAAGTCCATGGGCTGAACGGAGGCACGAAGGGACCGGGCTGTTTCCATCCGGAAGGCCGGGGCGGCGATGAACCGGTTCAGGGCGGAGAGATCGATGATCGGCCTCCACTTGCCTCCAGGCTTGGGGACTACGAACAGTCGGCTGTAGAAGGCGGGAGTGTCGGGGAGAGCGACGACCTCTGTAGCCGCTTTCCCGAGAAGTGCAGCGACTTCTCCGCGAAGGGCATCGGCTTTGGGCGGATCCGCCGGGATCTCGGTCCACAGAGGAGAGCGCCGAAGCGGAGGCGGGGAACGGAAGGAGATGAGAAGACCTTCGGAGATGACAGAGAGGATCCACGGGTCGTCCGGGAACAGGGAGCGCCAGACGTCTCCGTGCAGGGCGAGCCTCCCGCCGACGGGGGACCTGGAAGCGGACGGCGGGGGCGGCGGCGGGCGGTAGTCAGGGGGCCCTCCCACGCCCAGGGCGGCGGGCGGGCTTGGGCCAGGCCGGAACGGCTGGGCGGGCAGGACGGGCGGGGCGGGCGCGGCCAGGCCCTGGCGCACGAGGGGAGGGGCGAGAACGGGAGGCCGAGGCGGAAGCTGGGGCCGTGGAGGTGGGTCTGATGAACCGCAGGGCTCGACCCAAGGCCTTGCGGGCTTGTGGAAAGCGAGACGAGGGAGCGCTGGGCCAACGGTCCTTGTTGGCTTCCTTCAGGGCCTGCCAGGAAGGGCCGAAGAGGAGAGGAGCGCCGACTGGAGCCCGGCGGAGCTGCGATCTCACATCAGGGGGAAGACCCGGGCAGGACTGGAGCACCGCATCACGCCGCATCAGATCGCAGTTGGCGGCGGCTGTCATGGCGTTGACGGAAGAGTGGTAGGCCGCTCGATTGGCTGCAACTGCCAAGGAGTGCAGGTCCGACAGCAGTGGAGGAGCGGAAGGAAGCCAGGCCGCTTCGATACGGTTGATGAAAGCTTGCGTAAGCAGCTCCAGGAACCCGGAACAAGCGAGAGCGTTGCGGACGAGGCAGGCAGTACGGTCCAATCCTCGAGGCAGGACGCGCTTGAGCTGGGAAGCGCCGCCGGCGAGCACTAGGGCAGGCGGATCCACGGGAGGCAGAGGGCATGAGAAGGACTGCGAGTGGCCGGCGTACCAGGCCTGCCGAAAGGCGATGTCAACACCTGAAGGCCAGCGACGGTCGGTGAAGAAGTCCGAGGCCGGCGCGGCGTCTCGCTGGAGATGCGCAGAAAGGGCGTCTGACAGGTCGCGGAAGGAAGGCGGCTGGGGAAGCGACTTGAATTTCTTCACCTGACGCGCAGCGTCCACAAAGGCGGCCGCTTTCCTCTTCAGTGGCGGGGAAGGAGGGCACGCATCCGCGGGCAGGCAGGCCGCTATGAGCCGGGCGGCGTCGTCCAAGGCACGGAGAGTCTCGCCACGAGGGGAGGCCAGGGTAGCTGGAGACGCCGGGTCCTCCCCGAGCGAGGGGGAAGGACTGCCAGACCCCAGGAAGGCCGAAACAGAGTCCTCCGGCAGCAGGCTTAATGTCTCTCCATCGCTGGCAGGAGGGGGGTGGGGAGGCGCCCGAAGCACAGGGGGCAAAGCGGCGCACACAGGGGGCGGAGGGAGAGCCGCAGGGCTAGGCTGCCGACGCCGAGAGGAAGAGGAAGGTGAAGGGTGCGAAGAGCGAAGCGAGCGCCGGTCCCGATGGGAGCGACTACGCCTAGAACGAGGTGGCGCCCTGACGTCTCTATGACTCCTACGAGGGGAGCGCGGGGTGCGGCGCCGAGAGGACCAGCGGTGTGGCGAACGACTGCGCCGACGGTAAGTATAGGAAGAAGCCGAACGTGACGACGAAGGATGCCGGGGGCTACGAATCCTATCGCCGCGACGGGGGCTAAGCCGACGATCCCAAGAGCGGCGCGTGGAAGAACGGGAGCGGTCTGTCCTGTCGCGCGCCGGCGGACGAGGAGACGAGTGACGCGGCGCCCGGGGCTCACGGGGAGCACGTAACGGGCTATGCGACTGGTCATAGAAGTTTTCGGCTGTAGAAGGGGGGGCCATACGGCCCACACGTCTAGGAACCGGCGACAGGGGTCGCAGTGCACGGGGCTCCTTCACCAGGAGCGGGGCACGACTAGACGGAGAGTCCGAAAGGCCGATGCGTCTGCGAAGAGGCGACAGTGGTCGCGGTGCTCGGGGCTCCTTCTCGAGGAGCGGGGCACGCATAGACGAAGAGGCCGCGCCTGTACCCACAGGCGACAGCGGACGCCGTGCACGGAGCTCCTTCACACGGAGCGGGGCACGAGTGGATGGAGAAGCCAAAGGATCCAAGGGTGTACTCACAGGCGACAGCGGTCGAGGTGCACGGGGCTCCTTCACGAGGAGCGGGGCACGCAAAGACGAAGGGGCCGAACGGCCAACGCTTGACCTCACAGGCGACAGCGGAAGCAGTGCACGGAACTCCTTCTCAAGGAGCGGGGCACCAGTAGACGGAGAGGCCGAAGGACCCACGTGAGTACTCACAGGCGGCAGCGGTCGAGGTGCACGGGGCTCTATCGCAAGGAGCGGGGCACCATTCTCATGGAGGGGGGCACTAAGCCGGCTAGGCGACTTGCCAGGGGTGTCAGCGGGCAAGGGCGGTGCGGACACCGTAGCAGCAATAGTCTTACCGAGAAGACGAGGCGTGCGTATCTCCACGTCCGAGGGGGGGAGCTGGACCGGTTCCCGGCGAGCTGTGACAGGTCGGTCCCGCCGGTAGAACCTCCAAAGCTCCGACCAACGAACCTCTGGCCACGAAGCGCAGACAGAGCAGGGGAGGTCCGAGGAGCAGCCGGAACACGGGAGACAGTACTTATGCCGGTCACTCGGCCACTGAAAGTCGCCGCACAGGGGACAGGTGCGCACAAGATCACTGCAACACAAACCAAAAGGTGAGAGGCGACCGGTGGCGGGAACTAACCCGCCAAATACTTTCTCCAAACGAGAGTAACGAATGAAGCACACGCCGAAACGCGGAAGAAACAAAACAGGTCGAGACAAGACCGCCGTCCAGCCCAGCCGGGCGAGACGAAGGACACGGCCGAGACGTTACCTTTCCATGGCGGCGCCGAAGCGCAAACCACCGTGAGCGACGAGAAGACGCAGTAAGGCCCCAGGCCCGGCAACAGCACGAGGCGCAGACGAGGGCTGGTAGCAGGGAGGCCACGCTAGAAGAGGAAGCCGAGAAGCTAGGCGAAGGCAGAGCGAACGGCCGGTCGAAGTGTACAAGTACGAAGGGTCAGAGGCTGTGAAAACGCGTGCGAACGCTAGCAGCGAAGTAGACAACTGGCTAAAGGAGGCTCCACCTGGCACGTGACCGGATGGGCAAGGGAGGCTACTCTCGTCCCTGTTAGGGATCCCCGAGAGCCTCCTGGGTGGGACCCTTTGGGTCTTAGGCTGAAATTGGTAAGCATGTAGACTATTTCCGGACAGTCATGTCATCGGTAATGTGTTTTGAGGAAACAATGTGTTTTATAAATGTGTGACGGTGTAAATGTTATGTACAAACCATAACGGTTTTTCGCCAATTACACCCAAATGACTGCTCATGGGGAAATTCTTTTTGGGGGGCATGTTACTTATGACTAAACACATCACAATGATGCAAAATGATGCTCATATGTTTAAGTTCAAAATCAGAGACCCATGTCACACTCTTTGGACACCCAGTCGTACTCTTGACCATCTACAAGAGCAAAGCAAGGACACATCAATTCTCATGAGCCTTTGCATTTACAGTGATAAATGAGGACTGGGCTTAGCTTCCTTGGCCGGGGTCTAGTCACAGAATTTTACACTTCCCTTAGCCTCTGTCTTCGGCAAGAGGAACCGATTTTAATGAGCCCCTGTGAATGCAGGGGCTCATTAGACTCTGCTTCTCTTGCATAGGTCCATTACACTCTGTTCCTCTTGTAGACCACTCAAACAGTTCCCATTTTACAATTTATGCACACAGGGGTTGAGTGTTTACCACTCCATTTCCTGACTGACTGGATATGAGCTTACCTATGACAAACTCAAAGTAGTAGAGATCCTCGATAGCACTGCGCAGCAATTCCAAGTCCTTCTCCTGAAACTTGACGATGCACAGCTGTTCCTTCACAACATCCTCTGCAAACACAGAAATAAATCAACACTTTGAGTGCTTTCGCCAAGCATAAAAGAGCAAGTGGCTCAAAAGAAAGAATCATTTGCTCTGACCTTCATTTTGAGAGACTGCGATGCAATCATGCACGCACGGTACTATGCACACAAACAGTAAATCTAAAAGATATGAAAGACATTTATACTATTTGGATATTTTGACATTAGCTTGCATTATGCCACTGCTTTGGACATTATCACTGACAAAGTGTCTCAGAAACTGTCAATATTAAGTAGTCTTCAGAGAACTGTAATCCCATCCTTCAGGCTCAATCAGTCAACAAGTACACTCACTTTTAAACTCCACCTTGTACAAAGAGAGGGCCATGCGATCTCCATCGAGCACCTCACCCAGGGTCAAACTCTTGTGCTCCACCTGCACAATATACAACACAGTTTAGTCGCAGTTTATTCAAGCCTTCACTGCTGTAGCACAACAAGCGATAACCCCACCATGCAATACCAAATTAGCAAGAGGCATAGATCCCCATGAGCCCCCGCAGTTGTGGGGGTCATGGGGATCTAGGTCTCTTGCTGACCCCACTTTGCATCAATGTTTCTTGTACAGGTGAATTATTCTGGCCTTCAGTTAAGAAAGATTCCAGGAACACATTCTGCGACAAGTGATGGGGAAGTGGTTAACCAATTTCTTAACCCAGGGGCTTCTACAAACAACATCTCTGAAATCATCACAGATTCATTGCAGAAAAGCCCTGTCACTCTCACCCTGAGGCACACAGATCTATACAAAAGAGTCCAACAAGAGACATGGAAACTCAGCACCTGCAGGGGCTCATGAAAATCTATGCCTTGCGCATATATGGGTGTTGCTTGTGTTCCAACAGTGAAGGTATGAGTGCATGTCCTAACACACCCGATACTTATTTATAAGCATAAACAGAAAGCAAAAATGATTTTATTACCAAGAATGTGCCCATCAAGCATAAATGTTTTAGTCCTTTTCATCCTGATATGCTACTGCTTGAAATAAATTTGACTACAAAGTACAATAGCTCAAAGGTGGTGACAGAATAGATCAGGCGCCAAGCTATTCTGACACCACCCTTAAACGAAAATGGTTGATGAGATCTATCACCTAATCTGTAATGTAACCCTAATACTGAATAGGACAATAAACAAATCTAAAACAATCAGTCTCAGGATGTAATGAGTTAATTGCTCAGGTATGAGCACGACCTTGGTAATAAAACATTTGTGTATTTGATTCATGCTCATATCAGGTGTGCCTGTCATACTGTACATCACTACCATAGTTCTTTTACGGACTCGTACTGCAAGAATCAATGTTCTCCTCTTTCTTCTCACCTTTTCTGGCCTGCATACTGGAAGCTGGTAGTAGTGGTATGTCTCATGCGGGTTGAAATATGGGCCAACTTTATTCACATACACAGGAACCTGATGAAAAATATAATAATAAAGATGACAATAAATTGACTAATAGGACTAAATTGGATCCTCATGGCCATTTAGCATGTCAACAGCTGTTGAAGCTTTGATAAATCAGCTATTGTGCATGCTCTTAGTTTCATACATACACACACCACACAAACAGCTATGGATGTGTGTGGTCGTGCGCATGTTTCACTTTGTTTGTGTCACTGACTAGTGACTTGCAGTAAGTCACACATATCAGGTAATCAACTGAAAATGTCGCATACAAAAATAGACTACAGTACAGGCACACAGAACCATACATACCTCTGTCATGATCATCTATTTTAAAGTATAATTCTTCTGATCTGAAAGAACAAAGCTAGAAAGCTTTTAAAGGTCAAAATCACAGCAGTAAAAAAAAAAAAATTAAACACACATTTTCACTGATTCACAGATGTTGCTCTTGATCAAACTGAACTCCAGCTGAGAGAAACCCTTTCAGAAGTTTGCCTTCATTTTACACACCTTGCCACACCTGTGCTAAACAGATAAGATTTAACACTGAGCCCTACTATCCCCACAACAGACTCTTACACCACAGGAGGTCATTACTACATGACCAGAAGGCCAAAACTCTATGTAGTACATGTATACTAAGTTCAATCAAATTAACACACTCACATAAAAACAGCCATCACAGCATTGCATGGATCAGCCATAATGGTACAAGGGTAGTGCCAAAATAGCTTAGCACCTGAAAATCTGGCACTAACCTTACACTATCATGGACAATGCCATGAAAAAGAAGGGATGCATCACATTCTTCTGCTGTATAGCACCAACTTTAAGTTAAACACACTGAAGAGTTAAGGGTTTTGTACATTCATTGTAGTGCTTCAGGCACAAAATTATACATAAATATCAAAATAAGAGGAGGGTCGGGGAGAAGGAGAATATTTGATGTGCAACATGTTTCTGTTATTTTTAATAACTAAATAACCTTAAAACATCCTTATCCTTGTTTCAATGTGTGTGGTTTTGCCAAAGACTATAATTTGGTGACAAGTCTAATTAAGCTATATTACACCAACTGGTATTATTAACCCATTTAGCCACGATGCCCAACAGCAGGAGATGGATTGACCATGATAATTCAAGGGTAGTGCCAGACTAGCTTGGTGCCTGAAGGCGCCAAGCTAATCTGACACTACCCTTGAATTATCATGGTCAATTTAACTAATGCAACTGGCATAGCGTCGTTAGGTAACACGTCCAAAATTTGGGAAATGTGGCCGTGGTTAAATCTGTTAAAGAGATTTATGCCTCAACTAATTTGCCTCAATTAACAATTTTCTAATCTTCTTTTCACAATCCATACAAGTAGGCACACATAACAGAGTGTGCAACTGGGGCACTCTCCCACT
Organism: Semisulcospira habei; assembly: GCA_036245525.1. Lineage (NCBI taxonomy): Eukaryota > Metazoa > Mollusca > Gastropoda > Semisulcospiridae > Semisulcospira > Semisulcospira habei. The sequence continues at coordinate 163,270,217 of BTPG01000001.1, read as the reverse complement.
TTGGTATCAGCTTCAGCCCACTTAATCAAATTTCAAATACAAACGATTTTGAATTTCCAAAAACTTCAGTAGCTCGCTTGAGCTTGCCCTTAGCACCACGTGAATGTTCTGTGTTTACGTACAGTGTGTGAGTGAATGCGCGTGATTCACGTGAGCGAGCTTGTTGGGTTCAGTTCGCAGCGGCGCTTTGAGCCGATTTTCAATTGGGATAAAGCGCCTATTTAATGCGCTTATTATTAATGAAAGGAGATAAAAAGCAGCAGCTAGTGTCCCCAATAGAAACAGCTTAAGTGACCCTTTTTAAAACTACATGAGGGTCAAACAGCTGAAACTGTGAGTCAAAGCATTTATTTTGACTTGCTTTAAAACATATCTGTGCCTCAATGTGACACACTGGTTTCGTTCCTAAAATTTGCGTCAGTATTGAAATTTGATAACTGATCTCTGATGTGTGTACCCACTACCCAGCCTTATGGGGAAAACTGGAGCAAAAAAGTCTTTCATTTACTACATTCAAACTTCGCATTAAACAAAAGTTTAGTTAGTCTCACTGCAGTATTACTTATAGTGCAAAACATAATTTTTAAAGGAGACCTTGTGAGCTTTTCCCGGCTCCCTTGCCTGCAGATCACATTGATCAACTTTTTTTATAGTTAAATTTTAACTTTAAGGTGTCTGGTGACTCTATACACAGTTAATTAAAATGCATCGTATGCTTTCATAAAATGGAAATGTATTTCTCCGCAATATGCATTACTTTAGTCTTATGAGCACTGAAATTTAACTAAACTTTCGTACAGGAAACTGACTCGACATGTACGTCCACTGTATCGCGGTGAAATCAAGAATGAAGAAGGCATCGATTTGAATCGATTAAAGTTTTTAAACTAGACCAGCGGTACATAAACCGATGCGACCATATGTCCGTCCTGTCTGCATATTCATCTTTTTATTTTAGCTTAGTTTCTGAACAGTCTTATCTTATACGATAGATCTTACTTATTTTACTATGCACTAAGAGCGCCCTGAGCGAAATCAATGGGACTACTCCAGACGGATACTCTTGCACGAATGAGGAAGTTGTATTAAAAAGAGACTTCTTTGCATAATTCTGAAAGCAATAAATATTGACAATAACATTATTTTCCGTTTACCTTGTCATTATCTTTGTATTTAGCACAGAGTACAACTGTGCACGAAAGTGCCAACGTAACTGTTTTCCACAACACCGCCATGTTTCTCAACATCGGCTGCTCTTACGTGGTATCGCGAGAATTTAGAAAAAAACGTACGCATTATTTAATAAATTGCCTTCTCTTCAATATAGATAAAATCAATTTAAAATACTGTGTTGTGACAGTCTTTGATCCTTGTGGAAAAAAAAACCCCCAGAAAAGTTCAAAGGCCACATGCTAATCCAGTGTGCCCTTTCTCGTGGATCAGCGTAGCGCAGTGCACGCACGCTCGCATATTCTTGCGCGGGAACCACATCACTGAACACAAGAGGGTGTGTATAAACTGAAGAAGCTGATAAATAGCAATCTTACCCAACAATTACTTTACTTTGATGCTTGTGTGCAGTGCATGTAGGCTGCAAATACTGTCTCCTATATTGAAGAGTCACTCTGAGAACGTTGCACTATATTGTGTGTCCGCATTGATCCGAGTTATTTACATGCACGATGCGACCGACTAATCCTCTTAGGATATGGCTATGGGCTTTATCTTAGCGAGTTAGAGATCGGCGGTGGACACTTGGAAGCGCTATCAAAATGCACGCGCCGTACCCTTTACCGTTATAAGATGGACCAGAGAGGGTGTTTTTACTGTTCTTTAGTAATGTTCGTCTGTATTCGCAAAGACTAAGTCGCCTCGGAGATAATCCACCTCGAACATATTGTGTCTTTGTGCTGGGCTGTGTCGGCGCCTTGCGCTTACTCGGAGAGGGAGGGAGTCACTGGCTCTGTCTTCCAAAATGGACTTTCACGCAGCGATGGAGACTTTCGCTGAGGCTTGGGTGGCTGCGAACGCACATTCTGCTGTCAACTCGGGACCTGGGGTAAGTTTTGCGACTTGTTGAAGTTACAGTGGATTTACGTTTGGCGCGTGTCTTGAAATGAAAACGTCGACTGCATCACTTGCGATGCTCTGCCGTATCGAATTTCGTCTGCCTTTTGTGTTGGGATAAACTACATCACACTAATCACAGTCGTACGAGCCGTTCTCGTAGCCTTGGCAACTCGTAATTATTCACATTTTGCCGCATGCTTCGCATTTATTTTTATTTTGTTCATGCTGTCAGGATAAAACGGGAGCAAAAAAGACGGCGGCGTGTCTTGCACGGTTTGGCATTTCAGCGCAGGAAATCCTGAGCACTTGAGCTTATTCTGTGTTGTGTGGTGTACGGCTTCAGTAGGTTGTGTGTCGGTTGCACTTGAGATGTGGGCGTGTAAAGCGCTATGAGGCTCGTTAACGCGGGGCGGTAAGTGGTATCAAACAAAGACTCGACCTAATTATCACAATCGCTCTCGTGAATGTAATGCGAGGGACCTTCGTGGATTTGTGCGTATGCACTTCCATAACCCGTTACATCCTGAGACTGACTCTTTTAATCTCCATTGGCCTATGAAAGCGACATTGCAGATTGCGATATAAAGATTACAGATTAGGAGATAAATCAACCATTTTAGTTCAAGGGTGGTGCCAGAATAGCTTGGCGCCTCAGGCGCCAAACTATTCTGGCACCATACTTGAACCGTAAGGGTCAGATTAATTTCAAGCAGTAGTGTATCAGAATGAAAGGGTTAATTAACCCTTCCACTTCTAGTGGATGCAGATTGTCTTTTTGAAAACATTGTTGGTCAATGTCAAAGATCACAAGCCAACAACGGACAAAAAGAACCAAATAAACAAACACAAGGGAAAAAAACAACAACAACAAAGTATGGACCACACAAAGTGGTTTCATCAATAGGCATAGTTCCTCATGAGCATCCGCAAGTGCAGAGGCTCATGAGGATCTATACCTCTTGCTGCTGGATAGTGTTCAATTTCTCGCGGCAGTGATTGAAGGGTTAACATACTGCATAAATCTGCGAATTAATAAATAAGTATTGGTAATAATCAGCAGTAATTAAAATTAATGCTTACTTAACCTTTTTCATTCAGTATACACCAGTGTGTGAAATAAGTTTGACTAAAATATTTCAAGGGTAGTGCCAAAATAGCTTGGCGCCTCTAGGCGCCAAGCTATTCTGGCACTACCCTTGAACTAAAGCCATTGGTATATATATATTATAATGTAGCTTGCATATATGGCAGTGTACAAATTTGAAGCTTTTAGCCTCAGTATGTCTATGACTATGATATCATATGGGTTAATATTCATTCAGTATGTGTACAATTTTTGCTCAGCTTTCCTGAAACTAGTGAAAGTTGCCAGCAAGTTGTATGCTTTGGACAGACCAACTATCATTGTACACTGGATCACTTTTCTGCAGTGAATTTTTGTACTAGCAAGTATAGTAAACGAGACAAATTTGGGTCGTATGTTTGGTTTTCTATTAGATCACGCAATGACTTGCAATTAGGCTACAGAATTTTGTAAATGAATGGGGTTTGACATGATGTGTAAAACTGACATTGTGACATGAGCATTGGCTTTTTTGGGAGGGTGAAGTTTTGCTATTAATTATTAATGATGTGTCTTTTTTCATGCAGTAATCAATTAGGTTTAACACCATGCAATGGCTGACATTACTCTAAAGTTGTAGGTCAACCCTTTTCATCCTGATACACCCAGTTGAAATACACTTAACTAATAATCAAGTGTTGTTCCAGAATAGCTTGGTGCCTGATGCCCCAAGCTATTCTGGCTTAGCCCTTGGGCTAAAACAGTTGATCTGTCTCCTAATCTGTAATGTAGCCTTAGTAGGACAATAAACAAATTTTACAAAGTGAACCTCAGGATGTAGTGGGTTATGGTTGTTGGTGGCACTTTTTGTTGCAGTGATTCCCACAGCATAAACTTATAAAGGGTTAACGCATTTGTGATGTGTGGCCTAGGGATCCAGTCATACATTGTGAATGGCCTTGTATCTGTAGGCTGCACCTCTCAAATGAGTTATGACATGTTTTGCACATTTGCAGTGAGTTAAATCATTTACCCATAAAACGCTGAACCATAAGAATGCGGCAGACTCCTTTTACTGTTGGTAGCATGTTTGGTCGAGGTGATGCCTGCTGGAATCATCTCAACTGAAAACGCTACTGACAACCAAGGGTTAAATTCTTAACTTGCAATGAACACATTTAACTCTTTCAAGAAGTGCTGCATCCGGACTCGCGGCGTAAAGCCACAATCCGGATGCAGCACGTCCCGAAAAAGTTAAACTAAATTTGCTTAGTGTATAATTGTCAATAATTAGGAATGAACAAACCATCAGATTGATCAGGTTTGCATTTTATGTTCAGGACTCTCGTTAGCGGTGGTGTAGGGTTGCAGGCATAGATGAGTATCTGTGACTGCTGCAGAGAAAATGGGTTGAATATAATATCATAAATAGGCAGAATGCCCCGCACGTTTATTCAATACATCTTTGTTCTCCCCCACCCAGGTCTGCCCTGGGGGACTTGGGTGGGGTTAACTACTTTTTAGTTCCCAGGGTCACCCTGGTCAGCCCCACAGGGTGGGTTTTTCCCTCTATTCTGGGGCATGTGTTTCTGTCTACCCTTGGTCCATTCACCTGTATTTACCTTTTTTAAACTCTCCCTTCTGTCTGCGCTGACTGTAGATCTTGATATTGGATGTGTGTTGCTAAAAATGGTCTTGGCTTTATTTAGGCCCCATGTTGTAGGTTTATTTAACGTATTGGAACTGCTGGCGACATACATTCAATATTCTGTTTAGTTTTTTTTTCACTAGCAGTGCAGGCGCGTCCTGAGAAAGTCTTCTTGCTGTCGGGACGTTAAGCAATGTACAATCAATCAATCACATTTTTGTTCGTTGTACCACACTCAGGCCATTTTCAAGATCTTTCACCAAAACCAGAAGAGTAGTACTGAAAAGTTTTACTGAAAAAAAATCATGTAATGGTAATGGCCTCACTGCCAAAAATAATCTGAGTTGACACCTGCATCTGGGTCATACGTTACTGTGAAGGTTAATCCACTTTCTGTGAGTGGTGTTATAAATGGTCATAAATTTGTAATAGCTCAGGTTACACTGTCACCAGTATACAGATATTGTTTGTTTTTTATAACCTGTACATTTCTCCCACTGAACTGTATTGGGTGGAGATTAATTTTATGATGTGTTGTAATTTTTACCAGTGGATAGAAGTAGATCAATTTCTGGATTAGGAACACTCTAGGAATCCTAGAAACTATAATTAAGTTTAAGTATCATTGAATTTCTCTTGCTGAGATGTGGGCATAATAGTTAATACGCTGTTTTAAAAAAATTGTAACAAAAGTAACCTGGTACCATTTATCCTGCTTCTTGTTTTCAATTTTGATTTAACTATATATATATATATATTATATGTGTGTGTGTATGTTAGAAATAAAATAAATAAATGTGGGTATTTGTTTTGTGGTTATTTTGGATATAGATTTTGTGACTGTGCTCAAATTACTGGGTGTGATGATTTATTTATCTATTTTATGACAAACTAGTGCACAAGATAAAAAGTGTTAAGTTAGCAATGGCAGTGTTTGTTATTGTGTATTATTTAAATTTTAATGGACTTCATGGGTCCCTTCCATGAAAGGAATCTTTGGGATATGTAGAACTTGGGAGACACGCTAAGTCCATTTAAAATCAAATGGATTTCTTCTTCTTTGAGTGCTTTCACTACGATTGAATAATGAACTGTTTAGACATGAAGACACTGGTCCATTGTGGGGAGAGGAAAATCACGACTGTTAAATGTAGCATGGAGTAAAATCCAGCAGGGTTTAAGAGGGTCATATTTGCGGGAGAAAAAGATAAACTCGACCACGCATGACTGGTTTTATTGGTTTACTAAGAGGGTGGATTTCCACCCTCTGATGGGTCGTCTGCATACAGAATCGTTTTGAATCAGTGACTGCGGCGAAGGTATGGACTCAGTGGCTCTTCCCCGCAGCGTTGGATTGAACACCTCGGTGCAGCAAAAATCGAAAATCTGCAAGAGGCATAGATCCTCATAGGCCCACGCCGTCGGCGTGGGCTTATGAGGATCTATACCGCTTGTTGGTTACCTGAGTTAGTTTTACATTTGTGTTTCACAGGCTTAGGGCGTCGTAATGTTTTGAAGTTCGGATGACACCCCTCGCTGTACCCCAGTTGCCTCTCCACCAATTCGAATTTCGATGATCCCACTCACGTCAGAGCGCTTTGTGCAGTAAGGGATTTGAGGGAGTTGGTATGGTTGGCAGTTTCGCTCACTGTTAGTACTATTATTGCAATTAATAGGGATAGTATTCATATTGGAGTATTACCTAGTGGGACTGATCCCTAATAAATGGTTTTGACCTACGTGCTGGACATACATACTGAATCGTGATTTTGGACCTTTTGGCTAATTATTGCATGCTGAACTGTGATTTTGGACTCTACAGCTCAAAGTAGTGACATCCAAAGTCTCAAACCAGTGCATATTTAATGGGATAGAAGTGGACCTGTGTGCACAGGTTATAATTAACCTGATCCGATGACAACGTACAGTGCGTCTGTATAGGGCTCGGGAAGTTCCCCATGTTGCCTTGGAGCTTTGGCTGCCGTGCCGCCATCTTGAGAGGACACGCGAACTGGGGATAGACTTCAGATAGAAGCGAAGTAGTGTTTCAACATGTTTTTCTTCCTCTTTGGAAACAAACAAAAACAGATTCTGGTTAGCAGTTTCCTACGGTGATTTCAAGACTTGCTGTTATTGCCTATAGTACGTCAGGACTTTCCTGACATTGTCCTGACAGCGATTTCCCTATGAGTCGCGTATCTTCTCAAGATGGCCACTATGACTAGCATGATGACGTCAGCTTCCCAAGCCCTATTGATATTAATTCGTCTACATTTTTGTGGTGGTCTGTAATTTTGGACCTTACCACTCTGAGCAGTAAGGTCCAAAATCACAGATGTGCTCAATATTAGCAGACTACAATAGTGAGGGCAGTGACATTGATTGTGAAACCAGCCAGGAATTGTGTTATTATCATTGTATGAGACTTTCATTAATATGGCAGTTTCAGCTTGATGGTCTGTCTATACTAAAAAGCAATAACCATAAGTGTACAACTCACATGACCCTGCACCCTTGTCTTTCCATGATTTTATTTTATGACATATTAGCAGTATTTTGCTAGTATGCATTTTATACCGTAAAGCCCTGAAATAGAGATTTGGCTCAACAAGGATATTTTGAATATTGATGTCAGAATGGTTTGGCATCTCTAATCGCCAAGCTTTTCTGACACCAGCCTTGAAACATGGTCAATTTGTGACCTGAGACCTAAGAGTGTATCTCCAAAATCTGATAATTTTGTCCTCCAGGCTTAATGAGTTAAAGGTAAGGTAAGACGATGTACTCGTTAAAATGTATTACAGGACCATGATAGATCAAAGGCAGTGCCAGAATATCCTGGCTTCACTCTCAAGCTGTCTTGGTCCATCCATCATATCTTGCAACATGTCAGGTTGAAATGTGTTAGCTACCTTGTGGACAGTACCGGTGGATACATGAAAAAAGTGGTGGCTACAAATACATGGCAGCCTCAGTATAGTGTGGTACCCTGTAGTCTTACTCTTCAAGTCCGCCCAACTTATTTCAGTTGTGTATGCGTTATTGCAGTTCTAAATAATTTGCATAGGCTTGTAAAGAAAAACCTTGTGGTCAGTCCTTTGGGCTGGCGTCAGCCTTAGCTGGTCCGCGCACAGTTGTGCGCGGGCCATCGAAGGCTGACGTCAACGTTTGCTCTCCAACCATCCCTCTATGAGCCAGGGACCCCTTTCGCGTTATATACACATGCCAAATATCGGGTAATAAAAGGGCGTAATACACAGGCCGATTCCACACACTTTTGAACGAACTCGCTAACCATAATGAGAGAGGGAGATTCGGCTTGACGATCCGGGATGGGGGTGAGAAGAGAAAAGGTGACGGGACTAGACACCTCCCCGGCAGGTCTTTGTGTGTCGGTCTGTGGCCCGGGGTTGTGGCGGTGCAGGCACAGGGGATAATTACCTGCCAACCACGGCCCCCTCCCTCTCCACCTGCCCCTCCCTAATACCCTCATCTCCCTGGGGGATTAGCAGGTCTGTAGACAGGTAGGGACGAAGGGCTTTTACCTGCCTTCAAAGCAAACCAAGCCCTCGCCTGACCGCTCACCACTTATAAGGGCTACGGGTTGTGCATTCTTCTGTACACAGACTAGGTCCGGGGAATTACTTTTTCAATGTCTTCTCTCCTGATTTTTAACAACAATTTCGGGTTTTCAGTTAACTCCTTCAATGACGATAAAGATTGAACACCACCCGACTGCAAGAGTTATAGCTCCTCATGGGCCCCCGCAGTCGCGGGGGCTCATGAGGATCTACACCTTGCTGAAATCATTTTGTGTCCATGTTCCATCGACGGCTGGGGCTCTGTGACGGTGAATTTACGATTTCTAAACAGTCCGCGTCCGCTGGCAGGGAAATGAAGTTGATCAGTTAGCACCGAGAGTGACAATGTTTTATGTAGGCGCAGGATGTATCATCACCACGACAGCTCAGTTTTTAAAGACAATTAGTTTACAGTTTGATGACAACAGACAGCATGTCCATATTTTTTAAAAGCGAAGTTTCATATATATATTATATATATATATATATATATATATATATATATATATATATATATATATATATATATATATATATATATATATATATATATATATATATATATATATATATATATGAAACTTCGAGAGAGCTTTTAATTATTTGGACAAGGACATTTTTAGTAAACTGTATAAATCACTAGTCAGACCACATTTAGAGTATGCAAACACTGTATGGTACCCAGGTTTAAAGAGACAATCAGCTGCACTCGAAAGGGTACAGAGACGAGCAACAAAGCTGGTCAAATAATGTAGAAATATGACTTATTCAGACAGACTCAGATACTTTGGATTACACTCCTTACGCGGACGTAGAATACGGGGAGACTTAATCCAGGTTTTTAAAATTTATAATGGCATCGACGACCTAAAGTGGAACGACTTTTTTGCAACACCATTCTGTGACAGAACCCGAAATTCTGAAGGGAAAATCTTTGTACAGCACTGTAACACTAACCTGCGAAAGATTTGTTTTACTAACAGAGTTACCATTGTTTGGAATGACTTACCAGTTTCATTAAAAAAAGCATCTAATATAAATTCTTTTAAAAACCAGCTGGACGAATTACCAAAATTTAAAGACATTTTTTATTCCTATGATGAATGATTTTATAGGAAAATTGCATGCATAGTAGACCCATAAAGGAACTAAAGAAAGAAAGGACTATTTTGTCCTCACAATACTACTACTACTATATACATGTCACAAAAAAATGGATTGTATTTTGCCTAAACATTGCGGTGGTGTACAGTGAAGTCTAGGGCAACAATGAACTTTGTGACAGTTTTCAGCGAGTGAGCGTTTTATCGTCACTTTCAAAGCTGAAGGGCAGTGTTTGATTAGCGGTGACGTCTTCACTACAGCCAAATTGTAAATCATGTAATCTAGAACACCCACGCTTCTTATTACTGTAGAGTTCAGTCATTTTTCGCCAGATTTGTTTATCACGGTTCTGCAATGTCACGAAGTGTCTGCATTAAAAAAGGTTGATATGCTATTTAATAGTTCTGATTTTAAAAAAAAAATAATAAGTAGCAGTTGTTTTTGTTTTCTCTTCTTGGCTGCTTTTGTCTCGGGGCCGTCCACTGGCTTTTGCGCGGACACGATTTGTGTACGATGCTTGAAGACTTAGTGTAAACACTCGTGTTTCAGTATTATAATGGTATGTTGATATTCAATAGGTTTAACTCATTCGAGACATGCTGCCTCCGGATACGCGGCATCGGCACGTCTCGAATGAGTTAAAATTTATTTAACCATCAGTTTGTTGTTTTTGTCTGCGCTTGGCGTCATAATCATTCACTGGCGTTTACGTTGACACGGCTTGTACAAAATGTTTGAAGACTTACTGAGCGAATTTTAACAATACCATTTCTGTATTATAATAATAATAATAATAATGCCGTTATTATATAGGCGCTTTTTCTCAATTTTGGGGAAATCGACTCAAAGCGCCGCGCCTGAAACCCAACACACACACTCACGAAACAGACACGGATTTACGCCATTTAAGACAAACGCAGTACAAGACAAACGAAGGGCCAGTCAGCTACTGAAGTTACAGAGATTTTTGATCGCTTATATTTGAAATTTGTAAAGTGGCCTGAGACCGGTACCAAAGTGGGGGGGGGGGGGGGGGGTGGAAGAACCGGAGTACCCGGAGAAAGAACCCCCGACGGTCCGCCCGAATTAACGGTGACACTTGCCAGAGGAGAAAAGTCCAACGCCGGAACCCGGTATCGAACCGCGCACCTTTGGCATTGGTGGCAGGCGCCTTAACCACTGCGCCACGGACCGCCTGTTATGCATGTTTGTATTCAGTAGATTTAATTGTGTATACGCATCATTTGTTTGTTTTTTTTTGTTTTTTATCTTTCTTTGATTTCTCCGCTTAGCTGTCATGGTCTCAGAATCATCCCCTGGTATTTGTGTTTTACACGACGTGTATAAGATGCTTGAAGACGTACGAAGCGAATCTATAATACTAACATTTCGGTATTATACATTTAGGTGCTTGAAGACTCACTAAGTGGTCACAGAAGATGACGCCCACTTGAGGCAAGCGTTTACAGTGTGTGACAATCTTACCGCGTAACCCAGAATAACAACCGCAATTCGAGGAACAGCGACAGACCAACTCATTCTCTGTCACTGTCAGCAAGAGGCATAGATTCACATGTGCCCCTGCGACTGCAGGGGCACGTTGTGAATCTATGTCTCATGCAAGTGGCACCGTTTTAAGGTTGTGTAACAATTATTGCGGTTAGTGCGACTGTAGTGTGCGTACTGTTTTCTGTTTAACTTACATACCACTCCGTGTGAGCGTACGCCGGGCAGCGTGCATAATTGTGTCACCGTTTTGCTTTCGCCGAGGGCTAATCGACTGTTCCTTCTTTAAGCCGAGAACCTATTATTTCTTCCACACCCAGTGCCACGGTAATTCGATCCTAATCTGAAGTAGACACGTCATGCTAATGATGATGTGCGGCGCTTTGAGGACATTTTTAGCATTGCCTACAGGTCTGTCTTTAACACACATAAATCATAAATAATTAAGTACTTTGTATTTGGTAAATCTGGTACGTCAGATTGTTCGACTTTCAGTGTGACACGATCGCAGTGTAACACTTTCACCTGGGCGTGAAAGTGTCACACTTCAGTCGTATTCTACTTGTGTACAAAGTACTGTACATCTAAACACTGTGCCGCGCTGCCTAAGCCGATACGCTGCTGTACCCTCCCTTTCAGAGTTAACCTTTTCACTACCAGAGTCAGCGGGTGCCGTGTTCACATTTTCATTTTTAGGATCCGCTACTGCAATGTTAGCCCGTTTACTTCTAGAGTCAAGTGGGGCATTGTTCTTTGGCTTCTACAGTCGATTTCTCCAGTCGCTCCTTCTCAGTATACGGTCCATCCACCTGGAACACTCTCCCACTCTCTCTCCGTCAAAAACACTCTCTCTCTCCTCCTTCCAGTCCGCCCTCAAAACTCACCTCTTTCAACAGTTCTAGCACTATACCACCACACTCCCCACTCTAAGCAGACTGTCGTAATGTATTTCACTATTTGTGGTACGTGAGTCGTTGTCTAAAGCGTGCGCATGCGTGCGCGAGTTGTGAGTGCGCGCTTAGAGTTATAATTATTATGAGATAAGCGCATTATAAATACCGTTATTATTATTATTTGCTCTTTATACGCCATTGTGAAAATCATAAACTTTGAAGTGGTCCACGCATGTAAAATTAATCGTATAATTACTCGTATATCCGGAGTAAAAGTGGCTTGGTCAAAGTCGCATCACAACATCACAAGCACTTTACCATACAATGTATAATAGGGGCCTGCTGCTACAAGGCAAGAGATGAATCAGCCGTGCAAGTTTAAGGGTAGTCGTAGGTTAATAGTGTCCGATTACCTTATCACCATGAACAGCGCCAAGTTATCAGGGACTGCCCCCTAGCCTTCACGGTCGATCTATCTTCTCTGTGTCCTATGAGCTGTGCCAACCAGGCACTGCCTTTCAGATCTCACGGATTCATCTCATGCCCTGTGAAGGCAAAAATGTCAGTAAATTTGATGGACTAAAATGGATTATCCATTTTGTGACAGCAAGATTTTCCCTGGTAACCCATTCAGTGCCCAGAAAATTTGAATACCACCCACCTGCAAGAGGTATAAATCCTCATGAGCCCCCGCAATTGCGGGGGCTCATGAGGATCTATGCCTCTTGCTGACATCACTTTGAATCCGTGTTCCTGGAACAGCAGGGGTTTCTTTGTGTTGAATTTACGAAGATTGCAGAAACACAGTCTGCGTCAGTTGGCACTGAACAGTGAAAATCAGTCTTGCTTTTCACAAACATGTACTTACTGCCTTTTGCCGTCGCAATGCAGGACTGGCGTGGCACAGTTCATGCTTTATCAAAGAAGACACTATTGTTGAACTATCAAAGTACAAAGAACGACGTCAGTTTTCTTCAATCGCGACCTCTTTTTGTTTGCACTGGTTGTCATCCTCGATTCGCTACCATCGGTAGAGAATCGAGGGTGACATCCAGTGTGATTGTGATCCACTGCACCTTCAGCTAGTTCCGTCGCATCTCGGCGGGAGGAGTGAAAGGCTTAACGCTCTCTGTGTATTGATCAAACGTGTTGTTCAACCCAGGTCTGATCCGGCAGATTAAGTACCCAGCGCTGTAATAAACGCCGTTTGACTCTAAGGGAGGGGGTACGGGCTAGCAGCTAGGGTCTAGTTAGCCTTCAGGGGTGAAGGGTGGCCTTTAAAGTGCCTAGGCTCAAACGACAGATGGTCCAAAGGCGAGAGGAAAGGTAGAGACATGGGGCGGGGGAGGTGGTGTGGGGGAGACAAGAGGTTTGTTAATGACAGTACCTGTTCTCATTATACGCAAGATGTGGTAGTCTTTGTTGAGTTTTGAAACGCCTTCACAACGTGAGCCGCATATCGTAGCGAGTACGTCGGTATTTCAAAATTAATTATTTCATTGAGTACATCTTACCATATTAAGAATATTTGTCTCTTTACACTACTTAAAGCGACTTGTACTGACGCAGCTCCATTTTCTTTTTTAACCCCCTTGTGCGTGCAGCCACCAGTGCTGTAAACAATACCGGTGGCTGCATGCACTAATGGTTTAACTGTAAATTGTAATTTCTGTTAAATCGGAAAACCACTTCATGTGTGCTACAGGTAATTAATTAGGCATTTAGCGAACCGGGAGTAATCAGATTTCCCTAACTAATTAGGTTTGAAAAAAATGGTTTGTAATTTCTCGTGGCATTGCCATGATATAATTTAACTCCCAGAAATAATTGACTTCCATTCTGCATAATGGAAGTCATTTTGTTCTGGGCGTTTAAGAGTTAGACAATATGTAAGAAAGAGAAATTTGTATATTAGAGATAGTGGAGGTGTTGTTGCCTTATGTTTATGTTTAGACAGTACCGTCTGTTTTGGGGCTGCCGTTTGTTTGTGTGCTGTCACCAGTGGCACAGAGAGCGCTGATGGGCTGGGAACCTCTTGGGCCAAGAATTATCACAGCAGCCTTTAGAACCAAGAAAAAGCTCAAGCTGAACGTCATCCAGTGTTATGCGCCCACCAATGACAGTGACGAGGAAGAGAAACAAGAGTTCTACGACCGACTCCAGAGTGCAGTGGACAAATGTGCGGAGCGAGACATCACCATCGTCATGGGCGATTTTAATGCCAAAATAGGGGAGGACAACACCGGATACGAAGAGGTGATGGGGAGACAGGGACTAGGCTCGGAGATGAGTGAGAACGGGGAGAGGTTTGTAGACTTTTGTGCTCTAAACCGACTTGTCATTGGAGGCAGCATCTTCCCACACAGAAGAATACACAAAGCAACTTGGGTCTCACCTGACCATACAACAGAGAACCAAATAGACCATATCTGCATTAGCAAGAAATTTAGAAGATCCCTTCAAGATGTTCGAGTGAGGAGGGGAGCAGATGTCGCCTCAGACCACCATCTGCTTACCTTAAGAATGAAGCTCAAGCTAAAGAAAAGCCGCACAGAGACAACAAGAAGACAGCTGTATAATGTAGGCCTCCTGAGAGAAACTGGAGTTAGAGAAGAGTTCAAACTGGTGCTGTCCAACCGGTTTCAAGCGCTACAGGAGCTAGTAAATGAAGAGGAGGCGGTCACCACAGAGCAGCAGTGGAAGGCAGTTAGAGAGGCGCTGAACTCAACCTGGAAAGACACTCTAGGGTTCAGGAAACACCACCCCAAGGACTGGCTGTCGGCACAGACCTTGAAGAAGATAAAAGCGAGGAAGCAGAAGAAAGCAGCGGTCAACAACAGTCGCACGAGAGCAGCCAAAGTAAGAGCACAGGAGGAATACTCGGAAGCCAACCGCGAGGTGAAGAGGAGTATCAGGGCAGACAAGAGGGCCTACACAGACAGCCTGGCAGCAGAGGCAGAAAAGGCAGCAGGCAGCGGCAACATGAAACAGCTCTACGACATTACCAGGAGATTGTCGGGTAAGTATGGCCATACAGAAAGACCAGTAAAAGACAAAGAAGGCAAGCCTATTGCAGACAGAGCAGACGAACTCGACAGATGGGCCGAGTATTTTTAAGAGTTACTGAACAGACCTAGCCCACCCGACCCCCCCCCCCCCCCCACCCCCCGACATCCAGCCGGCAGAGACCGACCTACCCATCAGCTGTGACAGACCCAGCCGGGAAGAGATCAGAAGAGCAGTGGCATTTTTGAAGAATGGCAAAGCAGCAGGGCCAGATGGCATCCCAGCGGAGTCTCTGAAAGCAGACCTAGAGACAACAGTGGAGATGCTGTACCCACTGTTTGGAAAGATCTGGGAAGAGGAGGTGATGCCGGCTGACTGGAAGGAGGGGTACCTAATCAAGCTTCCCAAGAAAGGCGACCTCAGCAAGTGTTCCAACTACAGAGGAATCACCTTGCTGTCAGTACCAGGAAAGGTCTTCAACAGGATCATCCTAGAGAGAATGAAGAGCTCCGTTGACCCCCAGCTGAGAGACCAGCAAGCAGGATTCAGGAAGAACCGATCATGTACAGACCAGATCGCCACTCTCCGCATAATCGTGGAACAGTCTCTGGAGTGGAGCTCCCCGCTGTACGTCAACTTTATGGATTATGAGAAAGCATTTGACAGTGTGGACCGAGAGACTCTGTGGAAACTCCTACGACACTACGGTGTACCCACAAAGCTCGTCCGCCTGATCAAGAGCAGCTACGATGGCATGACATGTCGCGTGATCCACGAAGGGCAGTTCACCAGGGAGCTCCAGGTCAGAACTGGTGTCAGGCAGGGGTGTCTGCTGTCTCCGTTCCTCTTCCTACTGGCCATAGACTGGGTCATGAAGATGACCACAGAGCACAGACGAAGTGGAATACAGTGGACACTGTGGACACAGCTTGACGACCTCGATTTTGCAGACGACTTGGCATTACTGTCCCACACTCATCAACAAATGCAGGACAAGACCACAAGGCTTGCTGACATCTCGTCCCAAGTGGGCCTCACCATTCACAAACAGAAAACAAAGACAATGAGGCTGAACACAACCAGGGAAGAACCAATCTTGCTTGCTGGCACCCCGTTGGAGGAGGTGGAGTCCTTCACCTATCTCGGGAGCATCATAGACAAAAAAGGCGGCACTGATGCAGATGTCAGAGCACGAATCGGTAAAGCCAGAGCAGCCTTTCTCCAGTTAAAAAAAGTGTGGAGTTCCAGAGAGCTGTCACAACACACCAAAGTCCGGATTTTCAACTCCAATGTAAAAGCAGTTCTCCTATATGGAGCAGAGACTTGGAGATTGACAAAAACCACAGTCAACAGAGTACAGACCTTCATGAACAGTTGCCTTAGAAGAATTTTGAAAATCCACTGGCCAGAGAAGATCAGCAACGTCAGACTCTGGGAGAGAACAGAGCAGATAACAGCAGAGAATGAAATTGGGCGAAGAAGATGGGGATGGATCGGTCACAGCCTGAGAAAGCCAGCTTCCAGTATCACTAGGCAGGCATTGTCATGGAACCCCCAGGGAAAGAGGTAGGCCGAGAAACTCCTGGCGTCGAGACCTCCAAGCAGACATCAAGAGACTGGGAACCACCTGGAGTAGAATCGAAGGAGAAGCACAGGACAGGAGTTGCTGGAGGTCTCTCGTCGACGGCCTATACCCGGGTAGGGGTGACAGGCGTAAGTAAGTAAGTTTGTTTGTGTGTGTTTTGGTTGGTGTGTGTGTTTAACCCTTTGGCTGTCGGTAGCGGTTTATGTCCAGTGATTTCTGCAGGAATCATCGCGGCAAAAACTGCTATCGACATCCAAAGGGTTACTTTTTATAAACATGTTCATCGTTTCATTTCCTTCCATTTTCATATGATTTCAGTCATTAAAGAAGCCATCCAAAGGAGACAAGTCCACCATGCTGCCCAAAGAGCAAGCGACAGAAGACAACGACGATACAAACACTGAAAACGCCGACAGTGAGAACTGTCCAAGAGATGACCCAGACTCCAGGTCAGAGTGCACGACCCCGGTTAACCCTCAGGGCAGCATGTCGCCTTTGCGAACTCCCCGTTCATCACCCACACCTCGTTCCTCACCCGTCACAACAGTTACGTCACCATCACCCATCATGAACAGGAGCCAGATGTACCCTAGTCTCAAGACACCTAGTCCCCGAAAACCTGACACACCTCAGCTTAATGCAGGTGAGTTTGTGTGCCTGTGTTTTGTTTTTAAAACTCCCGGCTGTCCGTGCAGCCACTGGTATAATACGGGTGGCTGCATGCACAAGAGGGTTAGATTGTGTCATTGTGAACGTGTGTGTTTATGTTTTTATTTGTGTTGTTGCTTTTATTTGTTTGTTGTTGTTTTAAAGAATTGTTCCACTTTCGTATTTTTGGCCTTTTTTTTGTGTTTGACTTTGGTCGTGTTGCAGGACGTTTGATGTATTTGCCTGTTTCAGCCGTATTATTGTTAGTGGTGCTTGATTTTCTCTCTCTCTCTCTCTCTCTCCCCCCCCCCCCCCCTCTCTCTCTCTCTCTCTCTCTCTCTCTCTCTAAAGAGATTATACCATGACACTTAAATGACCTGAAATTGAATTTGGGTTTCGTCGTACGGATTTCAAAGAAAAACGAAGCCATAATAAACGATTTCCAACGAGAAATGAGAAGTTGGTAAAAATAGCTCGTGGATCGCATGTTTACCCGTGCTTTTAATCCACTGTTTTCGTTGAACCACGTGCGATTTGGACCTACTTCTGATATTCGTGTGTAGTTTTCGTATCATTGTAATCGTCATCCTGTGTTGACATCCGCAAGCGGCTCAGATCCTCATGAACTCCTGTGGCTGCAGCAGGACATGAGAATCAGGGCCGTATGTATACCGGGAGGAGTTGGTATTCATTTTCTTTCACCATTGTTCTTCATACGGAAGCAGTTACCGGGAATTAGCACTTTCGCTGCCAGTTGGAGTCAAGCCTTTTGCTGTTGGTAGCGCTTTTTGTAGACACGATATCTGCAGGAATCGCCTCTTAACCTTTTTCATCCTGTTACACAATTCGCTTGAAGTAAATTTGACTCCGACAGTTCAAGGGTGGTGCCAGAATAGTTTTCGCCGGAGGCGCCATGCTATTCTGACACCACCCTTGAACTAAAATAGTTGATCTGTCTCGAAATATGTAATGTAGCGTTCATAGGACAGTTCACAGTTTTTTTAATATTTTTTTTTAAAGATCAGAATGGCTTTAGGCTGACGGTAGCCCTTTTCGACAAAAAGCGCTGCTGACCGTCAAACTCTCGTTAATTAAAGCTATGGTATTCTCAGTAGCATTTGAGTGTTAATTAGTTGTTTAGTTAGTAATGCTGATGAACAGGCCAGACTCGCATACTCAGCTTTTGTTTAAGCCTCGTTGGTTTGCTTAGAACAATCTTTTTTCTAAGAAGATTCCCTTCTTACGCTTGACGACACAGTCATTAACGTCTTCGAGACGTGCCGCCTACGGATACGCGGCATAAGTCTCAAATGAGTTAACTCCTCACATTCTTTTTTTTTTTTTTTTTTTTTTTTTTGGGGGGGGGGGGGGGGGTGTGCGTTGAATCAGTTGTTTTGTGATTTTTTTCGGGCCGGGTTTTGTTTTAGTAAGTTGATCGTCCTCAGGGGCGGATCTGGGGGCGGGGGGGGGGCTGTCCAGGTTTCCCCTCCGTTCACCACCACCACCAAAATTCTTAGTCTCTTTTTGACGAGCTTGTTACCCCCCTTCTCCTCTCGGTCGTTTGAAGCAAAGTTTAGCGTAGGGGGGGGGGGGGGCCTTTGGCAGGTCAATCCCAAACAAAGTGGAAACTCTCCCTATCCCTCCCCGCCCCCGCCCCTCCCCCCCCCAACCCCCCCCCCGGGCTGCCTGGGGACTTGGGTGGGGTAGGTATTTTTAGTTCCAGGGCACCTGGTCAGCCCCAGGGTGGGTTTTCCTCTATCTGGGGCATGTGTTCTGTCTACCTTGTCCATCCCTGAATTGCCTTTTAAACTCTCCCTACCGTCTGCACTGCCGTAGCTCGAATGGATGTGTGTGCTAAATGGTCTAGCTTTATTAGGCCCATGTGTAGGTTATTAACGTATTGACCGCTGGCGACTACATCAATTTTCTGTTAGTTTTTTTCACAGCATGCGGCCGTCCGGAAGCCTGTTGCGTCGGACGTTAAGCAATGTACAATCAATCAATCAATCCCAACACCCCGCCCGCCCCTTCGGGGTAACTGGTCAGCACCTGGTCCGGCAAGGGGAAATTCAGGTCGCCTTCTTCTTCGGGGAATTCGCTTCGTCAGCGAATGAACACCACCGGTCCTACCAAAATTTTTTCCCCCCTTAATTAATGGGCAGGAGCCTTGGACATTACGTCCATTTTTACGAAAAGCGAGATTTTCATTGTACCGCAATGAAAATATCGCTTTTCCCATAATGGACTTACTGTCTTTTGCTTTTACAGGCGAAGGAAGGAAATAGTGCGGTTTTTGTTGTTGTTGTTGTTACAACGGACGATTACCGACAACGAAAGAGAGCGAAGTTACGACGGATAACCAGCTTGTATCATAAGTATAGACAACATTAAAACCATCTCCAAGATGCCTAGATCCTCATGAACCCTCCGATGTAAACTAGGGCTTATCTGTTGCGTACCAGCAAGAGACACAATTATACTAGGAGTTTTTTTTTTTTTTTTTTTTTTTATCTCATTAGAATCAGATCAAAGACGCTAGGTTGAGCCCCTTCATAGTAAGGAAAGTGTACGTTGTGCCCGTTTATAGTCAAGACTAGTGGGACCGTTTCGCCTAGATTTTCCACTGGATCACGGCGTCATATGTAAGCATCCTCGTAGCAGTCGTGCTGTTAATATCGGATAGGTACCTCAAACCGAGGATGTCACAGAGGCAGTTCCGTGAGAGCAAGAGGCATATATATACGCCTCTTGCAGATGGTGCGAGCTGGACAAATCCAATGGACGCTTGAAGTCCATGCAGCTTTGGGCCTACTTTTCATCCAGGGATAACGTATATATTCAGCAAGCCCCGTGTTGCTGCAGTGACTCATGCAGGTCTGCGTCCATTTGCAGACAGGAGAGGTTTTAGCTGCATGGGCAGATGAGGATCTATGCCTTTAACGGATGAAAGGGCTTGGCTTAGAGACTCTAAGCGCGAAAATCCGCTCGAGATGAGGGCAGGTACGCGGGCCTAGCCCTAGGAAATAGAAAGGCTTAGCTCCCCCTGATTCTGTGTGTGCACAGGGTATCGCCAGTCTAAGGCTACTTTTCTCAAAAATCCACAAGTCTCTGAGTTTTTTTGTGTACAGTCTGTAGGCGAACACCTCTCACGTGCATGCAAGAGGCGCAGAGGTATCGTTGGAAGGAGCAAAAGCGCCTCGGAACATCGTAGGTCGTAGTATGCCCTCGCACGAAGGCCATCGACGACGTACTCATGTGAATAGACTGCGGTTTCTTTTCTGTAACTATCAGTCATTCAGTCAATCGGTCGATCAATCAATCAATCGCTTGGTGTCGGCAAGAGACATAGATCCTCATGAGCCCCCGCAGTTGCGGGGGCTCGTGAGGATCTGTGTCTCTTCCAGTTGGATCGCGATCACTTTCTCGGCAGTGAAGGGGTTAATTAAACAAATACTTCGGGTTCCTGATCAAGCACCGTTTAACTGTACTAGGGGAATGCGTATTTTAAAAGCGTATAATGCACAAAAAAAATTATTTCATTCGCCTACCAGTGCATTCTATTCTTTAACCTTTATCGTTTGGAATACACCAGTGTGTGAAATAAGTTTGACTAAAATAGTTAAAGGGTAGTGCCAGAATAGCTTGGCGCCTCTAGGCGCCAAGCTATTCTGGCACCATCCTTGAACTAAAGCCATTGGTCTATATCCTTATCTGTAAGTACTATAATGTAGCTTGCATATGGCAGTGTACAAATTTGAAGCTTTTAACATCAGTATGATATGGGTGAAAAAAAAAGAAGAGTGTTACTTACGTTGAAGACGTGCTGAATTCGCATACGCGGCATCATGTCTCGAATGTTCGAAGTCTCTAGACGAACGCCCCCCCCCCCCCCCCCAATCTTCAAGAGGGTTCGTTCCTTGATTCATAGTGGACACAGTTCAAAGGCTACGTTCTGAGAGGCCCATACGCGTTCTATCCCATCCCTTTGGAACATGTAGAGCTCCGCCTAGTTTTTAGCCCATTAATTCTCAGGCTGATTTTTTTTTTCTTTCAAATTTGTATATTGTCCTATGAAGGCCACATTGCAGATTAGTGGCACCAGAATAGTTTGGCGCCTAGGGGCGCCAAGCTATTCTGGCACTACCCTTGAACGATCATAGTCAAATTCATTTACTGCAAAGGTGTATTAAGGTGGTATAAGTAAACACAGATTTTCTTTCACAAACGAGTCAAAGTATCACTAGTATGAAGATACTTTTTTTTTTTTTGAGGAGAAATCCGCAATCGTCTGTCAGCGAACGCCCCTCATCTGCCCCCCTAATCTAAGCTGAACCCGTCTCCCGCAACTCAAACACTTAGCAGACGACTGGAAAGAGAAAACAGATTCAGGGGTAAGGAAACAAAACCAGACTTGGCGACTTCCGTTTTCTCTAAGCCAAAAGGTTTCCAGGCCCATGTCGGCCGCAGTGAGCCCGCTGCACGGCTTCCAAGCCGTGCATCGAGCTCACCTTGGCCGACTATGGCCCGAGGACCGTGTGCTTGGCTGAGAGTCTTCCCCGGCCTAAGCTAAGCTCCCGGAGAAAAGCATTGATATTTAATCACTGTCTCCCTCGCAGGGCCCCCTGTTCTTTCCTTCTCCGATCCGCCATTTGAAAAGAATTAATCCAGCAACTTGGTGGAAAATCCCCCGCGCAAGTAATTATCCCGACTTTGTTCGCTCCCATCAATATCGGCTTTCCTCGCGTAGTCATCCTGCCAGCCCTCTCTGTCTGCACGACGCGTAGATCATCATGTGCCTGTGCAGGCTGGAGGGGACCGCGAAAATGTGCGCGTCTCATAGGACGTAGATCACAGGAAATTTCCTCGCTTAGGGATTTTCGTCTGGGGGTTGATGCGTCAGTAACTGAGCCAGTCAGCTCCATCTCGCGTGAGGAACAGATTTACATGTGCCTCTGCAGTGTTTAGGGGCTCGTGAGAATGTAATCTTCTTGCAGTAGAAGAGAATACAACACTGAGTTCCTCATTTAGAAATTGTCGTAAGAGCTCTTAGACATTCGTTGAGACAGCGCGCTTCTCTACTTTATTTCTGATGACTATGCATGACCCGGTGTATTTCTTTCAGACGGAGGCACAGATTCTCATGAGCCCCTGTCGTTTGCAGGGGCTAATGAGAATCTGTGCCTCTTGCAGATGGAGCCAGATTGCTGAGACAGTGAAGAGATAGGGGAGGGAATTTATTCCGGACAGTGGTAACTTCTAGCCATTATTCCGGAATAAAGCGCCCGCGCTGCGTGTTTGACATGGAGGAAGCGCGCGGGATTCTAAATTGGGATTTAAGTGCTGGGGACAGTCGCCGGCAGGGGGATTAATTCCAGCAGGATTAGAGGAGCCTGGCATAAATGTGTTTGCTTATCTCCCATCCCCGCCTGTGTACCTTTAATCTGGGCGTCATTTAAAAGCCCCCGCCATTTGCTTAATGTCCACCTAGGGTGGGTTCGTCCTTCTCCAGTGGCCGGCCACTTTCCGTTCTTGGGGAAGCATAGAGTTTGATGCGCATTTGCAGCCGCGAGGGTCCAACGAAACTGTTGGCCTTTGTTGACCAGTAAAAATTACTACCGAGAAAAAGTGAGCACGATCCATGTGCAAAAGACACAGATCCTCATGAGCCCCAGCTGTCGCGGGGGCTCATGAGGATCTATGCCTCTTGCTGAGACCAATTTGTACCCAAGTTCCTTGGCTTTTGGTCGTTGAATGAAAAAAATTCAGAAACAGATAATGCGCTGAGCGGCAGGAAAGAGGTTAGTATTTTTAGATCTAGCATTCACTTTAGGTGCTTGACCCTCAGGATGAGTAGCCCGTACGGAAGACGTCCTCACAATGAGGGTCTACATCAGATCACATGGATTCTCATGAGCTTTCACGAACTGAGAATGAGACTCACGATTTTTTATCCGCAGGAGGCATAGATTGTCATGACCAACAAGATATATTGATTCACGTAAGGCCCGCCCGGTGCGAGGGCTTATGAAAACCTATGTCTTTTGCTGGTAGGGACTGAAGCCCTCCTTTCTGTGCAGCGCAGATCTTTTTCTATTGAAACTAAAGAATGCATCGAGTGTTTAGAATCACGTGGACTTCGTGTTCAAGAGGCACGCCATATTTCTGCAAGACTAACAGATTCTAAAGAACTCTTGCAGCCGCAGATGCCCCTACAGAGCTATGCCGCTGTATGCTCCTAATTTTCACAATTTTCTTATTTGTAGACGTTCATACTATTTAAATATAGATCTGTATTTTGCTTACGGAGGAGAGCGTTGTAGTGTTTATTAAGGAACTTCGCGAACAAGACTAGAAAGGCCAAGAGTCGCAAGCTTAAACATAGACTATAGAGACCCTCAATTTGAGGTACAGCCAGAGACGAATTTTGTCTGCAGTGAGGCGTGAATACTGTTCTTGAAGGTGGATGGTCCACAGAGCAGTCGTACGCAATGAGCAGAAACCAAATGCAAGAGGCATAGATCCACATGAACCCCCGCAGTTGCTGACTTCACGTTGTATTCACGTTCCTTGGATGGGTGCAGTACTTTGTCCACCGAGCATACGACATGCACAGACAACAGATTTTCAGAAACGCAATCTGCGTCCAGTAGCAGTAGCAGGAAAGGGAGGAGGTTAGGCCAGAATGTACCTCTGTGATGAAGAACATCTAGCAGGGATGGGAATTGTCCGCGAAAACGCGGGATTCCGCGGGGGAAGGAAATTTGTCCGCGAAATTGAAAAGGCGTCTCCGCGAAAAAATATCGTGGGTAGCAAAACGAGCAAAGCACCGGTTTTCCTCCGCGGGCAGGCTATGACGCGGCAGGCTGCGTTCGCGGCACTCACTGGTCACCGCTCAGTGCGCCGCGCGCTGCCCAGTAACCTAGGCGGGCAGACGCGCTCAGAAAGAAGCCATTCTTGCGGTGTAGTACGTACTTTCATTGTGTTGATCAACATGGCTTGCGGCGGCGTGACTCGTCTTGTGAATCGTGGCGGTAAATTTGACGATTCAAGCAGTCGTAAGAAGTGGAAATTGGACTGGATATCGGCCGAAGTAAAGTTAAACAGTCGTAGGTCCAACGCCAAGGGGTGGTGTGGTGGGTGGGTGAGTGCGGCCAAGCTGTCCGAAAAACCGCTAGTTTCTGGCTGCCCAGTGCTTGCCGATGACGGCATCGTGTTTGTTCAGGACCCTCCTTTTCCCCTCTTAGCACCAGCCAGCAGTCCAGCGGCACTGTCCGTCCCTGAGAGCCAGCTCTGTCTTTTTCTTTTGTTATATTACTCAGCTGGCAAACCGCAGGTAGAGGTAGTGCGTTGAGATATCTGAACTAATATTTTTTTTAATGAAAAATTCAGGCTAAATTTTGAAACATTGAACAATATTTCGAGAGATCGTGGAATTTAATATGTACACTACATACCTATCAGAACTCCAAATTTATCTGCCCACACACTGGGTTTCATATAGTATGTGAAACTACATCTTTTAGTTTTAGTCCACACTTTAACCAGTACTGAATAACATCCTAACTTTAAGATACAAACGAGGCTGGTAGGGTAATAAAAGCTAGGTATGCATCCACAATCTCGGGGGGGGGGGGGGGGGGGGGTCATGATCTGTGTCAATTGCAGTTGTACTTATCTGGACACTGTTTCCAGGCAAAATGAACCCTAGAGGGGACAGAAAAGTGAAGTGTTGTATGGGTGACAGTCAACTGCACAAGATAAACATTGGGCTGTTGGCACCAGTTTGATGAGTTTTGTGACTTCACCCTGCGGTCAGGGGGTATCGGATTTCCCTGAAATTTCAGGGACTCGGGTGGCGTTGGAGCGGCTAAGACTGTAGTGGGTGAGAAAGTTCAGACTTTGAAAAAACGCGCGGGCACAAGCATTCGCAAAGTTGACGTTAGTCAGTGGATGGTGCCGAAGTTTTCAGAGTTTTTTGCCATGGCCAATTCCCATCCCTGATCTAGATCCGACCTCGGTTCTGCAAAAGATGGATCCAAATGAGCTCTAGCAGGCTGCAATTAGCGTAGATTCTCATGACCCCCAGCAGGATGCAGGAGAGTATGTGAATCGATACATCGTGCAGACGGCAGCCGACCGCAGGATCTGGATAAAGAGCCGAAGACGGTCCTGTGGAGTCTGCGTTTGCCCACGTACAGTGCGCTAGGATTTACCATGTATCTGCCTGCCAGCGCGAGAGAAATTAGCGATAAGCCCCCAGTTTGAATGGGTCCATTTCAGCCCACGATAGAAATCCCATTTTTATCGCAGATTGATTTGCATGGCGCAGAGACCGGCCCTTGATTTTTTCCCAGCCCCAGTCAAAGGCTTAAACTTCCCTAAGCCCCCCTACCAGCCCTTCAGCCAGCACCGGCCTCCACTCCGTGTAGACTGCAAGAAAGCGTAGACTATCACGAGTTCCTGTAGCTTGCATGAGCTGGTGTGAATGTGTGCTTCTTTTCTAGCAAGCGTCGATCACGATTACAAGTTTAATTCTATTCCGTGGTATAGTCTGCAAGGGGCATAGATGTTCATGTGCCCCTAGAAGGCGCAGGAGGTCATGAGAGGTTTAGCGTCATTGTGGTAAGCATTGATCACATTACTGTCTCATTCAAGGCGTGGCTGTGCCATGACTAATCATCGAACTTAGTCTTGTAGGAGTAAAGGAGTGAAAATGGAAGCTATCATTTTGACGGCAAGGGACACAGGTGCTCATGAGCCCCTGCAGATGCAGGGGCTCAAGAGACCCTGTGCCTCTTGTACTTGGAGCGAGGGGCCTTTGATGTTTGCAAAACAGGCTTCTCGCTCAAAATCCCCCATTTAACATTCAAATTACGCCCAGCCTAGGCAGAGTCATGCATAGCCGCTTCCTTCACGCCTGGCAGGAACGGTAATCCTTCCTGATTAGATTTTACCAAATCAAGTCGTCTCCCCTTCTTTCCCATTCCCGCAACCCAAGGCCGCCATCCAACAGCCAAAGGGGGAAAACACGAAATCGCACTTTTTTGTGGGACATTACGGTAAAAACGTACTATTATATTGGGCTTTTTATTTCCCTTTGATGGAACATCTACCCGGGTCTTCCACACACACGTAGCGTTCGCACATGCGCTCGCACATACACGCACGCACACGCACTTCCGTTAAAATACGTGATACAGTGAGGCGACCACCTGTATGAGGCAGCCACCTGTCTAAACATACCGCCCATTTGTGATGCGATGGTCCACTCTGTTTCTTGGATGGTCCTGTGTTTGGAGCCTGATTGTCTGAGGAGACCATTTTTTAAATTCACATTTTATTGTTTTCCGTGGGACATCCATCCTCAAAGAAAGCAAGCAAGCAAGCGCGCACACACACACACACACACACACTGACACACACACACACACACGTTCGTGCGCGCACGCACACACACACTCGCTCACTCCCGGCACACGATTGGCACCTACGCACGCACCCTGACGCACAGACACACGCGCGCCCAGCCGCGAGCACGTAAATAAGTACTGTGCACAATCGATCGGTTTCACTGAGTCAAACGGTGATCTCACTAACACTAACACTCGTACATGTCAAAAATAGACACGGCTGAATCTGTCACGACTCTTTTCCGTTGCCGAGAAAAACTGAACACAACCCTACTGCATAGACGCTCATGCGCCACCGCTGCAGCCTCTTGCTGTTGCGCTTAGCATCTACGTTCGTTTGGACTGCTGGGGCTCTTGGGTGGAATTTCAGGCACACAATCTGCGACCGCCGGCAACGAAGTGGTTCAGTGTAACGGCACTTCAACATCCACAAATTGGATAATAATAATAATAATAATAACAATGATAATAATAACAAGATGGGATGAACTATAACCCACAAAGTCCCTTCTATATGAGTATATGAGAGCTGTCCTCGCTGTCAATGGTCTCTACCTTTTGTCTTTGACCTGATTCTGATGTTGAATTATCTCGTATTAAACAGTCTCGCAGATCTGCCAATGCGTCAGTGAGTTCTACAAGGGGCGCAGGACATATATGCGTCATTGATTTGTCAAACGTCATTTGTCATGACATACGTTTTTAGTTTTTACGTAATTTTATATTTTACGTGATATGAGTTTCACTTTCACATCATAGGCTTGAGAAAATGGTGACAAAACTAGAACTTCACGGTACAGTTTTAAGTCTGAGGTTGACTTTACCTAGTTACATGATATACTAAGTACACGGGTCAACTGCATGCTCTTCTGAAAGCGCGTCGATGTGTGTGTGATAGTGCGCGCGCGCGCGCTCCAAACATCTCCAAGAGGCATAGATCTTCATGCGCTCCCCCCTCCAGGCGAATGAGGATCTATTCCTTCTGGAGATGCGCGCATGCTTGTGTGAGAGTGAGAGAAAGCCGCGCGCGAGAGAGAATGACGTCATGCTTACTTAGAATATTATGTCAGTGTCTGCGTGGTGACAGAGTTGCCTCTTTTACGGCACCGCCACTGTCTGACTTTCTCTAGAAATAATTTTTTTTTTTTTTTTTTTTTTTTTTTTTAGTGTTTTAATTCTTTTCTGAAAATAATTATTTTTTACTAAAAGAGGTTGAAAGAATACAAAGCTGACTAACGGACTCAACCGATGGTTTCTCCAAACTAGCTATATGCAAAAGTTCAAGTAAATATGACAAAAATTACGGACTCTAATCTGGGTCAACCGACTTCATATAAACGGTTGTTTATGTCTTCAATGAGACATTCAATTACAATATGCTCGGAGGCTGTCTTAGCCACCCACTTAAGAAAGTATTTGCCAAGTTTCAAGCTTCTATGTACAGAAATATCAGAGATTCTCGTGTTTACATACATGGGCACACACACATACATACATACATACATACATACATACATACATACATACATACATACATACATACATACATACATACATACACACATACATACTGACATACGGCGCTTCGCGCCGAAGTATGTACGTTCAACTGCGAGGTTAGCGTAACTAGACATGACGTAATTTTTATCTTGTTACTTCGATTGTTGGAGGTTTAGCCTGCCCGCCTCTGACATGGACATGCTATAAATTCGTCCCACCGCGACCCGTCCTAAAAAGACCCCACCCGGGTCTGCCCTGGGGGACTTGGGTGGGGTTAGGTACTTTTTAGTTCCCAGGGTCACCCTGGTCAGCCCCACAGGGTGAGTTTTTCTCTCTATTCTGGGGCATGTGTTTCTGTCTACCCGAGGTCCATTCACCTGTATTTGTCTTTTTAAAACTCTCCCTACTGTCTGCACTGCCTGTAGCTCTTGATATTGGATGTGTGTTGCTAAATGGTCTTGGCTTTATTTAGGCCCCATGTGTTAGGTTTATTTAATGTATTTGACCGGCTGGCGACATACATTCAATGTTCTGTTTAGTTGGGTTTTTTTTTCACAAGCAGTGCAGGCACGTCCTGAGAAAGCCTTGTTGCTGTCGGGACGTTAAGCAATGTACAATCCGTCCTAAAAAGTCCCTTCTATAAATAGAAGGGACTTAATATTATAATAATAACAATGATAACAATATAACTCTTATATAGCGCAATATAGCGCAACAAGAAAGGTGCAGGGCGCTTTACGTCAGCATAATCTAAGTGAACACATAGGTGGCTATGTTTCTCCTGCCATTAGACCTTTTAAGTCCTATAATAAAATAATAATACCGTTATTATATAGGCGCTTTTTCTCAATTTTGGGGAAATCGACTCAAAGCGCCGCGCCTGAAACCCAACACACACACTCACGAAACAGACACGGATTTACGCTGATACGCTGTAATAACATGAGATAAATTTGACCATGATAGTTAAAGGGTGGTGCCAGGACAGCTTGGCGCCCGTGGGCGCCAAGTTGTCCTGGCACCACCCTTGAACTATCATGGTCAGTGTATCGACAGAACTGTAGTGTAGCCTTCATAGGACACCTCACAAATCTGAAGAAAAAATCAACCTGAGGGGTAATGGGTTAATGCTTTGTCAGACTCCACGCGACACTGATGATCCAGGCTTACTTTACATCCGTGTCTCTCAGGCGGAGGATCATTAGGCGTTCAGCGTGCACACGATGACGTAGGCGGATTTGTTTTTATTACTTTATTAGCCACGTCATTTTCGGAGTTAATGGAAACGGGATTTGGATTTTTGCGTCATTTCAGGTATTTAAGCGTGTGCATGCTCACGGGGGAAGCTTATACCGGAAGCAACGTTTCGAGCCGCTGTTTCGTATGAGCATCGGCTCGATTTTATTTCCGCTTCGTAACTGGCACAAAAAACGAAAACAACAACAACTTGCATGGTACGTGTTCAGATACATGGTGCCTATGATAACAAAAATAGGCTTTAATTGCCTTCCAGTCGAAACATAGGGCTTTTTTTCATTAGAAGAATTAGAAGCGTGCAACCGCTATGACGTTGTAGCGTACTATACGAAGTTTTAACCCATTCAGCCCCGACGCCCTACAACAGGAGATGGGTCGACCATGATAATTCAAGAACAGTGCCATATTAGCTTGGCGCCTGTCGGCGCCAAGCTAATCTGGCACTGCCCTTAAATTATCATCTATCTCCTGCAACTGGTGCATAGTCATTAGATGACACCTCCAAAAGTTGGGAAATACGGCCGTCGGGCTGAATGAGTTAAGCATGTTGTACAATGTTTTCGCTTGCCGCACGCATTGTCAGAAAGTATGTTTCTCTTTTATCTTTTAGATCCAGACCTAACACGTGACTGCCAAGCACGTAAAACGCATAAAATACCCAGACGAAGAAGGAACTAAAAGACATTTACAACTCAATTTATTAAATTTCAAATTATTAACAAGCAAAGCCACTTTGCTTCTTCTCACCGACAAGATAATTTGCGAATGGTATATTTGTTTGTTTATTTTGAAAGACGGTTACAACACAATGTATGAACATTTCTGGTAATATTAATGAGTGTGTTGTAACTGTCTTGTCTAAGCGTGTTTCTTTGTTCGTTGGTTATTTTCTGTTGTTTTTTGTGTCGTGTCAAGCATGCCACTGCTCGGTTCTCCCCCGTGATGCATGTGCGTGTATTCAATTTTCATCGTATCTTGACGGTTTACTTTTGCAAAGAAAATCAGGAGTATAGCCCACCAGTAAATGATACCGCCTGAAAGGCGCCAAGCTAATCAGGCACTACCCTGCAGTCGTTCCATCTCCCTCGTCGTCCGTGCTTTCTGGCCGTGGACATGAAATGCCGATCAATTTCCTTTCTGAGAACTGTAAGCTGAGAAGCTTACCTACCCGAGTGTGGACAGAAATAGAAGTCATCTCCACCCGTGTAAAGTAAGATTTGACATGTGACGTCTGGTCTGTCTGCAGACACATTTTTTTTTTTTACATTAACCCTTTTGGCTGTTGGCAGTTTGTTGTGTTTTTGTTGTTGTTGTTGTTGTTGTTGTTTTTGCCGCGATGTTTTCTGCAGGAATCTTCGCGACAAAATACCGCTGCCGACTGCCAAAGGGGGTTATCCAACCGTTTCGACCGTATTCCATTAACCCTTTAGCTGTCGGCAGCTTTTTTTTTTTTTTTTTTTTTTTTGTCGCGATGATTCCCGCAGGAATCATCGCGATAAAGCACGCTGCCGACAGCCAAAGGGTTAACCGTCCGCACCGCTAGTAATGAGTTTCACACTGTTGCTCTTTGCCGGTAATTCCTCTGTTCTGTCTACTAGAGGGTCTTTAGACGGTAATTTGTCATTTAAATGATAATGATCACTTGGGTGGGTGTAATGTTAAATCTAATCATCCTTTTTCTGCGTCATTTGCCTCGCAGGTCGGGTGGTGTTTGTGAAACAACCGGGTATATTTTTGTTTTTTTGGTGGTTTTTTTGTTTTTGTTTTGCGGTAGATGGATGATGGGCTAGGATTATAAATGCACTTTTTTTCTCTTTCAGTTTCACTTGATGCGTCACTGGTCTCGTTGGTTCGGGTGGGGTTTGTCAGAAAGTCGCGAATGCGTGCAGGATATGGATCGGCTCTTATCACGTGTGCGTGTGGTGCTCTGTGATTTTGGACCTTACGGCTCTAATCCGTAAGGCCCAAAATCACAGACCAGCGCTCGTTTAATATGGGTGGGTAGAAAAAAACAATTGTGAAGGGCATTCGTAATAGAGTAATTCACTTCAGCGCGGGTGGGGCTTTCAAAGGTAAAACAAAACGGATAATTGTGTGACAGTAGATATGGGATACTTTCAGTCTAAGCAGTCTGAAAGACAGTGGCGTGACGTTGTTGACGATGAGCTTTTAACACACTGGTTGCCTCCCTCGATTCGCTACCGCTTGTCAGCCTTCGTTGTGGGGGTTTCAAAGAGTCGGTCGAAAGGTGTTGATTGCAGCTGCGACCCTTAGCGTGTCGGTAGCGGTTTTTGTCGCGATGCCGATTTCCTACAGGAATCATTGCGACAAAAACCGCTTCCGACACGCAAAGGGTTAACTGTTTCTCGGATAAGCGTAATACACAGATTTGCGGGTGTTAGCTTGAAGTTGAAGTTGGGCGACAGCTGGTAGGGCTCTCGGTCTCCCGCCACCCGATTACGACACCGCGTCCTCTGTCCGGGAAGTCTCATTATCCTTGCACTTCTGCTGCGGCGAGGTTTTGATTTTATTTTATAGTCTTCCGCTTAGCGTGACGTATACTAGACGGGGTCGGTGTGTGTGTGTGTGTGGGGGGGGGGGGGGGATAGGGGTGATGGCGGAGAAGGCAAAGTGGCATAGGGGGTGCAGGTGCTGACGTCCTGTGAATCGATAACATTATAACTGCCGTCCTTTTCTACTTTCACAACCATTAGTCTCTGAGCAATCTCCTTCTCTGTGCAAGGGACATAGATTCACATAACTCGCTGCTCCACAAGGTCTCATGGAGATCTTTATCTCCTGTTTGTCCACTGAGACTGAAGCTCACGAGAATCTTTCTGTCGTTGGCGAAGCTCAATCGCCTCCTGGTGTTCGTCAGATTGGTGGTGCCGTTTGTAGCCTTTGAAGCTGTCAGGCGTGAACAGGTCTTTCGTGCAGAGCCCTCATTGTTCAAGAGACATAGACTCACTTGCGCCCCTGCAGCCGCAGGGGCTCATGAGAATCTGTGCCTCTTGCTGACGGCGACCGGGTTCGTCTGCTCCTCAGGTTGCGTTGAAAATGAAATGTTCAACCATAAACGGTCTCAGCATCGCGCCACCCGATTGCGGCATCGCGTCGTCTGTTACGTCTCCATCCTCATTACCAGCTCCCGCTTCACAGCCGGCTAGTACAATCAGGCACTACCGTTGAAGTGTAAGGGTTTCAGCTTTCATCAGATCTCGCACAGCTGACGAGCTCAGGCACTGTTCTGTAGCTGTGTGCTGAAAAATGCACTGTAACGCAACATTAAAAAAAAAAAAAAAAAAAAAAAGAAGTCGTACGATGTCAGATGATTAGCGCAAGGGCCGCATTGAACTGTTACTTCTCAGTTGGAGCTGTTAAGTTGTTGTTCCTAGTTTAACTCATTCTACCCCAACACCGAAATCCCCCACATTTTGCGGCTGTCCTCTGAAGACTGCATTGCAGTGCAGGACACAGATCGACCATGATAGTTCAAGGGTGATGCCAGAATAGCTTGGCGCGCCAAGCTATTCTGGCATCACCCTTGAACTATCATGGTCGATCCTTATCTTGCTGTGGTGTGTCTGGGGTAGAAAGAGTTAATGTCGTCTGCTTATGACTAACGACGCTTCTAATGTTTGGAACATCTGTGGTCGGCCTCGGTCGGCCCGGTGCACAGAGTTTCATGAGCCACCAGTAGTGCGACTGCACGGGCTCATAATAATCAGTGCCTCCTGCAGATGAAAGAGATCAGTCTAAGAGACTGGTGGCGCTTTTTTATGTCGCTATGAACCCCCGTAAAGAAGGACCACCTGTGGGGTTTTTGTTGTTGCAAGAGCTCGTCGGTTTTGCTTGTAGCGTTGTGCTTATATCTACATTGTGTTTGCAAAAGACAGCAAGTCCGTTTTCGTTAAAAAGCGAGATTTTCACAGTATTACAATGAAAATATCGCTTTTCTCTAATATGGCATAAGCTTCAGGACAAATATACTGACGAGCAAAAGAAATGCGACATTTTTGGAATCATCGGAAACACTGGTCTGTTTCTTTAGATTAAAGTCGCTTTAAAAAAAAAAAAAATTACTGGTCAGTATGCACGTTTTGATTGCATTGCCATTGACCCCAAAAATGTGAATTTTGAGGGATTGCGGGTTCGCCCAAGAAATTATACGCAACTAATATAATTGCTTGCCTGATGCGCATCTAAATTCTTCCGAAAGAGGAGGACATCTTTGAGTATAAATCGATCATCAGCACAAGGCATAGATTCTCATAAGCCTGTGCGAACGCAGGGTCTCATGAAGATCTATGCCTCTTGATGACCCATTTTAGCACCTCTGCTGTGATATTGTCCAGTTTTGAGAAAAGCGAAATTTTCGTTGATAAACAGTGAAAATCTCGCCTTTCTCAAAAACCGAAATACTGGCTTTTTGGGGGGAAAAGCGAGGTTTTTATTGCAACACAATGAATATCTTGCTTTCCTAAAAGTTGGACATGCTGCTTTTTTGCCAAATCACAAGCAAGGCATTTGGTTAGTGTGTGCTTACGTAGTTAGTACTTACACTAAGTCGTTGCCCTGGCACCTCGTGACGCAAGTTCTCGGTGAATTTTACACGATGTCATGGCTTCTCGTTTACCGATTTAACTAGGTTAGTGCCCTCCTCACGAGGTTTCGTAACCCTTTTCCTGCTAGTGTCCACGCAACGTTTGTTTATGAAATTAGCTCAGCACTTACGAGTCCCAGCCGCCCAAAGAACGTGGTTATGAAGTGGGGTCAGCAAGAGGCATGGATCCTCATGAGCTTTCGCGACTGCGGAGGCTCATGTGGATCTATGGCTCTTGCATTTGTCTGTTGTGGTCCGGCCGGCAGTGAAGGGGTTAATTGTAACCTGTCCGTTCGAACTTGACCGTGAATCGACATGGTCAGAGACACCCGCGGGCACATGCGTTTCTTCACTATCTTAATTTCCATGATAAGAATAATACTTAAAAGGAGGATTTGAAATTGAGATCCTAGGGGATGATGGTATTGTTCTTTACCTGCGTATTTTTCTGTGGGCTGATGGGAAGGGGCAGATGATCTAACTGTGTGTATGTCCAGCGCTGAGTAAATTCCCCTTGGTATGTATGTGTACGAAACTTCGATTAAGTACACTGCGAGAGAGCACTGAATGTAATATATACACATACTAAAATCGACACTCCTGGCACCGTGGAAGCTAGAGGAACTGTCGGCTCTGGGTGGCAGAGCGTTCGACTGGTTCCAGTCTAGCTTGGGTCAAAATTTGTCCAGACCTTATTCGGTGCCCAGTCAGTCTTTGAATTCACCTTCGTGGTGGCCAAAAGACGCTAAGCCCTACACGTTCATCGTCTAAGTCGTTGAAGTTAACCAAGACGCCAACAAACCACAAACCGACAATTAAAAAAAAAAAAAATAAGCCGATTGTGAACGTGCTTTTCTGATCAGAAATGACGTATTGTTCGAAAGGCGGGGGGGGGTGGGTAGGGGGGGGTATTGAGTGGTGGGGGCGGCGGCTAGGGGCGGGGGTGGGGAGTGGAGGGCCAACACACGGTCCTAGCAAACACGTGTGTACATATTTAAGCGCGTAATCAGTTAATTAATATTGTTCGCGCAACCGCCCCTTAGTTAGGAGATCGTCTTTTGCTGAACGTTTCTTAACCTATAGTCCTACCTAATGATCTGAGTTGGTGCGATCCCCGCGAGATCTCGTGCGGAGTATAGAGTGTTACGTCACTTCTCTAGGTCGTAATACTTTGCTGACAATTTCGTCAATGTCACATGTGTTAATAATAATAATAAAGAGCATTTATATCGCGCTGAATCACCAGGAGCAGTGGGCTCTTAAGGCCCCGGACACTTGCCGGTTGTGCCCCGATTTTGAAGCCGATTCCGATCCGATTGCGATCGGATGACGTCATATATCCGATCCGATCGCAATCGGCTGGGAATCGGGTGTTTAGAAACTGATCTATTTTTCCGATCCGAATCGGCCCCCATTGTAAGCTTCAACCAATCAGAGCGCGCCTCGCAAAGCACGTCGTTTCAGTTTGCAAATGGCGGAAGATCAGTCAACCACCTTCGTTGCCGATGTTTCGCCCGCCTCAGTCTTCCCGAATATGATGTAAAACTGCTGATAATGCAAGCACATCATCTTCACTGTCCAAACTAGCAGCTATTTCGCTGAACATGTACAACCTTGATCTTCGATTCAAACGGCGGTCTGCTAAATAACGTCGGGGAATGTGTGGCAGTGCACACGTTTTTGCAGTCCGGTCCGATCACACTCCGATTCGAAACTGCTAAAGAATCGGCCTCCAAATCGGGCATGTGTGGCGGGGCCTTAAGCGCGTTACAAATATATATATATATATATATATATATATATATATATATATATATATATATATATATATATATATATATATATAATATATATATATATATATATATATATATATATATATATGCAGAATCTCACTACCTTTAAAAAAGTTTAATCTACGCACACACATACAACTAACAAAACCATTCACAATCACAAGTTAAACACATTTTGATGATGCTGATAAACACGAAGGGAGACTTCTTGTGCACACTCAGGAATATTCACCGTGTACGACACCTAATCTCCAGATGGTCTGGCTATGATAGTTAAAGGGTGCCATACTTTGGCGTCTTAGAAAGACATTGATACATTGAAAGACACGGGGGTAACGGGTAGCTCTGGTGCCTAGGGCATTAGACTCTCTTTGGAAAGGTGTTTGGATCGAACTCAAGTGGGGTCAGTTTTTTTTTTTTTTTTTTTTTTTTCTTTGCTCAGACGCTTTTCAGTGTCTCTAGGTGGAGTACTAAAAAAAAGCTTCAGATGAAATCACCATTGTGGTGGCAAATATGTGTTACAAGTTAGAGAACCCAAAACGGGTTACGTTCCTTATGCTTAACTTAAGCCCTTTGTGCGTACAGCCACCGGTACTGTTTACACACAAATATGCACGAGTAAGGGGTTAACACAGTGAAGGCGCTCAGCATCAAAAGCGGCGAAAGTGCCGTATAGCGTTGCCGGCGGCCGGTAGGCACGAGTTCGAGTTACCCCGCATCAGTAGCTACGGAACTGTCGTATAGCGTTGCCGTCGTACAAAGCTATTGATGCGGGGCACTTGAAAATAGTTTGACACAAGCTCGAGTCGGTCTGCATCAGTAGCTGCGGAAATCCGTAGAGATTGCTGGCGTGTAGCTATTGATGCGGAGCGCTTGACAGCGTTAAGCCGTCCGACGCCTGCAACAGGGTATGCGTTTTCGGTTTTGCCGTGATAATTCAAGGACAAACCATTAAACTAATTTTGAGCCGGTGAAGTCGTTCGCCTTGATTCACGCAAAGTCACGTGAACCGACGATGAATACACTCTGCCCTGTGGAAAGAAAGAGAGAGAAAAAAAAAAAAAAAAGATATCAGTTCCCTTTTTGTGAAAAGCGAGTTTCTCATCGCATTACAATGAAAATCTCGCTTTTCGCAAAAATGATTTGTAGAGGCAAAAGACAATCCATTTTTGTTTAAAGCAAGATTTTCATTGTATTACAATGAAAATCTCCCTTTTCGCCAAAAATGGACTTTCTTTCTTTTATTCCCCTGTACAGCACCACAGCATGGTTAGTTCTTGGGTAGTTCAGATAAATTAATGTTCATTGTCTCGCGTAGTCACGTAAATACGCACCATTTGCATTCATCAGTACGTCATCACAGGAATAGACGGCCATTGCTTAACCCTTTATCATTCGGAATGTGTGAAAAAAGTCTGACTAAAATAGTTCAAGGGTAGTGCCAGAATAGCTTGGCGCTCTAGGCGCCAAGCTATTCTGGCACCACCCTTGAACTAAAGCCATCGGTCTATATCCTTATCTGTAAGTACTATAATGTAGTTTGCATATGGCAGTGTACAAATTTGAAGCTTTCAGCCTCAGTATGATATGGGTTACCATTATCCATATTAGCTCGGCGCCAGCAACACGCACACGCGTGAGTATGGTCCCTGACACACACAAAGACACGTGCTTATGATCATTTACACACGAAAAGACATACTAAAGTAGTCATTAACACACGCAGAGACACGTGGACATCGTCGCCGGCACACGAAAATTCATTAACCCATTTTACTCCGGAGGAAATTTCGGAGGTGTCACCGAACGACAACGCACCAATTACACTTCAAGGGTAATCACCAGGCGCCAAGCTAATTTGGCACTGCCCTTGAATTATCAAGGGCGATCTATCTCCTGCTGTAGTGCGCTGGGGCTGAATAACCATTATCATCCCGATACACACATTGCTTGAAATAAATTTGACTGATAGTTCAAGGGTGGTGCCAGCATAGCTTGGCGCCTCAGGCGCCATGCTATGCTGGCACCACCCTTGAACTAATGCAGTTCATCTATCTCCTAATCAGTAATTTAGCCTTCGTAGGACAATAAGCAAATTTTACAAAATCAGCCACAGGATGTAATGGGATAACGCAGGCAGGGTCATAAGAGAACACACGCTAAACACGTGTCTGTATAGTTAAAGAGCCGGGTAGTGCCAGATAGCTTAGCGCCTGGAAAGTCATTGTCATAGGAAATCTCTACGAAGGAAGAAACACGCTTAGAAAGAACAATTAGAACACAATTTACTATAAAAAAAATAAAAAAAATATTTTAAAAAATTCAAAATGGACGTACAAACAAGTACATAATGCCCTACTTATCGTGTCTTTGGTGAGACGTAATACTTGCTTATACTTCCATTCTTTACCCATTCAGCCCTGACGCACTACAGCAGGAGATGCGTCGACCATGATAGTTCAAGGTTAGTGCCAGATTAGCTTGGCGCCTGTCGGCGCCAAGCTAATATGGCACTGCCCTTGAATTATCACGGTCGATCCATCTCTTGCAACTGGTGCATAGTCATTAGATGACGGCCTCCAAAATTTGGGAAATACGGCCGTCGGGATGAATGAGTTAAACAGGGCTTACAACAGGGTTTTAATAATGTGTGTTGCAATTGCCCCCTTCTGCGCGTCTAAACCCGGAAGTTTTAACAATTGTGTTGTAATTGTCCTTTC
Source organism: Semisulcospira habei (assembly GCA_036245525.1). NCBI lineage: Eukaryota > Metazoa > Mollusca > Gastropoda > Semisulcospiridae > Semisulcospira > Semisulcospira habei. The sequence goes on along the minus strand of BTPG01000001.1, from coordinate 163,231,827 downwards.
TTAATGTGTGGGATCGTCTCTGCATTTACTCGCTTGGCACTGCAGTTACTAATTGGTCTGGAAGTCGTAGACACACACCAAATAAGGTTGGCACATTCAGCCTCAACGGCAGTGTTTAAACCGGGATATTTTTAATAAATTGTATTGCAATCGCCCTATCTAAAAGTGTTTCGTTCTGTGTTGATATTGTCTTTGCAGTTTACACGCTTTGGCAGTCGCTGATTGGATTAAAAGTCATAAGCACACGCAGCGACAAGTGAATACGCTTGGCACATTCATTCAGCGCCAACAGTACTGTATCGGGAGAAGGTTTGGCCATGATAAGTGAAGCGTAGTGCCAGATTTGCTCGGCTTTTGGAAGTCATATTCATTGACACATTTTATTCTTACTGCACCACCAGAAGGAGGGTGCATTGGCCATTATTATTCAAGAGTAGTGCCAGATAAGCTTGAAGCCTGCGAAGGCATATTCATTGACACACGGTGGGCCTATTTATTCTTACTGTACCACAGCGCGAGATGAATTTGCATGCTAGTTCAAGGGAAGTGCTAGATTAGTTTGGCGCCTTTGCGGGTGCCAAGCTAATCTGGCACTGCCCTTGAACTATCATGGCCAGTCCATGTCCTGCAGCTGGCAAATAAATACTGTCATATCGGAGTAAAGCGACCACCCAAGAGCCTATCAAAAAAGCGGTCCCCTGAGACAGGTGGTCTTGCTAGACAGGATCATCTAAGTAACATAACAGGAGACAGTGGAACCAAAAATGGGTGGTCTGTTTAGACAGATGTCGCCTAATACAGGTGGTCGCACTGACAGGTTTGTAAAAGCGCCGACCTATAAACACGAATCCGATGCGAACCCGATCTGAATCCGAAACGGGTCCGAAACAACAAGGTTCGTGCGAGTCCTCTTCGTGTTTGCGTGTTTCCATATGCCCGATGCGGACACGAATTCGCATCCAGCTTCGAACGAAAATGACGCAAATTTTGACGGAAAATTGCATCACCGCCTTGGGTTTGGATCGTATTCGTATCGGATTCGTGCTTATGAAACCGTAAGTCTTCATGAACGGCATTCAGAGTCACAAATCGTTAACACCATGATTGCTACTGACGAGGAGGCGCGCGATGACGATACCGATTCGGTGGAAAAGACGCGTAGTTACCCGTCTTTTCCGCCGAGTGGTACCGTCAGTAGCAGCCTAGCGGTTAAAGCATTAACTCATTCAGCCCGACGTACGTATTTACCAAAGTTTGGAGGCGTCATCTAACGACTATGCACCTGTTGCAGGAGATGGATCGACCATGATAATTCGATCGACCATGATAATTCAAGGGTAGTGCCAGATTAGCTTGGCGCCGACAGGCGCCAAGCTAATCGGGCACAACCCTTGAATTATCATGGTACATGGTCGACCCATCGCCTGCTATAGTGCGTCAGGGCATAATGGATTAATAGGCGTTAATTGGCGGGCTGTTCGTTTCAGAGCGGCGATACTTTTGCGCCACGCGAACGCATTCGTGGCCAGGGGTAATTAGCTAATTGTAAATTTGATAGACCGTTGAGCATTCAGACGATCTTGGATGTAGACTAGCTCGCGCTGCGAGTCGTAAGGTCCAAACTCACAGAACATCAGACCATCGCACACGCATGACTTTAGTATACGCGCATTTGTATACGAGGTTTGTGTCGATTTTACAATTGTCACAAAAGTCGCGGACGTGGACTTACTTACTTACTTACGCCTGTCACCCCTACCCGGGTATAGGCCGTCGACGAGAGACCTCCAGCAACTCCTGTCCTGTGCTTCTCCTTCGATTCTACTCCAGGTGGTTCCCAGTCTCTTGATGTCTGCTTGGAGGTCTCGACGCCAGGAGTTTCTCGGCCTACCTCTTTTCCTCTTTCCCTGGGGGTTCCATGACAATGCCTGCCTAGTGATACTGGAAGCTGGCTTTCTCAGACTGTGACCGATCCATCCCCATCTTCTTCGCCCAATTTCATTCTCTGCTGTTATCTGCTCTGTTCTCTCCCAGAGTCTGACGTTGCTGATCTTCTCTGGCCAGTGGATTTTCAAAATTCTTCTAAGGCAACTGTTCATGAAGGTCTGTACTCTGTTGACGCGGACGTGGACACTTCTTAGAATTTCCATGCAAGATTGACAAGATTAAAATGTCAAGAAATGCATTGTTTATTGGAAAAAAAATTCTTTGCCACCATAAGAAGGGGTACGATTAATATGCTAAAACATGTATAGACAGAAGCAGGTTCCACAAGCCTTATAGCAATAGAGTTGCTCCGCGAAACAAGTCAATATTGTACGTGCTTCGACGAAAAAAGTGAATGAAATAGAAGAAACTGCCATAACTAATTAGGAAAAGCACTGTCAGGGAAGTGAATTGTGCATTATCAACCAATGATCATAGATCTAGTTTGGTCCAAGGACAAAAAGGGTAGGAAAATGGGGTGTGCTACGTAAGTGACTTGAACCAATAAATATGGAAGCCCTCCCCGCACCCACCCACCCCCACCCCCCTCCCCACTTCCCTCGGTCTCGTTTAGTAGATTAATGCCCGGACGAACAAGCGATACATTGGATTAATCCTTTGCCTGTCGGTAGCAGTTTTTGTCGAAAACCGCAACCGAACAGCAAAGGTTTAAAAGCCCGGACAAACATCTGAAATCGCATGTTTGTCCGGGACTGAATCCACTGTTTCCGTACAATTTTTGCCTACGTCTGCTGTCACAAAGCACGTGGAGACACCAAGAAGTGCCTTCGAACTTTGGCACTGTTGTTACATTACCACAGAGCTCGTTACAACACGAAATCCGGACGAATTTTGTCGTGTTTGTTTTGCAAAAGGCTGTGGGATTATGAGGATCAATGAAAGCTCGTGTGTGTCTGTGTATTAGCCGGGGACTTTCACCAGAAAACTGTAGCGTACTCGCCTTATCTTCTTATCAAACTGTACGGTCACGCGCTATTTTTGACCCCTTACGATTCGACGCTATAGTGCAATAATGAGGTTTCTTTTGCAGCGAACAACCAACTTGTACCGTAACCCATTACATCCTGAGGTTGATTAAAAAAGAAGAAAAGATTCTTGCCCTGTGAAGGCTACATTACAGATTACACAATACATCAGCCATTTTAGTTCAATAGTGGTGCCAGAATAGCCTGGCGCCTTAGGCGCCAAGCTATTTAGGCACCACCCTTGAACTATCAGTCAGGTTTATTTCAAGCTAAAGTGTACGAAAAGCGTTATGCGTAGACAACAACCCAAATATCTCCAAGAGGCATAGATCTTCATGCGCCCCTTGGGCGCATGAAGATCTATGCCTCTTGGAGATGTTTGGACTGTCGTCAGTGCTTATTGCAGTTGCTGGCTATCCGCTCTCGTTCGTTGTTGGAAGTCGTTCGTTACAAACGAAACCTCACTAACAATACAATACAATAGTTCTAGATTTATCTCTCATGGGGCAACTGTGCGTGGAACTGCCAATCAAGGCAAGTACGTACCTGAGCGTGACGACGTGCACTACATCAGAAAATAGAGTATAAAGTTCAATACCACATGTATACCACTTAACACGCACACATCACATATACGTATTATACAACTAAATTACAATTGCACACTTTTGGTTAATGTTAGCAGATCAATTATTCAAATCACGCACATATCACGTATACGTCGCACCTTTCACAACTGAATTAAAACAGCAGACTCTTTGTCAGCGTTTAGCAGATGAATTATATAAACACTAATGTTTGAATAATTTTGGTCTCTTGTGGTGACAGTTGCGTGTGCTAGTACGTATATATGCAGTGATCCCAAGCATGTCGCATTTCTTTTGCTCGTCAGTATATGCGGTCGAACCATTAAATAAACAAAGAAGGTAAAATATGGGACGACGTGCATGTAAATAAAATAAGCCAAGTATTTCTGGCCGACCAGGTACCGTATTACAGTAAAATCTGGCGTATAGATTTCCGCGGAGCGAGTTGTGTTGCTCTAATTCACAAAGTAAAACTTCAACAGCTTTGCAAACGTTAACCCGTTCAGTGCCGAGAAATGTCAGCTTTGCAAACGTTAACCCGTTCAGTGCCGAGAAATGTGAACACCATCCAACTGCAAGAGGTATAGATCCTCATGATCCCCCGCAGTTGCCTCTTGCTGACACCACTTTAAAGCCATGTTTCAGGGACAGCTAGAGATTTATTTATTTATTTATTTATTATTTATTTTTGCATTGAATTAACGAGGATGGTCGAAACACAGTCTGCGTAAGCAGGTACTGAACGGGTTAAACTTCGATAGCTTTACGACACACAGACTGAACTTGACACCTGCTAACCTCCTACACCCGAGGAACATAGATAGGGCAAAGTTAGCTGTCGTTTTCACTGATGCCTTGTGCTGCACTCGGACAGAACAGGATAACCTGCCTGTGACTGTCGTTTTTGTGAAAAGCGAGATTTTCATTGTGAAACTTTGAAAATATCGCTTTTCACACAAATGTACAGCAAAAGACAGCGTCCGGTTTTTTTTTAATGAAAAGCGAGGTTTTCAGAGTAACAGAATACAAATCTCGCTTTTCACGAAAATGGACCTACCTTGAAGATTTATTGAGGTCCAGTTGGAGGTGTTATTGTCGAAGATTGTAGTATCGTTTGAGGATGTACGCCTGTGGCAGATGGGTGGGAGGTAGTGTGTAGGTTGGTAATACGGATCGTATTATTTATACTTGCAGATATCCGCAGATTACTGCGTTTTATTCATAACGGTTTGTTGGCCTTTCGGATTGGGCCCGTTTGCTAAATCCAGGATTCATTTTTCCAGTCGACCCCCCAAAGCTCCTCGCGCTGGGACCATACGGCGTTGAGGCGCGTCCCCTGGGTGGTGGATAGGGGGTCCCTCGTGAGAGGGGTGCACCGAATGAAATAAGGTGCCGTGAACCAACATGGTCTAAGGGAAGGTGACCCCGACAGAAAACCCCTGGTCCTCCTAGTAAGGGGGTTGGGCGTGGGGGTAGCTTCCCCACCCTGCAAAAAAGGAAATAGCTACAAAAACGCCGACGAAAAGACTAACAGTAATTCCTTTCCTGGAGGAGGAAGGTTCTTCTACTAGAAGACTTATGACGTCCTGTGGTGAAAGCCGGAAGTCTTCGGAAGCCACAGGACCGAGCCGCCTCTCTCTATCCAGGGATACAACCATGGGCACATGGAACGTCAAGACCATGTACCAGAGCGGCAAGGCCGCCCAGATAGCAGCGGAAATGCAAAAGTACAACCTTTCCCTGCTAGGCATCAGTGAAGCCAGATGGACGCAGTCTGGCCAGAAAAGGCTGTTAAGTGGGGAGATGGTTCTGTATTCAGGTCATGAAGAGGAGAATGCCCCCCATACAGAAGGAGTAGCACTCATGCTGTCACCAGTGGCACAGAGAGCGCTGATGGGCTGGGAACCTCTTGGGCCAAGAATTATAACAGCAGCCTTTAGAACCAAGAAAAAGCTCAAGCTGAACGTCATCCAGTGTTATGCGCCCACCAATGACAGTGACGAGGAAGAGAAGCAAGAGTTCTACGACCGACTCCAGAGTGCCGTGGACAAATGTGCGGAGCGAGACATCACCATCGTCATGGGCGATTTTAATGCCAAAATAGGGGAGGACAACACCGGATACGAAGAGGTGATGGGGAGACAGGGACTAGGCTCGGAGATTAGTGAGAACGGGGAGAGGTTTGTAGACTTTTGTGCTCTAAACCGACTTGTCATTGGAGGCAGCATCTTCCCACACAGAAGAATACACAAAGCAACTTGGGTCTCACCTGACCATACAACAGAGAACCAAATAGACCATATCTGCATTAGCAAGAAATTTAGAAGATCCCTTCAAGATGTTCGAGTGAGGAGGGGAGCAGATGTCGCCTCAGACCACCATCTGCTTACCTTAAGAATGAAGCTCAAGCTAAAGAAAAGCCGCACAGAGACAACAAGAAGACAGCGCTATAATGTAGGCCTCCTGAGAGAAACTGGAGTTAGAGAAGAGTTCAAACTGGTGCTGTCCAACCGGTTTCAAGCGCTACAGGAGCTAGTAAATGAAGAGGAGGCGGTCACCACAGAGCAGCAGTGGAAGGCTGTTAGAGAGGCGCTGAACTCAACCTGCAAAGACACTGTAGGGTTCAGGAAACACCACCACAAGGACTGGCTGTCGGCACAGACCTTGAAGAAGATAGAAGCGAGGAAGCAGAAAAAAGCAGCGGTCAACAACAGTCGCACGAGAGCAGCCAAAGTAAGGGCACAGGGGGAATACTCGGAAGCCAACCGCGAGGTGAAGAGGAGTATCAGGGCAGACAAGAGGGCCTACACAGACAGCCTGGCAGCAGAGGCAGAAAAGGCAGCAGGCAGCGGCAACATGAAACAGCTCTACGACATTACCAGAAGATTGTCGGGTAAGTATGGCCATACAGAAAGACCAGTAAAAGACAAAGAAGGCAAGCCTATTGCAGACAGAGCAGACCAACTCGACAGATGGGCCGAGTATTTTGAAGAGTTACTGAACAGACCTAGCCCACCCGACCCCCCCGACATCCAGCCGGCAGAGACCGACCTACCCATCAGCTGTGACAGACCCAGCCGGGAAGAGATCAGAAAAGCAGTGGCATTTTTGAAGAATGGCAAAGCAGCAGGGCCAGATGGCATCCCAGCGGAGTCTCTCAAAGCAGACCTAGAGACAACAGTTGAGATGCTGTACCCACTGTTTGGAAAGATCTGGGAAGAGGAGGTGATGCCAGCTGACTGGAAGGAGGGGTACCTAATCAAGCTTCCCAAGAAAGGCGACCTCAGCAAGTGTTCCAACTACAGAGGAATCACCTTGCTGTCAGTACCAGGAAAGGTCTTTAACAGGATCATCCTAGAGAGAATGAAGAGCTCCGTTGACCCCCAGCTGAGAGACCAGCAAGCAGGATTCAGGAAGAACCGATCATGTACAGACCAGATCGCCACTCTCCGCATCATCGTGGAACAGTCTCTGGAGTGGAGCTCCCCGCTGTACGTCAACTTTGTGGATTATGAGAAAGCATTTGACAGCGTGGACCGAGAGACTCTGTGGAAACTCCTACGACACTACGGTGTACCCACAAAGCTCGTCCGCCTGATCAAGAGCAGCTATGATGGCATGACATGTCGCGTGATCCACGAAGGGCAGTTCACCAGAGAGCTCCAGGTCAGAACTGGTGTCAGGCAGGGGTGTCTGCTGTCTCCGTTCCTCTTCCTACTGGCCATAGACTGGGTCATGAAGATGACCACAGAGCACAGACGAAGTGGAATACAGTGGACACTGTGGACACAGCTTGACGACCTCGATTTTGCGGACGACTTGGCATTACTGTGCCACACTCATCAACAAATGCAGGACAAGACCACGAGGCTTGCTGACATCTCGTCCCAAGTGGGCCTCACCATTCACAAACAGAAAACAAAGACAATGAGGCTGAACGCAACCAGGGAAGAACCAGTCTTGCTTGCTGGCACCCCGTTGGAGGAGGTGGAGTCCTTCACCTATCTCGGGAGCATCATAGACAAAAAAGGCGGCACTGATGCAGATGTCAGAGCACGAATCGGTAAAGCCAGAGCAGCCTTTCTCCAGTTGAAAAAAAGTGTGGAGTTCCAGAGAGCTGTCACAACACACCAAAGTCCGGATTTTCAACTCCAATGTAAAAGCAGTTCTCCTATATGGAGCTGAGACATGGAGATTGACAAAAACCACAGTCAACAGAGTACAGACCTTCATGAACAGTTGCCTTAGAAGAATTTTGAAAATCCACTGGCCAGAGAAGATCAGCAACGTCAGACTCTGGGAGAGAACAGAGCAGATAACAGCAGAGAATGAAATTGGGCGAAGAAGATGGGGATGGATCGGTCACAGTCTGAGAAAGCCAGCTTCCAGTATCACTAGGCAGGCATTGTCATGGAACCCCCAGGGAAAGAGGAAAAGAGGTAGGCCGAGAAACTCCTGGCGTCGAGACCTCCAAGCAGACATCAAGAGACTGGGAACCACCTGGAGTAGAATCGAAGGAGAAGCACAGGACAGGAGTTGCTGGAGGTCTCTCGTCGACGGCCTATACCCGGTTAGGGGTGACAGGCGTAAGTAAGTAAGTAACCCCCCAAAGCTGCAAGAGGCATAGGTCTGCATGAGCTCCCGCAGGCCTGCGGGGGCTCGTGAGGATCTATGCCTCTTGCTGACAAATCATTTGCTCTTATTTTGTTTTATTTTATTTTAGTATATTTTATTTCATTCGTTCTTTTCCTGTTTTGTTTTATTTTATTTTATTTTATTTCTACCCTAACCCATTCAGCCCTGACGCACTACAGCAGGAGATGGGTCGACCATGATAATTCAAGGGTAGTGCCAGATTGGCTTGGCGCCAGTCGGCGACAAGCTAATCTGGCACTGCCCTTGAGTTATCATGTCGATCCATCTCTTGCAACTGGTGCGCATAGTCGTTAGATGACCCCTCCAAAATTTGGGAAATACGGCCGTCGGGCTGAATGAGTTAATAGTATATTTTCAAGTTTATAATCGTTCAATTTTAATTCCTTTTGAGAACTCTGACGAGCTTCCGCCAGAGATTAGTAAATGTACTAGAGATTAGTATCCGCCTACTGGGGCTCACGAAGATTTGTGCCTCTTAGGACCTAAAGGTAATCTTGATCGTCTACGTTTTCACCTCTGTTGAGAAGTCCTAAGAGCCCCAGCCTATAGGTGCCCATGAGGATCAATGCCTCTTTTCACACAGTGTTAGTCTGGCTCGTGTGGAGGTAAAAGTCGGCAAGATCATTTTCATTGAATACAACGACAATTTTGCCTTTCACTAAAATGAACTTACAGTCGTTTGCCTTCACAGCGGTGGCATATATTTCTTTAGCTCATCCAATTGTAAGCGCTTGGTGTGAGGAGTGGATAGGGGGTTTAGCTTTGCCAGGGTATTGCTAAGAGAATCGTTGGGCTTGCAGGAAAAAAAGGCAGGCTTGGAAATAATGCTGATGGATCGCTTTGTTTGACGAAGCGGGGATATGACGCATACGGGAGATTAGCCGCATACGTGTAAGGCACCGTCGCGATGTTATTTATGTATTCCCTGTACACTGTACTTTTGCCCTGTAAAGGCAAAAGGCTTTTAGTCCATTTTTGTGAAAAAGCGAGATTTTCATTGCTATGCAATGAAAATCTCGCTTTTCACCCAAAAATTGACTTACTATCTTTTTGACTATCAAAATGAAAGTCCTCTAACGACGCACCATGCTTAGTGGCTGGCGCAGGACTGAGCTCACTCATGCAACTGGGCCATGGTGCCAGGATAGAACCACCTTGCGCAAAACGTTTATGTCACTCACTCGCAGCCGACATTTCTGACTCCCTGGTTGCCTGCGACTCGCTGAAAACAAGTCAAAACCTATATTACTTTTTGATCGTACACGAGGAACTTGGGTCGAATTGCACGTAATTTTTCAATAGCCAGTACCTGCTTATCGTAGTCCTAGCGAATTTGTTTTCAGCTAGTTTAGCCTCGCGCAGTAATCTCGCTGCAGTGCAGTCGGAAAGCTGGTTGGCAGTAGCTGGTTGGAAAAGTTACCTGCGACTGGCATCATAACATTTACGTATGCTGGGTGGCTCGGTGGTAGAGCGTTCGACGCTCGCCCGAAAGGTCCTGGGTTCGAATCCAACTGGGGTCAAAATTTGTTCAGACCCTATTTCGGTGCTCCGTCTTTGAAATCACCTTCGTGGTGGACAAAAGACGTTAAGCCCTAAACGTTTAACGTTTGTTTGTTTGTTTGTTTTTCGTATGCTGGTCCGTGATTTTGGAAATCCTGGCTCATATCTGTAAAGTCCAAAATCGCAGACCAGCAGCAAACTTGTGCATTGTGTTACGACAGAACCTGTTTTGAGCGGTCACACTTACGGCAGATCACCTGTCATTCAAGATCGTCATACTATGGTCTTTAATGACAGGTGAGACTTTCTGCCTTTCAAAACTTCTCTTTTAAGACTCTTTGGGGAAAAGGGTGATTGCTCGGGACAGGTTTTACTGTATTTAGCTCTCGTTCTGGATCAGACTTTTAACTCATTCGAGACGTGCCGCCTCCGGATACGCGGCATAAGCCGCGTATCCGGAGGTGCCACGTCTCGAATAAGTTAATCTGTAGCCCTCCAACGGCGATTGTCATCTAGTCAGGATTTAGAACCGTTTCCTTATGGCCGAGCGCCACCTGGTGTAAACTGCGTGCTGGCTGCTATGTGTGCATGTCACCATTGTAGTCCCCAATCACCATGAGGCGGACTGACGCAAAGCATCAATGATGGAATGGAATGAAGCTATGAATGCCCTCATATTACACAATAACCTGTGTTTTCCCATCGTAGGAGGCGACGCGCTGTCATGTGTACATCTGTGTTTCTTTATTCGTACAAGGCGACAGCAGTTCTTATTTATATACATGTTTGAACATTCGCGGATATTTACTAAGGTCATCGTCACAGTGCTGGAGACAGATCGACCATGATTGTTCAAGGGTGGTGTCAGAATAGCTTGGCGCCTGGCGGCGCCAAACTATTCTGACGCCACCCTTGCACTAACACGGTAGATCCACATTTTGTGGTTTCAATTCTATTTAAATTTAACGTCCTAGGACACTAAAATATGATCGAGAACATCTTGTAGTAGCGTGGCAGTGATTGTATGGGTTAACCTCCGAACCAACCAACCTGAAACAACTGCTGGAGGCGGCATGCGCTGATAGGTAGGTCCCATATGTCTGTGTTTCTCACCCGTAGAAGGCGGCAGGTGCTTCAAGTCTACAGTGAACGCTCTGGGGACCAGATAAGTCAGCTGTACGATTTATGACTGTCGAATTCTGCGCCGCTGACAGAGACCGAGGGTCTTTGGGACGATAAAGCTTCGACAGCTTAGCTCTATCCTCGGCCCAGACCCCTTTCCTGGGCGTAAGAGCCATAGATCCTCACGAGCCCCAGCAGCTGCATGGTGCTCGTAAATATGCATATCTCTTTGCGGTCACAGATCTGCGTCCTTGAAATCCTAAGAGGAAAAGATTTTGTGGGCGACGGAGCCTCAATGGCTTAGCAAAGTCGTTGGTGGGATGTCTCAGGGGTGAAAAAGGCGTAGATTTTCATGGGCCCCTGCTTTTGCAGGGGCTCATGAGAATCTATGCCTCTTGCTGCGGGAGGTCCGCGTGTTGAAAATCTATAAGGCAGACAGAGAGAGAGCTTCAAAGGTTTAGCTGTCCAGAACAACGTGTTTGGATTCTGTTAACCTTTCCTTAAGTGTCTCGATTGTCACTCGATACTGTCCCCCCCCCCCTCCCCACCCCCAGTCATGATCCTCCCGCACTCACCTACAATCCCCCTCCCCAGTTCTTTCTTCCCACCTTTATTGCCCTTGCCCTTTCATGTCCTCCGTTAACCCCGTAAGTACTATCGCTTTCCTAATCTCAAGCGCAGACTCCGAATGGTAGTCGTACATAGAGTTTGCCCTGCCGCAGGTCTACGCCTTAGTGAGGTTTCGTTTGATGCGAACGACTCCCAAAAACAAACGAGAACGAAGTCACGGCTCATGTAACCATCTTCTACCACAAGCAGAGACAACACTCTGAACCCGGAGGGCCCATGAGGATCTATGCCTCTTGGGAAAATTCGAAGTGTTGTCTACTTGTGTATGGTATCTGCCGTGATTTCGCTGTCTGTTCGTTGTTGGGAGTCGTTCGGCGTAAACGTAACCTCTCTGTTGCCTACAACACTCTCCCCATTATTGTCTTTTCCCTTTCTTGTCCACCGTTGCCCCCCCCCCCCCCCCCCTTCCTAACATTCTCAACCGTCCGCTGTACTGCTCAGCCCCTACTTGTCTAGTTTAGGCGTGCGTGCCCTTGACCCCCGATTCTTTTTCCGCATTTATGTTAATAGGTATGTGTGCGTTACGGGGGAGAAAAAAAGTAGTCCCAGGCAGTTCCCTGCTTTGTCTTCCACTGGTATGACTATACTGACTGTACTTTGTAATTCGTTTTTGAGCTGCTTTGTTAATAGGTGTGCGTTACGAAGAAAAGAAGTAGTACTAGGCAGTAGTGTAGTGGCTTGCACAAGATTTAAGCGCACTCATGGAAGGGACCCCAGGTGAAGATCGGGCGGGCCCTTACCCCCCCCCCCCCCTCCCCCCAACATACACACACACAAACACACGCACACGCCACCCCTCCCGCTAGGAAAGAAAGAAAAAATCACAAAGGTGTAATAGGTCGTCTTAGTTTATCGCGTAGTGGCTTGTGCAATATTTTATCCATTCACTGCCGAGACAGAAAAAAAGCTGAACAAAACCCCAGCTGCAAGAGGTATAGATCCTCATGAGCCCCCGCAACTCCGGGGGGGGGGGGAGGCTCATAAGGATCTATGCCTCTTGTTGAAACCACTCAGTAAGGGGATTTTTGTCGTTGACTTTATAACCATTTCAAAAACGCAATCTACGTTCACTGACAGTGAAAGGGTTAAGCTGTCTCGCGCAGTGGACCCTTTCTTTCTCAGGAGGGAGGGAAAGACAAGGACTTCGCATCTTCTAGATACAGTATTTATGCGATCACCGCCTCAATCCCTCTGCCAGGAGTTCTCCCCGAGGCAGGAGAGTTTCCAGAAAGTGAATTCGCATTCGCATCAGAGATTAACCAGCAGAAATCCGATGGTTTCCCCTGTGGAGGAGCTCTGATTCACATGTGGCCGGCATGAATCATTTTCTTGCAAACGGCATAGATCATGAGGATCTGTGCCGTTTGCAGATAGGTATGGCTACTTCTCTCGACCCAGACCATCCTTAGTGGATCTCAGCGTCTTCGAAAGCCGCGTGGCGATCGTGCAGTGTGCTGTAGTTTATCTGCGAGGTGCTGGGATTACCATTAGCTCTCCAGTCACAGGGGCGCGTGAGAATCTGTGCCTGTCGGTGACGTGACTGTCTAATCTACATCACTCGCCTCCCCGTTTCTTGTGAAAAGGGGGGCACGTGCGAGAGGTTCAGGCATGAGATTGCGGTGAAGGGGCAGGGGAGATTATCCCAGGTCTGGCCGGAATCCGTCAGCTAGAGTAGCCGCACGTCCCTAGGGGCGCGTAATCCGCGAGACACGATTCCTGGCACAGCGCGGCTTATCGCGCCTTCAGTCACGCTCAGAAGGCAGGGATTCTCATGAGCCCTTTTCAGCCGCGCGGTTTTCGCAGAGCTTCCACGAGTCCCATGCACAGGCAGCGTGTGGAGAGATGCCTTTTCGTGATGCTTAATAGTTCTTTTTAGTTTATCGTCAAAGAATTCTTTGTGGTTTCGTCTAGCTAGCAAGAAGAATGGGCGAATTGTTCCGAACCGCTGAAGGCTGCAAGGACTTACGAATCAGTGCCTTTTTAATTTTAACCCCGTGACTGCTGCTAACGACACCGCTCGGTGGAAAAGACGCGTAGTTAAGTAGTTTGATCATGACGTAGATGCGCGTCATTTTCTGCCGAGCGGTATCGTCAGTAGCCGCAGTCAAGGGGTTAATATTAAGGTACCATCACGCGTAAAACTGAAGACATATATTTACGTTAGCACAATTTCGAGTTTGTCATGCCTTGTCGACACGCCTAATGAACTTGGACGGCAGTTTGGGTACGTAGCAACAACCAAAAAAAGTCATACGCGTCATCACACTTGTTTATTTTGCGCAGCCGTTAGCGCGTCAAACTATATTTAGCTGCTGTTTGTACAGATATTGTTGTAATGAACCGGAGTCATTGCTAAAGTACTTGGATATTAAACCAAACGCGATGGCCATAAAAACTGATTTCATGACATTGATTTTCCGGCATAACTGCGTATTTGACTCACAGATTAATTCAGACATCTGACTGGTATACCCCACAAAGGCTGTTATGTAAAAGATCACCAGCTATATTGTTTTGCCCATGGTCCAGGAGTTGTGCTATAAATAACTTTTATAAAAGTAGTCTCGGCTCTGACGCTTGGAGGAGCTGAGCGGTAAGGCGGACACAAAGTGACATAAACACACAGTTATGAACGAAATAAGAACCGTAGCCACTTGTTAGGAGGCATTATAACGCATTTTACGTATCTGGTACTGATATTCGTCAAGCAGTTTTATGCAGTGTTGAGACTGCTCCTGAGGTCAGTTACATGAGAGAGCTTAGTCCTATGCTAGCCACTAAGCAAGGTGCTCCGATTTAGCGGAGCACCTTGCTTAGTGGCTGGCGCTGGACTAAGCTGGCGCATGCAACTGGCCTCGGGAGCGCATTCGGTCTTTAAGATGGCGTGTGCAGAACTGGATGCTCCTGTGTCTACATGAACCATCGCTGGACCTGTATAATAATAATAATAATGTACATTTATATAGCGCTTAACCTCCAAATTAATGGTGCTCTAAGCGCTTTACAAGATCAAAAAATTACAGAACAAAAAGTACAAGAAAGAAAACACTACAATAAATGTTGCAAAACCTATCAAAAGCTCACACCGCACACATTACACACACACCGTTACAAGAACAGTTACTGCCAAAGATTGCTAACGCACTAAAATTGCATCTAACTATGCGCATAAGAAAACAGATAGGTCTTGAGCAGTGGCGTATGTAGCGTTTCGTTGCAGAAGTGTATTTTGGAATAGTTACGGCGGTAGTACTGTAGGCCTTAAAGTCTTGGTGGAAAAAGATGTGCCTCACTGATTTATTTTTTTCACCGGAGCACCTTGCTTAGCCTATGACGCTCAGACAGGCTGTGGATCGACCATGATAGTTCAAGGGTGGTGTCGGAATAGCTTTACGCAGGGTGGTGTCGGAATAGCTTGGCGCCCGACCATGATAGTTCAAGGGTGGTGTCGGAATAGCTTTACGCAGGGTGGTGTCGGAATAGCTTGGCGCCTGACCATGATAGTTCAAGGGTGGTGTCGGAATAGCTTGGTGCCTGTAGGCGCCAAGCCATTCCGACACCACCCTTGAACTATCATGGTCGATCTGTGTCCAGAACTGTAACGTAGGCCTCAACCCAAAAAAAATTCTCGGGATGTAATGAGCTAGTGTCTTGCGTAGGTTTGACGCTGTCCAACGCAGCCGGCCCCGCGACCCATCCCTGCTTTCACTGGATGGTTCGTTTCCTGCTTTCGCAACTCGTCTCTGCTGCGGAGGCTGAGTGGGCCACACAGATTTGGACTAAATACATCCGGTGACCGGATAGCAAACCTGCTTCGCCCTCAGGAGGCACCAAGGAACGGTCGTCTGCCATGCATTATGCAGCCGTACATGTTTTTAGTAGTAACCTTTTTTGCACGAAAAATATGGCCATTGAAGACAGGCGCTTTCTTTAGAGAAGTCCTGTAGGACAAACAGTGCTACCTGTCTTTAATGACAGATGATCACAGCTTTCCTGGAGAAGATCATGCAGGAAACCCTCCACGACCACCATACTTCAATCTCTATTGGTGGCAGATCCCTGTGCAATCTTCGATTCGCAGACGACATTGACCTCATGGCAGGCAGCAATAGTGAGCTGCAAAACCTGACAGACAAACTTTCAAGTAGCGCAGGGTCTTATGGCATGGAGATCAGTACGGATAAAAGCAAAGTGATGATCAACACCACAAGCGACAGCAGCAGCAACATTCACATGAACGGCCAGAAGCTAGAAGAGGTCAATAGCTTCAAGTACTTGGGAGCCACCCTGTCCAAAGACGGTAGTTGCATAGCAGAGATCCGTATCAGGATAGGTACAGCAACATCCGCAATGGCCAGGCTGGACAGGATATGGCGAAGTAACTCCATCAGCTTCACCATCAAGTACAGGCTTTTCAAGTCCCTCGTAGTGTCTATTCTACTCTACGGCTGTGAGACTTGGACACTGCTTGCAGACTCAGAAAAGAAAATCCAGGCCTTTGAGAACAAGTGCCTGAGGAAGTTGCTCCGCATCTCGTACCGCGAGCACAAGACCAACGAATATGTACGGAGCATCGTCACTTCCCTGGTGGGCCCACATGAACCCCTTCTGGCAACCGTGAAACGGCGCAAGCTTGCTTGGTTTGGCCACGTGACCCGACACAACACCTTGTCCAAGACTATCCTCCAAGGCACTCTCGAAGGAAGTCGTCGGCGAGGCCGTCAGAGAAAGAGTTGGGTCGCAAACATAAAAGAATGGACCGAACTAGAGATGCCAGACTTGCTTGCCACCGCCCAAAATAGAACTCAGTGGAGAGCACTGTCTGTTGCTGCTGCCTTTCAGTCCCCCCAACGCCCAGTTCGGGCAAGGGACTGATGATGATGATGATGATGATCACAGCTTGCTCTGTTACTTTTTTTTTTTTTTTTTTTTTTTTTTTTTTAACTCAGGAGGCATGGGCCCGCTCAGTGTTGGCGTCATTGATTTTGCATCTGTTTCCTGTTGTTCCTTGATGATTTCAGTGTAATGTGTGTAAGAATCTAAACTATTTCTCTTGAGTTTTTTACCTATCCTACAACCCCACCCGGGTCTGCCCTGGGGGACTTGGGTGGGGTTAGGTATTTTTTAGTTCCCAGGGTCACCCTGGTCAGCCCCACAGGGTGGGTTTTTCTCTCTATTCTGGGGCATGTGTTTCTGTCTACCCTTGGTCCATTCACCTGTATTTGCCTTTTTAAAACTCTCCCTACTGTCTGCACTGCCTGTAGCTCTTGATATTGGATGTGTGTTGCTAAATGGTCTTAGCTTTATTTAGGCCCCATGTGTTAGGTTTATTTAATGTATTTGACCGGCTGGCGACATACATTCAATGTTCTGTTTATTTATTTTTTTTTTCACAAGCAGTGCAGGCACGTCCTGAGAAAGCCTCGGGACGTTAAGCAATGTACAATCAATGTACAATCAATTACCTATCCTACAGCGTTGTGCAGCCACTTTTTTTTTCAAGGTCAAACAGTGTCACCTGTGATTAAAGGCCATCATTTAGGTGGCGACAGCTACCTAAATGATGGTCTTTAATGACAGGTGACAGAGTCTCTCTGTTCACAGGTTCTGTTGTATTTGCGTCTATTTCGTCAAGCTTGTCACATGTGACTTTAGGCGCCGACCTCTCTCCTCTCAGACACTTAGTTCGAGGATTAAGCGTTGAAAAGGGGGCAGGGGGGGGGGAGGGTGTAGGGAGTGTCGGGGGGGGGGGGGGGAGGGGGTGTGTACACTGGAGGATAACGGATTAGGGAAGGTGGGTAGGGTAGGGCGATCTGTCTCCACACTGGTTGTCTCCGTCGATTCGCTACCGCTGACCACCGGTAGCGAATCGAGGGAGACAACCACAGTGGGAGATCTCGAGACAACAATAGTTCCCGATCTGTTGTGACTGACTGGAAGCACGACTCTTTTTTTCGGTACAGTCCCCTGTCCAAACCCTTCCATCTGCAAGAGACGTAGATTCACATGACCTCCGCACAGCAGGAACCCGTGTGAATCTATACCTCTTGCTTGGGTCCGTTCCAGTTGTTCCTTGCATTCTTTGCGGTATTCTGGGTTAAGCGTGCGAGAATTTCTATCGTCGTTAGACAGGTTGTCTGATATGTGGGCCCGCTGCACAAGTAGGAGATGTCCGTGACAATGACAGAAGATCGAAAGACAAAAGACGACAATAGATGGGAAGAAACAAAATATAAAACGACGAAAGATGGAAAGAAAACGGGCCAAAGGCGCGGGCCAACGTCAGCCCGATGGCCTTTTGCGCATTGGGGAATCAAGTTCCTGAGGAAACCAAAATCACTCTGCCACTGAAAGAATCCCGGTTAGGTTGCCACATTCCTTCTCCGATAAATAAAGATAAGATTTTGAATAAGGTGTTTACCCGAAATATTAATAAATTGTGTTGTAACTGTCTTTTTCTAAGCGTGTTTCCTTCTCCTTTGGGTACTTTTTGCGTTTTACACCTTTTTGGTCTGGATTTTTTTTTTTTTTTTTTTTTTTTTTTTTTTTATAGAACGAAAAGAATAGACTTGATAAAAGATAGAAGGCGCGCGCACACACACACAGGCACACGCACTCTCTCTCTCTCTCTCTCCCCACCCGGGTCTGCCCTGGGGGACTTGGGTGGGGTTAGGTACTTTTTAGTTCCCAGGGTCACCCTATTCAGCCCCACAGGGTGAGTTTTTCTCTCTATTCTGGGGCATGTGATTCTGTCTACCCGAGATCCATTCACCTGTATTTGCCTTTTTAAAACTCTCCCTACTGTCTGCACTGCCTGTAGCTCTTGATATTGGATGTGTGTTGCTAGATGGTCTTAGCTTTATTTAGGCCCAATGTTTTAGGTTTATTTAACGTATTTGACCGGCTGGCGACATACATTCAATGTTCTGTTTCGTTGTTGTTTTTTTTTTCACAAGCAGTGCAGGCACGTCCTGAGAAAGCCTTGTTGCTGTCGGGACGTTAAGCAATGTACAATCAATCAATCAATCTCTCTCTCTCTCTCTCTCTCTCTCTCTCTCTCTCTCTCTCTCTCTCTCTCTCTCTCTCTCTCTCTCTCTCTCTCTCTCTCTCTCTCTCTCTCTCTCTCTCTCTCTCTCTCCCTCCCGTTCTGTGTGTTTGCATGCCTACGTGCGTTCGTGCAAGTATAACGGTGACCGGCAATAATTTGAAATCGATCTGGATTTAGTTCACGTACGGCTTTCATTTTAATACGAAATACTTATCGCGTTTGCTTACGATCGCTTGACACGTAACGCGTACGCCAAACCGACGTCGATTCTATCTGGCGTGATTCATTTTCTGGCGTTAACTCGCCTGCTCTGATCAGCACGATACAGTAACCGGTAGTATCGTTGTTTAGTTCGGAGTTTAACGTCCACGGCACCGAAGTGATGATCCGCGCTTTATACCCAGTGCGCAAAGTCGTTCGGGCCGAGGCCGGCCGCAGTGGGCCTCCTCACGGCTGTGCGCGGGCCCACTGCGGCCGTCGCTGCCCGAAGGACTTTGGCTTTAGGGTTACAGAGGGATAATACTAGTTGAGGCGTAATACCTTCCTCTCCAATCCCCACCTGCAGGTTTTCTCTTTCTCCTCCTCCCCCCGCCCACTCGCCACCCCCCTCTCCAAACACACACGCACACAATAGCGTCTGCAAGAGCTGTCAGTTGGCTGATCCAGGCAGGCGATTTAATTTTAGTCCTTGATCCCACTTTAAGCGGCTTGGAGGGCTAATCCAGCCATCTGTCTTATTCCTGGCCATTTGCCTGACAAAGAAGATTACCGTCACGATCTGCAGGGCTTTTGTTCCCCTGGGCTAATCGGGGAGCGGGAAATCTTCACCGGCTTTAAATCCTGTCCCCCTGTCCCCCCTCCATTCTCTCTCTCTCTCTCTCTCTCTCTCTCTCTCTCTCTCTCTCTCTCTCTCTCTCTCTCTCTCTCCTCTCTCTCTCTCTCTCTCTCTCTCTCTCTCTCTCTGATGAAATTAAAATTAAACAAGCGATGGCAGTTAGAGACATGTTACAAAAGCTAAAAAATTTAATGAGTACAAAAAGCAGGGAAACCATGTCAAATCTTTAGTTCGAAAAGCCCAAAGACAAAATGCCGAACGTGTCATTGCCGGCAGAAAGGACATCGGCTCAGTCTGGCAAGTGATGAACAATTTCACCAAAGGTCACAGTAAACACCTGCCTAATATTCCACCCGATCTCACCGCGAATGCGTTTAACGCTTATTTCCTAACTTTTGCTAAAACTATGGCGCAGACCAATACCAATGACCCTGACAACTACACATGCTCGGATCAACTGCGTGACTATAGTCAGCAGAGAGCGGGTCACACATTTTCTGTGCCTCTTATGAGCATTCTGGATGCTAGTAAATCTATTTCTAGATTAAAAAACAAATCATCTTGCGGTCCAGACGGCATCAGTACTCAGTTTTTAAAATTATCTCTGCCATTCATCGTTGAGTCACTGACATTCATCTACAATCTAGCCATTAGGTATAATGTATTTCCTAACGAATTAAATAGGGCTAAGGTAATTCCTCTTTCCAAAAGCAAAGACTTAATCAATTTAAATTAGTACAGACCTATATCCATTTTATCATCAATTTCAAAACCACTTGAAGACATATACTTACTAATCTCTTAGATTTCCTTGAACAAAATCATCCGATTAGTGTTGCACAATCCGGTTTTCGACCTTTACATTCCTGCCAGACTACTCCAAATTACATTATTGATAAATAGTTCTATGCCATTAATGACAACATAGTATCAGACGCAATCTTTCTAGACCTTTAACAGGCATTCGATCTTGTCAATCATTCCATCCTCCTGAAAAAAAAAAAAAAACCACTTTATCACATTAACTCGAATACTGTTTTCCTCTTGTCAACTTTATCACATTAACTCGAATACTGTTTTCCTTTTGTCTTCATATCTCAAAAACAGAACACAGACAGTACTCCTAAATGGCAAATTTTCATCAGACGGTGTAGTGACTTGTGGTGTTCCACAGGGATCTATTCTAGGGCCTTTGTTGTTTCTATTATTTATTA
The DNA here is from genome assembly GCA_036245525.1 of Semisulcospira habei. Lineage (NCBI taxonomy): Eukaryota > Metazoa > Mollusca > Gastropoda > Semisulcospiridae > Semisulcospira > Semisulcospira habei. Next base: position 163,211,263 of record BTPG01000001.1, on the reverse strand, counting down.
ATGATCTGCCGCTGTGTATATCTCACCCAGAGGCTAACTGTGATCTGTTCGCTGACGACACAACCGTACACACATCTAACAAGGAGCTAGCGAACATCAGTGAGGTACTCCAGCAGAGTCTGGAAGAAGTAGCTGACTGGTGCATTAATAATCACATGATAATTAGCATTCCAAAGACAAAGAGCATGTTAGTTACAACACGCCAGAAACACCAGCGCGGCCCACCAACTTGAACACTTACCTTAGATGGCCAACCTAATAGAACAAGTAACTAAGCATCGCTTGCTGGGCGTAACAGTAGACAACCAGTTAAACTGGGAACCTCATGTTGATAACGTATGCAAAACTTTGTCCAAAAACGTGTTCCTTTTGTCTAAGTTCAGCCGTTTAGTTAATCCTGACGTTTGCAAACTTTTCTTCCACGCGCCTATCAAAACGCACTGTAATTACAGTTCCACTGTCTGGGACGCTTGCAGCGAAGTTCATATGAAAAAAGTAAATTCTCTGTATCGTCAAGGTGTTAAACTCATACTTCCTGGACCCGCCCCCACAGACAAATAAATCAACTCTCTTAAATTGCTGGCATTAAACAAACAATTCAAATTTAATCGGTGTGTATTAATGTACAAGATTCTACACGAGAGAACCCCACTCCATTTGCGAGCCCGTTTTCAGATAATCATAGACAGAACACGAGAAACAGGTCGCTCCACCTTCCAAGAACAAGACTAGATATATATGCTGTCCCCAAAAAAGGTGATTGCCAAGCGTGTCAAATGTAGAGAACAACCCATCGAAAAAAGAAACACGCTTAGAAATGGCGGTTACAACGCAATATATTGATATTTGGTCATGCAGCAACATTGACTAAAGAAGGCTAGCAAAGCCAATGCCCGATGTACTCCTAGTACGTTGTTGGTTTCATCATCATACATGTATTAACCGATATCATACTGAGGCTAAAAGCTTCAAATTTGTACACTGCCATATGCAAGCTACATTATAGCACTTACAGATAAGGATATAGACCAATGGCTTTAGTTCAAGGGTAGTGCCAGAATAGCTTGACGCATATAGGCGCCATGCTATTCAGGCACTACCCTTGAACTATTTTAGAACTTATTTCACACACTGGCGTATTCCGAATGATGCGGTTTAACCCGAAATATGAAAAAAAATTGTCTTGACTGTTTTTTTGAAGCGCCTTTGTTTCATCGTTGGGTTATCTGTACACTAAAGGGGCTGACAACAACCCAACAACGTCGGTCCTGTTACAGATTTGAGGTGGGTATAGCTCAGGCTGTCCGACTCGTCCGAAAGGTCGTGGTTCGAACCCAGCATGGATGAAAACTTGTTCGGTGCCCCGTCTTTGAAATCACCTTCATTTTAGACAAAATACGTTACCGTTTTCAGTTCTGTTATATGAGACGTCGGTTTTGATAAACCCGTTCACAGACGAGAAGAAAAAAAAAGAGCACCACCCAACTGCAAGAAGTATGAATCCTCATGAGCCCCCGCAGTTGCGGGGGCTCATGAGGATCAATGCCTCTTGCTGAAACCACTTTGTATCTATGTTCCTTTGACGATTGTTGATCTTTAACGTTGAATCTACAGTGTGTAATGTATGTTGGACGGCCTCAGTCCTGTTTCGTTAAAAACGTTTAATGACGAAAAAAATGACACTGCAAGAGGTATAGATCCTCATGAGCCCACGCAGTTACGGGGGCTCATGAGGATCTATCCCTCTTGCTGAAACAACTTAGTCGTTTGTTTCACGACTGGGGATCTGTATCGTGATTTCCAAGAAAACAATCGTCGTCCACAGGCAGTTAAGACTTAAGAGGTTGTTGTCAGATTTTGCTTAGTAGTAGGCGTGTAACGTATGCTGCTGTCGTTTCTAAAATAAAGTGGGTAAGTGGGTTGGTGGGTGTGTGGGTGTAGATGTGCTTGTTAGAACTGGGTGTAATTTGTACCGGTGTATCTCAGGTTGTGTTTGGTGTGTTCGATGGGGCATACATTCGTTTGTTTGAGTGAGTTGTGGTACAAAAATGGAAGCATAAAGTATGGTTGAGAAAGGGGACCACAAAAAACACGCGCGTACACACACACACACACACACACACACACACACACACACACACACACACACACACACACACACACACACACACGCGCGCGCACGCACGCACGCACGCACGCACGCACGCACGCACACACACACACACACACACACACACACACACACACACACACACACACACTATATGCAATCTATTGTCTATAAAGTACGACTTGAACACTGACCAATTCAGCCGCACTGCACTGTCACAGGACCTTTCAACGGACATGCTACAGAACGCAGCACTCAAGGCGGTAGGCCTAATGATAATATATGCTTTCACGGCCCATCCATCTCCCGCGAATAGTGCAGAGGGTTCAACAGACTATAAAATCCAGACCAAAAAGGTGACTGCCAAGCGAGTAAAATGCAGAGGAGAACCCAATGGAGAAAGAAACACGCTTAGAAAGGACAAGTACAGCACAAATAAATAATTAGATTGAGAAAATTGAAAATCTAATAAATTGTGTTATAAATTTCTTTTCTAAGCGTGTTTCTTTCTTCGTGGGGATGTTCTCAGCAGACTATTCTCGCATGCCGGGCGTGAAAACGAAACGCTGGCTTGTTGACAGTGCGAGTGGGAAGGGGAAAAAAGGCGGGGCAATCGCTACCAGGAAGCGCGACGGCAGTCGCTGTCACCATTTCGCGTTTAATCTGACTTCTGCTTAGCCACGCCTGAAACCCTGATCACGGACGCCCTCGTCCGTAGGAGAGCTGAAACACCAACAAGAGGCCTAGATTCTCATGAGCCCCTGCGATGCAGGGGCTTATGAGAATCTACGCCTTTTGTAGAAGGCCCTGGCAGAAGGACCGTCGTGTTCAGCTTTTGCTGATCGTCCGCGGCATTATCGCTTAGTACATCATCGCCTCTGGCTTATATTACGTGAGGGGCCGGGGGACGACGCCCAGACACCAAGCCTCTAGCAAAGCCTATTCTCTCTCCTTCATCCGCTCCCCCCCCCCCCCCCTACAGCAGAACCGGTTTTGAGCTAACTCTCTTATGCCAGACCACCTGCCATTAAAGACCATCATTTAGGTTACATCACTTTGGCGACCGCGTTACGTGTTAATCAACAGACGTCTTATAAGTAGATCGTACATGTATTTACATGGAGCGTTACGTATTTCATTCCAGCCGCCCAGCATCAATAACTGCGAAAGTGCCGTACGTACAGCATTGATGGCCACAACGCTATACTACACCCCCTGCAGCTTCAGATGCGGGGCGCCTTGAATGAGTTAGGTGGCTATGGTGGTTTTTAATGACAGTTGACACTATTTGCCATTCAAGACTTCTGATGAAGACCATTTTTTTTCTAGGGAAGAAGATGGATATTCAAAGCAGGCTCTGCTGTACTGCCAAAATTAACCCCAACTCCCTATATTCTTAACAGTATCGGTGGCTGCATGCAAAAGGGGGTTGATATTAGTATTAGTATTAACTCATTCAGCCCGACGCACATATTTCCCAAATTTTGGAGGCGTCATCTAACGACTATGCACCTGTTGCAGGAGATGGAGCGACCATGATAATAAAAGGGCGGTGTCAGATTAGCTTGGCGCCGACAGGCGCCAAGCTAATCTGGCACTGTCCTTGAATTATCATGGTCGACCCATCTCCTGCTGCAGTGCGTCAGAGCTGAATGGGTTAAGAATATAAATAATGTCCTCCGCATTATGTGGGCGGATTTCCACTTCAGACACTTTCTTTGAACAGTCACCGCCGATGAATCTTCAACGGTTAGCTCGGAAAGTGAATGAGAGAGCATTTAGCCTGGGAGCGGTAAGAGTGATAATTGTGTGCTAAGTGCCTCGCTTACTGCGCGGTAGACGCCAAAAGTCAGTTGCATGAATGAGCTTAAATTCTGCACCAGCCATTAAGCAAGGTGCTCCGCTGTAGCGGAGCACCTTGCTTAGTGGCTGGCGCAGTACTAAGCCCACTCGCAGAAATAAAGCCGGGCCTATTGGGCAGGTGGTTGATTTTTGAAATATTTTCGACGCCGCTCACCGTGATGTTAAACAAAGGTTTCGTTCGAATTGTTAGTTTGCGTACAGTAGATTAACTAGAGCCATTAGGTGAATAATATAATAATAATAATAACATGTAGTAATAATCATAATGATCATATATCGGAGCATCTTGCTTAGTGGCTTTCTCAGAACTAAGCTCGCTCACGCGACTGACCCCAGTCGATCAAGACAGGGATGACTGTACGGTGGCCTTATCCCTTCCATTGTCTGAATCGTGTCCTGTAGTCCTCGCCACACCCCCTCCCCCCTACCCTCCCCCTCCCTCTTTCCCGCAGTACCCCCAGGGCACACACCTGGCTAGTTGCTGACTTTCCCACTCTTCGTGTGTACAAGGAATTACGTATGGGATATTTGTCCCTACTGTACATAGCGCGTAGATCATCTGTGTAGAACTGCCTATTTTGCCCGCAGCAAAGTCTGTATGTACAGGCTATACATAATGTAGAATATAATTGTACAATAGACTTCGGATAAAACAAATCCGGAGACCCGCATTTTCTCGTTTTTATACTGTCAGCGCCAAGCTAATCTGGCACTGCCCTTGAATTATCATGGTCGATCCATCTCCTGCAACTTGTGCATAGTCATTAGTTGATGCCTCCAAAATCTGGGAAATCCGGCTGAATGAGTTAATCTGTATTTAAAAGTGTTGTAGGGGCTTCTGCAACAAAAGCTGTTAAACCCTTCTGTTGTATCTTACTTACTTACTTACGCCTGTCACCCCTACCCGGGTATAGGCCGTCGACGAGAGACCTCCAGCGACTCCTGTCCTGTGCTTCTCCTTCGATTCTACTCCAGGTGGTTCCCAGTCTCTTGATGTCTGCTTGGAGGTCTCGACGCCAGCTGTTTCTCGGCCTACCTCTTTTCCTCTTTCCCTGGGGGTTCCATGACAATGCCTGCCTAGTGATACTGGAAGCTGGCTTTCTTAGACTGTGACCGATCCATCCCCATCTTCTTCGCCCAATTTCATTCTCTGCTATTATCTGCTCTGTTCTCTCCCAGAGTCTGACGTTGCTGATCTTCTCTGGCCAGTGGATTTTCAAAATTCTTCTAAGGCAACTGTTCATGAAGGTCTGTACTCTGTTGACTGTGGTTTTTGTCAGTCTCCAAGTCTCTGCTCCATATAGGAGAACTGCTTTTACATTGGAGTTGAAAATCCGGACTTTGGTGTGTTGTGACAGCTCTCTGGAACTCCACACTTTTTTCAACTGGAGAAAGGCTGCTCTGGCTTTACCGATTCGTGCTCTGACATCTGCATCAGTGCCGCCTTTTTTTGTCTATGATGCTCCCAAGATAGGTGAAGGACTCCACCTCCTGTTGTTGTATCTGACTGTTGTTATACACGACCTTGTTATAGCGAAGTAGATTAACCCTTTGCGTTTCCTGTAGGAATCATCGCGACAAAAACCACTACCGACACGCAAAGGGTTAATATTAATCAGCCATTCGACGCTAGTGGACGCGGATTGTGTTTTTAAAATCAGTGTACATAACGTCTGTGTCCGAGATTAGAATTTGTCCAATGTACATGGATACAAACAGGGAATGAAATTGGGCGAGGAAGAACTTGGGGATGGATTGGTCACAGTCTGAGAAAGCCAGCTTCCAGTATCACTAGGCAGGCATTGTCATGGAACCCCCAGGGAAAGAGGAAAAGAGGTAGGCCGAGAAACAGCTGGCGTCGAGACCTCCAAGCAGACATCAAGAGACTGGGAACCACCTGGAGTAAAATCGAAGGAGAAGCACAGGACAGGAGTCGCTGGAGGTCTCTCATCGACGGCCTATACCCTGGGAGGGGAGACAGGCGTAAGTAAGTAAGTAAGTACATGGATACAAAGTGGTTTCAGCAAGAGGAATAGATCCTTATCAGCCCCCGCAACTTTCTCATGCAGTTGGATCGTGTTTACTATTTCTCGGCAATGAACGGGTTAACTCATTCGCGGCCAGCCGCATCCGGATGCGCGGCATTAGCCGCGCATCCGGATGCGGCTGGCCGCGAATGAGTTAAGAGCACTGTTCCACCCTTACTAGTTGCTGTTGCTGTTTTTTTACTTACTTTACTTACGCCTGTCACCCCTCCCCGGGTATAGGCCGTCGACGAGAGACCTCCAGCGACTCCTATCCTGTGCTTCTCCTTCGATTTTACTCCAGGTGGTTCCCAGTCTCTTGATGTCTGCTTGGAGGTCTCGACGCCAGTTGTTTCTCGGCCTGCCTCTTTTCCTCTTTCCCTGGGGGTTCCATGACAATGCCTGCCTAGTGATACTGGAAGCTGGCTTTCTCAGACTGTGACCAATCCATCCCCATCTCCTTCGCCCAATTTCATTCTCTGCTGTTATCTGCTCTGTTCTCTCCCAGAGTCTGACGTTGCTGATCTTCTCTGGCCAGTGGATTCTCAAAATTCTTCTAAGGCACCTGTTTATGAAGATCTGTACTCTGTTGACTGTGGTTTTTGTCAATCTCCAAGTCTCTGCTCCATATAGGAGAACTGCTTTTACGTTGGAGTTGAGAATCCGGACTTCGGTGTGTTGTGACAGCTCTCTGGAACTCCACACTTTTTTCAACTGGAGAAAGGCTGCTGTGGCTTAACCGATTCGTGCTCTGACATCTGCATCAGTGCCACCTTTTTTTGTCTATGATGCCCCTGAGATAGGTGAAGGACTCCACCTCCTCCAACGGGGTGCCAGCAAGCAAAACTGGTTCTTCCCTGGTTGCGTTCAGCCTCATTGTCTTTGTTTTCTGTTTGTGGATGGTGAGGCCCACTTGAGACGAGATGTCAGTAAGCCTCGTGGTCTTGTCCTGCATTTGTTGATGAGTGTGGGACAGAAATGCCAAGTCGTCTGCAAAATCGAGGTCGTCAAGCTGTGTCCACAGTGTCCACTGTATTCCACTTCGTCTGTGCTCTGTGGTCCTCTTCATGACCCAGTCTATGGCCAGTAGGAAGAGGAACGGAGACAGAAAAGACCCCTGCCTGACACCGGTTCTGACCTGGAGCTCCCTAGTGAACTGCCCTTCGTGGATCACGCGACATGTCATGCCATCGTAGCTGCTCTTGATCAGGCGGACGAGTTTTGTGGGTACACCGTAGTGTCGTAGGAGTTTCCACAGAGTCTCTCGGTCCACGCTGTCAAGTGTTTTCTCGTAATTCACAAAGTTGACGTACAGCGGGGAGCTCCACTCCAGAGACTGTTCCACGATGATGCGGAGAGCGGCGATCTGGTCTGTACATGATCGTTTTTTCCTGAATCCTGCTTGCTGGTCTCTCAGCTGGGGGTCAACGGAGCTCTTCATTCTCTCCAGGATGATCCTGTTGAAGACCTTTCTTGGTACTGACAGCAAGGTGATTCCTCTGTAGTTGGAACACTTGCTGAGGTCGCCTTTCTTGGGAAGCTTGATTAGGTACCCCTCTTTCCAGTCAGCCGGCATCACCTCCTCTTCCCAGATCTTTCCAAACAGTAGGTACAGCATCTCTACTGTTGTCTCTAGGTCTGCTTTCAGAGACTCCGCTGGGATGCCATCTGGCCCTGCTGCTTTGCCGTTCTTCAAAAATGTCACTGCTCTTCTGATCTCTTCCAGGCTGGGTCTGTCACAGATTATGGGTAGGTCGGTCTCTGCTGGCTGGATGTCTGGGGGGTTGGGTGGGCTGGGTCTGTTCAGTAACTCTTCAAAATACTTGGCCCATCTGTCGAGTTGGTCTGCTCTGTCTGCAATAGGCTTGCCTTCTTTGTCTTTTACTGGTCTTTCTGTATGGCCATACTTGCCCGACAATCTTCTGGTAATGTCGTAGAGCTGTTTCATGTTGCAGCTGCCTGCTGCCTTTTCTGCCTCTGCTGCCAGGCTGTCTGTGTAGGCCCTCTTGTCTGCCCTGATACTCCTCTTCACCTCGCGGTTGGCTTCCGAGTATTTCTCCTGTGCCCTTGCTTTGGCTGCTCTCGTGCGACTGTTGGTTGTTTTTTTTAATTGTTGTTTATTCCTTAACGGTGGGTGCGGAAAATGACGTGGTCTTTGTGTCCATTGTTACCACACAAAAAAAAAAATCAGTTTGTTCAACACCAAACACCAAAAAAGTTGTTTACCTTATTAACCGACAATGCCTGCAATGCGCAACAAAATAGGATGAACCATAACCCACAAAGTCCCTTCTATATAAGAGCTGTCCTCACTGTCAAGGGTCTCTGCCTTTTGTCTTTGACCTGATTCTGATGTTGAAATATACCCTTTTGAACAAGATGAGGATTTCATCCCAAAATTTACTGTATTATATGAAGCTCACATGCGTTTTTTCTTTTAGGAACATTCGCAGCTGTTCATATTTGTAAGTTTATCCTTCTGATCAATTTCCTTCCTCTCTAAGTCAATCTCTAATCAACACCCACGCCGGCACACACACAAATAAAGACGGACACGCGGCGCTTCCCGCCATTAGTACGCTCTGTGGGCTGGAGTAGCGACAGGAATTCTGATCTTGCACGAGCAGCCAAATGACGTCACAATAAGCTTGACGTCTTGGCATCGCTAGTCTCACGACGCCGTGTACAGTGACGAAATTCATGTTTCACGTTACTCATCCAAAAGGTACGCAGCCTTTTCCAGGGCTGACTGTTTTGTTCTACACAGCCTCTTCCAGGGCTGACTGTTTGATGGGAGTATATAGTGGATCTAAAACTTGCAAAAATGAATTAATTATTATTCAAAAAGTTGAATTGATATAACGCTGGCTAACGAACTCATCCAATGTCTTTCTACAAACTAGCGACATCCAAAATTTCAAGTAAATGTGACAACATTTACGGACTCTAATCTGGGTCAACCGACTTTTTTTTTTATAAACGGTCTTTTTATGTCGTTAATGAGACATCCAATTACAACATGCTCGGAGGCTCTCTTAGCCACCATGCTCGGAGGCTCTCTTAGCCACTCCTTAAGTAAAGTATTTCGCCAAGTTTCAAGCTTGTGTGAACAGCAGTGTCTACATACATACGCACACATACACACAATACGCACATACTGCCTTTCGCGCCAAATGTACGCTCAGCAGCGAGGTTAGCGTAACTAGACATGACGTTATATTTATCTTGTTACTTGAGTTGTCAGAGGTTTCGACCTGCCCGCATTTGACATCTTGGACATTCTATTGAATTTACCCCCAACGCGACCCATCGTAAAAAGTCCCTTCTATAAATAGAAGGAACTTAAAAAGTGGTGAGATTAAAAAGTGACGTCACTATACTCAGTAGTACGTGTTCGGGATTGTGACTGAAAAATGGACTGGCGAAGAAAGAGCCTCTCAAATCATTCTGTGTAAAGGGGTCGTTGACTGAATACTATTTGTCTCCCACTAAGCAAAGGACCTTCGGGCCGACGTCAGCCGGAGTGGGCCCGCGCACAGTCGTGCGCGGGCCCAGTGCAACGGACATTGGCCTGAGGGCCTGTGCTTGGAGTGCGTCATGCATGGTTGTCCCGGTAACTGACTTTCGACAATCTAGGGTTAAAAATGCGAACATTTGCCTGACTTTTTTGTAACATGTTTATATCTCAGTACCCTGGAAACACAAACATCAGACCGTGTCATTCACCGTTCATAATACTGGTAAATCGAAAGTGACACAGTTGCACTGCGTCCGAATTGATCAGTGTTCAGGTCGTGCTCCATGTGCAATAGCTGTCCCTGTCTCACCCACAACCTGCCAGTTAGGGCCGCCCATAATCACTCTTGTGCCGTGGACGTTAAACCCCGAACTAGCCAACCAATGTTGTATTGATGGATCAGAGCGTAATCATTGTCAATTTATTTGATATTAAGACGGCGTGTGTTGAACTGAACTGGATTTTCCCGTGTCTAAATGAACCATACCTAGACCTGTGTATAGCGTTTCTTAACCGCCTGTCGCATAAGTGTTTCTTCGAACAGTTGTGAACGGTGGCAGTGGGTTTTTAAATATGTCTGCCTGTCACAGTTATGATATTCTGGTGGGTGTAAACCGCAGTACGATGATATTTATTAACCCTGAAGGAATCATCGCGACAAAAACTGCTACCGATTTCCAATGGGTAAATTTGTTGTTGATGAAGACCGTGTAACACCCCTTAAAACAAGCATAAGCATCGAACCCTAAACAGTTCGAAATTGCGATGTGTCGATGGCGCACTGTTTTACCTCTCATCACAAAAACTACACCTGCACTAGATATAATAATAATAGTAGATATAATACTAGACATCCGTCAGTTCCACTTTGCTTCTTCTCACTCTCGGGAAAAGTAGCGACAAAATTATATTCTTGTTTGTATTTCTATTTTTAAGCCGGAAATATTAATAATTTGTGTTGTAACTATCATTTCTCAGCGTGTTGCTTTTTCTGTTGGGTTCTTCTCTACATCTGTGTGAACATTTTGCATGGAGACATTTTGAAAATTCGCGATTTCTGACGCAAGACATCTTAGAATCGAATATATATTGCTCAAGTTGACCTTTGTACACTCTACAAATAGTGTCCACTCCCCTTCACTGTCAAACAGATGTCTGCAGCAGACGACAGAGAGATAATGCGTGATTTGGTTAGTAGACAAAAACAAGCTGGCAATATCCTATTACCTGCCCGGCGTTTTTGATCCGCAGGTCTGCCGTAGGAAGGCAAAAGGCAAAAGTCCATTTTTGTGAAAAGCGAGATTTTCAATGTATTACAATGAAAATCTCGCTTTTCACAAACATGGACTTAATGTCGTAAGCGGACTACGCGCACACCGTCATGGCGTGACAAGGCGATGGCCGTTATCACCTAGGAGGTCAACTTTGTTAACCGCTGCCGACAGCCAAAAGGTCAATCGTTACTTGTATCGTTTCAAAAAGGTGTTTGAACGATAGTGTGTTTTTCGCGGTTGCTGTTCTTGTTTAGCGTTCATTCTTGATGGATGGATGGATGGTGGATAGATGGATGGTAGGTTGATGGATGGATGGATAATCCAATAATGCTGCACAATAGGGCTATCATGATTTTTGTTTAACCCATTCAGCCCCAACGCCCTACAGCAGGAGATAGGTCGACCATGATAATTCAAAGGGGGGGGGGGGGGGTGCCAGATTAGCTTCTTGGCGCCTGTCGGCGCAAAGCTTTTCTGGCACTGCCTTTGAATTATCATGGTCGATCCATCTCCTGTAACTGGTGCATAGTCATTAGATGACGCCTCCCAAATTTGGGAAATACGGCCGTCGGGCTGAATGAGTTAATTATGAAGTTTGGTTGTCTTAAAAAGAAAGACTTTTCTGCTATTTTTCATATTTCCTGCGTTAAGCGGATTCTCCCCCGTTGAGTACAAGGGGCAGCAACACATATCCGGTACGTGTGCCCACTCACGTGGGTTTCACAAAGAAGGGTGAGACGTGACAAAAGTCTTACCTGAGGCAAGACAACATGGAGAACGCGTTGTATTTCTGCGTATTTTAGCAATCAAAGCCCACCCTGTAGAACAGGCAGGTTAAATGTATCGTATCGATTGTAGGGTTAAACAGTGGGATATAATTGTTATATTCCACTGCCCATGGCTGTCGACAACAAAAAAAAAAAAAAAAGGACTAGTGGTGTGAGGGTTGCTTGGTGCGGTGGGGGATCCTGGGAGAGGGACGAATGGGAAGTAATTTGCACCTGTTCCACTGCAGGGTGCTAACTTACCAACCACGTAGTACCCCTCCCCCTTTCCACACCGGTCCCCCTACCCCTATCCCAGATTGCTCCTGTAGATAAATGTCCAAGAAAAGTTTTAAAACACAACCATTATGATACGACATCCTTAGGTGACGTAGAAACCAGAAGAACGTTCAACTGCCAACGCCTGTCACCTGCAGCAGAAACACACTCGCATGCGATGCCCGCACAGCGGCAGCGGAACAGCAGAGTGTGCCTCTTGCTAACACAAACCAGTTGTAATACCTCTGTGTCTTTGGTGCAGAGGAGGTCTGTGGCGTCTCCGCCTGCGACTAACGACTTTAACTTGCAGTTATCTAAGCTTATGCATAGAAATTACAACACCTTATCGCTATTGTGCGCGGAACACCCAGCCACCTCCTCGGACGTCCGAACACGCAGAGCTAAATCGATCTAACAAGAGGCGTTGGATCCTCATGAGCCCCCGCGACTGCGGGGGCTCGTGAGGATCAACGCCTCTTGCAGATGGACCTCGGCGCTGGCTTTCTAGATCGTCCAGGACAAAACGCACCGAAAAAACGATGATGTGTTTGAAGTATATCGCTTATAATCACCCGTGCCCTGTGAGAGGTTCGTTTTAATCACTCGAGCTTATTGGTGTTCGTCGGAGCTCAAAGCGTTTCCAAATGAGCGGTAAGGCATCTTTAGAGGGACGGCTTCAGAAGTTCCCCAGTTAAGCAGATAAAGCAGTTTGCGTCGTTTTATTTCGTTAGGGTGTTTACCGTTTTCGTTTTGGTTTTTAATGCGTTTGGGTGGAGGGGGGAACGACATGGGTATGGTACTAGCTGTGTAATGGAGGGGTGCTATCGGCGGGTAATGTCAGACATTTCTTTTTATTACTTCTACGTACGCTCACCCCTTCCACCCCCTCCTCCCCCCCCCCCTCTACACACACACACACACACACACACACACACACACACACACACACACACACACACACACACACACACACACACACACGCACGCACGCAATCATACAATCACACATACAAAAGGTACTTTTCTCACACAATCACACGTACAAAACTTACTTTTCTCCTCCATTGTTGGTGGTTGGTTAGTGCGGGGTTTAACGTCCACGGCACCAGAGTGATAATGGACGGCCCTAACGGGCGGATTATGGTGGTAGTACAGGGACAGCTAATGCCTGTGGAGTACGACTTGAACACTGATCAGTTCAGAGTCACTGCAACTCTGCCACTTTGGTTTACCCGGAACTTTTAGCGATAGCGACGTGTGAGGGTTGGTAGGTAAAATGAGTCGTCTCGCAGAGATTGGTAGAACCTATTGTTAAACCCGATATTGGCATCCAGAGATGCGCTAGTTGGATATTAGTTGGATATGCCAAAACTCGTTCCATCAGTATATAACACTAGAGAGGTTACGTTTACAGCGAACGAATCCCAGCAACGAACGACAGCGAAGACAGGGCGGATAACCAGCTTCTACCAAAAGCATAGATATCACTCCGAGCATTTTCAAATGGCATGGATCCTCGTGAGCCCGTCGGGCTCAGGAGGATCTATGCCACTTGGAGATGTTCGGAGTGTTTATGCATATGTGACTTCGCTCTCTCGTTCGTTGAGAGTCTTTCTTTGCATACGTAACCTCAGTACTCTCTTTTACCCCACCCGGGTCTGCCCTGGGGGACTTGGGTGGGGTTAGGTATTTTTTAGTTCCCAGGGTCAACCTGGTCAGCCCCACAGGGTGGGTTTTTCTCTCTATTCTGGGGCATGTGTTTCTGTCTACCTTTTGTCCATTCACCTGTATTTGCCTTTTTAAAACTCTCCCTACTGTCTGCACTGCCTGTAGCTCTTGATATTGGATGTGTGTTGCTAAATGGTCTTAGCTTTATTTAGGCCCCATGTGTTAGGTTTATTTAACGTATTTGACCGGCTGGCGACATACATTCAATGTTCTGTTTTGGTTTTTTTCACAAGCAGTGCAGGCACGTCCTGAGAAAGCCTTGTTGCTGTCGGGACGTTAAGCAATGTACAATCAATCAATCAGTACTCTCTTTTATAACAATTTCCCTGCTTCAGATTGCTACGTCTGTGCGTCTCCGTCGCAGAGCTGTGCGTTATCGGGAACATTGAGTTTAGTGTCTTCATTTTAACTTCGTATGAACAAAAATCCTTGCTAATTGCCTTATCACTTATCGGATTCGTTCACTTATCGGATTCGTTCATTTGTCAGCTCTCTTTTAGGCACAAATTTCATTTCGCAGTCAGAGATATTTTTAAAAGTTCATTCGAAGCTTGGTAGTCACCTTTTGAGGCTGGATTTAGAATGTTAACGCATAATGTTATGTTTATTCTGCACGTACTCTTTTGGTATTTGGGATTCTTCAGGACAAATTTAACCCTTTGGCTATCGGTACCAGTTTTTGTCGCGATGATACCTGCAGGAATCATCGCGAAGAAACCTCTACCAAGAATCAAAGAGTTAAACTTTTATATTTAGGACTGACTTTCAAGAGCAGGTACGTGTCTCGGACATTTCTTATAGCATTCACGGTATTAGGCCTACAATGAAATATCTCGCTTTTCACATAGGTTGACTTATGTTCACAAGATGGACTTACTACGAAGGCGAAAAACTGGAAGTCCACTTTTAAGCACAGCGAGATTTTCATTGTAATACAATGAAAATCTCGCTTTTCTGACAAATGAATGTGCTGCATTTTGCCTTCACCCGGCAGGTCGAATTCTATAGATGTTCAGTCGGAAATGCACATTGACGTCTTGAAGTGCGGATTTGGAAGAAGCATTTTGCCATTTCAGGACAGCTAATTGGACTGCCCCTACCCCCCCCCCCCCCTCCATCTACCCCCTCCTCTCACCCCTCTTCTTCCCCCATAAGCAAGCAGATCTCTACTGTAGGGTTTTGGACTTTGCCAGAGGAAGAAAAAATCTAAAAAATCTGATTGGATTTTCTCCGCAAAATGCGCTGACAGTCACGGAACAAGCTGCTTATAGTGAGTAGACAGCTAATAACAAAAGTCGAGCCTGGAAGTTGTGGGGGGGGGGGGGGGGCGGGAGTGCAGAGTAGGAGGGTGAGTGGAAGAAAGAGAGGATGGTGAAGGTGGTCATGGGTGTCAGGGGATACCACACACACACACACACAAAAAAGCAGCTTGGTGCAAAAGAAGCGGATTGCTTGCAAAGCCGGAGAGGTAGACCACACTAAATTCCACACGTGACGATTACGTTCAGCTTCCGTAGACGGAGGAACATAGATGCCGTTTGAAATTGCCAGAGGCCTAGATCTTATTGAGCCCCCGCTGAAGCGGGGGCTCATGAGGATCTAGACTTCTTGCGACTTTTCCTTCGGTTGTCGCGACAGAGGGACAGGGGGAAAAGGGAAAATCAGCTCAAACTATTAATCGCTTTTTCGTCGCTGACTTTGAAAAATCCCTGTACGTACGGATATGTTTTGAGGTGGGAAGGGGAGGTAGAGCTGGACATGTGGACAGCGAAACTAGAGGGTAAGGGAGGTTTGTTTTTTTTTTTTTTTGGGGGGGGAGGGGGGGGGACCAGCGCAGCTCACCAGTCGGGAGACAAAACAGTTTAAACTTGTCTTTTCTGGTCGTGCGAACGGCCAACAGAGTTGCGCATATATATTCTTTGCCTTGCTGCTCTTATTGCTAGCCAGCTGCGCGACGGAGCGGCAGACAGTCAGCGAGACAACCTCCCCACCAACCCCCCTGGCCCACCCCCCACCCCCCCACCCCCCCCGGACGAAATCAACGGAAGTTGGAAGTCCCTGTCCCTGTTCAAGTTCATCATCATCATCATCTCTTATTGCTGTTTATTCCTTTTGGGCCAGCAAGCATCTGATACGTATCGTTGTCAGGTACGAGACTGACCAATGACACTGACGATATAGTGAGTGTTTGTTTGTTTTCACGTTTCCTCTTCTTCTTAGTTTCATCGTTTGGGTTAGGGTTAGAAGAGAACAAATTAGAGTCATGACACAAGATTCACACCCAGGTATGCACCCACGCGCACACGCACTCTCTGTAGTTAAAAAAAAAAAGAAAAGAATATCTTGCGATGATAAAGATCATGAAAAAAAGTGTTTCTACTGTAGCCTGTAATATACTGTATATATTGATACACGCGGCGAAAAAACGCATTTCTCCCACCTCCACCCCCCCTCCCTCCTCACCCCCCCCCACCCACCCCCCTCACCCCCCCCCCCCCCCCCTCACCCCCCCCCACCCCCACCCCTCCTTCCCCAACCTGTGTGGCACAGGGCTTGCGCCCGGAGGAAACTTTCTCACATTTGATACGTAGCGTCCATCCATCTTTCTCAAAGTCCGTCTGAACCCGGTTTCACAACACATGTTGCTGGCTAGTCCTGCTTAATCCGGGGCCTGGATTAAGGAGCCCGCACGATCGATAACCCGCCCGGCTGCTGCACAAGTGTTGTCTCCCTTGGATTTCATGGCCAGGCTCTCCTGGCCCAAGCCGATTCTGAGGAAGACATAGACTCACATGGGCTCTCGTTTAAAATTCAATTTTCAGTTCAGAAGTGAAGAAAATTGTATGGTCCGTTTTAACCCTTGTCATTCGGAATACATCAGTGTGTGAAATAAGTTGGACTAAAATAGTTCAAGGGTAGTGCCGGAATAGCTTGGCGCCTTGAGGCGCCAAGCTATTCTGGCACCACCCTTGAAAGCCATTGGGTCTATATCCCTATCTGTGAGTACTATAATGTAGCCTGCAAATGGCCGTGTACACATTTGAAGCTTTCAGCCTCAGTATGATATGGGTTAAACTTTTATCTGTCGGTAGAGTTCGCTGTCGAAACGATCTGACAAATAGCACAAGATTCTGGCATTGCTGTTTATAATTTGTAACCCCTTGTCTGTCGGTAGCACAGTTTTAGATTTTAACTCGTTCAGCCCGACGGCCGTATTTTCCCAAAGTTTGGAGGCGTCATCTAACGCCTATGCACCATTTGCAGGAGATGGATCGACACTAATCTGACACTACCCTTGAATTATCATGGTCGACTGAACTCCTGCTGCAGTGCGTCAGGGCTGAATGGGTTAAAGGTGATTGTTTATGCTTGTCTAACCAGTTGGCTGTCGATAGCGCTTTTTTTATACCCGGTTGAAAGCGTTATCGACAGACAGAGGGTTAACAGTTTAAAAGTAGAAAATCATATTTAGGCTCATATGCTCTGTCGGATGTAACTCTGCAAGAAAATCTTCTGAAAGACGCATAGGATCGCATTAAAAAAAAAAAAAAAAAGTTGTTGTTTTTGGCGCTGCCTGCCGCAGGGTCCCATTTAAATCTATGTCTTTTTCTGCTCTCTTTAACCCATTTGCCACCACAACAGGAGATGGATCGACCGTGATAATTCAATGGTAGTGCCAGATTATCTTGACGCCAAACTAATCTGGCACTACATATATCATAGTCGACACACCTCCCGCGGCTCGTATATAGTCATAGAGTGACCCATCCAAAATTTGAGCAATGCAAGCGTGGGGTTACATGGGTTAACTAACACCGCTTCCGCCAATACCAACAAACGCAATAAAGACCAACTGTTGGATTAGCTTGTGCGTTTAATGGAGCGTTCGGGTGTGGCGTTGTTAATGGTGCGCAGTTGATCCTTCAGTGGACGTATAGGCATTGGGGGGATTTTCTGTCTGGCTTATCCTAGCAGCGGGGCTTATCCCACAGCTGTTGTTGTGTACAGACTGAAGGGGAAAGGGGGATGGGAAAGGAGGGGGGGGGAAGGAAGGGGGGAGGGGGGAAAAGGAAGGGGGAGGGGGGGCTTGTGTGCGTTTCTGACGAGGAAGGGGTAGAGCGTGGGTTGACTTTATGTGTGTAATAATAATAATACCGTTATTATATATGCGCTTTTTCTCAATTTTTGGGCAAATCGACTCAAAGCGCCGCGAACTGAAACCCAACACGCACACTCACGTAACAGACACGGATTTACGCCATTTAAGACACAGTACAAGACAGACGAAGGGCCAGTTCAGCTACTGAAGTTACAGAGATTTTTGATCGCTTGTATTTGAAATTTGTAAAGTGGCCTGAAACCGGTACCAAAGTGTGTGTGTGTGGGGGGGGGGGGGGGTGGAAGAACCGGAGTACCCGGAGAAAGAGCCCCCGACGGTCCGTCCGAATTAACGGTGAGACGCCGGAACCCGTTTTCGAACCTCGCACCTTTGGCATTGGTGGCAGGCGCCTTAACCACTGCGCCACGGACCGCCCCTGTAAAATAAATGAAAAGAGAAGGGTTGACTGCCTGTGCTTAAAATTTAGAAGAAGTAGGTAAAAAAAAAGCACTGTCAGGGGAGAGAATTGTGCAGTTCAGTACCCTGACAGCACTTTTTTCCGTTGGTAATTTCTTTTAATATATATATGTATGTTGTGTGTATGTGCGCATGCATGCACGCAATTATTATTGTTATTGCTGTTGTTATCATTATTATTATTATTAACATTATTATTATTATTAACATTATTATGATTATTAAGAGAGAGGGGAAAAACACAATTGCCGGCATCTGGTCCTGTTTCTGTCTTTATAACGAAGAAAATCAGGAAGCTAGATTTATTAAAAAAAATTGGTTCACGATGTAAATATACATATATCCATATTATTCATTCATTCAGTCCTCTCTGCGCCGTCTGGTGCTTATACGGCACTCTCAAATACATCAGCCCCTCCCTATATCTCTTTATCCCTTTGCCAGCCACTTTTGTTTTCATAACATTCCAGTTCAGAAACCAAAACATTGAACGACAACAATCGTAAGCTAAATCCCTCCCCCCCCCCCTCCCCTCCCCTATCCAATCCCCCTTCAACTAAACCGACAGCAGGTGTGACTGTGTAGGACTGAGCCTGGGTGTAATCATATACGTATTATATTCTTCTGAGCCTCAGCTTACCGCAAAAGATCAGCCACAATCGGAGGTCCTTCTGTAAAACAGGAGGCATGAGGCATAGATCCTGATGAGCCCCCGCTTCAGCGGGGGCTCATGAGGATCTATGTCTCTTGCAGATGGGTGTAAACACAGTGTTTACGGCTGTTTTGTTACACGTGTTCCGTGGTAGCCTAATCCTGGGGTTTAGCTCAACCCGGGCTGTTGTGGCAGCGGTTTACAGATTTAATGCTACAGGGGAAAAGTTTAATCGTCGCAGTTTAAGGTCGTGGTACGGAAGACGTTAATTCCCATTCCCCCCCCCCCCCCCCTACTCCTAGCCTTTCAAAAATAAAAGATATAAATGTCGAAGTTTAAGGTTCTAGAACGGCGGATGACTTCTTACCACCACCACCACCACCACCATCACCACCACCTGGAAGAGGCTGTGTGGAACAAAACAGTCAGCTCTGGAAGAGCGTGCCTTTCGGATGAGTGACGTGAAACATCAAATTCGTCACAGTTCACACGGCGTCGTGAGACCAGCGATGTCATGACGTGAAGCTTATAGTGACGTCATTTTGCTGCTCGTGCTATTCTTCTTCTTCAGAATTCCTGTCGCCACTCCAGACCACAGAGCGTACTAATGGCGGGAAGCGCTGTGTGTTCGTCGTTATTTGTGTGCGTGTGTGTTGATCAGAGGTTGGCTTAGAGAAGAGGAAAATGGATCAAAAGGATAAGCTTAAAAATATAAACAACTCTGAATGTTCCTAAAAGAAAAACGCACGCGAGCTCCAAGCAATACGGTAGGCTTTGGAATGAAATCATCATCTTGTTTGGTGCTAGATCTGCGTTCATCAGCAATGCAAGCGTAGCTAGACGTGACGTAGTTTTATCTTGTTACTACACTGTTACAGTGTGATGCCTGCCTGCCCATGTTATCGTGTACTATGTGTTAAACGCGCTGAGGCCAACCCCGTTTAAGTCTACCGTGTTTTCAATACGGTAGACAAAAACTGGCTGTTACATTCATTATGAAAACTCAAGCACGTATGTGTATAGACACATTAATGTTTACAATTATTTCATTAAAGTGTGAAATGATTTAGCTTTCTTTAAAACTTATCAATATTTAAAAAAATAATAATGCGAAAAACAAAATAATTATATAAAACGGGTGGAAACCAAGACCACAGCTTCAGCGAAGTAGTACGTGTTATTTATGAGGTCATCAAACTTTTGTCTGGACTGTTGTCCCACTGTCTAGCTCAGAAAGAGTTTGCCATGTGAATGCAAAAGAAGGTAAAGTCCATTTTGTGAACAGCAGATTTTTTACTGTATTACAATGAAAATCTCGCTTTTCACAAAAAAATGCACTTGCTGTCTTTTTGCCTTCACACTTAGGGCTGCAGTGGTATAAATAGAGGACTTGAAGAACACGTGTAAATTACATCATCGACTGCGTGATTTTGTGTTTACCTTTTCACGCCATTTATAAATCAGTCACATTGCAAGAGAATGGCTGGGTTGGTTTGTTGCGTATACATTCGACCCATAGGCCCATAAATCCATTCCGAATTAAGGTTGTGATATTACCTATTAGTGAGGTTTCATTTGCAACGAACGACTACTGACAACAAACGAGAGCGAAATCACGGCATATTCTTCTTCTTCCTCGAACACTAATCACGGCATATAATCCGCTTGGATCACAAGCATAGACAAACTCTACCAACATCTCCAACAGGCACAGATTCTCATGAGCCCTCGGCGCTCATGAGGATCTGTGCCTCTTGAAGATGTTGTCTATGTTCATAGTACAAGCTGGCTGTTAATAGGTCCTGGTAAATCAAAGTGGCACAGTTGGAGTGCGTCTGAATTGATATGTGTTCAGGTCATACACCATAGGCAATAGCTGTCCGTGTTCGACATAACCTGCCCGTTAGGGCCGTCCATAGTCACTCCGGTGCCGTGGACTAACCAACTGCCGGCTGACCTTATTGGTTGGTCGGTTGGTTGGTTAGTTTGGTGTTACGCCACAAGTGTGGTAATGGGAAAATTTAATAATGAATTCCCAAAATAGTCTATTCAATGGGGAAAAAATGATGTTTTTAAGAAGTTTTTTTTTTTTTTTTTTTTTTTTTTTTTTTTTTGTCTTTAAACAAAGTCTAGGCGCCAGTGATAAAAATTATTGGGCCGCAAACGTGTTTCTCTACTGTGAAATGAATTATTACTTACTTACGCCTGTCACCCCTACCCGGGTATAGGCCGTCGACGAGAGACCTCCAGCAACTCCTGTCCTGTGCTTCTCCTTCGATTCTACTCCAGGTTGTTCCCAGTCTCTTGATGTCTGCTTGGAGGTCTCGACGCCAGGAGTTTCTCGGCCTACCTCTTTTCCTCTTTCCCTGGGGGTTCCATGACAATGCCTGCCTAGTGATACTGGAAGCTGGCTTTCTCAGACTGTGACCGATCCATCCCCATCTTCTTCGTCCAATTTCATTCTCTGCTGTTATCTGCTTTGTTCTCTCCCAGAGTCTGACGTTGCTGATCTTCTCTGGCCAGTGGATTTTCAAAATTCTTCTAAGGCAACTGTTCATGAAGGTCTGTACTCTGTTGACTGTGGTTTTTGTCAATCTCCAAGTCTCTGCTCCATATAGGAGAACTGCTTTTACATTGGATTTGAAAATCCAGACTTTGGTGTGTTGTGACAGCTCTCTGGAACTCCACACTTTTTTCAACTGGAGAAAGGCTGCTCTGGCTTTACCAATTCGTGCTCTGACATCTGCATCAGTGCCGCCTTTTTTGTCTATGATGCTCCCGAGATAGGTGAAGGACTCCACCTCCTCCAACGGGGTGCCAGCAAGCAGGACTGGTTCTTCCCTGGTTGCGTTCAGCCTCATTGTCTTTGTTTTCTGTTTGTGGATGGTGAGGCCCACTTGGGACGAGATGTCAGCAAGCCTCGTGGTCTTGTCCTGCATTTGTTGATGAGTGTGGGACAGTAATGCCAAGTCGTCTGCAAAATCGAGGTCGTCCAGCTGTGTCCACAGTGTCCACTGTATTCCACTTCGTCTGTGCTCTGTGGTCATCTTCATGACCCAGTCTATGGCCAGTAGGAAGAGGAATGGAGACAGCAGACACCTCTGCCTGACACCAGTTCTGACCTGGAGTTCCCTGGTGAACTGCCCTTCGTGGATCACGCGACATGTCATGCCATCGTAGCTGCTCTTGATCAGGCGGACGAGCTTTGTGGGTACACCGTAGTGTCGTAGGATTTTCCACAGAGTCTCTCGGTCCACGCTGGAAATGAATTATGATTGGACAAAAATACAGGGATGGGAGACGGGGACAGCTATGTGGACACTGATACACCCAGGCGCACTGCAACTGTGCTGCTTTGATTTACCAGGATTTAACGGACATGCCAAATAGAACAAGCCCGTCATTTTTTCTTTGGTTTGCGAGGACCGCGGCTCGAACTCACGTCCCGACTGTTCCGTTCGCTGTCTTTTGCTGCGACGCTCGGCCACCTGATGAGCTGTTGGGGCACCTGGGATGACCTCACCTGCTCACGAACGAGCTGCTTTCCACGGTAGCTATTTGGCAGGTTGCCAGAGCTGTGTCCCGAACTGCCAGACAAATGTTGGTTGTTTTTTTAATGGTCCCCGGGTACAATGTCCGGCTGTCAAAATTGCTGGCGGGAACGCTGGGCCAGTAAGAGGTATAGATCCTCATGAGCCCCCGCAACTGCGGGGGCTCATGAGTTTCTATGCCTCTTGTTTTGAGGTCTTGCTTGTTGTCTGTTTGTCAACAGGGATAGGTTTTATGCGTGTTCAGGGCTTAACGGGAAGGTACGCGCTCGCTGATCTCCATACAACGCCATGTCAACAAGCCGCGCTTATAAGCTAATCCTTTTTAACGCTAAGGTTCTCGCAGTGTTTCCAGCCGATTTGACGTAGCGATCTCCTGCTAGAACTTTCTGGATACTGGAGTATTTTTAGCTGATGCGATACAGCTTTATCCTCCTTTGGGGTATCGGTGAAAAGAAAACACTGCAGACAGCATGGCTTTAGCTAGAAACCCCTGACATGCTACAACAGGATATGGATTGACCATGATAGTTTAAGGGTGGTGTCGGAATAGCTTGGCGCCTGTAGACGCCAAGCTATTCCGACACCACCATTGAACTATCACGGTTGATCTGTCTCCAGAACTGTGAAGTAGACCTCAAAAGATAATGGAAAAGAATAGATAATTTCATCCTCTGGCTGTAATGAGTTAAATAATTCGTTTGAACACTTCAGGTTCCGAAGTGTTTCTAGCCTATGTTGTGCAGCATCTGCAAATACCACAGACTCTTCAGTTTGTTCAAGATGGGATCTTTGCGCTTGCGTACGTCTTCCCATAGTTCCTTCCTGTATCGTGCCAAAATTGGTCTGGTTTACTACGTATCTCTCATGTCCTTTCAAATCTGATCAGCGCCCGCTGCCTTTCCCCACACCTCTTTTTCGGACCTGGCGATCGAGTTGGTTCAGTTCCTGGAAATGTTTTCCTAGGTTTCTCGTCGCATCTGATCTGCTCATTTGTGTGGTCCCTGTGTGTTCTCTGCCTTGGTGGCGATGGTGTCCGCTAGAGCATTGGTTGCCCTGGACTCCAGCATGTCCTGGACATCAGACCCACAGACGTCTTTAGAGTTGTCGGTCATTGCCAAGTGTTAGTATCGGCTTTCCCTTCTTGCCTGTGTTTCACTGAGTTGGTATACTTTACCCTATCCTGGGCGTCGGGGAGCTGACGGTAGAGCGTTCGACTCTCGACCGAAAGGTCGCGGGTTCGTATCCAGCAGACGTTAAGCCATAAACGTTTAACTTTGTATCCTGGCAGTAAAAGTACACAGGGCATGTCAACACAAGGGTTCTTGCGCGCTGTCCATTCATGCCGCGGTGCGTAATGTACACAGTCTAAAACGAAACATGTAGAAATGTACCCAGTAATGCGATCTCCGAGAAATCGTCACGTGACTTAAGTTGTAGCACTCAAAGCCTAAGTATCAAACATTAGGTAGTTTCAGAATGTTTTATCTTTTCTGCAGACACATTTCCTTCTGCTCCGTGATGCGCCTCGGCACGAGTGGACAGTGTGCAAAACCCCTGTCTGCATATGCCCTGAATACACTCACAAGCATGACAGTGCGTTGGCAAAAGCCAGTATGTCCACTTTTGAGAAAAGCGAGATTTTCACTGTGTAACTATAAAAATCTCGCTTTTTTCAAAAGTGGATCTACTGGCTTCTGCCAAGTCATGGCAATATACCAACTTCGCTCGATTTTCTGCAGCAGACATCAAAAGTGGATCTACTGGCTTCTGCCAAGTCATGGCAATATACCAACTTTGCTCGATTTTCTGCAGCAGACATTTTTTGAGCCTGAGGACGATGGCGTGACTGATTTTGCGGTCATTCAGCCTCAGAATCCCCAGACACAAGAAGTTTAAACTTAACAGTGGATTCAGCCCTAATGCCGTATTGGGTTAGCCGCTTATGACTTCATCCTAACCAGGAACGCAGATGCACATCTGCGTTCCCGGCTAGGATAAAGTGATGAGGGGTTAACCCACTCCTTGATGAGCCGTTTAACTCACTACCTGGCAACGTTCAGTATCCAGTGTCAGTCCATCTACTGTTCTGGTGTCTTTAAGGTGGGTGTTCTGTGAAAACTAAATCAAGCCAAGCCAGACCCGTCTAAACCGGATCAGACTGCCCTGTAGAGGCAAAAAAACAGAAAGCCAATTATTGTGTGAATCACAATTTTCATTATAATACAATGGAAATCACGCCTTTTACTAAACTGAACTTTCTGTCTAGACCATACTAAACTAAATTTAGACTAAAACCAAACTAAAGTAAATTTATACTCAACTCAACGAATGTTGACTAAACTAAACTAAAACTAAACTATAAAAAATCGAAGCTAAACTAATCTAAACAGAAGAAGAACGACTTTTTTTTTTTCACTAGTAGTGAACAGGGAGCCATTTAACCTTATTTGCTGTCAGTGTTTTGGAAACTTGACTAAGCCAAGCCAGAACATATCCAAACCTAGACCAGGTCACATTTATCTGAACTTTTAAGTTAATTTTAAACTTTTTTTATTTTAAACTTTTTAACTTTAAACTGAACTTAACTTTTAACTGAACAGAACTTAACTTTCCTTAGGATATGCTGGTTGACCGACTTTGAATTTATTTTTTTCAGTTTCAGATATTTTTTCACCAATAGCAAACAATAAGTCATTCACCTTTTGACAATCAGTAGCGCTCTCTGTCGACGTGATTTCCTTTAGCAGCGATAAGCCGTTTAACCCTTTTTCTGTCGGTAGTGCATTTTTGATCAGGTGATTCCAGCAGGAACCACCCGGACCAGAATCGTCACCGACAGCCAGAGAGTTAACGCGTTGATCCTCTGGCAGATGCGATGGATCTATGAGAGATGCATATTAATATAATTCACAGATGATTCTTTTACAACATGCGGTAAGTGTATAGGTAAGCCTATATCGTGCTGGTCTTTTAATTGCATTTCCATATTATCCACACTCTGCAGCTGCGGAATAATCTCGGTTCACGTCGTAATGCTTCGTGGCTTATCGGAGCCCGTGTATAAAAGGTAGGTCCCCAGCAGCAGCAGGTTAGAGTCCGAAATAGCTTAGGCGGTTAAACGTCGGAGCAGGAGAGCGAAGGGAATCGCCGGGTCGTGGGTTCGAATCCCGTCCCGGCCCCGGTAGCTGGACTCGCAATCCAGGGGTAAAAAACGGATTTGTTTAATAGCATGTCCGTTGAAAGGTCCTGGTAAATCAAAGTGGCACAGTTGGGGTGCGCTTGAGTTGATCAGTGTTCAGGTCGTCTCCATAGGCAATAGATTTCCCTGTCCCCCATAACCTGCCCGTCAGGGCCGTCCATGATCACCTCGGTGCTGTGGACGTTAAACCCGAACTAACCAACCAACCAGCAGCAGGTTAGATTGTGAAAAAGTTCCTCACACTTTGGTAGGTGATGATCGACTGGACCGTTGTGAAAACACTACAGTGTCAGTGACTTT
Source organism: Semisulcospira habei (assembly GCA_036245525.1). Lineage (NCBI taxonomy): Eukaryota > Metazoa > Mollusca > Gastropoda > Semisulcospiridae > Semisulcospira > Semisulcospira habei. The sequence goes on along the minus strand of BTPG01000001.1, from coordinate 163,185,426 downwards.
TTGTGACACACGTGCAGGAGTCTGGTTCCTCTTCTGATTCTGCGGACGAACTTTTTGACAAAAACGAACGTATTCGTGTAGCTCTGTAGTATATTAGATCATAAGTCAACTGCCATCTACACTCTTTTTTTCTTAGCGACCAAAAGTGACAAGTGCACTGTATCGTGTTTCTTAAAACTGACACAGTGGACGGATACATGATTATTTCAGAACCAAAGTTATTTTGTGCTTGAACAAAATTGCGGAGTCGTGTAGATGATTGATAGTGAAGTTACAGGCAGTGTTTTATGAACAGTTGTGCCTTTCTGCTTTGCTTTGTAAGAGAAAGTTACGGACTGGTTAAACAAAATGCAGTGTGTAATGTTACGGTTTATAAGGATGTTACGGACTGGCTTTCGCTTGAAACAAAGTAGTTAACCCTCTTGTGCATGCAGCCACCGGTGTTTTTGCACCGATGGCTGCTTGCACAAGGGGGTTAAACACAAGCCTTGAGTTTCACAGTTCCACCGTGACCGTGTATCAGAGGCTAGGGATTGTGTCTCGACGTGAACCTTCGCCTGACGGTGACTTAAGCAACGGACTATACAGGGTCATGCTTTTTGCACCACCACTTCCCTTCTTTTCACCAAGTGAAGAAATTGCTGATTGCAAATGTTTCAAGATTCAGTTTGACAGTTTCTGATCAAAATAATTTTCTAAATGCCTCCGTGGGATCAAATCACATCCCATCTCCCACATAATAGACTTTCCTTATGCGCTCAGAGTTAGTTAAAACCCCTAAACATCCTCACTTAAGCATTTACAAGTTCTGAGAAAAAGTGCTGTTAGCCTAAATAACGATCTCGTCAAGCGAGCTGATATACTGCAGAACTAAGCGAGCGAAACGATGTTTCGCTCGCTTAGTTCTGCAGTATATCGGATCGCTTGACGAAGTAGACGAAATCGTAATTACTTTACATCTACGGACATGCTTTGTTTATAATACAACACGCATGGGTGACATTTGACTGCCGGAAATTAGGAATTTATTACATTGAAAGTACTCTTTCCGGGAATTCCTGAAATTTGGAGAACAGAATTATTCTTTTTGGTTTTATACTTCACAGATAATCTCTCTTCTTTGGGAACACGAATTTGAGCTTTTTACCGCAAACGTTTAAGATTTGTCTCCAAATTGATCATATCTTAAAAGAAAATGTTCAAATTGGGGCTCTCCAGGGAGGAAATGCTCTTGAAGTCTTAGCGCAATTTTCAAATCCAAAATTTTTAACTTTCATGCATGAATATGTAACGCTGTGTGTAGGCTATGTTTTCTAAGAAACTTATGCTTTGAAAGGTAAAAGTTAACTATCCTGTGCATTCTTTAAACAGTACCGGTGGTTGCTTGCACAAGGGGTAAAGGACGTGTTCCACAGTTCCAGCGTGTATCAGAGCCTCGGGATTGTGTGTGTTGACGTGAACCTTCGTCTGACGGTGACTTAAGCAACGAACTGTACAGGGTCATGCGTTTTGCACCACCACTTACCTCCCTTTCAAGTGATGAAAATTGCTGATTACTTCTTTAAAGACTTAAGTTCATTTGGAAATCACCAATTATTCACGAAACACCGCTAACTTTAAAAGTAATGAATTCTTTACTGAACGACATTTAAGTTTGTGGAATGCACATTTAACTTTAATTTCGTCGTTCGAAATTTTCTGGTTAGTTTGATAAACGGCTTTTAAAAAAAAAAAAAAAAAAACAACGATTACAACGATTAATGGAATTGTTTTCTTTTAACGCCCTTTAAGTGACTTTTCTGAATGCCATTTGTGAGTTTGTCGGTGATTCATAATCACAGACCAACACACTCTTAAAATAAACCACTTCTGCCCTTATTTGGCAAAAGCCTGTGTTTCCATTTTTGTAGAAAGCGAGATTTTCAGCTGAACATATCGAAAATCTCGCTTTTCACTAAAATGGACATACTGGCTTTTGCGAAAGCAGGGCAGACTTCTTTCCTTTTATAATTTTATGTCAAATACGTCTTACAGTTTAAGCTAAATTATTACCTATTATTTCAAAATTGCCTGTATTGGCATCGCATTCCAGAGGTTGTACTACGTTTTATCCTCTGATTTGTCGAAATTTGTCTGTAAACGTCTGTATGGAAAATTTAATATTAGATAATACCTATAAAATACACTTAAAATTAATAGCAGCGAAGTGCGCTAGATTTAAATTTGAAAGAAAAAATATATTTACAACAACTGTGAAGTTGTGCTTAGATCAAGTTCGTGGAACTAAACGTACAAATAATGAAAGGAAAGTTCTATGCCTGCAAGCTGTGCTTTCTGTCGGGGATTCCAGCCAACACCGCTTTGATCTTGGTGAGTAACTCGTTATACTGGAGATAGCTGTTTTCCGTTATTATTGATAAAATACGCTCAAAACGCATAATATATAATCTGTATCATAACCCAGAAGTGCCGACTTAGAATCCTGGGCGGGCGTGCAGGAAAAATGTTCAAGCAAGTATCTGCCAACCTGCTCTGCCCTTGAAAGGCAAACGACAGCAAGTCCATTTTGCGAAAGAAAAAAGGGCTTTCTGTCTTTTTGCCTTTCTAGGGTACAGCCGAGATTTTCATTGCATGACAATGAATTATAGCTTTTCACAAAAAAAATTGACTGTCTTTTACAGCCTTAAGGCAGCACTGTCTACTGCATTGTGTCTTAGCAAATAGAGATTTTTTATAGCTAGAACAATGCCACACTATGACGGGCACTTAGTGGCTTTTGACAATGACCTAGAAAATTTCTTGGTTCCAAGTCGGCTTTTCTTGGTTATTCATGATTGGTGCTGAGCTTATGCCTATAACAGCAAACTTAGATTGTCTGTGTTCTAAAAGCGATCTGTTCCACAGCAGACTTTGATTACTTAATTTTGCTGGTACAGCATGATTTAAATTAGTGTTGGCTACCCTTCTTTTTACAATCCATGCGATTAGGCACAGAGGTTGCTGCCCCTTTGTGCGCACTGGTGGAACTCTCGTACGGATAAAGAGTAGAAAAGTCTTTCTGTTGACTACATTTAAACATCACAAGTTATGTTCGCCTTTTTGACCAACATCATTGTAAGGAATAATAAGAACGTTTATAAAGGAGATATTGCTAAAACATTTACCCGTCCTGCCTGAAGCAGATCCCATTCATGAACAGATTTGATGCACCACCCTTGAACTAAAATGATTGATCTATCTCCTATCTGTAATGTAGCCTTCATAGGACAACGAGCAACATTTTTTTTTTAAATCATCCTCAGGATGTACTGGTTTAAGGTCAGGAGTATTTTTACGCTTTTAGAGCCAATTTCTACTTACTGCTCACCTTATCTTATCGGTCATTCCTTTTCCTTCTAAAAAAAATAATCAGTAAGAAAATGTGATAAAAATTTCATCGCTTAGTGAAATGGGTTTTGGTGGTGGATGAAACATGCACACAATTTCTGTCGTTTCTTGGCCTGGCAAACTGCGGTTGTGTAATGGACGTCATCCGAGTGAGAGCGCGCAACAGAGCGGTTAAATGTTGACAAGTGATGTCCTTCTTGTTTGATTTGCGAGTGCCTGTGTCTGGCAGTGACTTGAGCTCTTTCTATTCGCGCTGAAAGTGATGTCAGTAATGTGGTCTACCAAAAGGCACTTGTGAATAACAAGTGACTGAAGCAGCTTTAAAAGACAATTACCAGTAATTAAGTTACCATCCGCCAGAGACACTATTGACTGCTCTAAGTGATGGATAATAAAGATCTTAACGCTTCATTAGGGCGGTAGAACATCCGTATGTACTCAACCAAAGACTGGCATGGCTACTTCTGAACATTCTTCTGTACTTTTGTGTGACTTCTGTCTCTTCTTTGCAAGAGTCTTGTTTCTTCTCTGAAAGCGACTAAAGTCTCTTGTCTGAAATAAGTGAAAGACTTTATCACTTCCCTGCAAGTGACACGTCTCTTCTTTGATCTATAGTGACTTTTGTCTCTGAACACAGAGACACTGAACTGACAAAGTGACTTGTCTACAAGTGAATTTTTCCTTCTCTCAAAATTGCTGCCCGGTTGGTGTTTATGGGCTACAAAATTTGCAGGACTTAATTCCTGTGATTGCAAATCAAATGAGAGATGGACTTATGGTTGCCAAGTGTTGGTGCTCTTGTGAATACTTCAAAAATTCTGAACCGCATTGTGTTGTAAGAGCACAAGTTGCAGCGTCGCTTATGGGTCTCGGTGGCCTGTCCAAAAACAGTTATAGACCAAAGCCTCGCCGAGCTCCTACGTCTGCGTCGTAAGTAAAATCTTCAGATTTGTAACAGCAAGGGGCGCGATTAGTGTCTCATTTGCCATTGCAGTTGAAGCCCAACAGAAAGCATGGAGTATCATGAACTCAGCAAGAGGCATAGATCCTCATAAGCCTCTGCGGATGCAGGGGCTTATGAGGATCTATGCCTCTTGCTAATGAATCCTTCTGGTTCACGCGCATAGGCCTCGGCAGTTCAGCAGAAAAACAGTCTCATGAAGCCCTGCAACCGCAAGAGGCTGATGAGAATCTACTGCCCCTTGCAGATGAACCGAGATTTTGGTTCTGTAGCGTTTGAAGCAAAAGACATAAATTGTCATTGGCAGTCCAATTTAGACATAGATTCTCACGAATCCCTGTATCCCACAAGGGCTGATGCGAATCTAGAGATAAAACTGGACTGATTTCGTAGCATTTGAAGCAGAACAAAAATTATCATAGATTTTCATTAGCAGTCCAGTAAGGGACGCAAATTCTCATCAGTCCCTGCATCCGCAGGGGCTGATGAAAATCTATGCCTCTCAGAGGTGACGCGGGACTAGTTGTAGGACTGCCAAAAGGCATCTTAGCTTGAGCACGAAATCTGAGCTAAACATGATCGCATCTGTGTTCCCATAAAGGAAAATCGCCAGTTGACTAAGGCACACGCTTTACAAATTGCTGAGAGGCTGACTGAGCCAGGCTTCGCTCTGAGCTGCAGGAAAACACTAGTGGACTTTTTTCACGGCCGGCAAATCAGTGGTGTTGCATTTGTGGTCACATCACAGAGGGTACCAGCTTGAGCGCTCTGTTCGCAAAAGAAACACCAGGTGTGTTAATTGCTGACAAAACGGCTCTGAAATTTCTCATTGATCGGCGAACAACTTTGGAATTTGGAACTTTGGAGACCCGCTGATTTCCGACGCTTTCATATTCGAGAACGAGGTATTGGATTCAGTTTCGAAACTGACGACCAGGAAACTGGCTTTTCAACGTTCTCGTACACTTGTCTACAAAACGCTGGGTTCTCTAAGCTGTCGCCAAAAAAATCAAGGTTGGAATCGCGATCTGCTGAAACAGCCACCCTGGATTCACGAATCTCTGTCAAGTCCAAACTGGAATCTCTGGTGTCGGACAAATGGAAGCTGGATAAGGTTGTTGTCGACGGCGTGGACTGGCAAGACTTACCCCATGTTATGGTGAAGTTTTTCAAAAACGGACTGGCTTATGGCGATGGTGAGTTGAACATGAAAATAAGTTCATGTTAAAAATATTTAAGAAAATATTTAATTCATTAATTAATTTGTTAATTAATTAACGGCTTAAGGCGACATTGAGTTGAACATTAAAATAAGTGAATGTTAAAGAAAAATAATTTATTCATTCATTCATTTACTGTAATTAAATACTCTGTAAATAACTTCATGAGCAAATAATTACACTGTAAATAAATAAATATTAAATGACTGCCAGTTTGTGCTCATTGATCAGTGAAACAATCAAATCAGTCAGCATGTATCAGCAGTCTGTGATTTTAGACCTTACCTTAACCCTTTGGCTGTCAGTAGTGTTTGGTCGAGGTGATTCCTGCTGGAATCACCTCGACCAAACACGCTACCAACAGCCAAAGGGTTAAGCATGTATTCTTCTTACAATTTAGTGACGAATTTTGAAGGAAAAGTGCACACTGGTTGTCTCCCTCGATTAGCTACCGGTCGATGAAGACAGCCAGTGTGAAACAAGTTGTTACTAGCATTGTGTGCTAGGTTGTCACAATATCAGTGTAAGTCAGTTTGACCTCTAGATCACATCGCTTATTGTTGTATTTCTGTGTACAATAATTCTCTCGTGTTTTTGTTACACACCCCCACCCCAGCCCCTCTCACACTGCCCCCCTCCCCCCCCCCCCCCAAACTACCAACCTTCTTTCCCTTCTACCCCAACCCCACCACCTAAACTGTAACACAGCTATATGCAGTTGACATGAAGTAACAAACCAGTGGACTCTTTGGATTAAGGGAAGTAACTGTAGTACAATGTTATTACGGGGGAGCAGTTATTTCCCTTGGCTTGGTGTTCAGTGTACAAACGAAGATGGTCGATGTTGTGAACTTGTGCGTGTCATATGTCGTGAACTGGGCGGGACGGGTGGCCGGTTTGTGTTAGGCATAAGATGATCGTGGGTAGCTTCATCATCTCTATAAAACTATGGAGATGACTGATTACGAAACGATCATCAAATGCCTGTGACTGGCTTATGAATATTGTTATGCGTTTCCGACGTCACAAAATTAATATGTTGGCAACTCTCGTATCCGATTGCAAATGGCCGCCGCTGTGAGATGTTTGGTTGGGTGATTCGTTAGATATCTTGAAGTATTCCTGCTTTGAAGCTGAGAGGCTAAGTCTGAGTTGACGGTTAGCACTTACTGAATGCGCTTATATTATTAGTAGTGTAGAGACAAATGATTTTTAGATCGTACACGGGGCTCCTTTCTCTTCAACTCATTCGAGACGTGCAGCCACCGGATACGCGGCATAAGTCGCGTATCCGGAGGCGGCACGTCTCGAACCAGTTAACCGTTCGGCTGTCGGTAGCGGCTTTTGTCGCGATGATTCCTGCAGGAATCATCGCGACAAAAAGCGCTAACGTCAACCAAAGGATTAATAAAATAACAAGCAAGAAGAAAACGACACGTACGAACTGCTTTTTGGGTTGGTTGGCTGCATTTTAGATGTTTATATTGCCAGTCTCTATTGGTCGGGGTTGTTTTTTAATATCTTAAATACGAAACTTGATTTTAACCCTTAACATTCGGAATACACCAGTGTGTGAAATAAGTTTGACTAAAATAGTTCAAGGGTAGTGCCAGAATAGCTTGGCGCCTCTAGGCACTACTCTTGAACTAAAGCCATTGGTCTGTATCCTTATTTGTAAGTACTATAATGTAGCTTGCATATGGCAGTGTACAAATTTAAAGCTTTTAGCCCCAGTATGATATGGGTTAATGAATGGTGAAAATTCTCTCTCTCTCTCTCTCTCTCTCTCTCTCTCTCTCTCTCTCTCTCTCTCTCTCTCTCTCTCTCTCTCTCTCTCTCTCTCTCTCTCTCTCGTCCAAGGCTATAGTTATTTGTTTATTATAATATGACAGTTTGTAAAATCAGTAAATATCAAATTAAAGCTGTTTAGTTGTGGTGTGGTGTTTTAGAAATTTATTGAACATTTATTGACTTGAGGGAGAGTTTGGTTTGTTGTTTGCCTATATCTGTTTTCTTATTTGTCCAGCTATGAGTGATTTTCCTTAGTACGAATTCTCTATCTACCGTCGCTTGTGGCCTGTTATTATGTTTGTTGTTCTTGTTGCCGCTGCCATTTTTTCATGACCAGCTTTAACAATCACAGCATTGAATGTGGCTGTGTTTATAATCGCCCTAGTGTTGATTATTCTTGCATGATCGGCATTTCATTTCTGTTTTCTCCCGTTACTTACAGCCGGGCAAAGAGGGGTGAGACAAAAAAAAAACGAGTTGTGTGTGTGTGTGTGTGTGTGTTTGACAAGTTTGACTCATCCTTGACTCTTTCATATCTAGTGCCATTTAGGGATGATGAATGACTGACAGTTCAAGGGTGGTGACTTATCAGCTTTGTAGGCGCCAAGCTGATAAGGCACCACCCTTGAATTATCATGGTCGATTTGTTGTCTTTTTTGTCTCTGCTGATTAAATTATGATATTGCATTAAACAGGCGCCAAGCTGATAAGGCACCACCTTTGAATTACCATGGTTTTTGTGATGGGTTTCCTTTAACTCGGCTGACAAAATTATGATATTGTACCAATTGGTGCCAAGCTTTTAAACGTTATCCAGGAGTTGTCATGGTCAGTATGCTCTATGAAGACAAAAGACAGCAAGTCTACGTTTGTGAAAAGCGAGGTTTTCTATGTAATACGAAGGAAATCTCAATTTTGACACAGACAAATGGATTTACTGTGATTTGGCTTCACAAGTCAGGTCTGCTTTAGTGTGTAGGCAAAAGACAGCAAGTACATTGTTGTGAAAAGCGCGAGTTTCTTTATAATACTATAAAAGTCGGCGCTTTTCACCGAAATGTGGTCTTTTGGCTTCAGAGGGCAGTTCTGATTTACTGTGTCTCATCAGCACACACAGTTATGATAATGGAGCAGTTGGCGCCTGTTAGCGAAAGGGTCTGTTGACTATTATGACTAATCGTTTGCGGCTGTCCTCATTGAATAACCTGGTGTCAGATTTCAGTGGAGTGCTTTGAACTTATACTTATCATTGTGTTCTTGCTGATTTGGTATGGTGTGGTGTGGTTTGGGTTGCTGTGTGTGTGTATTTGTGTGTGTGTGTGTGTGTGCACGCGCGTGCGTGCCTGCGTGCGTGCGTGCGTTGCATACAGTCGAACCTGACTAGGCGTCTACTTGAAAAAGGCAACACCTGTCTCAGGAGATCGCTTATTATCTTGTGAATGCTACATTACATTATACGATACAATGCCCACCGTGGAAATTTGTCTCAGGAGATAGATCAACCATCTTAGTTCAAGTGTGGTGGCAGAATAGTTTGGCGCCTCAGGCGTTAAGCTATTCTGGCTCCACTCTTGAACTATGATGGTCAATCAGGATGAAAAGGGGTAAATGGCAATGCATAAATTGCAAGGTGGCCACTTTTTACAGTCCTTGGGGTGGTTGCCTTATAGAGGTTAAGCTGTATATATGGTAAACGTTTGTGTAACTGATCCCTTACATTCAGAGATACTTTTTGCGTGCTTGTGCGTTCTTGAGAGATATCTAGTCGAGAGAGAGAGACTGTACGCATATGTTTAGTCTAAAACCTGAAAGTTATGTGTCATTGTGCTTTATTTATAATCCGATTGTGTATGTGTGTGTGTGTGAGCGAGTCATGTGTGCCGTACATGTATACTGTATGGATGTTGTCATTAAGGAGTCATATGCAGAAAGGTACCCAAAAAACGTTGACCTGGTCAACTTTAAGCTGCGATCTCTACCGTGTCGAGCTTCTTGTCTAATTTCATGCATTAATGTATTTGGTGTGTGTTATATAATCGTCAACATTTGTGGTGAAAGATTCTGCGCCAAAGATTTATTTTCTCAGCATGGTGATGGTCTTTAGTGACAGGTGACACTTTTTGCCCTTCTAGGTTTCTTTGAAGAGAGCATCTGTCTTTTGAACACAGGTCTGTAAGGTGTGTTTTATTGACAGGTAACACTTTTTGCCCTTCAGGGCTTCTCTTGTGGGAGCACCTGTCTGAAGGGATTTTTTTTCCTTGCAGAAATAGTTAGCTAACCCATAAAGCCCTGCCATGCCTTGACAGGATCGACTATGATAGTTCAAGGGTGGTGTCAGAAAAGCTTGGCGCCTGTCGGCGCCAAGCTATTCTGACACCACCCTTGAACTATCACTTTCGATCTGTCTGCAGACGTGACGCAGACCTCTAAAGATACCTTTAAGAAAAAATTCAACCTTAGGATGCAATAAGCTAAATAGGTTCTACTGCACTCATAAATTTCCTGTATGCAATCTTAAAGGCCTCTTGTCCAATCGGTCCTTGAGAGAGAGAAAGAGAGAGAGAGAGATGCCTAGGAGAGGGGGGACCATCAGCTAGTAGCAATTCTTAAGCCGGACAATCAGCTCTGCGCGGACACTGATACAGCGGAAGGAAAATGGGGGAAAAATCCAGAGAAAACACCGTGTGACAGCCAACTTCTTTGACGGTTAATAGGATTTGATCAAGAAGCGGTTATCTCCCCTATTTCAAATTGCCCCGATAATCCCCCTTGAGTCGCGCAGTAATGAGGCTCGCCGCTCGGGCGGTCTCTAATGCAGCAATTATTACATTTTATCCCGCTCCCTGGCCGAATTTGCAAAGTCTTATCCTGTCTTAAGTCCTGGGATTTATTTCTCATTTCCAGCGCTCCAAAAACCTCCCTAAACCATTGCAAGACAAATATTTGCCCAAGACGCTGGGCTAAGAGGGGGCAGAATGGCCTACCTATCAAAAGAAACTTCCTCAAACCAGTCGCACTGAATGTAAAAAAGCTTTGACGCTCGCGGAGTTGAACGCCAATCAGCTGCACCGTCTGAGGGACAGAGCTTTAAAAAGTGGTTGATCCTTGTCAGCGAGAGGCGTAGATTGTTATGAGCCTTGTGGCTGCAGCAGATTATGGAACTCTGTGCCGTGCTGGTAGAAGCAGTGTTGCTGTTGGGTAGTAAGTTCTTCTGGCTTGCACTGCCGGCTGATTTTAAATTCTGACGTCTCACTCCCACAAACAGACCCACCCATTTATATCTGCAAGAAGCATAGAGTTTCTATGCTTCTTGTGCGCAAACCTCAGCTCCATTTACACTCTCACACAGAGTAAGAAACACTTTTTAAGTCAGCGTCCGTTGTGAACAGGCGCAGGCGTGATTCGGAGACTTTCCTCATCGCGATGATTCAAATGTGGTCAGTCGCTGACATTACAGCCTGCAGGAGCGAATAAAACTCTGCGCCTCCTGTAGATTAAGAAGGCTGGACAGGCGACCGTTAAAAGGGGAGGCAAGAGAGCTGATCTGAGGAATTTAAAACAAGGCTGGGAATGAGGGGATTACGACCGGTGTGTGGACAGCTCGCGGACTTCAAGCAGCCTTGCACTCCGCGCTGCTCGTGCCGGGTCATAGGGGGCCGGTTCATTCGGTGAGCGGCTGCTAGCTGCTCCCTCTTAGCCCAGGGTGACGTGCTGCAGGCAAGGAGACGAAATCCACTCGGTGAACGGCTGCTAGCTTCTTCCACTCAGACCTGGATGACATGCTGGAAGCAGGGAGATGAAATCCACTCGGTGAACGGCTGAAAGCTTCTTCCACTCAGACCTGGATGACATGCTGGAAGCAGGGAGATGAAATCCACTCGGTGAACGGCTGCAAGCTTCCTCCACTCAGCCCTGGGTGAAATGCTGCAAGCAGGGTAATGAAATCCACTCGGTGAACGGCTGCTATCTTTTACCACACAGCCGTGGGTGACATGCAGCAATTAGAGGGACGAATTCACTCCCAAGAGCGGCTGCTAGCTTCTCCCACTCAGCCCAGGGGAACGTACTGCAAGCATGGAGACGAATCCATCACGACAGTTCTAGGGTGGTGCATGACTAGAAAAAATTGCATTACAACATGAACACATGTACAAGAGGAAATACCTAGCTCTGGGCAGACACCCAGCCCCATCCTATCAGGCACCAAATTTCCATCCCACTGAAAAATACGCCGATAAATAACATAATGGTCATATACAACATGAGACGGATCCACTGTAGGTAGTTCTGGCACCACCCTTGAACTGTTGTGGTCGATCTGTCTCCTAAATTGTAATGTGGTCTTCTTGCAGTGTGAGAGATGTAAGATCTAGCAGAGGACCGATCAGTACTCGAAAAGCAAGAGGGGTTGAAAGAAAAAAAGTTGCACTTTCTTTGCTTAATATTTTTTGACACTTGAAAGGTGGCTTCGAATACACACTGCACCGACAGAAGTGGGCACGTTTTGACATTTCGAAAACGTTAATCGTTTAGGGCTTAACGTCTGGTGTCCACCACGAAGGTGATTTCAAGGACGGGACACCGAGTATGGTCTAAACGAGGTTTCGACCCCATCTGGATTAGAAACCACTACCATTCGGGCGAGAGTCGACCGCTCTACCACCTGAACTACCCAGCTTTTTTTTTTTGACATTTCGAGCGACGAGTCCACCGCTCTGTCTATTAGCTTACATTGCAGCCAAAGTTATGAAAATACTGAGGCTAAAACCCTCATCTTTTTGCTTCTTTTTAGGGAACATTATTTTACAATATACACGTAACCAGTTCACTGTCCGCTGACGCTGACTTTGTTTCGGCAGTCGTCTTTCATTCAGCACCCAAAAAAAACCCAGCTGTCCCAGGAACATGGATTCCAAGTGGTATCAGCAAGAGGCATAGATCCTCATGAGCCCCCGCAACTGCGGGGGCTCATGAGGATCTATACCTCTTGTTGTTGCGTGGTGTTCAAATTTTCTCGGCACTGAACGGGTTAAACCCTCCTCTATCCTTTTTTTTTTTTTAGGGAACAGAGTTTTAAAATATAAACAGGACTTAATCCTGGAGCCATGAGCCCCATTATATTTAAATTTCGCACCTCTGGGAAAAAGTCGACATCACAACTTTGAAGCATTGAGAAAAGTCCTAAAAACTTTGTCCCCCCGCCCTCAATGCTAGAGCGCAGTTAACAAAATGTCCCCGGGCCTCCGTCCAATCCGGCGAGAGGCTCGCATTGTGGTGAGCCCCTTCAGCTGCATGAGCTCGTGAGAATCCGCGCCTTGATTTGGCAAAATAGAGTATGTCCATATTTTTGAAAAGCGAGATTTTCATTGTTATACAATGAAAATCTCGCTTTTCTCAGAAATGGACTTTCTGGCTTTTGCAAAAAATCAGGGCAGTGCCCGTGTGGCTGAAAGGCAACGCTGATGACGAGGAGGGGGGGGGGGGGGGGGGGGGGAAATCGCTTCAGCGAAGCCGTCCACCTGTGAGAGGAGTAAGATCCTCATGAGCCGCCTAGGATCGTTGCGCTTTTCAGATGGGCGGAGTTCGTTAGCGGAAAGTCGCAGTAGAGTGATCCACTTGGCCTTAATCCTAAACTGCCCTGGAAACGGCCAGCATTAATAATAATCGCATCACGGCCCTAGTCCTCTGCATTGGCTTTGTATGTTCATAAGCTGATAGCCGCAGCTTACAATACTCCGATTTCTCCTATTCTTTTTTCTTTTCTTTTTTTCTTTTTTCTTTTTTTTGTCTGTCCCCAGACTTTGGCGGTGACTCATGTGCAAGAGGCAAAGATCCTCATGAGCCCCCGCAGTGCGGGGGCTCATGAGGATCTGTGCCTCTTGCTAATTCATTTTGAATCTGCTTCCCAGAGTGACGGGTCACGGAGAATTATTTCGTTATAATAGGGTTTATGAGTGCGCTTCAAGCCCCCATTTAGACTTGGCTGTTGGGAATTTTGCAGAGCCAACGACGGTAGGTCGTTAGTTGGATCTGCCATGGTAGTTTGTAGGGTGGCGCTGGTTTTACCTGTTGCTAAAGAGGCACCGAGAAAGTGTGAAGGCCGGCACTGCCCATGGTGTGTTGTCTGTCACGGTCAAGCCATTTGCCGCTCCTCTGGCGAAGTGCGTGTGCTTAGCAGGTGGTTTCCAGATTTTGAGCTGTTTTGGCTCTTGAAGGGAGAGAGTTAGTCCCCTTTAGCTTATGTTTTTTATGGATCTGCCAATGGTATTAGTCTCCCTTTCTGTGTCTGGACCCCCTCCCTCCTCCCTCTCTCTCTCTCCTTCTCCCCCCTCCCCCTCCCTCTACTCCCCCCATCTCTCTAGGCTGAACTGAAGGGAGCTAAGTATCATCCTTATAGCGTGGAAGCCCTGTCGACTTTGCCGGGACAATGCTGATAGGTTTAAAAGTCTCTCCAAATCCTCACCAATATTCCGCCAAAGCTTATTTCCCCGCTCCCTCGATCCCCCCCCCCCCCCCCCCCCCCTCCTCTCTCTCTCTCTCTCTCTCTGGTTCTCTCCCATGGTTGCCTTTTCATCAGTCCAGTCAAGCTACAGGCTTCAGTATATGATTGCAGAGACTTTTGTTATTGTTGTTTCCGGGTCGTTTTGAAGCGTATGTCAGGGTTACAAGAGACACCCCATTTAGATAACCAACAGGTCTGTCAGTGTCCCAAATAACGCATTTTTTTGTGATTCTGAGGGATTTCTGATCTTCCTCCAGTCAGTTACAGACTTCCTTATAAGTTGTTGTTGGTGTCGTTGTCTACGGCTGTTTGAAGCGTTTGTCGGGGATGCAAGCGACACCCAAATTAGATAACCACCAGGTCTGTGTAAGTGTCCCAACAAACGCATTTGTGTGTGTGTGTGTGTGTGTGTGTGTGTGTGTGTGTGTGTGTGTGTGTGTGTGTGTGTGTGTGTGTGTGAGGGATTTCTGGTCCTCTGCAAGTGCAGATTTGGGCGTGAAGATGAGAATGTCATTAGCTTGTTAACATGTTAACTGCTACTGACGATGCCGCTCGGGGGAAAAGACGCGTACTCACTCCGAGTGGCATCGTCAGTAGCAGTTAACTACGCGTCTTGTCCGCCGAACGGTTTCGTCATTAACTCTAGCAGTCGAAGGGTTAAATTGTAATAAGCGGCCAGAGGAACGGTTTGACCCTACCACTCCTCACCCCCCTCCCCACCCCCCTTAAGTTCTAATACCCCGTCAGGCATTTGCGCGCGCTAGTCGGCTTAGACAGGTCAAGCTTAAGGGTTCTATTCTATCGGCAGAAAAGCAGAAATGATGAAAAATGGCGTACTTTTCTCCTGCACTGTGTCGTGTCTGTCGGAAGAGTAATCTCTTTAGCACAACTCTTTCAGGATTTTGTCTAAACTCGGAATTAAGGGCGTCGTGTCAAGCGCTGTCGTCCGCAAGAGGCACAGATTTTCATGTGCCCATGCATGGCATGGGCTCATGGGAATCTCTGCCTCTTGAGAGTAGGGATCTGTGCTGTTTATGGCTGTGTATTGACTTCTCTTGCGCATCGGGTGAAGAAAATTATCATGATTTGAGCTTCTTAGTGTTTCGCAACAGATCACTCATTTCGAAAAAAGAAAAACCAGTTTCTGCGTCTCTTATCCTCCCCAAAGTTGTCACGAAAAATGAATGTGTGCCATTTTCCTGTCTTCCAGAAAAAAAGTAATGGTAACCTTTGATATTTTCGTTGAAAAAGTTTGATTTTGCTCTAAGTATGCCATTTTGTATATTTATGTATAAAACGAGACCCCGAGTGTTCCGGGTTTTAAGAAAATGCCGACTTTTTTGTTGTTTTTTGTAATGCAATAAGTATTTAATCTAAACTGATAAAACTAGAATTGATTCAATGTTTCGTTGAATTTGTGTGTTTGTTTGCTTGTAAGTTCGTTTGTTTGTGGGTTTGTAAGTTCGTTTGTTTTGGGCTGGTTTGAATCTTTTTTGGGCGTTTGCTTTATTTTGTATACAAATCATTAACCTTTTGTCCAGTTGTTTGACAGGCACCCATGTTTAGAGAGTGTGTTTGATACCAAGACTCTGCCAGTACGACTCGGTCAAGCTTGAAGATCACGAATTGATTAAATGATAAGAAAATGACAAACAAAATGACCAACATGTTACAGAAAAAAAAAAACAAGAACAAAACAGTATACTTTAGTAAACTGTTATGTTCTTTTTTTAAGCTTGTTCTTTTCATTATAAGTATTTGTTTTATATTGGAAGTCAGTTATTGCCTCGCCGTTTACAAGCTCGGCGGTTTCCTGTTTTGTTTGGATTTTGAGACAATGTTGCTTTTTGGTTGCAGGCGGTCGCTCCTTACCGGTGCACTGCATCATCGAACAGATTAACAACAATGGCGGAAACAGCAACAGGGAGGCGACTGACGGTGGCTCCCCCTGTGAGCCGTGCTTGGTGGAGCTGGATAGCTACGCCATCTTGCCCGCCACCACCCCTCTTCGGGACCTAGTCCGCACCGCGCTGGCCAAGCTGGGATACTCCAGCGCTGACAGCAACAGTGCGAAAGGTGTGTATGTTACCACACTGTGTCTTTTGTTCCGCTACGTGCGTGTGTCTTCTATCATGAAAAGACCCCCCCACCCCACCCCACCCCCACCGCCCACCCCCCACCCCACCCCACCACCCTCCCCCCCCCCCCAAAAAAAAAAAAAAAAAAAAAAAAAAAGAACAAAGAAAACGCACAGAAAGACAATTACAACACTATGAAATATTCGTTTTTTTTTTCTGAAATATGAGAGTTTGTCTTGTCGTGCGTGTTCATTTTGAAAAAGGGCTAAAGCCCTGTGCTAGTGTGCCCATTTAGCCCTTTTTCAAAATGGACGCACTAGCACAAAATGGACGCACTAGCACAGAAAGCCAGACATTTTATAAATATCTGTGTTCATTTTGAAAACGTTACAGCCTTTTTTTTTTCCAAAATGGACACGCAGACTACTTGTTCACTCGTCAGATATGTAATTTGTTAGGATTTACTTTTGCATTGTACACGCTTGGTCTGGAGTTTTGTTCTCAGTTATGCATATTAAGTGTGGTACATGTGTGCGTGCAAGCAGACTGCAAACGTGGGCTCTGTCTAAATAAGAAGCTCAAGCCCACTATTACGTTCGCTTAATAGTTTAAATTAGGTCAGCCCGACATTATTAGTCCTTAGTCATGCATGCTAGGTGTCGTATGCATAAAAGCAGACGAAAAACGTTAGCATGGTCTAAATAAGGTCTAGCCTACTGTCACGGACAGCAGGTTAGAATTTTTTTTACCAAGCCGACATTTTCGTCCGCCCTCATGCATACCAGTGGTAAAAGAGCAAGACCGGTCCCACCCAGGTATGCATCCGGTCACTCTGGTCCCTTGTGGTAAGAAAGCAAGACCGGTCCCACCCAGGTATGCATCCTGTCACTCTGGTCCCGACGCCTGTTTATTCTCCGAGTTGTTGGTGGTCGCTGCTGTCGCATGCGTTGTGTTATGTGAAGCACTCGGGAGGCGTTTCGATCGGTATTCGTAGTCTGTGACTACAGGCTCCGATATACTCGTCAGGGAACCGGCCTATTGTTGTAGAGGGCTGTCGTTTAAGTGGGTGGGTGCGTTGTTAATGTCGTAGAGGGTTGTCGTTTAAGTTGGTGGGTGCGTTGTTAGTGTCGTGATGTTGGAGTTAACCTGCGTGTTTCTCCTTATCCGTTCGTGGGATTCCGTCTCTTGAAGTCTGGAAGAGGAATCGCGGATTGGGCAGTGTAGTGGGCTGTGCTTAAGGGTTGCGTAGTTTTCCTGGTCCGATGAGTTTAGGGTGACGGGCAGTTGTTGGTTGTGAAATGTGGCCGTTTTTTCTTTGACGCGGTAGTAGATCCTTGTTGATCCGGCTTGATCGTCCCGTTGGAGTATGGTCGTGGGTTAAACCGCTTTCTTTTTCTCCGTCTCGTTGTCTTTAGGGCTGACGCGGGGAGAGGAGATAAGCTTGTATCGTTGCTCCGGGCTGTCTGTGGGGAATTAGGCGTAACGTTGCTTGCTTTCTTCGTGGCAGCGGGTCTGATTCTCGTTGGGTCCATGGGGCAAACTGGATTACGTGGAGTACTGTATGCTTCTTAAATCCTTTTCTTACCCTAGTTGGGGTGAGTCCCCTACGGGGTTTGAGCTTCATGCTGTGTGTGTGGTTGGTTTCCCTGTCGTTGAGAGCGAGAGTGTGAAGGGGGATTAAACGTGATGAGCTTTGTCGTTGGTTGGTGGATGGGGTGCCCTGTTTAGGGTCGATGGTTTCTAATCCTTGCTTGGAGGGCCGTTGTTGCCGTGGTGGTTAGTTGTTGTTTGCGGCGTCGTCTTCTAGTGTTTTCTTTATGTCCGTGGCTGACACGGCTGTGTCTCTCTTTGTGTTGAGTTTCGCTGATATAATCAAGTCCTTTATGTTTTTATGTCGTTTATAGGCGATCAGCGGTGGGTTGGGGAAGAGTGTTTTACACTCTGGGTCTCTCGTCATGTGGTGCCAGTGTGTTTAGATTTTCCTTTGTAGGTGCTTGATACTGGGGTAGTATGGGGTGACCATGACCAGAGGTGTTTTTCCTGCTTTCTTCGGTCTTTCCGCTAGGAGTTGTTTTTTGTCTTTCGCGAGTACTGTGTCCGTTTCTTGCGTGAGTTCCGTCTGTTTGTATCCCCGGTCCGTCATTTTGTCGTGGAACAGATGGATCTGTTCGTGTAGGTCTGTTCTGTTGCTGTTAGTCCTCATATATCTTGTTGTTTCCCCCCGGATCAGAGCTTTAAAGACGTGTTGAGGGTGAGCTGAATCCCTTTGTAGGTATTGATAAGTTTCTGTCGGTTTTCTGTATGTTTTGATGTCCAGTATTCCTTCACGCTCAAAACGCTCTCCCTTGTAAACTTGAGTGTCCAGGAAGGTAGCTGTATGGTCTTCGATTGTGTATGTGAATTTCAGGAGTGGGTGGTAGGAGTTGGCGAGGTTAAAAAACCTGTTGATGGTGTCATTGTCCGCATTCCACATTTGGAAGCCGTCATCTCTGTATCTTCCGTTCCAAATGATTTTCTCTCTCTCCTCAAAAAGGTTGATGATATTGTTCAGTATTATGCCCATATTGATGTCGTAGGCTTCCGGTGAAACTTTAGAGCCCATCGGGGCGCCGATAATTTGTCGGTAGAGCTGTCCATTGAAGGTGAAGACGTTGTTCGTGAGGATAGTCTCCAGGAATCTGAGGAGGTGGTGTTTTTCAATCGGTGGCATAGGTGGTGTTTCAACTATGTCCGGGACTGTTTGGTTCACTGCCTCCAGCAATTCGTGGAATTCCATGTTACTGTACATCGATGTGACGTCATAGCATACTAGCTTAGTTTCTCTGGGGATCCTTGTTTGTTCAATTTTCTTAATGAACGCCGGTGTGTCTTTGATGTATGTAGGTTGTTTTTGTACGAACGGTAGTAGGTGGAGATCCACAAATTTCGCTATAGCTATAGTCGGGCTTGCTGACTGCGCCACGATTGGGCGACCCGCTATAATTCTCCCTTGCATTCCATTTTTCTCCATGTCATCCAACATCTCTGTTGGGTGTTTGTGGATTTTGGGAAGTAGGTAGAAGGAGGCTGTGTTTTTGTAGGTTTCCGTTTGTCGTAGGAACTTGTAGGTTTGTTTGTCTATCTTCTTGGTTCTGTATAGTGTCTCAGATGTGTTGAGGATTTCGGCTATGATGGCCTCTGTGTTTGCCGCATCTGTTTTCTCGTAGTGTATTCCGTCCTCCAGTTGTCTCAAACCCTCCCTGATGTAATCGTCTCTGTTGAGGAGTACGATTGTGCTGTTTTTGTCGGCTTTTTTTAAAACGATGTCCGTATTATTTTTGAGTGCCTTGAGTGCTTCACGTTCCTCTCTCGTGAAATTGCTTCGTGTGCTTGACATGCTGACGTGCGTTAATTCTTCCTTTGTGTTGCTGATGTATTGTTCAATTGGACCGTTTGCCCTTTGTGGGGTGTACCCTGAGCTAAACTGTAGTGGGTGTGGAATCCGCTCAGATTTGTCCTGATTCTGAAAATGGTATTTGCAGCGCATTTTACGGGTGAGTTCGTCAAATGCTGATATGATTTCGTTCTTGGCTCGTTTGTTGTTTGGGACTGGAATAAATTTCAGTCCTTTTCCCAGCGCTCGAATTTCCGGGTCCGTGAGTTTGTGTTTGGAGAAGTTCCGAATAAATTTTCTTGCTTCCTTTGTCTTCTCCTTGAGAGTTGCTGTGTTGGTGTGACCACCGTTTTGTCTGTATTTGTGTCGTTGCGCCTTCGCTTTCTTGTGCCTCCTGTTAAAGTGCCTCGCCATGAGTGCTCAATCCAATGGTCCTTAACCGGGTAGTGAAAGTTGGTTAGCTTTTAACCCTTTACTTCCCAAGCTGAAAAATGTGTTTGGGGAAAAATTTCTCAATTCGGTGTGGTGAGAGATGGGGGTTCCGACTGCCCTTAAATGCGTGTGGGGAGTGGGTCTCACCCACCCTCTTATAGGTGTGGGAGTCGGTCTCAACCACCCTATTATAGGTGTGGGAGTGGGTCTCAACCACCCTATTATAGGTGTGGGAGGGCGGGTCTCAACCACCCTATTATAGGTGTGGGAGAATAGTCGAAGAGTTCCTTCTTGCTTGTGGTTTTCCTGTTGATTTGGAGTCTTGGGCCTTGCTTGCTTGGTCGTTTCTTGTTTCATCCACCCTTTATCAGGTGTGGGTCTCAACCACCCTATTATAGGTGTGGGAGGGTGAGTCTCAACCACCCTATTATAGGTGTGGGAAAAAAGTTGACGAGTTACTTCTTGCTTGTGGTCTTCCGTTGATTTGAAGTCCTGGGCTTCGGTTGCTTGGTTGTTTCTTGTCGAGTGGGGTTCGGCTTTAGTCGGCTTTGTGGTTCCGCTCCGTCTGTGGCTTTATAGGGTGCGGGTAGGCGGCTTGACGGCGCAGCGCGCGCGTCGGTGACGCGTGGTCGAATCCTAATGGTCGGCTGTCGTCTGAGTGGTGTCGCTCGCTGTTTGTGCCGTGGGGTGTGTGAGCGGTCCAATTGTTGTGCCCTAAGTCACAGACCTAAAAGTGCCTATGTGGGCCGTTTCCTCACGGGTGTGTGGGAAATCGTTTCGATTACTCCCTGTGTTCCTCTTAATCGGTAGAGAATCTGGTTTTGCTTGATGAGTTTTGGTGGTCGGTGTGTGCCATTACTCCACGCCCTGCATTCTGGTGTCTTTTTGGCTCTGTGTTATGTATCATTTCAGCGTTTCGGTCGAGGTAGTCGGTGAAACCCCTATACCCTCATTGTCGATGGTCGGTGTGTGTTTGTGGTCTCCTCCCTTGTCCAATTACCTCTGTGTTTTGTTGTATCCGGTGTGTCCCGTGTTATTGTCCTAGTAGCCGAAGCAACCTCCTGTACCTTGTTGTTTTGTTCTTGGAGTTACGTGGTGTCGAAGCTCGTGCAGCTTCCGTTCGTAGACAGTTCTGTTCCATTTTATTAAAGTTTGTCCCTTTCCTTTTTCGTCGTTTTAGGGTATGCTTCTTTACTTTTATCTGGTGTGTCTTCACATGTGTGTGAGAGACTGGACAAATGTTCGAATGCGTGGTCTGTCATGTTCGTCGGTCTAGTTGTTGATGGTGACGTATCGTTTAGGTTGTCGTTAGTCGTTTCGTACCCCGTAGGGATGACTTAAGGTGTTTGGTTGTGGGTGTTGTGCTTCGATCCGTTTTATCTTTTTGTCCTGAGCTGGTGTTGTTTGACTAGGGTCAAGTCTTCCAATACGTCGAAAAGTGTCTAGTTGTGGGAGGTGTGGGGGTATGGTTGGATGCGTGTCCCCTTGGGACTTAGGAGCCAAGACCAGAAAAGAGAAGAAGCCAGTCCATTCTTTGGAGGACTGATTGCCCTGAAAAGGGCCTAAAGATGCGACGTAATAGGGCATCTAAGGACGCCTCTGTCGTCCTTGTGGGTGAGGGCGGCGGGAAACGGAGTAAGGCTGGTTGTCGTATGGCCTGCGTCTCTCCGGCCTGGTCTCTTCTCGTGGTCGTCTACTTGGTGGGGGTGCCATTCTCGGTGCCGCTCTGGTCGTAGGTCTCTCGTTGTCTCCATCGTTGATCTCTTCTTTCCGAAAGTTGGCAAACTGCTGCCTAACTCTGTCGCCTTGTTTTTTGATCGCTGCTTGGGCTTCATGCGCTGCCATTTTCGCCGCCGTCAGAGTGTCGTCTTTGATTTGGCCGCTGAGGGAAGAGCTCGCTTTCTGGAGTAGGTGGCTGATTCTTGCATTCTCTGCTTTCTGTCGCTCGGTGAGGTAGGTCGTAATCTCCTCTGCCATTTTTTCGACGTGTGTCGCAGCTATTTTGTTAATCTCTGCGATGATTTCTTTGGCTCGGCCTGCTGTTCCCCCAACTCGTAAGTTGATGTTCTTCGGCGGAAGATAAGGTGGAAGGTCGCCGTGTGCCATGTAGATCTCCAAGGTTTCCTTAGCTGTGGTGACATCCCTCCAAGTTGCCAAAGCTTCTTTTAAGGTGTCCTTAGATGGCATTTCTCCCGATTCGTTGTCTTGTAGTAGGGCGTCGAAGGCGCTGGGCAGTGGGGTGGTTGAAGCCTCGTTGACTCCGTGGTTGGCCATAGTGTTTTCCGGTGTGGTAGATGATGAAGGCTTCCGCTTTCGCAGTCCGCTTGGTCTCATTGTCGAGTGGCGAGGCTTCTTGGGGGTTCGGGTAATATAGGTACCATTGAGTAAAACCACTTCTGTTCACTCACATGTAAAATTTTATTTATTTATTTATTTATTTATTTATTTATTTATTTATTTATTTATTTATTTATTTATTTATTTATTTATTCGGTCTCATCAGGTGCAATACAGTTTAAGAACTGGAAACCCTTATCGTTTGACGTCATCACTGATGATACCATGACCACCATCGACGATATTCTCGGCGAACTGATCAACTCAGCAACGCTCAGAATTCGATTGTCCAGGTACGGTTCCTCATTCCAACACTATGTAGATTCTTATCAGCTTAATCTTTTGACTGCTGCTGGCGATACCGCTCAGCGGAAAAGACGCGTATCTGCGCGTCTTTTTCGCCGAGCGGTATCGCCAGCAGGATCCAAGAGTTTGAAGCACAGTGTATTTGTTTGTTTCATGGAATCTCGGCGTTCTACTTGCCAAGTGTGTATCCATGTTCCTTGAACCGAAGATATCATCGTACGTTATTGTTATTGTTGTCGTTGTTATTGTTATTAATTATATTATGACTGTTGCAGCCAACCCAAGTTGAGTTCGGCTGATGAGATGAAGGAGAAGTTGTTACAATTATTGCTGACCCAATCTCAGTCCCTTCTTCTGGAGTCCGGGTGTCCTATTGAAAAGGTAGGAGCGTCTCTTTCACTCACTCGCTCCTTACCCCCTCGCCCATCCACCCGCCCCCCCTCTACACCCCTATCTCCCCCCCCCCTCCCCTCACCAGCCACCCCCAAAAATAAATAAATAAATAAAGAATTTTTTTTTAAAATCCAAGTCTGTCTGTGATTATCTGCTCTACGAGTTGCCACACTGTTACATGTAATGTAACATGTTAAACAATATTTATCACATTAAATGCAATATTGACACATTCCGCTTGACAGCAACAAAACATGTGGGTTGACCACGATAGTTATAGAGTGGTGTCATTAAAACCAATTATTATCGTTTAGTGTGTTAGCAATCTTGACAGATAATCTTTCTTCCATTTCAGACTCTCCTGACGGCCATTTCCAAGGGGGATAACTCCTCGAGCTTGCCGGAGGATTTATGCTCGGCCTTCAACTCGTGGTACAACAGTCAGATCCAGAGAAACAAACTTGCCGCCAGTCACGGGCAGATGAACGGGAAAGTGTCATCTGACGACGGCGGGGAGACGGACAAGACGGAGAACAGATCCCCGAGAGAGATAGACGTCGACAGGCATTTAGTGCTGTCCAATCCTAAACCGATCATAGAGAGGAAGTCGTCATCGTCATCGTCGTCAGCCTCAACATCCATGTCGACGTCGTCACCGACGTCTCAGTCGTCGTCTCAGTCGTACAGCAGTACGTCCGGGCACCAGCCACAGACCAGCCCCCCTCAGCTTCAGTCTCCGTCACAGGGCGCCGTCCTCACGCCCAGCAAGACACGCATCCGCACGTCCTTTGACCCGGAGCACGAAATCCCGCGCTTGCAGAAGTGGTTCACGGACAACCAGCACCCTACGAGAGAGCAGATGGTGAGGTACATGAACGAGCTGAATAATCTGGAGTCCAGGAAGGGCCGCCGGCCGCTGGACCTGACCAACATCATCTACTGGTTCAAGAACGCCAGAGCCGCTCAGCGCCGCGCCAGCAAAGCTCTGGACGACTCCTTCGAGAACGAGGAGAACGTGGATGTCAACAACAGCATCCCGGCCAGTCCCTCGGAACCCCCGCCCGTCCCGTTCCTGCCCAACAAGAACGCCGTGTACGTCATCCCATTCCCCTACCACTCGCCTCACTCCTCCCACCCGCACCACATGCTGGCCGACTCCATGTCCGAATCTTACGACGAGCCCTGCGACCTCTCCATCAAGAAGCTGCGGGACACGCCCACCTCGAATCACGTGGAGGCCCGGGCCACTCCCAACGGCCGCAGTCGCTCAGAGGGCCTGTCCCAAAACGGTGAGAGCAACAAGCCCGCCATCACCCACAGCCGCAAGCGCAGCCCGGTCCGAGGAGACTATTCCATGAAGGCCAATGGGCGGGAAGACGGGAACGGTCACAAGAGTACGGCGGTTAATGGATACTCCGAGAACCTCTCTTTGCAGAAGTCGCTGCCCCCCAGAGGCAGCGACTTCTGCGAGGAGAGATTCTCGGAGATGGATAAAGGCCACAAATACCTGCACACACAGTACGGCGAGCTGAAGGCCAAGGATGGTGGCAACAAGACAACCATGCACGGCGGTGTCAAGGAGGAGGCCCCGAGCGACGACGACGACGACGACAACAACTCAGACCCCTCGGAAGAGAGCGACGGCAGCGGGCGTCTGAAGATCAACGAGGATGAAGACGAGATCGATTACGGAGCGCGGGTGCGGAACGGCCTGGTCCTGGGGGTCGGGGGAGAGGGGCTGGTCATGTCGGCGGCTGAGTCCTCAGCGGCCAGCATGGCGGCGCTGTCATTAGCCCAGATGTCGCAGCCTCTGCACATCCCGCAGCTCGCGCCCCACCTGGCCATGTACTACCCCATGGCTCCCCGCTTCTACCCCCCACCTCCCTCCCACCACGCCCAGTCTTCGGCAGCGTCGACAGCAGCCATGGTGGCAGCACTCAGCAACTCCGCTCACCTCGGCAACAAGCCCCCCAGCTCCATGTCTGGTAACGCCCCCATGCCCAACCACCCCGGCACCCCCAACCGCCCCCTCTCCCTCCAGCCCTCCTCTCACCCCAGCCTCTCCATGGCCCACTCTCGCCCACACAGCCGGGGATCGGAAACCCGCAAACGCCGCACGCGGGTGTTCATCGACCCCCTGACCGAGATCCCCAAGCTTGAGAAATGGTTCCTGAAGGACACCCACCCGTCCGCTTACATGATCGACAAGTACACGGAGGCCCTCAACAACGCCGAGTACCGCCAGAAGTTCCCCAGGCTGGAGCCGAAAAACATCCAGCTCTGGTTCAAGAACCACCGCGCCAAGGTCAAGCGCATGCGCTTAGGACTGGAGCTTGAGGACAGCTACTGCGACTCGCCTCCCCTGCATGGCGCGCGCAACTCCCCTATACCTGACCGGGGCAACAGGGAGGAGACCGGCAGTTCCTCTCCCGGCCACACCAGCTGTGGCAGCGGCAGCAAAAACGGTGACGAGTCGTCTGGGGGTTGTGGCGGGGAAAACGGCAATGAGGACGAACTAATGGACGAAGATGCACAGTGATACTTTTTGACAGACACATTCTTACGCTTCTTTACCTCTTAACACTTGCGAGGCGCGCTGCTCCAGAATACAGCACGTCTCGAATGAGTTAACGCTATAAAACATAAACCTCATGGTGTGAGGTAGGTAGGTGGGCCCATCTTTCCAGTATGAGGTTGGGCTTACACCTGTCGTAGTCATGGCACTGGACTTGGATGTTAAGGACGTCTGTCAAGGGCGTCGATCAAGGTCGTCTGTTAAGGACGTCTGTGGCATTGGCTTAGAGACAACTTCGAGTTAGGACGACGCCTGTAACCACAGTTCAGTATCGGTTTGCTCGCATGTCTAGTGTGACCAAATTGTGTCTTGCAGAATGCTTGGAGCAAGAATTTTGTTATTCTGCAGTGATCGATTGTCAAAAGGGTACGAAGCCCCCTTCCCATGATTTGACACCCTATGTGTGCTGGTCTGAAGTTGGACCTTGCATATCCGTAATGTCCAAAGTCACAGACCACACATACAAATTGACATTGCATGTGAAAGGCGAAGCGATGAGAGGTTTTGATTGTCATTACAGTAAAAAATAGCACACGTACAAACCACGTGCTAGCATTTTAGGGGTGATACTTGTGCGCTGCCCTTTGGTTATGAACCTTACGGCTCTTAATCATAAGGTCATGAATCACAGACCAGCGTACACATCTGCATTGTTAGGTTCACGGGTCATCTTCAGCTGTAGGCGGTAAGGTATAAAAACACAGATGAGCAGACTTATAAATCAGAGTCGGTTTTGAACTAAGAGACTGCAGGAGACCTGTGAGCAGACTCATAAATCAGAGTTAGTTTTGAACTCGGAGACTGCAGGAAGACCTCAGATTTGAAAAACTGTTGATGATTTGGGCTGCGGTGTTTTATACAAGCGCTGGTCCCGCCAACTTTCGAGTAATTCCTTTTTTGTTACACTCTTATGGTTAAAGTCTTCGTCGTGCACACTTGATACTTTTTTTTTACGGTTTTGTATGGTGTCTTTGTGGGTTTTCTTTAGTTTTCGTTATTTATACTGCAGGAAAGCTGAACTCTTAAAGAGAAAAGCGTGATAACCACAGCTTGGTGTATCAATGTTGTCGATAAAATAAAATAAACAAATTTTAAAGTGTAAATTTGTATAAAATAAACAAATTTTAAAGTGTAAATTTGTATTTTTGAACATCACTTTCCTGCCGAAGAAGACTGTGCGAGCACTCTTCAAATATTGTAGACATCGACCATCATCCAGACATGGACAGCGTGGACAACATCGTGCATAGATTCTCATGAGCTCCTGCAGCGATTTGGACTATCCAGCTAGAGGCATGGATTCTCATGAGCCGCCTTGCGGGGGCTCATGAGAATCTATGCTTCTAGAATCTGTGTGACAATCTGCGCAATGGTATTGTGTTCGATTATTCCTCTTTTTTGTTTTTTGTTGTTGTTTGTTTTGTTTTGCGTCGCCTTTAACCTACGCACCTAACTTTATTTTTTAAATTTTTTTAATCATCAATTCATGGAATCCTCCCAAAGCGTGTGGGATCTCTTGCAGACGAATAGCCATCATGCATGTGAACGGTGATAAATTGAAAACATGCATACTCAGATTTTCAAATACTCTTTTAGTGCTAGTGCAGTGTCCGTGTAGACATTTTGTGCTTATTGCGTTCAGAATATTAAACTTAAAGTTACGCGGATGATGGCGCCAAGCAAATCTGGCACTTCCCTTGAATTATCGCGTTCGATCCGTTCTCCTGCAGCTGGTAGGCTGCATGGTCGTTAGCTGTCACTTCCAAAGATTTGGAAAACGCGGTCATGGGGTTAAACGGTTACGAGAGACGGTAAAAAGTGAGTTGTAAACAGGGTGTCTACGTTGTGAACGTGGTTTGAACGAGTGTCTCTCCAGTACTGGTTTGGAAGAGGCGCAGTGGTCGCTGAAAAAATGAAAGCCGTCGTTTCAGAAATGGAGCTCGACCATTTTCCTTGAGCTTATTTGTTTACTGCAGAAAGCGGTTGTAAGGAGGGGGCAGACCTCTTGTTTTCACGATTTAAAAGAGGTGCTGGGTAGTTCAGATGGGTAGAGTGTTCCCCCTTTTTTCCGAAAGGTCGCGGGTTCGAATCTGACTGGGGTCAAAGTTTGAGAACCGCTGTTGAGTGCGTAAACCTCGGATATAATGTTTTAAAAACACTGCACACCAGAACGTCCGAAATGACATACCTGCCGCTGCTGAGTGCGTAAACCTCGGATATAATGTTTTAAAAACACTGCACACCAGAACGTCCGAAATGACATACCTGCCGTTACCAGCATTGGAGAAGCACTCGCTGTATGAATGTTGCTTTCTGTTTCTAACTCATTGTGCCCGAGTTACGAAATACCCGCATTTTGGAGTTTTATCCTCTGAGGACTGCATTATAATTCGGGAGTCAGATTGACCATGATAGTTCAAGGGTGGTGGCAGAATAGCTTGGCGCCAAGCTATTCTGCCACCACCCCTGAACTATCATGGTCGAGCCATATCTTGCTGTGATGCGTCGTGGGCAGAATGAGTTAATTTATGAATCCATAAGCTAATCTTTTCGTTTGGTTTCATCTTTTTTGATTGTCTGTTATGTTGACTTGCGCAAAGATTGCAATATGACGTAAAATCTTTGTACCTTCTTTTACCCACTTTCGTTGGAAGCAAGAGACAAGCAGTTCTTATCTGTGTATTGTGATGTTGTTTATCATTGTAATTTTTCGTGCATTATGGACAATTGTTTGCAGCGACTGTGTTTCAGAAACGTTTTACATTTCTTGCGTCCCTCTTTCCCCGTTCATCGGCATGTCCCTTTTTGCTGTATGTGTGCTGGCCTGTGATTTTCTGTATCGCTGAACAGCACACATATTGAGTCTATAAATGATCTGTGTAAAAACAAAAACAAATCTTATTTATCTTATTTTTATTGTTGATTTGGACACTGATAATCTTATTTTGTTGTCAGAAGTTGTAAGCTCGATTTAAATTTGTTTAAACATTGGCTTGCTTTTAGCAACCTTTTGGCTGTTGGTCGCACTTTTTGTTGAGGTGATCAAGTTCCAGCAAAGCGCGCTACCGACAATCGAAGGGTTAATCCACGGAAACTTTAACCCTTTGGCTGTCGGTAGCAGTTTTTGTCGCGACAAACACCGCTACCGACAGCCCAAGGGTTGACAAAGTCTTTTTCAATCAATATACACGACCTCTTTTGTTTAATTTTCACAGGTCTTGGCTGTACATGCCTTGTTCTTTTCTACGTGATTTTTTTAAACAGTTCAACCTGAGTTTGCTTGTTATTATTTGATTTATCATATGCTTTCGATCATTGCTTTGAGGTGGTTCATGATTTTTTTGGCCCTAATAAGCATTTGTCTCGAAATCTAAAGCATAAAGATATACCTGTATACAGTTTCTCACTTGATGAATTCCGTGGACCAATGTGGCCAAGTCTCTCCACAGTAGCCAAAGGGTTAACCCTTTGGCTGTCGTTTGTGGGTTTTAGTCGCGACGATTTCTGTAGGAATCATCGCGACAAGTACAGCCACCGACAGCCCAAGGGCTAAAAACATTGGCCTACAAAGGGTGTAAAGTGGAGAGACTTTTTTTTTTCCATGCGACGGGGAAAAAAACTTCGTGAAAAATAGGAACGTGTCCTTAAACCGTCAGATTTACAGCCTGTCTCTAGTTTACAAACAATAGCATATTATAGCACACATTTTTTTTTTTTTTAATCAGTATCTGTTTTTTCAGTCATAATTTTCACGCATATATATACGTGCATTTTTTGTTGTTGTGCAATGCAGCCACAGTTCTTGAGTCATTCTTGCACTCTATATCGGCATCATTTGACGTCCACTTGAAGCAGCGTCATTAGAGTTATACCTGCATTCTAAATAAGTGTCATTTGACGTTCACTTTAAATCGGCGTCATTTGAGTCTTAATCGCACTCTAATACATCAGCGTCCATTAAGTCACACTTTCTAAATCAGCGCCATTTAAGTCATACTTTCACTTAAATCAGCGTCATTTGAATCACGATTGCTCTTTAAATCAGCGTTATTTAGTTTGAGTCATACTGACACTTTAATCAGCGTCATTTGAGTCGTACTTGCACTTTAAATCAACGTCAAAACAGTTCCTATGCACAGTACTTTCTGTTGTAACTTATTTAATTTTCAGTGTCTGCGTAGCATTTTGTTCACGCCATTATCACTTACGATAAGCCTATCAAGCGACGCAGTGTGATAGGCTTACGCTTTTACCTCTACCTGCTCTGTCACGTCAACGCGAGTTATTCTGAAATCAGAATCAGGTTCAAAGTAACTACGCGATAAGTAAGGTCGCTCACCCAGGCCGATGCACGCAAGAGACATAAATTATGCGAATGCAGGGGCTCATGAGAATCTATGTCTTGCTGACCTAGATTTGATATCCTCAGATGTGCGAAAATATCCATATTAAGCCCTTGACGACTCCTGACCTGAGTAAGCAGATCGCACGCGCCTCTCTTGCATTGATCGCTCGATCGCACCCTTGATCGCACGCACTGTTCAACCTTTAGTATTTTTTCTGACATGACTGAGTTAGGGTTAGTCTCTTTTATTAGAGCATATACTTTCTGAATTTAAAAAAAGGCGTTTACCATTGTATAGACCCCACCCGGGTCTGCCCTGGGGGACTTGGGTGGGGTTAGGTATTTTTTAGTTCCCAGGGTCACCCTGGTCAGCCCCACAGGGTGAGTTTTTCTCTCTATTCTGGGGCATGTGTTTCTGTCTACCCTTTGTCCATTCACCTGTATTTGCCTTTTTAAAACTCTCCCTACTGTCTGCACTGCCTGTAGCTCTTGATATTGGATGTGTGTTGCTAAATGGTCTTAGCTTTATTTAGGCCCCATGTGTTAGGTTTATTTAACGTATTTGACCGGCTGGCGACATACATTCAATGTTCTGGGTTTTTTTTGTGTTTTTTTCACAAGCAGTGCAGGCACGTCCTGAGAAAGCCTTGTTGCTGTCGGGACGTTAAGCAATGTACAATCAATCAATCAAACCATTGCATAGACTGTAAAGTACTTTTTTTTCCATGGACAAAATTTCAAGCCATAATGTCGGTTAATTTGTGTTATATCCTGTAATTAATTTTGTGTTTGTCGTGTAATTAATTTGTGTTATAGTGTGTAATACCATTTTTCATACATAATGTACATTCATTGCATATTATCATTTTGTGTAATAAAACTTGTTGAATACATACATGTACATTTCACTTGCATACTACTCTTTTCGCTCGGAACGTGGCCGATTCTGAGCAGAATCCAGATGTGATTGTTTTGAGACTTGTGCAGTTTGTTGACTATGCATAGTACGGCTACTGTACACGTCTGTCGTCTGCAATGTGCATCTTAATCGGTGTACTTGTACATACCACAACTTTAACATTTTGTCGGTGTCATTGTCACCTACATGGCCCTACCCTAGTTACCCTTTGCCTGTCGGTAGCGGTTTTTGTTGCGATGATTCCTGCAGGAATCATCGCGACAAAAACTGCCACCGACAGCCAAAGGTTAACCCCTACCCCACTAACCCATCGGCTTCCGTTAGCGGTTTTTGTCGCGATGATTCCTGCAGGAATCATCGCGACAAGACCCGCTACCGACAGCCAAAGCCAGTCTTTGACTCCCAGAACTATCGACGTCCGTTCTGCAGACCGGAAGTCGCTGAGTTCTGGGAGTGAAGGAGTTAAGCAAAAAGCCCTCGGGCCGACGTCGGCCGCAGGTTGTCGCCCGCGCACGGCTGTGCGCGGGCGACAACCTGCGGCCGACTTCGGCCACGTGGCATTTTTGCTTGTTTTGTACGCATGTACAAATGCAGATAAGCACATGTGACTCGCACTAACTCATGTGTGTAATGGTCTATTATTTTGGGCCTTACGGTAATAGACCTAAGTTCCAAAATCACAGACCATCACACGAAGACACTTCTACGCATATATCTATTTAACGTAAATCTAGTCATACAATGAAGATGCAAGACTTTTTTTGCCTCTGACTTTTGTACGCATAAAAACCTTGTACATTGCAACTTTTTCCTGACTTAATGTTGTGTTGTTTTGTTTGTTTTTGGTTTATTGACGCAAATTCCTTTATTACTACGCATTTTCAGGGAACTTGTGTTGTTTAGTCATCAGACAGGTTTATATTCTGAAGATATTTTCTCTGGAGTATTAGCATGATATTATAATTATCTATCCGTGTCCGACAGTGATAAAATAGGGTATATCACGGCAAAATTTCTTCTGCAATTAACTTTTCAGTATGCTCCCCAAAAAATGTCACCCCTGTTCATGTGGATCTAGGTTCTTCAAGGTGTTGATTCATGTCATGGGTTGGGGGGGGGGGGGGGGGGGGCAATGGGATAAAGGGGATTTTTTCAGGGTGGCGTGTACAGGCACGGAACATTGATACAACCTGTCATTTGACGGCATATGTGTCACATTTGCATTGAAATAAAATCAAAACTTCTTTCAGTACAATCAAATTTACTGTATCACTTGTTTCCTTTTTTTTTTTTTTTAAATATTACTGTTTCCCGATGTGTGTACATGTATGTGCTGTTGTATCCTACTCACAGTAAGCTATGGGTCACCCGGAAAAAATGGTCATGATTTTAAAATAACACAACATTTGTCGGATGAGGAGAATTTGTCGTGTAATTTTCAGACAAGACTGTAGACTACGTTTACTACAGTCTTGTCTAAAAATTACACGACAAAACTTTACAATTTGACAGTGAGAGTTTGTCGTGTAATTTTTAGACAGGACTGTAGACGTAGTCTACAGTCTTGTCTAAAAGGTACACGACAAAATCTTACAATTTGAGAGTTGTATTTATTTGAAATCATTAGAAATTGTCAGGGTGTCCCTTTACTTTATTGTGAGAAGTATATTTACTCATCATTTACAGTTCTTTTTCTT